>ML677335.1:11568943-11779037 GCA_007922305.1 Dermatemys mawii | reverse complement strand
GAACCTATACCTTTGTGGATCTGGGCCCATGTGTTTAAATCAAGGCCTCATACTGCAAACAAAAATTGTCATGTCCTCTGGCTCCCCCCAGTGATAACCCCTTAGGAACTAGACGTTATTCTTGTACTGAAAATCCAACAGCCCTAACGTAACCAGATCTGCTTCTTCATAGCCCCTTCATAGTATGACCCCACGAAGGCTCTTGAACCAAGCGGTGTGGAGACAAAGCCTTTGCAGCAGGGATGGGCAAACTACAGCTACCCATTCTGCCTGGCTCCTGAGCTCCTGGCCAGGGAGGCTGCCATGTGCTGCTCCTGCCCTCTGCCTTGAAGCTGGTCCTGGGAGCCTCCTGCTTGCTGTGCAGGGAGGGAAGGGGGGGGGCTAATGTCAGAGTGTCCCCCTCCCCCTTGCTCTGGAACCCCACTTACCCTTTCTCCACATAGAGCAGGGTAGGGACACAGGCGGGGAGAGAGACAGAGAAAGCTTGGGACTGCAGCTGCTGTCTCAACTTCCTGATCCACTTAAAAAGACAATGTCTTTAAGGGTGGGGTCAGCTTACTTAAAGGGGCAGTGTGCATCTCACACACACGGTGTGGGGTCTGTCTGCCATGCTCTATCCCCTCCCTTCATTCCTGCTGCTGTGCAGTGAGAGGCTACATTAACAACAATGTGTAAACCCTTGGGGGCTCAGCCAAAAGCTAGATCATCATTTAGTAGTAAGGCATTCCCTGGGAAATATCCTACCCTCTTACTTCACCACCTCATCCAAGCTTCACAATCATCATCGCTGTGTATAGTATTAAACTGTTTGTTTAAAATGTATAATGTGTGTGTATGTTTATATAATATATAGATTTCTTTTTCTGGTGAAAAAATTTCCCTGGAACCTGACCCCCTCCCCCATTTACATTAATGCTTATGGGGAAATTGGATTTGCTTAACATCATTTTGCTTAAAGTCGCATTTTTCAGGAACACAAATACAATGTAAAGTGAGAAGTTATTGTATTGGGTTTCTATAAACTTTTCACTAGGAGATACTTCCAAGCCCTGATGTCTTTGATGTTCATGCTATGATGCTTTATTGGTCAGCTACCAGCCATATCAGATTTAAATCTATGGGGTACAGACCTGGGGCACTGATATCACGCACTCTTCCAACTAGCTGTCTTGGTCTCTATTTCTCTAGAAACTCAGATAGCAGAGAAGCCAAGATTAAACACAAATGGATGTACTACTCTTCCTCTCACAGCCTGATCTTGTGCTGACAGCTGCAGGTTTGCAGCAACACAGCACCAGAGATATTAACTCCATCGGTGTTCAAAACACATTTGCTCCTTGTTGGGTTAGTTAAAACGTTTGCCAGTTGAAGGTAAGGATAAGGAATGATGAGGTAGTGATGGCATACACACATTGAAAGCCTTTAACGAAACAGTCTGATGTTATGAGGTTGGTAATGGTAACTACTCATCTATAAATCAGTTAAGAAAAAAACAGGACTCAAGCTTACTCATCTGGGAATTTATTGGATTCCAGATGCTGGTAATGGAAACAGCTGACTCTTCCCCAATTTAGGGTGACCGGATGTCCCAGTTTTACAGGGACAGTCCCAATTTTTGGGTCTCTTACATGGGCTCCTATTACCCCCCCACTCCGTGTCCTGATTTTTTACACTTGCTGTTTGGTCACCCTGCATCAACTGAATAATTCAGAATGAATTACTATGAACCAAATTCTGCCCTTAGAGACACATGCAAAATTCCCTGAGAAGTGTAAGGGAGTTAACTGGGTTGGAGGAGGTTCCCCCTAAAGAGAAACTTCTGAGAAGTCCTCTCAAACCACCTTTGAAAAAAAATGCAAAAATGAAAGGAAATGGGACCTGGGCACAAGTCCAACGGAAGAGTTTAGTAATGTGTTTTGTTTTATTTACAAGATCAAGAAGGAACAATTTTCACTAGAAATATTCAGTTTCTTCTTTCCTTCCTCTTAATTGCCCAGCTAAACTGCAGTAAACCAAAAACTTCTCATGTCCAATTTGGGCTCAATCCAACTCCCCTTGAAAGCCAAAACAGCCTATTGATTTTAATCAGGACTTTAATTTTGCTAATTGAACTGCTTGTCTAGATTTCATTCTTACTTGAGTGAGGGAACAAATATTATTCACAATGTTTATAATTATGTATATTTTTAGTTCTGAATCAGAAATCTCAATATCACTCAGTTCTAAAAGACAGGATTTTCTGACCAGCTGCCCTGAAGCATCTATTCTAGCTGTAGCTTAGCACTAGGTTTTGGCTTTTGATTTAGTTCTGGGTCCTATTACTGCATTGGAATCCACCGGATGCTTCCAGCAGCCACAATTTCAAAAACAGAATGAAACTTAACAAGGAATACATTTTACACCTGCATGATGCTCTAAAACTGCTTTAGGTGCAGAGTGGGAATATTAGGGGAGACAAAACAGAACAGAATTCCTCCCACCCCCCATTTTACAATGAAAATAATCTTTATATAGATCGATGCTCTGACAGGCCTCCTCTCCTCAATGGTGCAACTATCCCACTCCCAAAACAAACTCTAAAATGGTTCCATTTCTTCCCTCTGTAGATTAAAAAATAAATGAGAGGTCACACCCCAACATACATAAAGAGTCCAAACTCAGAGTCCTCTTTTAGGGACCAACCAGGCTGGCTACATCTTAGAGTTTTTCCCCCAAACGCTGGCCACACCTTTCTTCTAGGCCTAGTAGATTAATGAGACCCAGCTGCATCTACGTCTCCGAACACATAACTTGTCTGATCCAGTTAAAAATTGTAGCTGGGAGAAGAGGTTTGGGGGCTGGGTTCTGTGGGCACCCCACACCGATCTACTTAAGGGCCCCTCATGGCCAGATGGTAGAATATCCTCTCAAAAGGCCAGAAGGATATCTGCCTCCCCCCCACCCCCAAGAGTAGATTAGTATTGTAGGTACACAGTAATGCTATGTGTGACCCTCAGAAGGTTCACAGCTGAAATGCTGATACAGGGAATATGAGGGTGGGCACGTATGGTTTGAACAACTGGAATTAAAGGAGTTTTCAACATGTCTGTTTCGCCTTCTCAGTAAAAAACCTCACTGTAAAATTGCAGTCAGTGTTAACAGTGAGTTACCATTCTTCTCACAGAGAAAACCCCAGCACTGGCTTTTAAGAAACTGGTAACTTCAGGCTAGAGTGAACTACATTTCTTCCCTCTGCTCCCCTCTCCTCCACCCAGAAAATGGGTTGTTTTATATTTGTGAGAATTTCCCCCCTCCCCCACACATGGCACACCACATTTTATGTGCATTACAAGAACTTAGATTATTTTCTACAGCAGGTGTTGTAAAAGGATGACTCAAGTGTAACAAAAGTAAGACTACTCAAAGGACTGCAAGCTGGGAACTTCTTTACTGAACTCCAAAACAGAATGGGGAAGAAGACTCCCACTGACTTACCAGGAAGAAAGGGGATGGAATACGGCTCCATCCCATAACACTCAGATGAACATCTTGATGTCCCTTTTACTACAATAGTGGTTTTAAAACTGTAATCCATGGATTGCTGGTGGCCTTTGGAGAGCGGATTGGTCACATGGTACTGTGTTTCCAGAAATAGAATCAGAACAGGTCTGACAGAAGAGGAAATAGACAGTGAGATTGATTAATTCAAAAAGTGTTTCAGGGCGGGAAAATGTTAAAGACAAATACTGCCCTCATACTACCTCTTAATGTAGAAGGAAATGCTATAATTGCTTTAGGAGCATTATGCAATTGCACATGATAGGGAGAGACCATTTGCAGCCACACAAACTAAGAGAGATGAGATAGTCATTATTAGACTATGGTTCATACTTTGCTCTAGAAACAGGGGCTCCTATATTCAAAGTTGTGGGATAGTGCATACCTTTTTAGATCTACTTATGAAAAGCATAATATAAAGAGCTAAGTATAACGATGTGACAAAGCCAAACTGGACTTAGGAAAAAAGTGGCAATTATATGCAACTTGCAGGCTGCATGACTTGTTTACTATAAACTCACTCGAATGTGGACAGAAGATGCCCGTTTTTCTTGTAGGAATCCTAGTTTACCTTCACCCTTTTAGTGCACTGATATAGTTATCATTTTTATGGAATATGTTTCACAACAGCAACATTTTAATGAATTGCAGAATTAAAATATTTACCAGGTTTTTTCAAATAAATAATCACTTACCACTGAGCATATCCACCACATTTATTAGCTGATTTATTTAAGTATTGTTTTTTTATAACTGGCCAACTGAAAAAGGCTGAAGTATGTTTTGTTTCTTGTTCAACTGCTTCTAGTAAATACATTAGTTAACACACAATAGGCATTTATGTTTTTCACACTATTTTTTCATGGTTTTCATTTTTCAAATTGAAGTTTGCATTGAGTACAATGCAAGATCAGAGAATTCTTTACCAAATATTTGAGAAAATATATTTCTCCATCTGGAAAATGTCTGGAGAACTTAAATTGAATCTTGTCTAAAGATAGTCATGAGGGGATTTTGTATAAGTATATTCAACAGTAAGATTTGAGTGATCTTCATGCCTCTCTCATGCATCTCAAACACTACTGCTAATTTACATTTTTCACTGAAGGATTTGATTCCTTTGCATTTACCCAGACTTGCAGGCTTGAAAAGCAGAGCTGATCAGACAATGGAATTTCTGTTGCCTGGGAAATTCTGAGATTTTAAAAATTAGTTTTCATTCCAAATTAGAACAAAGAGTTCATTTCAAAATTTTCTGTAGAATAGAAATTTTAAAAAGCTCATTTGGAAACATCAAAAGATTTCATTTTGATAATGTTGATTATACACCCCTCCCACCACAATATAAGAGTTGAAATAAAATGAAAAGGAGATAAAATGAGTCAAAATGGTTCATTTTGTCACATCTAAAATTGTCAAAGTGACACATTCCTCTGAAACATTTAGCTTTTGAATAAACTGCATTTTCCAGTGGAAAAAACAGTTCTATTAAACAAAATGACCATCTCTATTGAAAGGTGGCGGGTGGGGGCATGGTATGGAAGTGGAGTTCAAGTATATGCAGCAATTAAGTTGTTTTCAACCTAATATGCCCCTTCCATTTAATACAGCTGGAGTGACAGGGATTCTAAATGCTCTAACAACCTAGAGTAAAGCTCTCAATAACGCAGTTAAGGTCATCATTAAGGACAAGCTATTGAACATTTAAAAGAGTATGAAATTTTTAAAAAGCAGCATTTCACTTTCAGGAAGGCTGTTAATGTATTGTGATAGGATTCTGTCAATTAAAGCCATTTGGTTCTTGCAACTCACAATATATCTCAAGTCAGGGAGAATTAGGAGACAATCCTATTCTGTCGGTAGCTCAACAATATGATAATACAGTTATGACATGAAAATGGAAAATAAAAGAAATTGAGCTTATGGCTTGGAAGAGAAGTGTTATTACCAACTGCTATTAAAACTGACAACTTGTTTCCATACAGCCCAATTCTGACATCAGTGAGAGTTTGCTCAATGAACAATTGCAAAAATTTGGCCCTTGATTGTAAATTTCTTGACAGGAACCATATCTTACTCTATAATCTCTACACCATTATGCATGCCGTTGGTACTCCAGATAATAAACAACGATTTGTAAAATTTCCTACATAGCTCCATGTATTTAAGAGCTGAAGCAAGACATGATGGTTGTAAAACATCTGAGCTGCTGGTTGTTCAGTTTTACCTTCCTTTGGAAAAAACAAACAAACAATCTGGCTTTCAGAATTAGAATCAGTCTCATTTCCCATTTTTACTGTTCTTCCACTCACTCTCACTTGTCTTTAGGGGAGAATTGGATTCTGTCCCCCCGACCCTCCATCACATGGGATTCTTTTCTCCCATTTTATGATACTTTAGATGTTGGAGAGCAGTTTACAGTTAGAAATATTCACATTTTTTAAAACAAATACTAGACACATTCTGTTTTAGAAAGCAAAAATAGTGAGATATTTATATCAGTCCAACCATGGTGTGGGATAATAGAGGTGGAAAAATAGGGTTATACTGCAGTATCTCTATTCCCTTCCCTCCACCTTTAGAATCCCCCGCGCCCCCAAGAAAACCAGGTTCTCCAAGTTGTTCAGATAGGCTTACATCCACATATTTTTCATATTATCCATCTATGATCCGATGTCCTGAGTCTGTAGACCCTTTGGAGCCACTTATATCCTGAAGGCCTCCTGAACAGAATCATGGAAATCTGAGAAAGAGAAGATTTCTGATAGAATGTCCAGAGCATGTGTAATAACTTCTTCTAAAGAGTAACAACTTTCTCTTCCTTATTTTTCCACTGCAGGGAGTTTTTTGCATCTTGCTCTAAAACATCTGTTCCTGGTCACCCCAAAGAGAAAATTGGACTAGACTGACCACTGGTCTGATGCAGTCTGACAATTGCTATGTTATGTGTAGCAGAGGCAAGAAGATTAATGTTCCCATCATGGACTAATGTCATGCCAAGTCAATTCTTAGTCACAGGAGTGCAAAACATCCTTCAGATTAGAAAAAAATTTGTGTAGTAGATCAAAAGAATCCTAATGGGGTTTGATTACTTTTTTCCTTTTAATTTTTTTAACATATTAAAAACCTCATCCACCCTCCCTCTCCAGAAAAGCAAAAAAGAATAAAACCCCCAGACTTGCTCACATTAGAATAAACACTGCTATATCTTCTGGGTACAACTTGAAGATAATTTTATGACAAACTCATATGGGGCTCTTAAAAGAAGGGTTTACAACAAAGCTATTGCAGACCTTTTGGCTGAGTAATGCTACAACAGCATGTACTGTACTTGGGATATAGTATATAGGCCTCTCCTGGATGGTATTAGATTTGCACGTATGTATGTATAGAAGGCTCCCTCTTCTGGGTAAGCTAGCAGAGCTGTTGCCTTTAACTCACTGATTGGAAGGAAGCCATATTCAGCTCCTACATTAAGGGATGATGTTTAGGACTTCTGTTCTTTTTACAATGGCCTCTCTTGGGCAGGGACTCTCTTTATTGTCTGCAAAGCACTAAGCACCAAAAATATGAAATAAATATCATCATCAGCTATATTTATTACCTGTAAAAATGTGGTGCCATGACTATTAATTGTTACAAGTGAAAAAATAAAGGACACAGGTACCTGTTCTGAACAACTTCAGCAATGACGAGGTGAGGGGGGAGACAAATGGGGAAGAAAAAAAGCCAAGCTGCACAAAGTATGTGTAGGAGAGAATAGTATTGGGAAGGATACTGCTTTCCTATTTATTTGGGGCCTAATTTACATTATTATATTATTATATATATTTGTGATGGAGTCAGACCAGAAGGATACAGGAGAGTGCTGGAAGGCAGGTATATTAGTCTCAGGATGTGCAGGTCCCTGTTCCCTGGATAGCCAAACAAAGGCTACTCCTGGCCAATCAAGACACCTGGGGCTAATTAAGAACCTTCTAGAAAGGAGTAGAAACAGCTAGCCTGATTGGGACACCTGAAGCCAGTCAGGGACTGGCTGAAACCAGATAAAAACCTCCCAGTTAGTCAGGTGGGCTATGGGTGTCAGGAGCTGTAGAAGGAAGTTGTGCTGTTGGTGAGACTGAGTGGTGGACAACATATCATACAGAAGGAAGGAGGCCCTGAGGTAAGGGTGAAGTGGAGTTTGAAGAAGCAGTGACTGCTGTGGGGAAGTAGCCCAGGGAATTGTATTGTGTTTTGTGGATAAAAGGTCAGCCATCTTAGCTGATACTTTAGGGTCCCTGGGCTGGAGCCCAGAGTAGAGGGCGGGCCTGGGCTCCTCCCTTTCTGCCTCCCCTAATTAGTCTCTGAGATTGGGAGACAATAGAGACTGTGCCAGGAAGGATAGTTTCTCCTCACTGGCTTGTGATGAAAATGGCTCAATAGGCTGTGACCTTGTGTCCAGAAAGAGAAGGGCTCCGTGGAGGGTCACAGTGAGCCACTGGGGCTAGTAAAAATCCGCCAGGAAACGCAGAATCCACGAACATAAGGACAGAGCTTTGTCACAACCGGTGTTAGAGGTGAGATCATCATACACAGCGTGGCGGAAGAAAGAAGTTTAAAAAAAAAAGTGCACTGGGGTTTTGGAATTTTTTTTTGTTTGTTTGGTTGGTTGTCCATTTGTTTTGTGCCACAATGGAGGAGGTGATAAGAGCTCTGGTACAAGCCACAGCAGCCCAGCAGGAGGCCACCCAGGTTCAGGCCAAGGCACAACAGGAGTCTATGTGGCTTCAGCAGGAAACTAGTCAATTATTGATGAACCAGGCAATCCAAGACCGTGCCCTCTTGCGAGAGGTAGTGGATCAGCTAAAGATCCTCACCACCCAGCCCCGAGAGTCTGATGGGATGCGAACCCTGAGGGCCACTGTTTGTCTGCCAAAGATGACATCAGAAGATGACGTTGAGGCATATCTCCTCTCGTTTGAGAGGACTGCTCAGCGTGAGGCATGGCCCCAGGAGCAGTGGGCTAGCATTCTCGCCCCTTTTTTGTGCGGAGAGGCCCAAAAGGCCTACTTTGGCCTGCCTGCCTCAGATGCCATTGACTATCTCTGGCTGAAGGCAGAGATCCTAGCATGATCAGGGGTGACAGCAGCAGTACAGGCCCAGAGGTTCCAGGAGTGGAAGTACCAGGAGAATAAACCCCCAAGGTCCCAACTATTTGGCCTCATACACCTTGCACGGAAGTGGTTACAGCCTGAGGCGTGCAACCCGAATGAGATTTTGGAGACCCTAGTCATAGATCATTACATGCGGGGACTGCCACCAGATCTCTGCAAATGGGTAGCCCAGAATGATCCGTCCACCTACGACGAGATGATCACACTGGTAGAAAGACGGGTGACAGCCAGGGAGTTGACCCGACTACCTAAGGAAGGCCCCTTTCAGAGCAAGCACCCGAACCCAACCCGGGAAGGTTGGGTGACCAAAACCCCAGGAAATCCTTGGTGGAAGAAGGGGCAGGCTGAAAACCATGGGGGACCCCAGAAAGAAGGGATTGGTCTAAGTGGGGGGAACCTTGGGTCTAAATCCCCTAACTCCTGTGATAGGGAAATGATTAGAAGCAAGTATAGATGTTATGCATGTGGGGAGTGGGGACACATAGCAGCACAGTGTCCCAACACCACGGAACCTATGCAATGTAACTTTGGGGATTGGGAAGTCCCGTGTTCCCTTATCCACCTTGCAGGGGTTGCGTTAGCCCCACATAACTACACCAGACCGGTGAAGATAAATGGAGTAGAGACTACAGTGCTTGTGGACTCTGGGAGTGCTATCACCCTTATATCGGGTAAACTGATAAAAAGTAGGCAGCTGCTGCAAGGCAAACGCATAGCAGTGACATGCATGCATGGGGCTGTAAGCCATTACCCCACCCTCCCAGTGGAGTTAGAGGTTCAGGGGAACCCCACTGAGGTGACTGTGGGCGTAGTTCCTAAACTCCCATATCCTGTAGTCATTGGGAGGGACTATCCAGGGTTTGATAATTTACTCCCCACAGAGAGGCTGGAGGAAAGTGGGAACCCTGAGGACAGCAGCTTGCTGCCAAGGGAATGTCAACCCCCAATGTTCACTGAAATTTCAGAGGATCTGTTCTTAGCTCCCCAAAGGACCCGGAGGACTAAAAAAGAAAGGAAGGCCGCAAAGGCCTTAGGAACCCGGATCCTGTCCCAGGGTCAGAAAACTGCTCTAGTAGGCAGATGGACATGAGCAGCCAACAGAGAGACTTCCACTCCAGAAAATGAGCCAGAGGCCGCCCCCAGCCGTGATGGCGATGAACCATTGGAAGAAGCAGGAGCCAGTTCCTGGGAGCTCAGGCACGTTAGTTCTGGGAGAGAGTCTTTCGGGCGGGACCAGGCAGAGGACGCTAGATATGATAATGCCAGAAAAGAGGTAGCCGAGATAGATGGGATACCCATTGATGGGAAGGCCCGGGGTCCAGGACCTTACTTTATAGTGAAGAAAGATCTCCTGTACCGTGTGGTGCAAATACAGGAGCAAGAGATACATCAACTTCTGGTGCCAAAAAAACATCAAAAGGCCATATTGAGCCTCACCCACAGTCAACTATTTGGAGGACACCTAGGGGTAGAGAAAACCCAGGCACAGATCCTGTGGAGGTTCTTCTGGCCAGGAGTACATGAAGATGTTCGAAGATACTGCTTCTCTTGTCCAGAGTGTCAGTTACATAGTCCTCGCCCACACTTGCGGGCTCCTTTAATACCTCTTCCAATAATAGAGGTCCCTTTTGAATGCATAGCCATGGATCTGGTAGGACCCCTTGAGAAGACAGCTCGGGGCCACCAACATGTGCTTGTTGTTCTGGACTATGCAACCCGGTACCCAGAAGCCGTTTCCCTACGCAATACAGCTTCTAAGACAATAGCTAAGTAGCTACTACAGATCTTTGCCTGAGTTGGGCTACCCAAGGAGCTAGACTGACCAAGGTACACTTTTTGTGTCCAAACTGATGAAAGATCTCTGTTCACTACTCCATGTACAAGCCTTACGGACTTCTGTATACCACTCGCAAACAGATGGACTTTGGGAAAGGTTCAACAGAACCCTCAAGGCGATGATTAGAAAAGTGGTGAGCCGCGATGGGAAAGACTGGGATACGCTATTGCCTTACCTCATGTTCGCCACCTGGGAGGTTCCACAAGCCTCCACGGGTTTCTCTCCATTTGAGCTACTATACGGGCGCCATCCCCGGGGCATACTGGATATAGCCAGAGAAGCCTGGGAAGAAGAGCCAAATCCTGGAAGGAACATAGTTGAGCATGTACTGCAGATGCGAGATCGGATAGCCCGAGTTACACCCATTGTACGGGAACACTTAGAGATAGCACAGGAGACCCAACAAACCCATAATCACCAAGCAAAGCTTCGGCGGTTCCAACCCGGAGATCGGGTGATGGTACTGGTGCCCACAGCAGAAAGTAAACTATTGGCCCAGTGGCAGGGACCCTATGAAGTGATCGAAGCTGTGGGAGAGGTGAATTATAAGATACGGCAGCCCGGCTGTCGGAAGCCAGAGCAAATTTACCACATCAATCTTCTAAAACCTTGGCATGATCGAGAGGCATGCTTAGTCGCCCAGGAGACCCTTCCCCAGGAAAATGATGTACACGAGTAAGTAAGGATATCTCCAGACTTGACGCCGATCCAAAAGAGTGAGGCAGCCGACATGATCAATCGCA
The DNA here is from genome assembly GCA_007922305.1 of Dermatemys mawii. Taxonomy (NCBI): domain Eukaryota; kingdom Metazoa; phylum Chordata; order Testudines; family Dermatemydidae; genus Dermatemys; species Dermatemys mawii. The sequence continues at coordinate 11,767,764 of ML677335.1, read as the reverse complement.
ATCGAGATGTGTTCTCTACAAAACCGGGGCAGACGACTGAGGCCTATCACCATATCCGCATGATCCCTGGAGCCAAGGTAACATTGAGACCCTACCAAATTCCAGCAGCCAAAAGAGAAGAAATCAAGGCTGAAGTAAAGAAAATGTTAGAATTAGGGGTTACTGAAGAATCTCATAGTCAGTGGTCCAATTGTTCTAGTGCCTAAACCTGACGGAACCACGAGATTCTGTAATGACTTTCGCCGACTGAATGAAGTATCCCAACTCGATGCATACCCCATACCACGCATAGATGAACTGACTGACCGACTGGGTAGTGCCCGATTTTTGACCACATTGGATCTGACAAAAGGGTATTGGCAGATTCCCCTGACCAAAGAAGCTAAAGAAAAGACAGCCTTCTCCACCCCAGATGGGCTATTTCAGTATACTGTCCTCCCTTTTGGGCTACATAGGGCCCCGGCCACATTCCAGCGTCTCACGGATAAACTGTTGCGCCCTCATACTAGTTATGCAGCCGCATACCTAGATGATGTCATTATCCATATGCCAGACTGGGGAACACACTTGGAGAAAGTTGAAGCAGTACTGTGCACCTTAAGACGGGCTGGCCTCACTGCTAATCCCGCTAAATGTGCCATAGGGCTAGCAGAGGCTAGATACCTGGGATATATTGTAGGAAGGGGCATAGTGAAGCCCCAAACTAATAAGCTAGAGGCAATTCAAAACTGGCCCAGGCGATCCCAAAAAAAGCAAGTCCGTGCATTCCTAGGCGTGGTAGGCTATTACCGACATTTTATTCCCCACTTCGCCACTAGGGCAAGTCCCCTAACGGACCTGGTGAAGGCCCGAGGTCCAGACATGGTAAAATGGACTGACGCAGCAGAGAGGGCATTCACTGACCTTCAGACAGCCCTCTGTAATGATCCTATACTTATAGCCCCGGACTTCAACAAGGAATTTATTCTACAAATAGATGCTTCTGAAGTGGGGTTGGGAGCGGTTCTGTCACGAATGGTTGGAGAATAAGAACATCCGATCCTTTACATAAGCAGAAAGCTGCTCCCAAGAGAACAGAAGTATGCAGTAGTCGAGAGAGAATGCCTTGCTGTCAAATGGGCCATGGAGACACTGCGTTATTACCTCTTTAGGCCGGCGATTTACTCTTGTGACGGACCATGCACCCCTCCAATGGATGCAGCGGAATAAGGAAAAGAATGCAAGAGTGACTAGATGGTTCTCATCCCTTCAACCCTTTCAGTTTCACATACAACACAGAGCTGGAAGTCGCCACGGCAATGCAGATGGCTTATCACGGGTGCACTGTATGTTGACCCAAGTTGCCCAGCCCCTTGGTGTTGAGCAGGGGGGAGGGATATGTGACGGAGTCAGACCAGAAGGATACAGGAGAGTGCTGGAAGGCAGGTATATTAGTCTCAGGATGTGCAGGTCCCTGTTCCCTGGATAGCCAAACAAAGGCTACTCCAGGCCAATCAAGACACCTGGGGCCAATTAAGAACCTTCTAGAAAGGAGTAGAAACAGCTAGCCTGATTGGGACACCTGAAGCCAATCAGGGACTGGCTGAAACCAGATAAAAACCTCCCAGTTAGTCAGGTGGGCTATGGGTGTCAGGAGCTGTAGAAGGAAGTTGTGCTGTTGGTGAGACTGAGTGGTGGACAACATATCATACAGAAGGAAGGAGGCCCTGAGGTAAGAGTGAAGTGGAGTTTGAAGAAGCGGGGACTGCTGTGGGGAAGTAGCCCAGGGAATTGTATTGTGTTTTGTGGATAAAAGGTCAGCCATCTTAGCTGATACTATTAGGGTCCCTGGACTGACGGGCCTGGGCTCCTCCCTTTCTGCCTCCCCTAATTAGTCTCTGAGATTGGGAGACAATAGAGACTGTGCCAGGAAGGATAGCTTCTCCTCACTGGCTTGTGATGAAAATGGCTCAATAGGCTGTGACCTTGTCTCCAGAGAGAGAAGGGCTCCGTGGAGGGTCACAGTGAACCGCGGAGGCTAGTAAAAATCCACCAGGAAACGCAGGATCCATGAAGATAAGGACAGAGCTTTGTCACAATATATATAGCACTTTAAGGCAGGATTGTTCATGCCCTGTAAAATAATTAGAATATGCTGTATGCAGTGCTTAATTTGTGCCAGAGCTAAGCCCCAGCACCTCTAGACTTGGCAGTTCATAGCGCTGGCACCTGTGGGCTTACTGCCTCAGTTATGAGTAAAAGAAAAAGTCACTTGAGCCCTGGCACCTCTTTTGTTACAAATTAGCTACTGGCTATAAACTTCCTTACTTATCTGGGGACTTGGTCTTTGCACTGGCAGAGACAGACTATCAGTTTGAGCTCCTTTTGTACAGAGCTTGGAAAGCCATTCGTAAGAATGTTTTACTTTTAAATTTTTCAATTATTTTGGAATCATGCCTGAGGGCAGAATGGTTCCCAAAGCTTTATGTAGCACAGTATAGAAGCTGTGAAAGGTAATCTAAACTGAGCTTCACTGTCCAAAGACTTGTAAATGTTGTTTAGTACATCTAGTTCACAGAGTAACATTGAGTTATGTTTTCACTATATACCTCTCTTTGAAATATATCCCCGTCCCTGCTTTAATCCTTTCCTCTATTTGAAATAAAGCCTTTTCTAAACAGAATGGCATTTGGCAGTGGAAAATTACAATGGAGTGTTCTTAGTACAGAGGAACACAGTACTGAACAGCAGAGAATAAGGCCTTAAATAACATTTGGTGGAATGTGTTGCAACATTACTGCAAATTAAAAGATTGCCATCATTGTGACTCAACAAAATGTGATCTTTGCAGGTCACTGACCCTGGCCTCAGTTCCTGTACACAATTTGGTGATGTCAAAGCCTCCTATTTACTATGTGACAGTAGTAAAAATGCTACCACCAGTCCATGGGCTTGATGCTCATAACTGTAAAGTCTGAGACCTTTGCAATGATGCATTTTAAAGCTAGTCCTTAACATACTCCTTGCAATATATAGGTATCTAATAACTATGAATCACACTCAGATGTTTACTAGCAGCCTGATCTCTTTCTGAATATGCAAGCAGAAGGAACACAGATGGGTGCAAGGAAAAGCCAGACCAGTGGCTCCATGGCATAGTACACCCCTGAAGGCCTCCAGTCCATATCCATGAACCTGTTATTCCACAGCAGCACTAGCAACTCAGGTGTGTATGCATCCCAGATGATAGGAATATACTCAGGCTCGCTAGTCCCTCCCATCTCTTGGGTTGCCACATCTACACTTTATTTTTAGCTTGTTAGCACTATCAGAGCTAGTACAGATTTGTCTTTATCTGGGAATCACACCCCTAGCTCAAAGCGTAGGCATATCCTGAGTGGGTGGACACGGTTGGAAAAAGGTTAGTGGTTGCTTCCCCAGGCTCAACTGCCTACCTACCATGACCCTTGCAAACAATGCCAGATCGCCAATCTCTCACTGTGTAGTTCAAGCAGCAGCAGCATAATGTGCTATAGATCTGGAGGGCCTGGGCTGGACCCCTGTTGATGAGATCAGCTTGGATGGGTCTCAGTTCCAGCTCTCCATCACAAACCCACTACTACTCTTTGCACTAATTGGCTGACTCAGCACAAAGACTAAGGGCTTGGTTACACTTACAGCTTTATAGCTGTTTTGGTTATACCTGCCCTCCTATACAGCTATAGGGACAGCGCTATAGTGTGTCCACACTGAGACCCGCCAGCAGTATAGCGTGGCCACATTTGCGGCACTTGCAGCGGCACAGGGAGTGGTACACTATGGGCAGCTATCCCAACATTCAGCTGAATGCAACGTGCTTTTCAAACAAGGGGCGTGAGAGGGAATGTGTTGTGTGTATACAGACAGAGATAGCAAGTGGATTTTCGTCCTGCTGAGAGTGTGTCAGCAAACTTCCTTTGAAATACAGAGCCTGCTAGTCTTCTCTGTCACACAGGCTCATTCCATAAACATTTGCATTGCTGATTAGCCGAGTTAAGAGATAAGGTCAGAAAATGTACTTCTGCGTTGCTCCAGTGGAGTTCAAAACAAAGGGAACAGAGGCTTAATTGGCTTAAATGGCTTAGGGGCGTTTCCAGAGATCACTCAAAGTGATGTATTCTTACTACCCATTCACACTGGAGATAATACAGAGCACTCAATACGCTATAGCTGTTAATCCTCTGGGAAGGGAGGATTACCAGGACTGGTATAACTGTGGACTTATAGCACTCTACATGCCTTGCCAGTGTGGATGGGTAGGAGGTTATAGCGCTCCTGGCAGCTTTATAGTGCTATAAAGTGCCAATGTAATCAAGTCTTAAGAAATACCTAGGCCTGAAAAGCAAATTGTTCTCCTGCCCCACATCGTGGCTTGATGGCAAGTTTTCCTCACACTGCCATTCTTCAGATAACAGTAGTATATACCTTAACATAGAAGCTTCATGTACCAAGGCTTCTAGTCAATGCCTTTCACCAACAGTAAAGCTACACTGTGTTTTTAAGATGAAGTTCAGCATTATATGCAAACATGACAATCTCTCATTAAATGTCACACAAGGAGCTTCACAAAACTTGGCATCTATGTGTCTGAGGTTTACACTGCTGCCCATCATTGTAGGGGGAGTGTCTTCCATATAAAAGAAATAGCAAAGTCCCTAGCAGAATGCATGGAGCTTCTGGTACTTCTCCTTTGGGGTAGAAACTCTGCTTGAGGTAGAGTTTTGTTTTTCATTGCTGGGGAGGGGGAGTGTGGTAGCATTGATCAAGACTTTTGTTAGGAGGTGGTATCAGTTGTTCTATGTATCTTTATACATCTTGTACAGCACCAATAACTCCCATAGTGCCAGGTTTGCACATGACCGATCGGATCTTATGAGCTGGAAATGTATTTTGGAAGTCAAATAGACTGATCAGTACTTAAGAAAAAAATACTTCTGGTAGGGGGACCCCCCGCCAAGGTTGCATATGACAGATTGTTATGAAGTGCCATTCAACTCAAAAATCATACAGATTGTCATGACATTATGCACCAGATATATGTGCACCGACTACTGAAACTGATAGCAGCAGTAAACAACTGGCAAAATATGTGCTAACCCCTTCTCAGCTTGTGAGCTTTGAGACAGTCACCTGGTGAGCTCTCTTTTCATTGCATCATTTATTACCTGATATATGAATGGGCTATAAGGGTACGGACACCATGTGGGATACTTTACAATTTCAAGGCTTTTCCTTGCATGACTTCATTGTTCTCCTGTAGGGTGGTACATCTTTCCTGTTAATTCCTATTAGAAATACATCTAGTCTAACAGTGGGTCGTGTCTGTTTGACTATGGGTCTTGTCTCATAAATGAGCCTGTTTCTGTCAATGAAACGTCGAAGGCATGATGATTCTCACTGCTTTGCACTTTATATAGTTACAGCTCTGCAAAGACTGTGTACAAACCCCCACTCCTGACTGATAGCACTGTTCACTGACTTTGCACTGCTGTAACTAATGGCACAAAATGCAAGACGGTGAAGAATCAGGTCCACAGTGACTGTGAAACCAAATGAGATACTATGATCAGGATGAGCTTAATCTAACTAGTGAAATGTCTTGAACTTGGGCTACAGGATGTATGTGCGACATTGATCTCAACTGAATGGAATACAAAATGCTCAGTTGTCTGTCATGGCTCCTATACTGCTAACAGCTAAGTGAAACTCTCCTTCAGCTCAGGTAGTGGGGATGAGAAGTTGTGCATTTGGAATGTGGGGCTTGAGACTGATTCCTGCTGCTGTGAAGTTTTGTGTAGCTAAGGGGTGTGGCACAATGAGAGTTCTATTAGGTCATGGATTTCTTACAGTAGATTTCAGTGAGACTTGAAATGTCAATAAAGGATCCAAGTGCCACAGTAGGGTTGCAGTACGCCAGGCTACAATAGACTATGGAAAATCAGAGCCAGTTGAAAATGTTCTTGCCTGGAAAATTAAATATGTACAGGTAGATAAATATTTGTTTTCACAAAATGTCTGTAGAGTAAGAATTTCTGTTGTCCTAAGATATTCTGCAACTGTAGTAGGGACAAAGGGATTACATTATGATTAATTATATTGCTTGTGTGTCACTGGTTGCCACTCTGGTACTGTAACAAAGGAGAGAAGCATTGTAGATCTAGACCTGCCTCCAAATTTAAAACTGGTTTCCTTATTCAAGTTAAAATGTGCATGTCAGTGGAAGAAAAATTTGCACTTATGTAATGCTTCTAATATGGATCTCAAAGTGCTTTGCAAACATTCATCAAAACTTCACCTCATCCCTAGGAGGTACCCATTTCACAGATGGGTAAACTGAGGCCCACTGAGGTGAAATCACTTATGCAATATCATGCAGTCAGTGACAGAGCTGAATCTAGAACTCAGAAATCCTGTCTCAGGTTTCTGTCCTCCAACATCTAGAAAGCATCTTCCAAGTTCCCAACTGAGAGAAGGGATAGTCTTTGAGTCTATGACTGTAGAAAGCAATGACAATAAGTGCTAATGCCCATTAAAAGGCTTGGATTTAAAAACCTAATGCAAATCTAGATCTAATCTAAAACTGAAATTTATATTTAAGCAAAAAATTTTTCTGCCAACATGATTGACCCACCCTCTGAAAACTTGCTACAGATTAGATGGCATCCAGCCTCTAAAAGAATGGGACATGTGCTCTTCTGTGCATCAACTTTACAGTAGAGTGGATAGAAAGCAAAACAGGGCACCAGCTCAATACAGAACATACAACCATCTGAGTGCCAGGCTGCCAAATGACTACAGGCAGAGCAACCAACCTTCTAGAAAAGCAAACAAACCACATGTATGATTATAAAGTTTAAAAGAATCCAAAGGCCTTATGAAAGATGGAAAAAATAACAATGCTCATTCCCAAGAAATGGCAGTGTTTTGCACAAATGCCCCCTCTCTCTGCAGCCTAAGAGATGAGAAAACCTTGTCCAGGCCCACAAGGATATCACAGGCTAAGTGCTCCCCATCCCCTTTTGGAGCAGGGTAAGGGTTGTTATAGCCCTATAGCTAAATCTGTGTGATTGCTCTTAGTCTCATGATAGTGTGGCCCAATAGCCAGTCAAATATGGCTGTCCTCCCCCTCCATGCCACATGCCCAAACAGTCAGAATCAAATATGTCAAACATGGCTACTCTCTCCCTCAGGCTATGTGGCCTGATGACTAGAGTCAATGCAACTGCCCTCCCCAGCAGGGCAGTGTGGCCTAGTGGCCAGAGTTAGTGGAATAGGCTGCCAGCTAGGGATGGGTGATGCTTCAGGTAGGGAGACCCGGGCCCTCCCTACTCCACCAGGTCTCAGCCCAGGGCCCTGGCAGTGGCAAGTGTGCACAGCTCTGAGTCAGCAGGGATCCAACCAAAACCACACTGATGCCACCCAACACAATGAGTAGTCCCCCTAGGCTACTTCCTACCTTATCTCTGATGCAGTGGCCCAGGTGTCTCCAAGATTGCTGGGCTCCTCAGCCTATGCAGCTCCCACCTTCCTCAGGCCTGCTTGGGTATCCACCTGGGGCTTGGCACCTCTGTCTTCCATGGTCCAAAGGCTTCAGCAGATCCCATGCTGAACTTACAACATGCATCCTCCCTCCTCAGCAGTCAGTCCAGACTGAAAATCTGCTCCTTTTATATCAGGTCTCCAGATGGAGCATGCCCAGCAGGGCCAAAGGGGAGTGGCTCCTCAGCCCATAGGGTGGAGTTAACACCTGCTAGATCAGTGTGGGGCAAGCATATCCTGGGGGAAAGCAACAATGTGGGAAAACCCTTTCTTTCTTAGGCCCTTTTCAGAATTGCAATCCCCCTACTCCACCCTTTTTTTCCCCCACTTCTCGTGACCACTCAGTCACCTTGTGGTTTTCAGGGGAGATCTTTTTGGCTGATTGGTTGGACCGAAGGGTGTAGTGTAAACAAATTGGCTCCCTCAGACCCAAAAAGAGTCCTAAGCTCTTATCATAGAATCATAGAATATCAGGGTTGGAATGGATCTCACGAGGTCATCTAGTCCAACCCCCTGCTCAAAGCAGGCCCAATCCCCAACTAAATCATCCCAGCCAGGGCTTTGTCAAAAACCTCTAAGGAAGGAGATTCCACCACCTCCCTAGGTAACCCATTCCAATGCTTCACCACCCTCCTAGTGAAAAAGTTTTTCCTAATATCCAACCTAAACCTCACCCTCTGCAGCTTGAGACCATTATTCCTTGTTCTATCATCTGGTACCACTGAGAACAGTCTAGATCCATCCTCTTTGGAACCCCCTTTCAGGTAGTTCCCCTGCCTGAAGGCACCATTCTCCACCAGGAAGCAAAACACCCTCTCCTTGGGTTTAGAATATGACCAGGTTTTTGGACCTTTCAGTGGCATCATGTTAGTCACCTCTTTTGGGACTCAGAAGGAATTTTTCCCTCACTGCTAGATTGGCCTGGATGAGATGGGTTTTTCACCTTCCTCTCAGAAGCCCAGAGTACGCTAGATTGTAAAATTCACGGTAAACAGGTACTCAGTGGAGGTAATCAACCAACAAGGGGGTCCAGTTCCTGATAAATCAGAATTGGAAGTGGATTAGGAGAAGGCATCGCCTAAAGAAGGGGGGAAACGGGGCTGTGACTCTTAATGACTAGTACATCATGGAGACAGTCATCCCCCCTACCCTCCATACAGCCTTCTTAACAATCAGATGAGGGAGGACAGACAGGTCCCAGTTGAATGTGTGGAACTGGATTAACAGGGGGAGGGAGGCCAGGGGCAGGACTCTTAGTAGCTCTCCATCCGGTGGAACGTACTACAATGGGAAGGATGACCTGCCTGGGTGAGTTATTGATGGATTGTTAATGTTCCCAGATATTTCTTAATAGAGTTGTGGCCTAGTTAAAGCAAATTCAAGGTGTCTTGTCTTTCTTCCTGCTGTGTTCAGAACAATGTGTGTTTACTTTGTAGGGTCAGAACTTTTTGATGTTACACACAGTGATGGCAAAACAATATACTGAAACCGAGTCACTCATTATCTGAAGTAGCTGATGACATTTCTGTTTCAGCATGTAACCTTCCTGGTTCACTAAAGGATATATCTTATTCACAAGGAAAACTATCTTCAGAAGCTAAATAGGAGGCATGGAATCTGATTTACTGGGTGATGAATTTCACAACTTCTCTAACTATACAGTAAACTCTTCTGGTTGGGGAGCTCAGTCTTTATTTATTATTATATCTGTAAATCACAATGCACACGAGTGGTGCTATGCATAGCAGTATATATCATAGCACAGTTGGGAAAATATCTATTGTAGTTCAGTAAGTGGAATATCTGATTCAGCAGGTTATTAGTATTCTCCAGAATCCAGTTTTTTCAGTAAGTGAATTGAAACCATTTCACTATTCATCACATCGAATTCACTGTGCAGTGTAGCAGTGGACTGTACATGCTGAATATATTTTATAAGAAATCTGCATTTATGTGCTCTGTAAGATAGTTCAAAAATACATTTTTTACATATGTGGCATTTCACAGCAGGAATCTGAAAAATCCAGAACACTCAGTTACCTGTTTTCTCTAACATATGGCAGTATATAAACATCAAAGTGCTGTCATCATGTAAATGGAAAGAGCAGGATAACAGAATGGAAGATTTCCCAACTGTTTAAGATCATTGGAAGTTTCTCTATGACCGCCGTTGTCAAACTGAACAGATGTCAAGAGAGATGAAGTGAAAATGCAGTCTGATAGTGTGATTCATTTTTTTCAAAAGTACAAAAACAACTGTTGCATTAAAGACAGCTAAAAATGCACATTACCTTCTCAACATTGCTTTTTCAAGTGTGTGCAATTGCTGGAGTTGCCACAAGAATGTCATGTGCTTATGAGGGGAGGGATCAAGGAGACAATAACTTTATTAAAATATGGTTCACAGTGATTTGAGCCCTTGATCTAGGAAGAAGCAAGCTTGATATTTAAAGTGTTCAGGCTTCAGCCATTATTTTTATTATCTGTATAGGGGTAGCACTGAGGCTTGGGGCCCAATGATGTAAGGCACTGTTCTCTCTCTCTCTCTCTCTCACACACACACACACACACACACTCTGAAGAGTTTACAGTCTAAACAGAAATGCCCCATTGATGTAATTGACAGAGCCCACATTGATTTCAGTGGAGCCATGATTTCACTCAATGAGAGAAAAAGGACATATTACTTCCATTTTACAGATGGGAAACTGAAGCAAGTAATTTCAACTGCAAGATGAAATGACTTGCCCAAAATTACAGGGAATGTCTGTGACATAGCCAGAAATTTATGCTGTGAGTCTAAGTCCAGTGTGTTACTCACAGGACTATCTTCCCCTCGTATAAGAATGAACTATTTCCCTGAAGAATAGTTTCATCGAATTTATTGTATAGAACACTTTTTAAAATCCATATATCAACATGAACAATTATTTCATTTCAGCTGACTCTGTAAATAAACAACTTCTCTGGTTTGATACAGAATTTTGTGCCCTCTTGTGGTGCATTACTTTCACTTGTAAGAAAGTGAAGGAAGTGGTTCTTTTTAAAAAGTGAGTATGAATGGGGAACAATATTGGGCATACATTATCATCACCGAAGATTTTCCCATTGTCATAAATGCTCCTGCTTTCTGAAACACAGTTGAACACAGCTATACAAACTAACATGCAAATCATTAGGAAAATACACTCATTGGTAAGTTTTCTTTGAGTTATCCTGGGCAATAGCAACAAAGAGCTTGTCTTCCTCTTCCTGTGTCTTGCTATCAACTGCTCTTTTTTTGGCAGGGAGTGCTTTAGGTACCCTGATGATTATTTCTACCCTTGAGTGGATGTATCATGCTCATTTCCCAGTGAACATAAGGAAATCAGATCAATATATCATATTTATTTCTGGTGGGTGTTATTATTTTAACAAAATATATTTTTGTGAAAGTGAATCTTTCTAAAAGGATGCACATGGTTCAGATTACAGAACCAACTCACTTTAGTGGACTTTTAGATTTGCTGTATTGTTAAATGGTATTACAGGGCTTTTTTACACACATTTCATTTGTATGGGCCATTGGGATTTCTCAGAGCTAGAAATCTGTAATGCATTGCCACAGCTGAGATGTGCGTGTCTGGTTTCATAAGCTGCAGCTTGCAAAACTTCTCATCCTGTTGCAGCCTGATGCACATTTTGTGTTTCCTTATGTAACTTAAATTTGAACTTGGCCACCAGCTGGGGTCAGCCTTCTGACTAACATAGCTGGCTTAACTATAGTTTCCAGTGAACAAGTTTCAGAGACTCTTCAGATGATGCTGACAGCTATGGAAGTACTGGGATGGCACAGTACTAGAGATAGTCTTTTTTTTTCACAGTGCAAATTAAATGTCCAGGATCCCATGAAACTAAAATGAAAAACTGTCACTAAAAGCCATCACTATAGCTTAGAATTTTAAAGATCTGAGGCAAAACTATACAAATTCAGGGGTAGAATTAATACCTTGCTATCTGATTATGGTCTCACAGAAAATTCCTTAATGCCTAATTCTGCTCCCCTTACTCATGTTTAATATCTTACTACAGAAGTAGTTTGAATGAAGTTCCTTTTGCATTATTTTGGTGTACTCCATTTCTCCTCCATGAGTTAGGGTGGGAGAGTGGAGGGAAATAGGCTGACTACTACATGTAATTGAGAGATGAGTGGCTTCACCGTTACTGAAGGGTGGACAGGACCATTATGGGATCATGTTGGGAAGACTAAGCAAACCTGTAGCTGCAACACATGCATTTTCTGTTCAGCCTCTCATTGCAAATGTGCAAAGTGACCTAGAACAGGATGCAATGCTAGTGAGATTTGCTTAAGCTAATGTAATCAGAAAGGTGGTGTGAGTGTCGTGTGCACTGCTGACAGAAGTTGGGTGCGTGGATGCGAGAGGTTTACTGAACATTGCAATTGTTGCTGCATTGCCAAAATGGTCTAATATAGCTCATCCGTGTGGCTTTGAAGGCTGATAATTAGTAGTTTTACTTCCTAGGTCTTTGATATCATTCATTTCTTCATTCAGCAATGTGTTAAACTCAGGAATAGCAAAGTGGATTTTACCCTTCTAGTACATGAAGCCATTCTTTTCATGTGGTAAAAGAGCTTTTATTTTAATGAGCACTTAGCTGAGGCAGACTTGTCTCAACTTAGTCAAGACCAAACTCTGTCATTATAAATAAAAAATGGTCTTTACTAACTTCTGTATTTTAGGAACATGTAGACATCTGTATTTTTAGTTCTTTTTTTAACTTCTCCATGGAAGTTTATCAGAACTATTTTCTGTATAATCATGTAGGCCACATGAATGTAAAAATTACTTTCACTCCTTTTTAACCAACGGTATAGTGATCTGAAAATTACAACCATCTGCCATGTCGCTCCCACAGACACATAAAATCACACAAAACATGAATTCATCCTCCACTAAAAATGATCTATGCCAGGGAAGTAGCTTTAGATTCAAAATAGCTCATCACTCTTCCTGTGAAATGCTTTAATGTTTATGTATTTTCAATATTCTAAAAAGACTCACACGATTGTAGCTTTAAGGCCCCAAAATAGCTTTTTATAAAATATGATTTCCTCAAAAGAGGTAACATTGTTTGATTTTTTAAACAACAGGTAAAGATGGCTTGAGGCGCGCAGTAGATAAATGGCAGGACTGTAGGGCTAGATCCTCAGAGGTTTTTAGGCACCTAACTACCATTGATTTCAATGGAAATTTGGAATCAATCTTTGAGGGTCTGGTACATAGTCCCTTATGATTCCACTAAGTCTTGCTTTTAGTTATCCCAACTTCTCTGAAGCATTTGTGTTTGCTTGGCTTATGCCTGGATGACAAGCAGCTCCTACCACACACTACTAAACTACTTCATAGACTGGGACACACCATATAATGATGATGAGCCTGTTGTAATGTTCATTGTACCATTTGCCACAGAACCTCATCTCTAGTCATAGGCACACCTGCCTCACAGAAATATTTTAGCTTAGAAAACATTTGTTTTATAGGAAGGGGCACTGTTTTAGTTTTCAAATCTTGGCTTGTAGGACTTTTTGCTTGTTTTCCCATACATTTTAAGTTCTACTTTTTTATTCTTTTGTAAAGCATCATAAGGTGCTGCATCAGCAATTGTCATTCTCTGTTAATAAGTTGGAAGAGGTGTTTTGTACTGCATCTCAAAGAGTAACTAAAGAGTTCTTGAAGTGAGCAGGCAGAGTGCCTGTGTAGTGTTACTAAACTGTATATGTTTTTCATTATGCCAAATATTCCTTAGCTACAGAGCAGCAACCCCATTGAAGGCAGTAAGGTAGCACTGGCACACATGACAGGAGAACTGGTTTCTATTCTCTTCACGACAGCACGACATGGGTGGGGCCATGTAACAGTAGTTTGGAAAACAAGATTTAGCCTATACAGCAATTTACAGCTCTGTGATCACCAGGCAGATCTGGTGAGCTCAGAGTACAAACTATTCAAATTATTTTTATTTTAGAAAAGCAAATATTGGCTCCCTGCCGCTTCTTTCTCAATTGATCTGAGTTTACCATGCAAACATCTTCCATCTTGTTTCTCATTTCACATTCTTTTGGGTTCATTCCTGTCTCTTTAGCTACAATTTTGGCTCTACTGAATATGCTCCGTTTAGTACTACAGTACCAGCAATATCATTCTAGGCAACCTTCCTGCTATGAACACTGAGGGTATGCTAGTTTGAGACTGCATGGTAGGAAATTTAGCTGAAATCCTAAGTGAGTTCAACAAGCAAAAGGAATTGATAGCTACCAAATCATACCTGCCTGCTGAACTTTAGCTAGTGACACAGCAACAAAGTCCATGTTTTTATTGAATGGAGTCCCTATATTGAAGACAAAAGTTTATTAGTATTTATAGATAGAGACTTTTGTATGTGTAAGTAGAGAAACTTGATTAACTCTAGTCTTCAGTGAAATGTGCAGCTTATAATTAGATTATTAAAACCATTTAATTACCTGTTAAGGTTGAATTATTTACCTCTTACCACCTGCATGGATCTGCTTGAACTCTATTTTTTAAATGTAGAATATGTTTAAATTTATGCAAAGCTTTTCTGCATCATTGCATTTTATTTATGGATGAGATTGGTAACACAACGAAGCTGGCACAAAGCTTACTGCCATACTCTTTTGTAAAGTCAAACTGCTTCTCTTTCCTTCAGTCAGACATCCTTGGTAATTATTAGGTTAGTGATTTAACAGGAGGATATTTTCTACCTCCAACATCACTAAATTTAGACTCTTGAAAAATGGAGGCTTAAAACAGCCCTCTGCTGCTTTGATTTCAGGAGAACTTTCTCATTTCACCACATGCTCTTGGGAGTCAAGTGGAAGCAAACTGCAGGGAATTACACTTAAATGCCATGATCAAGCACCTGCCTTTTATGTGACTAGCTGCCCACGAACTGCTTTGAAACATATTCCTATAAAGCTGTAAAGAAAGAGTTCTGAAAGGGCCAAAAAGAATGAGGTGGAAGCTTTGCTTTCTGACTGCTTTTAGATACTTGTCTGTCACATCAAGCAAAATTCTATTTAGTTCAGGAACCGTAATGAAGTCTGCCATCCCTTCCACATCTGTCCAGGCCAGGCTAAGATTTAGGCAGAGTTTGTGTGATTGCACAGCAGCACAAGTTGTATTTTGTTAGTTTGTGAGCTAGGGGACAGTACAAGCACAGTATTTGTTACTGGTTATAGGGAGCCAGGCGTGGATGGCATCGTTGCAGACATATAGACAACATAGATCCTGTCCCAAGTAACTTTAGACCAACCATGTACACAGGATAATGCAATAATACTTGGTGCTTCTATAGTGCCTTTTACCTCATGGCTGAAGAGTACTTTGCCAAGGTAAAGTATCTGTCCCATTTTACTGATGTGGAAGCTGAGTGTAAGTGACTTGCTCAAGGCCACACAGGGGTATGTCTATGCAGCTCACAGCAATGATTAGACGAGCCCGGTCAACAGATTTGAACTTGTGGGTCTCGCAGTAGAGTGCTAAAAATAGCTGGGCGGTAGCTTGGGCTCTGAGCCGGAGGGGTGGAGGAGGGGAGACGGGCTGCAGTGCCCGAGCTGCAGCCGAAGCCACAACTTGAGAATGCTGGCTACACAACCATTTGTAGCATGGTAGTTTGTTCCCAAGCTCAGAGTCCCACTGCAGGCTGCCACTAACTGTGTAGAAGTACCCTCAGATGCAGCAAGACATCTCCGGACTGACCCCCAGTCCCCTCCAGTAATCAAAAACCTCTGTCTGCTTGGAACAAAAACAAAAGAAGATGGGTGTGAGAGATCAATACCAGCTGTCTGCATGGGCCATGTGAGAGCAAACTGAAGGTGAGAGCAGGGTGCTTGAACCGGATGCAGTAAAACATGACAGAAGACCTGTGAAAGGACTCAGGGGCAATATGGCTGGAGCAGCAGTTTGGATCATCTGGAGAAGAGGAACACAGAGAAATGCAGCAAACAAGGGATGACCAAAGCAGAAGGCCTAGATTTTAGCATGTGGGCTGGAGAGGAAATATTTTAAAAGCAACATTATTACTTCTTCCATACGATGTAGCAAGAGTCAGGATGTATGGTATGAGAGAAGTGACAAAGATAGCATGAAGTTTGTGAACCTGGAATAGTGGAATTGGGAACAGGTTTAGGGAAGTGAAGAAGGGGAAGGTTTTTAGTTTCTCTTGAATTCAGTAGCTTGTCTGATATTTCTCAGACATAGCTTTAATATTCTGACATCCAGGAGAAAAGTGACTTTAACTCCACTTTCCCTGCCTTTAGGATGACATGCTACATTAGATAAAGCCATTTGTCTCACTTTTGTAATTTCCCATTGCATCTTTAGAAGCTTTTATTTGGCTTTCAGACAGGAAATGAGCCTGTGGCAGAAGCCATGCTCAGATATAAGATGATGCATACACACTTTTGGAAACAGGTTGTGCAACCCACGTCTACTTCTGCAACTGCTATTCATGTCATTGCATATGAACAATCAAGATGAGCTATTTTGCACTATGGATTAAATAGAATTTACGGTATATTACATGTTAAAAGGTAAAATTTCAACATGAAAAGAAGCCTTTTTTTTCTTGTTGTCCATCAGTTTTCAAACCAATGACAGAAATGGAGGGCATTTACCTTTCCTCCTTTCCAATAACCCTCTATTCATTTCCCACTGTCAGACAGTATCTTAAACTGGACACAAAGAAACACTATTTTCTCCAGCTAGCCTGTTCTAAAGTTAGAAACTATAATTTAAGAGTTGTCTCCTGTCCAGGCACAATTTCTATTCTTCCCACAACCCCTCGGTAATATTCAAACACTGAGAAATGTTCCAGATTTCTGTTGCAACATTCAGCTCCTCCTATGTGTCTGTCTCCCTCCTCTCGTGTACATGTGTTTCCGTTATATTAGCATTTGGACAGATTCAAATTAAACACTCAGCTGATCATTTAATTCATAGTTACTCTCCCCTTTCCTATATAAAGCTAATGATTTCTTAATACTAAAAACTTTCAAGAGATTTTGTCTCCTCTAATGCACTCAGGTCTCATCATGTCTAACGTATTTCATGCAGAATTGTTGTCACCATGTTGGTCCACGGATATTAGAGTGACAAAGTAAATGAGGTAAAATCTTTTATTGGACCAACTTCTGCGTAAGCTCAAAAGCTTGACTCTCTCCCAGCAGAAGTTGGTCCAGTAAAAGATATTATACTGCACCCATCTGGATTCTCTAATCAGTTTCAGAGTACAAACCGAACCTTTCAAGATTCTCCTATCAATATGTTCTATAAGGTAATCCACTGTAAGGAACATTTGGTAAGAGTATGTGAACTGCTTTCTGCAGCAACAGGGGCTAGATGCAAAATAACCCATTTTATTCTTAGCAGACATGGAACAGTGGGTAAAATTGCCAGATTTAGTAAAATAAATTTCTTCTCATTCATAAATCAACATAATTATTTGTCCTGCTGAGTATTTAAGAGCAAGAAATCTACCATCTGAATCTTGTCTACCCTCTGTATCCCAGAAACTCTTGTGTAGATTAAGATCATAAGCCCAAATCTATCTGCTAAGTGTCTGTATTTATGTCCCAGGCTTGCTCTAAACAGATACCTTTCATAACAGGTTTCAGCTTTCCAGTATGAAATAGATTTTCCTTCCTTGGGTCTTTCCTTGGATCTTTATCCCCCAAGTACTTCTAATGGGCACATAGCTTGAACCACCCTTTCATGATACAAGAACTCAGTAACTTAGTATTCTATCATGTCACATGCACTATCCTTTACAATCTAAAACAATAAACTATTTTACTATGAAGGTCACAGTTACAATTTTTAACAAAGTCAAGTAATCAGGAGTTAAGTTTCCAACAGCTAAGGTAACTCAGCTGCATTACACTTACTCACAGCTGGGGTGCTATTCCTGGTTGAGGTGGAGTGTTTTATTTTTAGTTGTTAAAAGTTGTTTACTTTTTGAATTGTAAAAAATACACACAGATGTGAAACACACCAGAGGCACCACTAGCCTGTCTAGCCCAGCCAGGGGTAAAAGCGGGCCGGGACGGTTTACCGGTAAGAAGCAGATACTGCCCCGTACCCAGCCGACATTAAGAGATGCCATGGCTGCGCTTTAAGGAGGGTCTTTTGCTGCCGCAGCGCTCTAACGTCACTACTGACAGGGTTGCCTGCGGGGGTGGGAAAGGGGGAGTTGCCTCAGGGCTAGGAAGCGTGGGCCAGGCAGCGCAGAGGGGCTGGCTGGGGGATGCTGACCCCCCAGCTCTGCCTCTTCTGTCTGAGGCTCTGCCCCTTCTGGGCCCCTGTACCAGTGAGAATTTAATATTATTTTCACCTCTGTGTCTAGCCCTCCTGCTAAAGCTTCTAGCAGCACAAACTTGGACTATGGTCAACAGGGAAGCTTTCATTGGCCCTTTCAAGGAGTTGAAAGCACCAGCAGCAACATAAGTCTGGCTCTCCTTCCACTAATGGGACCCTGGACTAAAAGCATCCACAGACAGTAACAACCACTGTCCACTTTCTCCATATGGTCCAAACTATTATTGATCATCACCACCAGGTCCTGGAGCTTTGACTGTAAGGGAAGGGACTAGTACACAGGATGTTCTCAGACGTCCTCTTTGCATCCTGCTCACAAGGCTGCTGCTGTTACTACCAGCTCGGGTACCTTTTGTTATATTACCCTGGGAGCGTGTCCCTACTTGTCAATGTTTTCCTCATGCTGGCAATGACTAGAAGGAGGTTTGCAAAGCTGAGTTACCATCCTTTTGGTGCTCTCTAATTTTAGCCAGGATTATGAATATCAAAATACCATGAAGAAGCTTGTTCCTGTTTCCAGGTCAGTTCAGACATACACTGCAAGACATGCCATAAGTCAATGGGATGTGCTGGCTGCTGCTTCCCACAGCTCCCATTGGCTGGAACTGGTGAATCGCAGCCACTGGGAGCTGTGAGGGGCCATGATTGCAGCTGGTCAACATCGCGGCCCACAATCAGATTACCCTGATGGGCTGCATGCAGTCCGCAGGTTGCCTACCATTGCCACAAGTCTTCTGGCAAAGCCAGTAATTGTGAGATTTCCAGGCTAATTTTGCAGATGCAAGAAATCGGGATTGGATGGATAAATTAGCAAACATAGGGATTCTTTTGAATGCCACACATCACTGTCTTTAATGATAGAGATACAGTATTTGATGAGATTTAACTACAGTACATGTCCCCAAAAGAATGTGAAAACGAACCTATAATGTAAAAGCACCAAACCATTTTTAAAAAAGAAACCAAAAAGTCAAACAAAGATATCTTTCACTGCCTGTAACATTGCTTGGAGAGCCAGGTAGCTAAGTGGTTGGGACATCTGACTTGCTTCCATGGTTGAGATGCCTCAGTCTTTTAGGTGGTTGGGTAGGAGGACCCAGGCCCTCCTTCTCCACGGGGTCCCAGTCCAGGGCTGTGTAGTCAACCCCTGAACAGGGGGTCTTCCCACTACGGAGTCAAAATCCACTGCCCTGGGCTACTTCCTCCCACTGTCCCTTCAGTTTGGGGTACGGTCCCCATAGGCCAAGTGGCTATGGTGGCTTATCTCTACTATTGCCCTCTTGTGGACCTTGGAAGGTGCCCTGCTACTGTCCCAGGCTCCTTTGCACAGGACACCTGTAAGTTTAGTGACGCTGAACACTGCAATGTCTCTGGGTTTCAGTCACCCAGTTACTTCAGTTGCTGGAGGCTCCAAGGTCTCCTCCACAGTCTCCCTTGGCCAAGTAAGGAGGCAACTAGCTCCTGCCTCTTTGTCAGTCAGTCCTCAAATGTGTTAGGCTCTCTCCTTTTCTCCCACTTTAGGCTGGGCATTGGCTGCAGGTATGATGGGGTGGGGCTAGCTGGGCCGAAAGGCTCTCTTTAACCACTGCTGTACTGACAGGCAGTTTCTCTGTTTCATCACACTGTCATTGACTTCCACTGCTTGCGCTGAACATATGCATGATCTGATCTGCTGAATAAACCCCAAAGGACTGGCATGGTGGGTGGCTTTGTGGCTGGTCAGTGTATTCATAAGAAATTAGAGTTTAAATGAAAATGAAGGGGATAGCGTATTTAGCATGAAGTATCTCTATCCCTAGCTGACAAAAGCCATATGGTCAGCCAGCTAGAGCCACAACAATTCCTTCGCTGACTGAGATTTCTTAGTCGTGTGGAATTTGTGGAGAAGAGCCCACAGCCTGGGGTACAGTCCAAAGACAACCTAATCCATTAGACAAATGGATATCTTAGAATCATAAACATCCCCACTGGTACAGTCCGAGGCTGCTGGAAGCAGGATAGCCTTTGGAAAGGAACCTGTGGAGCTTGGAAGATCTACTTTTGTATTTAATCTGTATTTTGACAGAAGTTCAAATACACATAACAAATTTCCCAGGACTGAAGCACAGGGAAGAGGCAGAATAGCCATGGTTGGAATTTAAATGACAGACCCTGGAGGGGAGGCACTATATTAACTTAGCTAAAACTCTTATTACAAGGCTTTGATCAGCAGAGATCCTTGCATAGATCTGGCAGGCCTGGCAGAGGCCCAGTGCTGTATCTAGCAGACAAAAGCTCTCTTGTTCACATAGCTATCTCCAACAGCGCTAAAGGTCAAGGTGTGCTTATCTAAATAGCACCATCTTTCCACTGTGTACGTATTACAGAGCTCTGTTCTTTTAAAGATCTTAACTATTTACATAATCATTAACATACTACATTGAAAATCACTTCCCTTTATTTGCAAATTAGACTCATGCACTGAAAAGGACATGATAAGTAACCATGTTAGTGCAAAAATACAGGATTTACACTATGTTCCCTTTCCTGCTATTTATTTCAAAGTCATATGTACTTAGAAAATATTCTACTATTTCCTTCTCATACAAAGTTGGTTAGTACTTACTAATTGCGCCTTTGTTTTCTTTAGCTTCAAGCTTTGAGAGTTAATATGGAGAGGGACATTTGTTTCTGAAAACAATGTACATGCAGAATTTAAGGAAAGTACTGTACCGTCAACTGATTTTGTGGCATACTGTGCACCGTGCACACATACAGGCTCTAAATAATCAAACCTGTCTGCCCATATTGAGTCACCTTCAAAGGAGTTACAGTTTCAGGTCTTTGTCTTCAAAGCAACGAGTGCGACAAGATATCTATAAATTGAAGGAACAAACACTAGGTAATTGATTAATTATTGCCTTCACAATTCTTTGCAGCAGTATTATTCATGTCCCAGGCAGGCTCAAATGATTGTGGTTTTGTATTCGGTTGCTTGTTTGGCTCAGTCATACTTTACCACTGCCTCACATCCTACGTAGAACACACAAAAGCCATTGACTGTATTTCATTTCATATAAAGTCAGGCTATAGTAGCTGGCATTTGGTGTCTACTACAAGATTTATCCTGTAACAGTGTATTGATTGTTAACAGGTAATGTATGCTGGACCCATAGTTTTACCCTCTGCTGTATGATTTATTTCTTATTAAATTGTGACGTAGTAACAAGTGTTACAAATTTAGCCTCTGCTGTACAGAGCAGCTGGTGGGAAGATATGAAATGTACTTTTAGTTTCTCCAAGTTAATCAAATAGTAATGTGTCTTTATTTGACTTAAGAAAATTGAGGATTTCAAGTCCAAATTTGTTTATTTTAATGATTTATACCGTGGTAATACCTAGGGCCTGCTTTACAGATATGTAACAGACAGTGTCCTGACTGATCCCAAATAGAAAGCTACAGAGAATCAGCTAAAGGTGTGAAATCAATGTACATAATTTAATTAAAGTGCATTAAACCCATTTAGAGCATGCTTCACTTTCCTGAGTGTCCCCATGTAGACAAGCACAAAGCAATGGTTCCTGCCCTGAAGAGATTACAATTTAAGGCCGGCCTACACTACAAAGTTAGGTTGCCATAAACCACCTTGCATTGACCTAGTGCACATATCTGCACTTAAATTTGTCTCCCATTGATGTGAGTGCCCAATTACACTGACCCAGTAACACTAGGTCCCCAAGAAGCATTGAGCCATAGGGGGATGTATGGAAGTCAGTGTAGCGTGAGCTTAGACACTGCATTACCTAAGTCAAGCCTAACAGTGAGGGTGACCAGATGTCCCAATTTTATAGGGATACTCCTGATTTTGGGGTCTTTCTTATATACATTCCTATTACCCCGCCATCTGTCACGTTACTGAAATTTTCTGGGATCATATAGATCATTGGTGCAACCAAGGTCCTGTAGGGGCACCAAATCTTAGGTAAAGGGGGTCATATAAGGTGTCTACAACCAGGTTATGGTCTGCTGATTATGATTATGCTATCTGTATGTGTGTATCTTGTTTGTAGCTAAAGTTAAGAAGATTGGCTGTATAGTGTCTGTATTTCAAACTTATGCTTGCTTTTGGGTGAAATCCCAGACAAAGTTACTGTTAGCTCGGCCTGGCCTTCCTGATGACCCATCAAGTTCCAATCAAGCTAACAATGAACTTTGTAGATGCCCGTCCACACCCGAGCTTCTCCAGGAATGTGGCCTAGCTGGTCAGGAATTGAATCTTGTAGAGTCATGTAACTGGATCACATGGCTCTGAAACTCCATGTTATAACTGGACACTGCATAGCAAGGAGGAGGCGGTCTCCACCCACAAGAGGAAGATTACATAAACCTGGGAAAGAGACCTCCATCTTGTCTTCAGTCTGTCATTCTTACTCTGGAGAAATTCTGGCCAAAGGATTGATGTATTCCAGAGACTTTGATTTGAACCTGCTGCCTGCAGTTTACTCTACAACTAATGCAAGCCTGAACCAAAGAATTCGCCATTACTGCATGTAATTGATTTCTTTTAACCATTCCTAACCCTCACCTATATCTTTTCCTTGTATAATAAACCTTTAGATTTTAGATTCTAAAGGATTGGCAACAGCATGATTTGTGGGTAAGATTTGATTTGTATATTGACCTGGGTCTGGGGCCTGATTCTTTGGAATTGGGAAGAACCATTTTCTTTTATTTGGGTATTGGTTTTCATAACCATGTGCCCCCAGCACAGGTGGCTGCTGGTGGTGATACTGGGAAACTGGAGTGTCTAAGGGAATTGCTTGTGTGACTTGTGGCTAGCCAGTGGGGCAAAACCAAAGTCTTTTCAGCCTGGCTGGTTTGGTTTGCCTTTAGGGTGGAGAAACCCCAGATTTGGACTGTAAATGTCCTGTTTGGAGCAATTTGTCCTGACTTGGCACTCTCAGATTCATCCCACCAGGAACAGCACCGTCACTCCATCCCATCCCGATTTTTCACACTTGCTGTCTGGTCACCCTGCTTACAGCAGCCACCTCACACTCCTCAAAACTAACCACTCTGGTCAAAACTGTTAACTCCACTGCCCAGGGGTCGCACTTACCAGAAGCCCTCCCTCTCCCCACCCCCTTCAAAATACCTGTGAGTTTCTGACATACCTTTTCCTGGTTGTCCAGCTTGGTGAGCACACCTCTACTGCTTTGTCGTTGTGCATGGCTGCCTAGCTGACCATGTCATCTACACTCTCCAGATACACTCCTGCCTGTAGTAGACAGCAGATATTGGACCACCTTGGCCTGTTGGGAGAAGAAGCTGTATAGGTAGAGCTCTGAACCAGCCACAGAAACATCAGCATCTACAAACAAATTGCTCGAGGGACACAAGAGGAAGAGTACAACAGGGATCAGCAGCAGTGCCACATGAAAGTGAAGGGACTGGGGCAGACATACCAGAAGGCCAGCGAGGCCAACAATCAACCTGCTGCCAAGCTGCAGACTGGCCACCTTTACAGAGAGCTACATGCCATCCTCGGCAGAGATCTCACCACCATTCTGCATCTACCACGAATACCTCCAAGGGGCTAGAGTCACAAGCGCCTGAGGTGAACAGCAAGGAGGAGCAGGTGAATGAAGAAAACTACCAGTAGTTCTATGGGTCACAGGCACCTGGTGGGGATGGTCCAGCTGTATTGTGAGCCAGGACCTGTTTTTGACTCCACTGCAGTCTAGCCAGTCTTAGTTGGGCATGAGTGAGCCCATGCAGTGGAAAAAACCAAGGGTAAGCGTATAAATAAAGTTTCCAATTACAGTGATGGTAGCCCTGACTTACCAGGACACAGCTACTGACTTTTCATTCATTTACTGGTACTACAAGAGGTAGAGGTACAACAAAGAGGTGGACTTGCTATGTGCTTTTCATTCCCCTCTAGAGTTAGGCGAGGGTTGGTGGGGGCGCATATGGAGCAGTTTGTCTACACAGTCCCTTGAATCCTCCCAAGAGATCTCAATCAAACTTCCATGCAGGTACACTGCAATCCTCTCCTGAAGTTTTCTAGGGATGCCTGCCTTATTTCTTCTCCTTCAGTAGGATGCTTTCCCAAACTAGTTACTGAACTTCGGCAGGCACAGTTGCAGTAAACAAGCTAGTGACATATAGGCCTGGGCAACTTTCAGACTCCAGCAACAGCCATGCTCTCTCCACCTTTGTTATCCTCAGGAAGTGAGATATCAGCTAAAACCATCACTACCACCTGTGGGAAAAGGTGCAAATATTCTATCCTCCGTTTTATGCCACTGAGCAATTCCTTCCTTGTTTCTCTCATCTCTGGTGGGTCATACACACCATGGTTTGAGCTGAGAGTGACACAGGACAGACGTATTAATAAGTTCTCTTGTTTAACACTTTAAGGGAGAAAGGGAAGGGGGAAGTTCTGAACCTTAATTTTCACTTTCCATACCTACTGTACTAACCATAGTACCTCTGTGTTTTAATCTCAAGCTATGACTGTTATGGCCTTGAGGGGTACCCTCTCCACACCAGCAGAAGGATGGACCCAGATAAGGAGGAGAAAAAAAAATAGATGTGGGATAAAGGTTTTGCGAGATCCTACAAACTAGTGTTGCATTAGACCTTGACCAGAGGGCCTGGAGGGTGAACGCTGCAGACTGTACAGAGGAGGAAAGAGCAGACTGGAGAAAAGTGCATCTCCCTTTCCTTTTCCTGCACAAGGACATAATGGAACTTCTCCATCAGCAAACTCAGATGCTGTGGACTCTTGTGGACTACCAGGCTCGTCAGTTCTGAGCTTGACTCCCATTGCAGTTGGTGGAGAACTGCAGTATAGCACTTTCCTATACCATTACCTCCTAACGACATTCCATATGGCCTTAGGGCCTGTACACCTACCCCTACCACTCCACACACCATGGACAACCACAGCTTTACATGCTGACTTGTGAGAACCACAGCTGACGTATGTGGAATTATAATGGACATTGATGTTCCTTCCTCTTGTTTATCTATTAAATTCCTAAATTATTTTACGTTAAAATGTATTTACTTTTAAATTCTTCAGATTTTTTGAGCTATTTTTGTAAGCAAATAAGACTTGTTTCCAAAGTTATTCATTGCTATTAGTGTACAATGCACAGTGTATAACATGCTGGCAGTGAAGGTAGTGGTCTTGTACACTAACAACCTGTAGGATCCCCAAACAGTGTAGTTGTCATAAATGTACAGCAAGCACCCCAACATCAATGGGTGAACTGTCAGTGGTATATGCACAGATGCACAGCAAGCAAACAATTCCTAACAGGCTTCTAAACTGTAGTGCCAGGTTGAGCACAGTAGACCATACATAGCACTTTACTGTGACTCACTGTTAAAGCTTCCCTTAGTGTTATAGTTTCTCATTGGGCATGTCTGACTGCGGAGTTTGAACAGCCAGACACAGCTGCTCAGCCATCCCAACAGCAAGATTTCCCCTCTTTGCTTCACAAATATTATTCAGGACAACAGGCAACTATAACCGTTGTGATATTTTTCACACTGAGATCTGGTCTGGTCAGTCAATGCCAGGACCCTTTCAATCTACCAAAAGCACATTCAATTCTCATTCTGCCCCTTCTGAGCCCATAGCTGACTGTCCTGGGTGCTGTCAAGTGGCTAGTGTAAGGCTTCATGAGCCAGGGCATTAAGGGGTAGGTTGGATTTCCCAGGATCACTATTGGCATCTCAGCATCACCAGTGGTAATCGACTAGTTGGGAAAGAAGTTTTCTGAATAGTTCCATATTCTTGAAGATGTGCGTGTCATGATCAGCTAACATTCACGTCAATGAGGCATCCGCAGGGATCCATCAGTGCTTTGCATAACCATGGAAACATATCTTTCTGTTTATATACTCTGTGGCAAGATACCTTGAGACCAAAAGAGGGATGTGTCTGCTTGTCTATTGCTCCACCACAATTCAGTAACACCTATAGCTGCAAAGCCATCCACTCTGTCCAGACATTGCTGAGAATTCAAGTCCTGCATAGCAGGAGACTATTAATAGCTCTGCACACTTTCATGAGAACTGCCCCCACAGTGGATTTTCTGAACTCCAGAATGATTTCCTATTGACTGGTAGCAATCCCAAATTGCAGGTTTCCATTATGTGATCACCACTCTTCTCCACTGTCAATGCGGTTCTCAGTTTGGCATCCCTGCACTGGATGGATGAGGTGAGGTGACACACAGAATCAGGAATGTGGGCTTGCACATCTGCAATTTCTGCAGCCATGATTCATCATTCCAAATCTGAATTATGATGCAATCCCGCTAGGCAATGCTCATTTATCAGGCCCAGAAGTGGCACTCCAGCTGCTCTGTGAATGCCCCCAACAACCTTGAATTAGTTCTTGCTGTGTCCCATAGCGAACTGATCACCAGGAAATCACATTCCCCACAGTTCTTTCTGCAGCTCTGTAAAGACCAGAAGATCATGTGTCCTGTGCTTTTAAACACCCAAGGCAATACTGCAGAGTTGCGCAGGCTCCATGCTTCAGAGATGTCAGACAGTGACAAGTTTGGTGCAAGGTCTTGGGAAATTGAAAATAGGTAAAAAAAATGATGGGATAGAGATGATATTATGGGATGACAAACATTGCCTTATGGGAAGTTGGCTACTGGCTCCCAGTCACCCCTGCACAAGCTGCTTCTGCCCCACCATGTATTGCCGAAACGAGGTCGGATGGACATGATGGACCACACTGCATTGACACAAGCACTCCTAGGGAGTACATGCAGCACCGATACAAGGAGCCAAGTATGCACCCACACAAGCGCTATATTAACTGCAGTGGCTGTATGCTGACGTAACTCATACTGGCTAAACGTTATAGGATATCAGCGAGATATTACTGATCACCAAAAGTAGCAGCAAGTGCAGTGCACCAGCTGCCCCACCACTGTCCTCAGGGTTCTAAGTATCAGTTTGTTTTCCTATCCACCATTCTATCCCTGAGAACTAGTAATAGTGATGAGAACAGCAACAGTCACTACATTACACCCTGTGTATTCTGCCCTGGCAAAGGCTGCCATCCAGCCCACGGAAAGAGAACCTGTCTGCTAGCTAATCCTAAATCCAAGACCTGTGCTGACATTACTGATCACAGGGAGAAAAGCAAGTGTGTAAATCAGCTACAACAAACAAGGTCACCGTCGGCTTGTTGCTCATGAGAGAGCAGGGGGTTTGAGGATTAATGTTTTGCCAAATGGCAAAGGGCGTGGAATGAAATTAAAAAAGAACAAGATGGCTGCTGAGAAGGTGTCTGTAACAAGCAAACAATGAGGAATTTGCTTTGTGTGCGAAGTGTAATTCTCAATAACATAACAGTGTACCAGGAACAGTTCCCCCTAGTCCTGAATCAAATTAGAGGAATCAGGTAAAAGGTCTTTCAACAACAAATACAGAAGCAACACACAGAAATTGAAAATAAATTCTTTAAATGTTGCAGTGGATAGGAAAAAGCTGTTCCATATTCCATACCATGAAAGCAGTCCTTTTATGTACTGGTAGGAACTACCATATACTTTCTGAATGAGTATTTATTTCAGGGGAGGGGAAGGACAAGAAAGAACAGAAGTAACGTCTCCAGGAGAGATCCCATTGTATGCATCTTCTTAGCATAGGCTGCAGCCACTAGAGGAAAAAATGGTTGCTGACATTACACACAGGCACAGTAATTAGAGATGTAAAGGTGTGAACTACAGAATACAAAAGGATGCAATTTTCTAGCCATGCTCATGGATCACATTTAAACACACACAGTCTTTAGCACCTGGTATGGGGCCCTATCTTTACACAGAAGTGATAAGGAGTCCTGTGGCACCTTAAAGACTAACAAAAGTATTGAAGCATAAGCTTTCGTGGGCTAATACCCACATACATGCATCCGACGAAGTGGGTTTTAGCCTACAAAAGCTCATGCTTCAATACTTTTGTTAGTCTTTAAGGTGCCACAGGACTCGTTGTCGCTTCTGCAGATCCAGGCTAACACGGCTACCTCTCTGAATCTTTCCACAGGCACTCAGAGCCAGATTTTCAAAGGTATTTAGATGTCTAAAGATGCAGATCAATGCCTAGTTGGATTTTCAAAGCATGGGGATTTAGGCTGGTTTAACTTCATGGCTCAAGGATGTGGATTTTTCACACCTCTGAGTGAAGTAGCTGCATCAATCTAATTTTCTAGTGTAGCCCATCCCTGACTCAGTCAGTGGGCAGCAGTGTGCTCCACACCTCAGAGCTACTGAAGAACTGCCCTGTGGTGACAACAACCTGCCAAAAGCCCTTGCATAGGGAGGAGAGGGGCTGTGGAGCTCCCCTTGAAGGAAAACTCTCTCCCCTAGCAGAGGGAGAGGCAGGAGAGCATGCTTTGTATTAGCCAATTCTTGCCTCTCAGCAGCTAGGAACCCTTTTAAATGGAGAGAGAACAGAAGCTCTGAAATGCCATAGGAAACAAAGGATTCTGGGATGTGGGGGCTGTTGGAGGAAAAAGTACCTGCATATAAAGTAGCAGAAAGGGAATGACTGAAATATTACCTGTGGCATAGTTGAAAATAAGATGAAAGAGCCTTCATTAGTAGCTCCATTTAGTGAAAATATGGGCTTCTGTAAACTATTAGGCCCCAGAAGAAAGTCTGAGTGAGTTAATCATATTTCTTCAGGAAGTCTGTTAAAAGTCAGTGCTGTTGTATTAAAAAACCCCAAACAAACAAAACCTGTCCCCCATAGTCTGAATCCGCAGAGTCTTGAGTTTCCTAATTTAGTGCATAAAGCCACCCTATGATTACTCTGCAGAACTAGGGCTATTCTGAGAAATAAGCCGTCGTCTGCTGTGTATGGCTGTGAAGTGAATGGGCTGAGATCTTCTTTTCCCATCTGTATTTTTCTTCTCTTCTTTAATTTCTGTTTCTGAGTAGAGACCTATAAACCAATCACAATTCTTTACCCCTTCCAATTCTAACTATGACTACAATGTGCATTTACCATCACCTTAACTATAAAAGGGCATTATTGAACCAGATATTACTGTGTACAGTGAACATTCTATTTTCACAGGTAAAATAAAGCAACTACCAATTTGAATCACCACAAGGTGGCACAATACTATAACACTGCATTTCTTCACTATCAAAGTAGCGGTTTTAAGGGCTGTTATTGTCTATCACATTCATATCATATGACTATTGCAGTGCCAAAAATATTTCACTGATATATAACCAAACCAACCTCACAGTAAAGCTTTTTGATGGAACAGGGAACACCCTTGCTTTCTGTAGTAAAGCCATTAAACAAGGAATTTTAGTCAGTCCAAACTAAAGCTAATGAGACTTGGCTAGCAACATAAACAGGAACTCCAAGAAAAGTTTATTGGTTGGGTAACAAGGATAAAATGTTGCTGAGATCCATTATTGTCAATGTACTTTTTTTTCCCGTTAACAATGCCTTGTACAAATGAACATGGCAAAATAGATCTTGATATGCAGGATTTAAGCAATCATACTGTTGATTCTTGCTATAATCCTGGGAGTTTCCAGTCCTTCCGTGACTAGTACAGGGGAAATGTTGAGGGAAATGACAGTGGTGGAACTGAGAATTTGTTTTTGCAAGGGAAGTGGGAGGGGAAGGTATGCTGCTGATGACTGCTGCTTCCTGTGTTATTCTTTGGGCATTTTCTTCCAGTGACACACAACTGCCATCTCTGCCCATTCTCACACTAATTCACCAGCCCTGGACTATACCACTGCTATCTTTTTTTGTACCCTCCATCTCAAAGGTACCCTCCTAAAAGCAACATGAAACTTAAGGCCTAGTCAACATAGGTCCAGATCAGACAGCTTCCATGAAGCCTGCCTTTTTCATCTTATGAGACCTCCCATGTTTTAATAGACATGCCCACTGTAAATTTAGACCAATGAAGAGCCATTCCCTATCTCTCTTAGAGCTGTGGTAGCACATAAGTTTGGCTTCTGTGGCTAAGTGCATTCTCTTCTCTGGGCCTGCCCAGAGCAACAGATAACTTTCTAATGAATTGGGAATTGACAAGGCAGAAATAAGAGAACAACAGAAGGAGGAAAACAAGAAACAGATAAAAAATGAGAGAGAGAGAGAGAGGGAAGCAGCAAGACAAGAAAAGAAAAAGCAGAACAGACAAGAACAGCAGAGAGAAGGAAAATGGAAAAAAGGAGACATGGCAGGAGGAGCTGCTGAGGAAAGAGGAGGAGAGGCTTCCAAGTTGCTTACTTTTCACAAAAGGATAGGGCTCAAGAATGGAGGGAAACACTATGAAGTCATCAAGAAATAATGAAAACACAACAGTACAGAAAACTGCCTTCCAAGAAGTGCAATAAATAATGCCCCCTCAACAAATATCCACATTTATTTACTGTTCCCTGACCCTATATAGCACTGCAAGCTTTCCATAAAGTCTTAGAGAGAAGGGCCTGTACAAAGCACATGTGGAATTAGAAGTTAAATCCAAAGAGAACTATTTCCTTATTAAAAGTTACATGAATTAGCATTCTGGCTACATTTCACCTTATTCAAACTCTCCTAAACAAAGTAATTGCACTAGCTCAGATATGCATGAAAGGCAGCGTACAAGACAATATTTCAAAACTTTTCCATTTCCCATTTCCCCATCTGTCAAAATGCAGACTAGCTTAGCAGTGGCTTTCACAGCCTTCCTTATCAAGTATTAAGGTTCCTCTATGTACTCTGTTATATAAAGTGACAGCAGTACCGCCGTGTTGCTGCATAAAAGAGGAAGGAGATGGGAATGTAAGAAAGGTGAGATGTGTTGATATAAAGCCCTCAGAAATCTTAATACTATCATGGTAATCAATATGTAGCGGAGTGGAAATGTAGGTAAGGTATTATTCCCTCTTCACCTCTATATTTCTTCTTAAGGCCTTAACAGTGAGTTTCACATAGTGTATGTATGAGGACTTCTCTTTAATTCACACCAGAGGCGTGTACATTTTTGTCCACACTACCATGTCATGCACTAGTTGGTCTATATGGACTCTTCTGATGCATACTAAGAGTTCCCTAAATTACAGGGCACACCAGCATGGTCCACACAGGCCAGTTAGAGTGCAACATGCGAGTGTGGACAAAGCTGTACACCCTTCTGACATAGACTAAAGCACTGTGGCAATAAGCCCTCAGAAAACAGGGGGTGGAGGGTTAGATTAGCTTTTTACCACTGTACAATCATAAGCAGTGGGTTGGGCAGCCTCCTTTTAAACATTTGTGTAATTTCACAAGCCAACTTCAGTTTGGTACTATTGTTAGTCTCACTCTGAGCACAGTCTGGCAGCTTATTGTTAACCAGAAACACCCATTTAGTGCTGGCTCTTCCACAGGGTGCTGGGTGACTGTCCAGAACTCTCAAGAATACCCTGAAGGCACATTGCCTAGCATGAGAGTAGAGGACCCTCAGCACCTCCCAGGGTTGCGCTGCTAGACAGGTACCTAAATTTAAATGCTAACTAGGATATACAATAAAATATGAAATACCAATTAGTATATATGTGTGGGTGTGAACCTATATACCCACAGAGTGAGCATCATTCAAATATTGATATTTACTTGTTGCTCTAGTTAACATTTCTGCTGTATTTACAGAGAACTGTATATCTTTATTTCACCATGGAATAAACCTGCATCTATTTGAGGCCTTTGGCCTCCATACCTGCACTCCACCCGCTCCCTCCATCCCAACCACTGCACACCTCTCAGCAGCTTCCTTGCAGCCTAACTTTTAATTAAAAACAACCCACTGCAAAAATGTATTCTTTTCCCCTCTCAAGTATGCATCCTCTAAAAGCAAGGACTAAAAATTACACTGGTCAAGGCAACCTCATGCATAGGAACCCTATGGCTCCTCACCATAGGGTTTGGGTTCCAATGGGTAGAGCACTTGGAACTGAGGTTAAGGTTCCTATAGGTAGGGTACTTGGAGCTAGCTTTAGGGTTTCTGTGGGTAGGGTTCCCCACCACAGGGCTTTGATTCCTATGGGAAGGGCACTTGGAGCGAGCATTTGGGTTCCTGTGGGTAGGGTTCCATGCCATAAGATTAGGGTTCCTATGGGAAGGGCATTGGAGCTAGGGTTAGGGTTCTTGTGGGTAGAGTTCCCCAGCATAGCTTTTCGGTTCCTAGGGGTAGGGCACTGGGAGCTAGGGTTAGGGTTCGTATGGCTTGGGCACTCGGAGCTAGCATTAGGGTTCCTATGGATAGGGCGCTTGGAGCTTGGGTTAGGGTTAGGGTTCCTCACCATACAGTTAGGGTTCCTATGGTAGGGCACTTGCAGCTTGGGTTAAGGTTCCCTGTCATGGGGTTAGTGTTCCTATGGATAGAGTTCCCCGCCTTAGGGTTTGTGTTGTGTTTGTATGGATAGGGTGCTTGGAGCTAAAGTTAGGGTTTGTATGGGTAGGGCAGTTGGAACTAGGGTAAGGAATCCTAAAGGTAGGGCTTCCCACTCTAGGGTCTGGGTTCCTAGGGGTAGGATTCCTATGGGGAGGTCTCCTTGCCCTAGGGTTCCTATGTTTAGGGCTCCCCACCCTACCACTTAGGTTCCCTTAGGTAGGGCACTTGGGGCTAGCATTAGGGTCTCCATGGGCAGGAATCCCTGCCGTAGGTTTAGTATTCCTGTAGGTAGGCTACTTTAAGCTAGGGTTAGCATTCCTATGGGTAGAGAGCCCTACACTAGGGTTAGGGTTCCTATGGGCATAGGCCTTCGAGTTATGGGTAGGTTTTCTATGAATAGGGTACTTGGAGCTAGAATTAAGATTCCTATTGTTAGGGCTCGCTGCCCTGGGGTTAGGTTTCCTATGAATAGGGCACTTGGATCTAGGATTAGGATTCCTATGGGTAGAGTTTGGACCAACACAGAACTTTCCAGATGGAAGAATATGAAAAATAGCACCCAGGAAAATATTGAACTCTCCAGTGCATTAATAAAAAATGCTAAACTCTCCCACATATAGGAAGCATTGTCCTGTGGCTAAGACCCACAAGTGAGCATCATGTTGGGGTTCATTTTCTGGCTCTGTCCCATGCTGACTTCGTGTTTTTGGACATGCCAATTAACTTCACTAGTCCGCAGATTCCCCATCTGTTAAGTGGAGATAATAGCATGATTCTTCTTTTGTTAATGTTTATAAAATGCGTTGAGATCTTTACATGGAAGGGGCTAGATAAATTCACAGTATTATTATTTATAATAATTCCCAAAATAGCTTACCTTTAAAATAGATGGCATAAACAAAATACAGGCTGGAATGTGAGAGAGACAAGATAGGTGTCATGATCAGGACATGGGCAGTCTGAGTAGTGGACAGAACAAGAGTCAAGCCAGGTCAGAGTCCAAGATAGGCCAAGGGGCAAAATCAAGAGTCAGGCATGATCAGGTTACCAGGAGATCAGTCAGGCAGTAGGAGCAGCTATTGCACAGCAGGAGAACCAAGTTGCATAGACAACTTCCTTGTTATAGAATATGGAGAACCAAGTTGCAGAGACAACTTCCTGTTATGTGCTTGGTTTAAATAGAAACTGGGAATCAGTCATGACCCCCAATTTTCTGCCAATCAGCTCCCAGGACTGGAGTCCTCTTCCAGAGTTCAGCTTCTATTCTGACAGCTGTTAGCAAGTCACTGGGTAGAAGGTTAGCACTTACTGGTGCCTAGGACTCCTGTGAACCAGTGTTCAAGGCCTAGGGTCCCTGAAAGTAAGTGAGGTAATATCTTTTATTGTACCAATCTCTGATGGTGGAAGGTGCACATTTTCAAGCTTCACAGAGCTCTTCTTAATAATCCGTCCCCACCTGTATTTAGCTCTGCCACACTATTTTCCTTTTTCAGACTTGAAGAAAAGCTTGGTGAAGCTCAATAGCTTGTACCTTCCACCAATTCCACCTCTGCAAACAGGGTGAAATGGGATGTTCAGAAAGACTTTATTACCATAAGTCTTGGTTGACCTTCAGAAATTGCCCATGCTTTTAATGCTCATGAGTAATGCAGCCATCCCAGGCTGAGTCAATAAAACCTTTATAACACCCCATGCTGTCATATATTATCTCTGTGTTTGCATACACATAAAAGAATCATTTCCTTTTCCTCCCTTCCAATTCAACTGCAGCTGCTTTTGAGGGGAGGTACAATATAGCAGCTATTTAATAGCACACAGCAAGGTACAGAATTAACATTACAGGAGGGAAATGATTCTTTTTTAATAGAATGTCTTACAAAATGTTAGGAGAGGGAATTACAGAAATATAAACTGCATTCAGTTTCTTAACATGAACTTCATTGTTGTGTCTCAGATTGGCCTGGTAAAGCTGGGTTTTGAAGTACTGCTTTTGTTCCCCCTGAAACACACTCTATTATTCCAAAAATAAGACTTTGAAAGACTTTAGTCAACAAAAGTTCAAAATATGAACTTGGACATGAAGTTCTATGGATTCTGAGGCCTCAGCATGTTACCAGCCTCCAGCTATATGCCGCCTACAGCTAGGATTATGGAGTTGAATGTCCTCATAAGAGTTTAGCAAGGTCTTGTAGGGTGCAGTGTTCAGATATGTCTACACAATAGGTGGGAGTGAGCCTAGACCAGGGATGGGCAAACTTTTTGGCCCGAGGGCCACATCAGGGTTCCAAAATTGTACTGAGGGCAAGGTAGGGAAGGCTGTGCCTTCCCAATCTGGCCCCACCCGCTATCCAACCCCCACCTACTTCCTGCCCCCCACTGCCACTCTCTGGACTCCCAACCCATCAAACCCCTGTTGTTCCTTGTCCCCCTCACTCCTCCCCAGGACCCCATTCCCTATCTAAACCCTCTGCTCCTTGTCCCCGACTGCCCCCTCCCGAGACCCCCCACCCTAACTGCCCCCCCAGAACCTCACCCCTTTCCTGTTGCTCCTGCTCCCTGTCCCCAGACTGCCCTGACTCCCATCCACTCCACTGCCCCCTGAGGCATTCCCTCAGGACTCCCACACCCTACAACCCCCCCTCATTCCCTGACCGCCCCCCACCCCGAACCTCCGCCCCATCCAACTGCCCCCTGCTCCCTTTCCCTGCTGACCACACCCTGGAACCCCCTGCCCCTTATCCAACCCCCTGGTCCCCTTACCACGCTACACAGCATGTTTGGCTCTGCATGGCCTCACAGGAGCGCGAAGCATGAAGTGCTGCTGAAGCCACTGGCAGGAGCTACAGGCCAGAGTGCTGCCCGTGTGGTGTGCTGAGGCTGTGGGGGGAGGGGAGATAGCAGGGGAGAGGGCATAGGTTTTCCAACCCTGGCCTAGACAGACTCATGCTAGCAAGCTAAAAATAGCAGTGTGAACGTTATGGCTTGAGCAGAGTGAGTGACTGAGAGGCAGGGAGATTTGAACTTACAAGATGGAGTGCTGAGAGTACATCAGCACACTAACAACTCACTCTCTCGCTCCCCCCACATACACACAACACACTCCACCCCACCCCCCTCATTTGAAAGCATGTTGCACCACTTGAATGCTGGAATAGCTGCCCATAATGCACTGCTCCCAATGTCGCTGCAACTGCTGTAAATGTGGCCACGCCAATGTGCTTGTAGCTGTCAGCATGGACAGACTGGAGCGCTTTCCTTGTGCGCCCTCCGAAGGCTGGTTTAACCCAAAGCGCTCTACATCTGCAAGTGTAACCAAGCCCGAAGAACCATAACTGCATCAGAGCTCTGGGAAATACATCACTGATCTGTTATCAGAAAAGTGAACTCTTATCTTCTCCTTAGAGACCCAAGACTTTAGAATTTCAGTGCAAGTAGATCTGCTTGTCCTGGTACAGGATGAAAAACTAGCACCATCTGTTGCAGAGAAACAAGACTGCATTGTGACAGCCACTCACGGAGCAATACGCTGAATTACAACAGCAACAAAACACAAGATGCAGTTAAACAAAGAATTATTTCCATCTATGGCATCTGGAAAAATCATAACTCAATTGCGTTGTATGAGGTCACAAGAAACCCGCCAAGGGAATATTCCCATGAGTGTCTCAGCAGCCTATCATTTATTATTCCACTATGAGTGACTTGGCTGTGTACAAATGCCACATCCTCATCAACAGGAAGAAGAACTTGATGGTTCAGTAAAAGATATTACCTCACTCACCATATCTCTCTGGGAACTGGGGCCAACACAGCTACAACAGCACTGCATATAACTTCATCTAATCTATCTTTTGGAATTACTATTAACTTGAGTGTTTTTACGCCTTTCACAAGAAGTGAAAATAAGTTTTCAGTGGGAAAAAATAGCTTTTTGTTCTTGTAATCATAATTTGCACATTGTCACAGAGATAGAGGGGGCCCTAAAAGCAAGAGATACAATTCACTTCATGTTGTCTTGAGCTGAATATTAACCAAGTGCTTACCAGGGGCAACTGTCTGAATGCAGACCTGTCTGAATGCAGACCATTTAACCTGATTTACCTGTCATACATCCATCACAGATACTTTATAAGCATCCAACACACATGGTTTTGGCCAGAGAGGGGTGTTTTGTGGGTCCCAGGAGAAGAAATAGAAGAAACCATAAATTGAAAATATAGTTCAAACCACAGAGTTTGTTTTTAATAAATTCATCTGCTTGTACTCCACTAATGAGTATAGTACATCAGTTTTTGTCTGTGTGAGAGAATAGATGGCAGAGTATAACTGGGGGAAACGTATAAAAGATAGATGGGGAAAAGGAACAAGGCATAGGAAGGGAACCAATTAATTAAGGAGGGAGGTAAATGCCATTCCACCAAGGTTTTCATAGAAAGGAAAATGCAAAATACAAGGATAGACATAGTTTCAGTGTCTGCTTTGCTTCCCACTGTACAGATCTCTCATTCTTCAGAAAATGGGATGCTGCACAAAGCAGAGGCATTCACCTCAATGGGCTTAACACGGGCCCCTCATTTTTTCATTTCCTCTGAAAGCCTGGGGCAGGCAAAAGGGACCTGTTACCTTTGCTATGTTAGGCCCCACCAGCAAAGATGCTCAAGAGGGATATTTAATCTCTACGTTTCCCCCTCATGACTCCCATATTCTTCTGTAATCTGGTGTTCAAACACGTTGTGTAATAAACAGTCTCCCTACCCCCAGGCGCTTTGGGTTCATCCAGATAAATCACTGTTATATTTCCTAATTGTAAAAAAAAATCTGTTATGGAATAATGGGTTGGTGGAAATGGAAAATGCTTCACCCCTCCCCCCCACAAACATCAGCTATAAGCATCTGAAAGGAAGGGTCTTATAATGGAATTAGCAGCTCTTACTTTAGCATTGTTAGCGCAACACTAATATCCAATCTAAACGTAAAAATCCAATATTGGACAATCTTTCCAGATCATCACTGGGTATGGTACTGCTCTAGTTTTGTTCACTTATGCCAAATGGCCACTAGAGGACTGTGTTACATCTATCATTTCAGATGAAACTTTGTCAACCGAACAGGCCCTGCTCCGGAAAACACTCTGCCATCATGTGCCTTTGCACTTAGTCTAGGCAAACTTTTCAGTAACCTTGTGGTTATTGTAGATCCTGTGACACTTTTGGCAAAAGTTGGAGTCCTACAGAGCCATGTAGAATTTTCATGAGGGAACTTATAACCAGTAGGGCTGCCACCTATCCAGGTTTTCCCAGCATTATTCTTTTTTTTGAGGTAGCTGCCCTGGAAAATCAATAAGAGTGCTCAGTGCACACTACCAGCTGTCACATTTTATGGCTCAAGATCATTCCGGATATCCCATTTTTTCGTACCTCAGAGGTACCTACCCTCATAATCTGGAGAAATGCCCCTGACTTGGTTTCTTCCCAATTTGAAATACAGGCCATATTTATCAAAGTTTGAATGGAAACCATACAAAACTTAGTCATTCTGCATGGTTTCAGATTGCTACGAGGCAAAACACAGCAGTTTGGGCTCTTTCTCTGTGGAATTTTAAGCTTGTATTACAGCTGGTTGAAAAAAAGTTAAATGTTTTGACAAAAAACATTGACAAGTGAAAAATTCCTCCCAGTTTTTGGACCAGCTCTAGCTTGTCTGTACTTGAAACTGAAAGCAAGGAACACCACAGAGCAAAAATGGGATTTGCAGGGATTTTTTTTACAAATACACTGCTGCATTTCACACAGGTCCAACGTTAATACTGGTATGGTGTCCTGGCCAATTTGCTTCTTAAGTAATTATATTCTGCCTCCCTGATTTCCTCCCAGTTTCAATGGGATATTGTATTACTCAAACTTACCCTTATCTGCTGTGCTTTCTACTCCTTAAATGGCTTCATTTTAGGAATAAGTAATGTAATCCCTTTACCATGACTGCAAGAAGCTCTGCCAGACATGCTGCCATATGTTTGGAAGTGCAGTGTGCCCCATCTTCCCTGAAACAGTGGTCACATTCCCAAAGGCCCAGAGACCCTTTTTTGGGATGCCGTCTGTACCCACAATTCAGCCACATGTGCAAATCAGAGTATTTGTGCTTTAGTTACATAGTCGTGGTGCAAATCAGGCAGTTAGAGGTGGAAGTACTTTGATTTGCAAATGCAATATATATTTACAGGTCCAAAATCCAAGAACAAAACTTGCAGACACAAACTCCACTGCAATCACAGAGCTAGGCCAGTTTTGGAAAATGTTAGCTCTGTGAAAAATCTAGCCTAGTATCTGCAGTTTAATTATCTCTGAAGTGGGTGTTTCTAGCAACATCCATTACAGCCATTTTTCTGTTAGGTACATGGTTTGATACACATTGACATATGCAGCCTGTTTCTGTAGTGCTTACTTTTTTGTGCCTATTAGCCTTTTCTGTACATTATTACAAGGGGTGCCACGCTCAGAATCTCACAGAAGGCTTTTATAATTATTAATGATTGAAATATATTAGTGCATCAGACACTGCAGCCAAATTAACGCTGTCTCTTCATTCTCTCCTCAGGCTCTTTTTCATTCACCAAAGCCACTGCATGTTGTGCTAACCAGCAGCATCTGCCCCTAGATCAGGAGTAGGCAACCTATGGCACAGGTGCTGAAGGCGGCACGCGAGCTGATTTTCAGTGGCATTCACACTGCCTGGGTTCTGGCCACCGGTCTGGGGGGCTCTGCATTGTAATTTATTTTAAATAAAGCTTCTTAAACATTTTAAAAACCTTTATTTACTTTACATACAACAATAGTTTAGTTACATATTATAGACTTATAGAAAGAGACCTTCTTAAAACATTAATGTATTACTGGCATGCGAAACCTTAAATTAGACTGAATATATAAAGACTCGACACCCCACTTCTGAAAGGTTGCCAGCCCCTGCCCTAGATCATCACCCACTGCAAGGAGGATCCTTTGTGGCATAGAGCTAGCACAGAGGCTCTTAATATCAGCCCCACTCCCTGCTCTCAATATAGCAGGGGAAGGTCATGTGGTCAGAGCAAAGGGAGCAAGGCATGGCCTGGAGGCCATGGCTGCAGGTTTAGCCTCCGGGGGTGGTTTTACATTTGATATGAATTTAACAGCCCTGAAGATCTGACTGCAAGGGCAGGCTGAGAAGGCCTTCAAACAACTTCAGCATGGTAGCTCAGAAACCAGCCTCAGATTCCCCTCAGTCCTGCTCGGGGGAGGAGAGTGAGTTAATCTCATGATAGGGTGAAGAAAAGTCAAAGGAGTCACATGTTCCTCTAAGTCACAGTACCAATGGCACCGTGAGTACAGACAATGCTCTCATTCAGTGTTAGCTGTGCCGTATTACAGCAGTGTGACAGTGCTGCTGTAACAACCAATGCAATACCCTTATGACTCAGGTATTCTATCTGTGCTCACAGCAGTCTAGCTTGGAAACTGACTTGCTTCAGTGACTAATTCCCTCTCACAGTTATTTTAGCTGCTTAGGATGTATGAAAATCCAGACAAAGTCATGTCATGTGGCTTCCCTCAGATTTTGTGGTTGGATGACAATCAGAAACACTCAACGGCTTTGAAAAAGCATTGATGGTAGGTGCCTTAAAGGGCAATAAGGATATTGAGTGTAGGCTGCAGATTCAGGGTAAGACAGATAAAGGCTGCTGGAAGGGGACAGTTGGCTATTACTCCTAGGTTTTATAGGCCCAGCACTCTTTTCAAATTGCTGGAGGAGATGACAGTACCCTAGAGTAGGGAGAAGTGAGAACGTAGCTGTGTTCTGATTCCAGGAAAAGAGGATGGAATCTGGGAATACATTTAATGAAGAATGCCATTATTTAAAATCTCCAAGGCCTGTTACACATCACATTACTTCAAATCAATGGGAGCTGGATTGTTTAAAGCCTGTGGAGAAAAAAATATCAGATCCTGGAGCCCTGTTGTTTCCTCCCAAAGATAAAGTTCACAGGAGTAAAAAAATGGATGTGAAAGTTTCCATGACTTTGCAGCTACACAAAACACAGGCGCTAAAGAAGAATGACTTGCTGGCCCTGATGTGTACCAAGGGTTTAATGTGGCTGTCAGTCACCATAAAGAATACAGGAGTACTGTGGAGTGCAGTCCTGCTGCAACTCCTCTTAAGGGATCTGCAGTGGCCTATGGATCTCTGGGTTACCTACCTCTGCAGGCACATAACTGTCCTGCTAGACTAGCTCCGGGCAACCAAAATCACAATGAGTAGAGAGCTCTGTGCAACTCAATGCCTCTACACCCAGCATGACTTTCTACCTATATCGTAGTGTTTTCCAAAGGGATAATGCTACACAGAGAGGTCATGCTCTGAGTCTGCTCTCTCCTTGCCTGGGCAAGTCCCACCCATGGAATCCCAACTCCATGGAAGGACAAAGTAGGGTTTTGTCGGTTTTTGAATGCAGATTAATTTCTACATGACTTACAGCATGTTAAACCCAACAAACATAGTGTACGTGCCACGCTCTAGTTCTAGTCTTACAGCACTACAGGAAACCAGTGATGACGGAAATTGAGATTTACTGAAACTTAATGGAGTCCCATTATTTGACTATCTAACAGCTGGCAGAGATCTAATATTGAACGGCACAAGGCTGTGGTTCATTTCTGCAATGTGTGATCTAATAATAAAAGCTCATCTAAATCTATATTTCATATAGCTAAACTCTGTCCTTACTTATATGCTAGTAGTGTAAGCAAAGCCAAGACCAAGCACGCTCCAACGATTCCCAGCTAGCATATGGGACCAAGCAGCTCCCACACTGCTCTAAACTGCAGCTGACTCATTCATTGGCCCCACTCCTCTGCTGTGCTAAGTGCATTCGGGATGCAGTAGAAAATGTAGTCCGTGCTCTATAAAGTAAATAAAGAAAAAACAACTTATGTGATGCACACAAAATCACAATAGAGTATGTTTGAAAACCTCTAATCTTCTGCTCCATAAGAATATATGTACTCATTTTCAGGGAGATCCTATGCATTTTACTTGAAAAAATAAAGAGCTGTATGCTATTAATGGTATGTTTTAGGTTTCTTTGCAATCCAAGAATGAGGCAACGTCAATACAAATTGGGGGACAGACGTTTAGTGGAGGTGACAATATTAATTAGGAAACAGATTCATCTTAAAATATATCTTGAGCAAAGGTGCTTTTGTTTAAGCTATGTGGAAACAACTGAATAGCAACATAGGAACTGCCAGACTGGATTAGACCTGAGGCCCATCCAGTCCAGGATCCTGTCTGTGACGGTGACCAGAACCTGATGCTTCATAGAAAAGAGCCAGAACTGCATAGGAGGGAGCTGTGGGATGATCTGTCTATGATGGGGTTATTCAATTTGTTAATCAAAACAACAATAGTAGTAATTGAATTACCACGAGCCAGATTTTGTTTCACTCCTGTTATCTGAAAAGTACAAAGTACATTTTTAAAGACAGACGCTTATCAACATATTATGGGCACTCACCTATTTGCCAGCTGCAACCTGTGTTTGGCTGCTAAGAACAAACTCTCCAAACTCAGACCCTCCCAAGCGTCAATACATTTCTTTTATTTATACTTAGCAAATGTTTGCAGCAGAAATAAAGGAACAGAGTTTGCAGAGATAAGGAAAGTGACTCATATAACAACAAATTTTCCTGCATATCTTCAAGGTGAACCGCAAGGGAAAAATCTACCATTTACATCTCTTTTAGGAAATATAAAGGCATCCTCAGAATGGTTTCTTTTAATCTTCTGCTATTTTTTCTATTGTTATAAATATCAGGTCTTTCTGGACTTACCTGTTTTTGCTGAAGAAGTCTTTGGAGGACTGAGGGAATATTGATATCA
Organism: Dermatemys mawii; assembly: GCA_007922305.1. NCBI lineage: Eukaryota > Metazoa > Chordata > Testudines > Dermatemydidae > Dermatemys > Dermatemys mawii. The sequence goes on along the minus strand of ML677335.1, from coordinate 11,725,487 downwards.
CAAGCAAACACTTATTACTTTACCTGTCCTCAGTAAAGGAGTGAATGGAAAGGTTGATGGGTCTTAGGCCATGTCTGCATTAAGGAATTTATCCCTTCATAGTGGACTGTGTGATAAAACTGGTTTAAGTATAAGGGGTACATTGTGGCCCCTTTGCCATGCTGATTTGTGATCTGAACCATTGTTGTTTTACTCTTCATTCTGAAACATTTGTATTGCACTGGTACCTGTCCCACCGTGGCTCCCAAGAGCAGTAGAGCCACACGTTCAGCATGGGACTGTAATAGGAGAATTATGTGAATTACCTATGCTATCACCCTACTCACCTTCATCTACACCAAAACTGAAACAGTTGAGATTGAAACAACTTTTAAGCCAAATGATACCAATATCTGGCATGCACATTATGTGTTGGGAGCACTTCTGGCTGTTGATCCAAAGCGCTTTACAAGCATTCTAGGAGGAACAAAAGCAGTAAATTTCTCTAATTCAGACAATGCTTCACACTGCTAACAGATTTTATCTTTGCAGTTCCCTTCTAATGCAGGGTTTTTTTTGTAGGAGAAGAGCATTGTGCCTCATCTGTTGTTACCAGACACAGGAGCAGTCAGAATCCATCTGGGAATGTAGGTCTAATATTTGAAAAGTAGTCAAAGCTACAATTTAAGGGCCCACTGAGGATTCCCTGTGGGTGCCGTGGGACTTCTATAGCAATTTCACACTACGTCCTTACATGGTCCCTGGGGAAAAGGGATCTGGGCAGGACATCTATAGGCCTGATAATCCCTGGCTACTGAAATGACCTCATAGCTCCTCTGATTTAAAAGGAGCTGTGAGGTCATTTCAGGATATACTGAATTAAACTAGGTGCTGGATCAGTCCCTAGCTGGTTTTAGGATAATGGGAATGCAAAGGTGACATTAATGGTCCCTGGTCCTACACCGAGCACAGCTTAGCCAGACCAGCACCTCTGGGATGTGAATTCCTGTTAATGACAAGAATTAAAAAAAGACAAGGAGAGGGGTTGCCATCACAATAAAGTAACCTTTTAAGCCAAATAGTCCATGCAACTGATGATGATGTAGATCCTGATGAAGCTAAAGATGTTTGGATAATTCTTTGAACGGTGTGTTTCTTTAGAACAGTTGACATATTTGATAGTCAATGGACGGCTTGTGTATCTGGTGTTTTATATGCCAAGATGCAACATGAGCACTCTTTGACCTTGGCTTTGAATGCCAAGGAATTCCCCCTCCCCACCTCCCATCTGCCCCAACAGTGTTTTAGAAAATAAGAATGGATGGACATACTGGGTCAGATCAGTGGTCCATCTAGCCCAGTATCCTATCTTCTGAGAGTGGCTGGTCCCAGATTCTTCACTGGAAATGAACAGAACAGGGCAATTACGGAGTGATCCCTGTTATCCAGGCCCAGCTTCTGGCAGTCAGTGGTTTAAGGACACCCAGAGCATGGGGTAGCATTCCTGACCATCCTGGCTAAGAGTCATTGACAGGGGGCAGGGATAGCTCAGTGGTTTGAGCCTCTTAAGCCCATAGTTGTGAGCTCAATCCTTAACGGGGCCATTTAGGGATATGGGGCAAAAATCTGTTGGATGATTTAATTGGAGAGTGGTCCTGCTTTAAGCAAGTGGTTGGACTAGATGATTTCCTGAGGTCCCTTCCAGCCCTGATATTTTACGTATCTATCCACCATGAACTTAACTAATTCTTTTTTGACCGCTGTTATAGTTTTGGCCTTCACAACCATCTCTGGCAAAGAGTTCCACAGGTTGACTGTGCAGTGTGAAGTAGTACTTCCTTATGTTTGCTTTAAACGTACCGTCTTAATTTCATTGAGTGACTCCTGCTTCTTCTGTTATGTGAAGGGATAAATAACACTTCCTTATTCACTTCCTCCGTACCATTCATGATTTTATAGATTTCAGTTATATTCCATCTTAGTTGTCTCTCCTCAAATGGAAGCTGTTCCATACCTATATTCATTTTTGTTCCTTTCGCTGTACCTTTTCCAATTCTAAGACATCTTTTTTGACATGGGGTGACGAGAACTCTACAGTTTTCCAGTTTTCCAGAGACCCCCCACCCCTAACCACCACCCCCAGACCCCCTCCCCTATCTAAGCCCCCTGCTCCTTGTCCCCTGACCCCCCCAGAGATTCCCCCCACCCCAATCACCCCCAGGACCTCATACCCTAACATCCCCCTGCACCCTGTCTCCTGACTGCCCTGACCCCTATCCACACCCCCACCCCATGACAGACTCCCGTTCCACATCTCCTGATGGCCCCCCCGATAAACTCCACCCCATCCAACCGCCCCCTGCTCCCTGACTGCCCCCTGGGATCCCCTGCCCCTTATCCAATCCCCCAGCTCCAGCCTCAGCCCCCTTATCATGCCACTCACAGCAGCAGCTGGAACCAGACATGCTGCTGTGCAGCCCCACCCCCCAGAGCGCTGCCTGCATACGGCCAGCGGGGAAGGGGCGCCTCCCTGCCAGCTCAGAAGCTGGGCAGGAGGGACCCGTGGGCCGGATGTGGCCTGTGGGTCATAGTTTTCCCACCCCTGGCATAGACACTACGTATGCCAATAGGAGGGGTTCTCCTGTCTGCAAAAGTAGTCCACCTCCCTGAGGGTATGTCTATACTACCCGCCGGATTGGCGAGTAGTATTCGAGGAATCGGGGAACGATTTATCACATCTTGTCTAGACGCAATAAATCGATTCTCGAACACGCTCCCCGTCGACTCCGGAACTTCATCTCAGCAAGAGGAGGAAGCGGAGTTGACCGGGGAGGGGCAGTGGGTGACTCACCGCTGTGAGGACGGCCAGGTAAGTTGACCTAAGATACTTTGATTTCAGCTATGCAAATAGCGTAGCTGAAGTTGCATATCTTAAGTCAACTCCCTCTCCGTCAGTGTGGCCCAGCCCTGAGAGTCAGGAGCTAGGTCGGGTCGACAGAGGAATTCTTCCAATCAGCCTACACTGACTACAGGGGAATTTAGCTCAGCTTAACTATGTTGCTCAGGGCTGTGGATTTTCACAACCTGAGTGACACAGCTGGGTCAATTTAATTTTCTAGTTGACAACAGCCCTTACTTGGGCACAATTGATGGACTTCAACTGGAGTTGTGCCTTAGGAAGAACTGAATGAAGAACTGAGGTTACACATACAGGTTTAAAAGAGTTAATGTTATGGGAGCAGATTCTCAGCTGTTGTAAATTTGCTGACTTTATTGAAGTCAATGCAAGTCACCAAGACTTCTGCAGAGCACTGAAGTCAACTGATCTGTGCTGAATTACCCTAACTGAAGATCTCACCAATTGTGTTTTGAAAAGGTAGATAATTTTGGTCTAGGGAAGAGGAACAAAGAACACCAGCTCACAGATACTGTTAGCTGGCTGCCTGAAAGGTGATGCTCAGAGGTCAAGAGGGATAAATAGACATGGGGGTGGGGCAACCCTCAACTCCATCTTTTCCTGGCTGTTACTTATCCTGTTATTACAACAAACAGCACAATATAGCAGGGACTGCAAAACATTTTCTTCATATTCCTCTCTGTGTACTGACTGGGAAGAGATTTTTTGTCTCATAGTGGAGTTACAGAAGCAGCTGAAATGGCAGCGATACTTTGTCCTCCCACAACACAATAGTGTACACAGAACACCCACTCATAGCATGTAGGTGTGAGATTCAGAGCCCGTGTGTCTTACTTTCTCCATGAGCCGTACCACTGGCTGTTCAAACAAAAGGCAAGCGTAAGGGCAAGTGCTGCTGTTGCTCTGTAGAAGACTCGCAACGTAGATTAACAAGAGTTTGCCCTGGCAGCAAGGGAAGGGCTGGTCGATCACATTCTCGATTAACTACACCACGTTCAAATAAGAGGAAGGTGGGGTGTTCTCCTCATTTGTTTACTTGCTGTTACAACTCAGCTTGTTTCAGATGCTATTGAAAAATTTTTAAAAAACATAAAAATAGAGAAATGAACTGCTTTGTCAGGTTTACATAGCAAATACCTGATTCCCCTGCCTGATGTCCCATATGTTCACATGCTTTATTTCACAGTTACAGCACCAATAACTGTGAAAGGGGAGCTCAACTGTGTCATTCCTATTAGAGTATCGGATAACTTTGTTTTGCCATTTTAAAACTCTCGTTGAAGAAATACGTTGCAAGCAAATTAAGGGCACAATTCTGCAAGATGCTGATTGTCCCTGGGGAATGAAGCAGCTCAGCACCTCTTAAGACCAGGCCTTACATTTCCCCCTTCTCTAAGACACTGAATGACATAAAAATGTAATACAATGTAATGGACTTACACTTAGTCATTTATATGTAATGCAAGGCTGCCTGGAACTGCAGCTGGCTTAAATCTCTCAGTAAAATACTAAAATAAGGTTTGAACCTTTACTTTTTCAAATCCGGACATTTGCAAACAATTGACATTTTCGCTGCATAAATCTAATTCTAATTCAGAGCTTGCTTGGCTCTGCACTGAGAACACATTGTACTAAATGTGAGCAAGGGAACTTTAGCTCGCCTTGAATTATCTTCAGCAATTGCTTCACCTAACAGTTGTTCCCATCTTGCATTCTTTGCTTCTAATCAATAACCTCCCAGTTGTGGTTTTTATGTTGCAGCTTTTTTCTCATACTCTGAGCACGGACAGAAAGGAGAATTATGCGATAAGAATACATGTCTGACCCTAGTTTTGAAAGTGTCCTCAACCCTGCTTACATATTCAGACCTCCACTTTTGGGTGCTGATGTTTTCTGACATATATAATATCAGCACTGTAGGTGAAAATAGCACATGTGCATGCACATTAATCTTTCTATTCTGAATGTTTTGGCACCCAAAATGTTCATGTCCAATGTCATCAACATGAAAAATTATAAATACAGTTTAAATGTCTTTTTGATAATCTGCCTTGATTAAGTTCTGCTTTCTAAAGTCGCTTATTCTGTGCAAAGTTAATGACCAGCCAGACTGAACACTTTTCTAATGACTAAATCCAAACAGCAGGTGTGGGTGGCCTCAAGGTAATACTTACCAACATTCAGACTGCAGGAAAAAGCTTTATTTGAGCATGAGGAAGGGAGGGAGGGAGTCTTAGGGCTTGTTTACACTACAGATGCTACAGCTGCATCTCTAGGTTAACTTACATTTTAGATGCAGACTAGCCCTATCTCTGGCTTTTCATGAGGCTTGCCACCTTCCAGGAATATACAAGAATAAAAATCAGTGTTCCCTGGCTGCTGAGAATTGTACAACTCGATCAACCTAATGCTAATTAACAGCACTGCAATTTCTTAAGCAGATGCCTTTCAAAACTAGTTTCACTTACCCACCCTACACCCCTGGGAACCAGGTGGGATGGATTCTATCTATGGTATTTTTAAGGTGCTAATCACAGTAGGATCTAAGCACAGAGATGTCAAGACCATGGTTGTTGAAGCAGTGGTGTACCCTGGGAGTCAGAATCAAATTCAAGGCCGGACACCGAGGCTATGTCTCCTTGAGCCTTTTTTCCCTTAAATGTTTCCACTATGGCAGCAGGGCTAAATGACATAGCTAGTGGTGAAAACACCTGCTTCAGATCTATACAAGTGCTTCCATGGGTACAAGGCTACTCACTGGTAATAAAGGGTAAAAAAATTGCTAGCATAGGTAACTCCCATCTCAACTGTCAGCCAGTACAGAGCTTCAACGGTAAAGTAAAATATTGAGCACAAAAACTGTCCCAGTGCAGCACATGATTGGTCCTGAGAGTACACCTTAAATGCTCTTACTCAGATACCTCAAGGAAATCTTGTGCCTGCTTACTGGTTTTGATTCCTGGCATACAAACCTGGAGGAGTTTGTTGAGGTTGTGAGAGTATACAAGGCAGGTTGGGCTATCCCAAACTGCCTGTGGTATTTCTGTGACACATCAGCCTGCCTCCATGGTCACAGAAAGGCACGTGAAAAAGTTTATTTGTGAATAGCCCCATTGTCATATGCATAAGTGTTAGCAGGATTGTGCCTCTAGGTAGGGATGGGTGTAAATAACATAAGCTTCCGGGATTCAGATTAGTTACATATCTTATCTAAGTTACCTCCACGTCTGCTGGAGTCATGCAAGAAAAGGATTCCTCCTTCTCAGATGTCCAATGGTTCCAGGCAGGATGCAAACACCATGAGAACAGTCTTTCTTGCAATAATGTGCTATTTCTGATTGAACCTAAATAGTCAGAGACATGTGAGAATGAAAAACAAAAGGGGTAAAACCAATATTCTAGCCTCTTTAGACCTCAAAACAATGTTTGGATTTCAATTTGGGGGAGGGGAGCTCCTGTTTTAACCCCTTTAAAAAATCAAAAAGTCACTCAAGGGTTAAAAGAAAACACCACAAAGCCACAATACACAGTGTGCAGGTGTTTGCTATGGTGACATTTCAACAAGGAAATCCTTTTCACTCTGCAGTGCAGGAAACAGACCTCCTGCGGAATAAGCAAATGAAATGAATACAGACAGAATATTTCACAACAGGAATATGTTTTTTCTTTCTCCTCAAAGGCTCATCAGCCTGATGCAGTGGGAGATGCCCATGGCTGAAATAAGACACTTACCAGCACAATTTATCCTGTGTGGAGTAGAATTATAAAGAGTTGTGCTTTAATGCATTAGCTGTGTAATGAGTTTTACTGAAGAATTATTAACTTGCAGGATAATCACAAATTCTGACCACATCGTTGTCCACTTCACATATTTGAGCCTGGAGGAAAAGCTCAATCCCTCAGAGGTTCAGCTACAGATGTAGCCAATAACAATACAGATTGTTCTCTCTGGCATTTTTTTTTTTCTGATACTGTGTGATGTGTTTGCATAACTGGAACTATGGCACCCTTCTTTGTTACTGAAATTATTAGCTATTTTCCTTAGAAAGGAGCCCTCTATGAATCATGAGGTATGGCTAATTAGCTTGGCAAAAATAATGCTGCTGCTCTGCATAACTGCCTTTATCATTTTGCTATATGCAGTGTAGTTGTAGCCATGTCAGTCCCAGGATGTTAGAGAGACAATGTGGATGAGGGAATATATTTTACTGGACCAGCTGCTGACTTTCTCATCTTCACCCCGACCTTATAAACACATACTCAATATTATGTTTCCCCTGTGCTATAGGCTCCTTCATAGCGTCAGAATTTTAGGGGTTGACATATTGTAGATAAATCTCTGCATTGTGCATTTTTGTGTAACTTTTATATGACTCTGAGTTGTGCCTTTTCATATAACCTTGTCTTAGAAGCTTTATATTGAACCTTGGTAATACGCTATAACTCCTACGGTAGTATAAATTTAGGTAAAAGAAAAATATCTTTTTTCTAGAAGTAGAACAAGATCTTCCCCCAACTTTGTAATCAATTGCCCTGTTGTTCATAAATATGTGCCAAATAAGGTGATGAACAATTTTTACACAATAGGTTGTTCATGAACTGTTCATTTACACTACTTGCTGCTCATTGTCAATGGCGTATGAGCAGTCACCTAAGTGCTGAGAATATGGCAATGTTTCTGGACTAGTGGTTAAGACAATGGGAGCTAGGAGACTGAGTTCTATTATTCAGTCCTCCACTGATCTACCTGGACAAACCACTTCATTTTTTGTGCCTCAGATCTCCCAATACTTACTATCTGTTGTAAAGCACTTTGAGATCTACAGGTGAAAAATGCTGTAAAAGACCTAAGTATTCTTCTTTTCTGTGCTGTGAAAATGTAACTTTGAGCCTGCAACACACACATGACCAATAATGCCTGGAAATGGTAGGAAAATAGAATTTTCATCCTGGAGGAAATTCCATCGTTTTGACATTTGTTTCTCTCTCAGATCATGATGAAAAGAAATAATTGAAATGTTTGGGAACTTTTCAGTAAGAAAAGTCTAAACAAGCAATTCTGACATTTTGAAACAGAATAAAATACAAAATGTTGATTTGGAACAAACGTTTCATTTCAAAATGTTGCTTCTTGGAATATAAAAATTTAGTAAGCACTATATTTTCCAGTGAAAACACTTTACAATGGAAAATTTGCAACCAGTTTTAATAGTGAATAAAGGACAGCAAACAGATAATCTGGCTTATTCACAAATATCCTGTCTGCATATGAAGGAAGGCCATTTCTTACACATTTTTGTAAACAAAAACCCATTCAGAAGTTAATTATAAAGACTTACGAAGGTTATCAAACCTAAAACTATTTGGAATTCAAATGAATGTTCACAAATACTGTTTGTGCCATATCTGATTAGCTCTTATTGTGAACTTAATCAGAACTGATCATGAACACCTGAAACTGGTGTTCATAATAACCCCAGGACTGTAATACTGATGCACTTGTTTACAAAAAACTGCACTTCATTTACCAGACTAGCAGATTTTCAAGTTCTCTGTCTCATCTTCCCCCCAAAAAAGAGGTGCTAAAAGGTTTTAATGAGCTCCAGTGATCAAAGATTCTTCTGTCTTGCAGCTCTTGCTGATAGAAACGGGAACATAATGGAGTGGAGGGTGGGACTGAGAGAGATCTGAGTGTGCAATGTGTGTTGTGTAAAAGGTAGTTGGAGGAGAGGATTATATATTCAAAATAAGAGACACATGCAGCAACATGTCCAGATTAATGCACCTCCTCCCCAGTGATTAAGAAAGTCCCCAAAATGGAGAACCTCCTGAACCAAAACCCTTCAGTCAAACGTCCCATATTTAGGAGATATCCCGTATGTAGTGGGTTTAGACCTATGAGGTAAGTGCCTTTACATTTTGGAAACCCTTACTCAACTTCATGTGTTTTGCTTGTGAATATATCTGGGCTCCAGCAGCAGTTACTTCTGGAAGTGTGGGGTGCTGTTTGCCCAACATGTTTAACGTATTTGGTGTTTTGTAAGTGGTAAAAAGGTTTTAACAAAACATTTAATGGGTTGGCTATAGATAGGATGTCTGCTTTTGGGTTTTATTTGATAAACAAACACCCCTAATTGGTGTTTATCCAATAAACGCTGGAAAGATACTGAGAATGGTTACTCAATTTGTGTTGACTTCACCCCTTTCCCAGTCCAGTTTGTTTATATGAGCAATATCTCTGTTCCCCAGCTTGAATCTAGTTGAGCACTACATGGGTGTAATTTTTAAAGCACACTAACATGTGGGCTACCTCTTTAGCATGACCACAATCCATGGTACCTGGAGATTACCCTTGAATTGACACTGAGCTATTGCCAACATCGTGACACCACCAAAAAGAAGATAAAGGCAATGGGTATCACCCAGAAGATTGCTGACACATCCTGGGGACATGATGCGTGCACACTTTGAATGTCTGCCTATGCTCCGGTCTTGTCAATAGTGGAGCACTGCACACCAGTTTGGTGCACCAGTGCCCACACCAATCTCACTGATACTGAAATCCCTCAGGATTGTTAGCGGTTCTCTTGGGTCTATGCCAATACCATAGCTTCCAGTTTTGGTGGGCATCACACCAGCCATCATCAGGCGAGATACTGCTGTAGTCCAGGAGTACAACAAAATCCTGGCTGCCTGCTGATACACCAAGATCTCAACTCAGGGCCACCTTCCTGACTCGAATCCAGGAAGCCTTCTGGATTCACATGTCAATGCTACAGGCCCACAGAAAGGACACCAGCACTCACTGGCTTGAACTGGGGGCTGATCATGACATCCCAAACAAAGATGTGATTAAAGAGCCAACGAAAGAAGTCCTGGGATTCTGCCTTCCCCATAGGCAGTGAGCTGCACTCAGCTGCGTTCGGACAACGTACAGAAGGTGTGAGAATCTCCCCCACAAATGGAAATTCAAAGACTCACCAGATTGTGACTGTGGTGAGGTACAAGTCATACAGCATATCATAGACAACTGTCCCATTCATGCTTACAGTGGTGGCACAAAGGGGAAACCACATAGCTACCCCAGAAAATTCAACTATAATCCCAGCCTATTGCTTTGAAAATGCCATACAAAAGACAATGACTAACATGCTGCATATTGGTTGGGCCGTATAGACCCTGCTGGTGTGCACTAAAGGTTCCCTAGTGTCCTTTAATGTAGTGAAGTTTGAAACAGTATTATGTGTAATACAAAGAGAGAGTCCTGAAACACTCTGGTGTTTACAAAGAACTTAAAAATTGCTGAAAATACACTCAATGTCCCCCCAAAACGCAAGTCCTAGTTATAGGATTTTTATAGCAGTAATATAGAAGCATTGACTGCCAGGTGGCAACATCCCCAATGGCTGGTGATAGAATACTAGACAAGGATGGCTCTGAGTTACTACAGAGAATTCTTTCCCAAGTGTACGGCTGTTTGGTCTTGACAATATGCTCAGGGTCTAACTGACTGCCATATGTGGGATCAGGAAGGATTTTTCCTCAGGTCAGACTGGCAGAGACTCTGAGGAGGATTTTCACCTTCCTCTGCAGCATGGGGCATTACTCCCTTGCAGGTTTCAACTAGAGTAAATGGTGGATTCTCTGTTACTTGAAGTTTTTCAGTAACTCAGCCAGAAATTATAAGTCTTTTACAGAAGTGGGTGGGTGAGGTTCTGAGGCCTGCAATGAGCATGAGGTCAGATTAAATGGCCATGATGGCCCCTTCTGGCCTTAAATTTCATGAGTTTATCAGGTGAATTTATAGCTAAACTAGCAGTGATGCCCATCCTGGAATGCTCAATCTCACAGTGGATACGCAGATGGGTTCCGTGTCTTTAAAGGCCCTGGCTCCAAGTACAGTGGTTGCACACTGACTCTCTTCTTGTAGTTTCACTGCTTATTTTATTTTTTCTGTGTGCGGCAGCATAAAGAGATAAGACACTAAATTGCATTAATGGTGGGGCAGAACATCAGTGCATAGACAAGTTATTGCCTGGAAGTCAGTGTTGGATAGGAAAGCAAAAGAGATACCAGATTTGAAAAAGTTATAAGGGAAACTGGACATATTCTTATTGATAGAAAGGAGGCTTTGAGGTTGAAGTTTTCAAAATTTGAATATGTTATATTCATTTAGCTGTTTCAGTTAAGAAATGCAAGGGGGTTAAAACAAAATAGAGAAACTGTACTCTCACCTGGAGATACGAAGCATATAATCACTGTACCAGTGTTACAGATGGGCAGATACGCAGAAGATAAGAGACTTTCTCAAGGTCACCCAGAGCCAGAGTCTGGTGAACCCTGATCTTGATATGCTGTGTCAGCATCATCAGTACCAACTCTGCCCACACTTCTGGCTTGGCAGACAAGTAGCAGAAGGGATCTGGCTGCATGGGGGAGTGATTGGTTTACTGCTTTGCCCCTCTTAGGCCCGTCACTCAGCTCAGGCATGCAGGTTGAGGGAGAAAATCAGGAAAAATAGATTGTAATAGATTCTGACTCCCCATTGTAGATGAGAGAGGGGAAGTGGCAATTCAGGTTTCAGCCTTGTGTCACCCTCCAACAATTGTGCTGATACCCTTCAACAAAGTAAGGGAAAGGAAGATCTCACATCCCTGCTATTTCAAACATCAAAGCAAGCAGAATAGTGATGCAGTCTTAATGCACCCCAACGCCCCAGCAAGGTGCAAAGGAAAAAAGGTTGAGTGTTTGTCACAGTTGATCTTTTTAACAACAGGCAAAAGGCTTTCAAACAAAACAAAAAGTCTCATCTGGGCTGTAACAAAAATCAACCCCCCACATAGCTTAGCCTGGCTGCCATCCCTGCAGCCACCTAGCACCCTACCATGCCTTTCCCATCTGCCCACAAGTGGCCTGCATTTAAAGAGCTTTTTCATTATGTGATTTTCTTGATGCTGAGCACCCAGAGATCACATTGAAGTCAACGGGAAGTACAGATGTCCAGAGCCCTTTTTAAAACAAGTCATTAAGTTCCTTGGTGCCCTGAGGTGCCCTGCTCCTCTACCCAAGGGGTGTTTTCTGGATCCAGGGTAAGTCCTCAGCACCTTGTCACAGCTTGGTATTTCCCAGCACTTATCAGCTTGGCTCTGAGCTGCTCGATGCAGAAGTTATCAGCTGAAAACAGTGCCCTACCATTATGCTTATGGGTCCTTAGTGTGCAATCTAGCTTTGGGCAAGCAGAGGCCTGATTTATCCCCACCCAGCTAGTTTTCAACCGGCATGGCAAGTTGTCTAAAGTTTTCGTCTAAATGAGCTCATCTGGTCTCCTGAGTAAATAATATGGTCTGAATGTCTGATTTTGCTTTTCTTCTTAAACTGCCTCATCCCCCACAACCAGGGAAACAAGAAAGTCAGAGCAAAATATCCCTAAACAAACCACCAAAAAAACCTCTGGTTACATTTCCATTGAGGGTCAGAACAAATCTCAACTTATTGACTTCATCTGAATGGGGTTTTTCAGTTATACATTTGTCAGAGCTGTTTTTGTAGTCACATTGTTGGCTTTAAGTCAGCAGTATTGCTCTTTCTGAAACAGAACAGCAGTTTCTCCAATCACCAAGTCTCAGTTCAGCCTTTGTACTGCTCAGGAGGAAGGTGATGTGAAACCACTCTGGCTTCATTCCAATCTTTGAATTGCCAGATGCCAGGCCAGTCTGCAATGGGATGTAGAGCAGCCTGAAAACTGCTCCATCTTGCGCCAGCAGCTCACAGCCCTGGCTGTTCATTCCAACAGCTGGGGGTCACTGGAACATAGGAATGGCCCAACCAGTGTCCCTTTTGCACTAGTCATGCCCCCTGGACAGACCAGAAAGGGGGATGGTGTAAGAGCTACTATCCCAGGTCTACACCACCTGTGCAAGAAAAATTCTCAAGGGGCCATTTAAAGTGGTTATTAGATGCTTTCCACCATCAGAATGGAATGTCTCTCTCCGTTTTTAAACGTGAATGTCAGCATGGTAGAGGAGTGTCTGTTGTTCCTTGATCATTCCAAGGAAAGTACAAAAGGCACCATGAACGTGGGCTTCCATCCACAGATCACTAGGCTGCAAGAAGCCAGGTAAGTCCTTAAAGACTGAAATACTATACAGGAAGGAGATAACCCAGGTGCAGCGATTTCACCCTATTCCTAGGCACAATGGGGAGCAAAGGGGGCAGATACCATTCATTTTCAGTTTGCAAAACTGAAAGTTCTCCACAAAACTTTACAACTTGTGAACCCGCAAAAGAACAGCATTTCTACCAGTAAGCACAATATTTTACATTAAATGAACTCCCACTCTCAAAGCATGCTATTATATTTACCACATGCACCAGAGGTGAGAAGTCATCATTTTCACAGAAAAGATGATTTGTCGAAATGAAAAGTATTTTTGTTCGGTTTGTTTGGAGGGGAGGGAGGAATGAAAAAATCAAGAAATGTAAGGTGCATCTGAACACTAAGGAGCATTTGCTTGGAAACTTTCTAAACAATAAATACTAGTTTGTACTAAAAACAGTTTAAAAAGAAAGCCATACACATACACTGGAAACATTTGCTCTGCATGGTTAGTTCAACTGATAGATTCAAAATGCTGCAGCAAGTTCGATATGCATATGTGCTTATCAGAAAGTCCTAGAATCAGAGCACTCCAGTAATCTAGGATGGTGATCTCAAAGACATGGAATATATAAATCTGTTATCCATAAATCGACGTGTAAGCATTATGATGATGTCCATATGATAATCCTAGACAGCAAAAGGAAGATTCAACTCTAAAATTACTATGTTTCTTGAACTTGAACACAGGGCTCCCATTTCCACTTTCTGCTGTTTCAGAATCACCTCAGAAGTGACTAGACTATTTCAGATACTGTCATTATGGGCACCCTAGAAATACCAAGGGCAGAGAGAGATCTCAGAGAATTGTCAGAGGTTTGGCCCAAAGAGTACCCCACCTTTGTGTTCTTCTTCAAATCATAGCTGAACCTTTGGGGTCTTCAGAGCTGGACTGGAAGTTTCACAGGAACAGCTTTCCTTGTCACATTTTGGCCCACTCCCTTCCAATCTTGGCTGTCATCAGGTAATTGAGGTATGCTTGGAAATGAAAATAACTGCAGGAAAAGTTAAATGATTTTAAACCTCAATAAAGTTTCTGTTTTGTGCCAAGCTTTGAGTCAGTGAGCATTTTAGCCAAACAGTCTTGTTCTTCCATTATTGTTTCACCCAGAGGTGAAAGTAACCGGTACGCCCCAGTACAGCATATCGGAGTGGCCTGACTTTCCCAGACAGCAATTTAAAGGGCCTAGAGCTCCCAGCAGTGGCTGGAGCCCCAGGTCCTTTAAATTTCCACCAGAGTCCTGCTGCTGGAACCCTGGGGTAGCAGCTCCGTGGGCTATTTAAAGGGTTGGGTGGTAGAGGCACGGGAGCCTTGGGCCCTTTAAATAGCCCCTGGAGCCTGCTGGAGCAGTGGCAGCCAGGGGCTCCGGCAGTGGTTTGAAGAGCCCAGGGCCCTTTAAATCGCTGCTGGAGCCCCCGGCTGCTGCTACCCCAGCAGAGGGGAGGGGACAGGGAAGGGGGAGGGCACTTACCGACACAGGGTGGGCTGGGGCTGGCTCTGACTCCCGCAGCCCAGCCCCTTCTGCCTGAGGCCATGCCCCTTCCGGGGGCCAGAGCTGGCCGCAACCCAGCCTGGTACCAGTAAGTCCCCATTTCTACTTTCACCCCTGGTTTCACCCAAAGGAGATTACTTCAGTCACCTGACTTGTACACAGAAGCAGTTCAGATTACTACATACACATAGACTTTACAAGACAAACAGTAGCCAAGCAGTGCAGGAAAATTGAGGAGATTCTTTCAGAGGATAACTGATACATCTTTAATTGAATAGAATACCCAGATTCCTCAGCGATGGGGGTCTCCACAAATGAATAAAAAAGAATAAAAACAACAGTAAAACAAAAGCAATGCTAAAAATATCAGGACTTGAAACTGAACTCAAGGGAATCTTAAATATAAAGTAACTTTTTAAAAAACAAAGAGGAAATGCTGGCCACAGCCTTAAAAAAATAAACACAGAAGAGCTGCTTTTTCTTGAACATTAAATCTTTATTATATCTTGCTTTCTTGGGTGCATCAAACTGAATGCTAGAATGGGTTTTCTAGGTTATGGTGGCCCTGGTACTTCATTGTTGAGATCTGACATTTTTTATCTTCTGTTTGCAACAGGTACAGTATTTTATGTGGTTCATTGTGCAACTAAGGGCTTGGTTACACTTACAGCTGTATAGCGGTTTTGGTTATACCTGCCCTCGTATACAGCTATAGGGATAGCGCTATAGCGTGTCCACACTGAGACCCGCCAGCGGTATAGCATGGCCACATGTGCGGCACTTGCAGCGGCATGGGAGTGGTGCATTATGGGCAGCTATCCCAGCATTCAGCTGGGTGCAATGTGCTTTTCAAAAGAGGGGATTGAGGGTGAGCATGCTGTGTGTATGGGGAAAGAGAGAGCAAGTGGATTTTTGGCCTGATGAGAGTGTGTCAACACACTGTCTTTAGCAGGCTTCACATTTCAATCTTCTATTTCAAGCTGGCTCACTTTGTAAACATTTGCATTGCTGATTTGCAGAGTTAAAGCTAAGCTCTGAAAATGTACTTCCGCATTCCTCCAGCCAAGTTCAAAACAAAGGGAACGGAGGCTTAATTGCCTTAAATGGCGGAGAGGCGTTTCCAGTAATCACTCTAAGCGATGTAACGTTAATATCCATTTAGACTGGAGCTAAACCAGAGCTCCCAATATGCTACAGCTGTTAATCCTCTGGGAAGGGAGGATTACCAGGACCGGTATAACTGTGGACTTATAGCACTCTATGTGCCTAGCCAGTCTGGACAGGTAGTGACTTATAGCGCTTCTGGAGGCTTTATAGCGCTATAAAGTGCCAGTGTAATCAAGCCCTAAGAAACCTAGAATAATTGCCTTGTAATTGACATGTAAATCATGTCAATATCACTCAGCTGGGATTTGGCATATAAAGGGTTAGGAAGGAGGGTCTGGAGGATAAGAATAACAATGTGTCTGAAAAGAAAAAGGAAAAATGTTTTAACTGATTATTTATCAATCTCACATCCTGTGTGCTAAGTACACTTTGTGAAACACTGGCAGAGAGGGCACATACTGTACAATAGTAGCTACCACATATATAAACCTTGCTGTAGCTTTACAAAGACACATAATCAGAGGGTTTCTGGTTCAATGCCAAGGGTCACCGTCATTTTGTAGTTTTAAAAATAAATTACAAAAAGACCTGATGCAAGAATTTGTTCCTAATACATCTGCAGCAGGCAGGGCCCCAAAGAAAGCAAGCAACAGGCTGTAGCAGTTCCGAGAGACTGACAGGCATTGCTCAGAGGGCTTTTTTTATTTCCCCCCTTCACTTTTTTCCCTGCTCAGACCAGCCACAACAAGTCAGACCCAGTACCCGCTAAACATATTTCTATAGAGAAGAACTGACTTAGACCCCCAGATGGAAATGGTCCCCAGGGATTAGGTAATGCTAAAAGTAAAGGAATCCTCTAGCTAGTCATTTATCTTATAGCAGTTTTAACAAAATGTATGCTTTCCATCAGGGAGAACCCATGCCCGCTCCGGGATCCCCATTTTAAGTTGCCATTATTATACCATACAAATGACGAAAAGCAAATATTAATTATTGAATTATGCTTTAGGAGAGACATTATGGGATGCTATTACTGCTTTTCCTTTCAGGAAGAGAAATGATTGCTTCATATAATAGCTAGTCCCTTGTGGTTCCTTTGTGCATTCCCATTTGCTGCCATTGCTGGAAAATCACCAGCTTCACAGGAGAACCATTTGCTTTGACACTGTTGTATGGCTGCCTGCAACGGTAAATCAATACACTGGGAATTCTTACTTCAGTAGGTTGTAATGTAGTCCTGAGCTGTTGAGCATAATGCATTAATTTGGTTTCAGTGGGCCTGAAAATACCATTCTCGCCCTGCTTGCCTTTGGAAACCCTGGCTTAACCAATTTTTCTAGTTAGTTAAAATCCATAAGGCCAGTATCCCCTCTTCAAGGCTAATTTAAGGAGCAGATGAACATAGTTCATTCAACAGCACTTTATCTGTTTGTAAGAATGTGATAAAAAATAATAGTTGCTTTATAGCTATACAGATGCAAAGTCTTGACTGTAGCTCTCTCTGCCTCACCCTTCAGATGTCATTTGTCTTCTTAGGTTGTAAGATCCGCAGGGAAAAGATACTGTATGTATTTACATAGCACAATTGAGTCCCAATCCTGATTGGAGCTTTGGACACTATTGGAATATAAATATGAAACGGTGGGCCAGGGTCTCCACACGCTGGTACCCGGAGGCAAACATCCCTCATTGCTTTAGTGGTAGCAAGTTGAGTTGCTTAGGAGAAGCAGTTATAATTAGCATGTTAATATGTGTCTTCACTCATTTTTCCACTGAGCATCCTTTCTGTAAGAGCGAGGGGCAGAATGAATGAATTAATGCCTAGAGTTGTTCATGTATCTATCTATATACTAAAATAAAATAAAATATTCTCCATTCCAATTTGAAGCAGGAATACCAGGGAAGAGAGAGATGATTCATGTATTCACCATGCCCTCCTACTTCCTCTCCTGAGGTGATTTTTTGAGGAAAACACCTTCCTCCCCCGAAGAGAAAACTTGGCAGAAGTGTTTGGGAGGGGAATCTGGGCTGAGACACTTTTCCCACAGATACTGGGAGTAATCGAGGGGTGTGCATGGATAGATGCAAATCCTCATCCTCCTCTTCAAGTATAGAGGAGACATGGGAAGGAGCCTTTAAGACTAGAGCTGGTCAGATTTTCATTTTTTATTTTTTGGCCCCAGTGAATTTTATTTATTTATTTATTTTTACTTTTCAGCCAAAAATCAAACATTTGGATTTGGAAATACTGCTGCAGTGCCTCACAGGAGTTGTAACTAGGGTGCCTCTGTGCTCCCCTCTCCTCCAAGCTAGATTGCATCCCCCATAATGCAGCACAGTCTCCCCTCTGGCTGAATTGATGCCATTCATCATGAAAGTCTCATTTCTGTTGTGCATCTTGGGAGATGTAGGCCAGCTGTAGAACCTGGCCTATAGAGAGAAATGGGGGCATGAAGCAGCTGAATTATAAATCCTGTGATGCACTGCAGTGGCATTGCTGAACTGACATTTTTAGATTTTAACCAAGCATTTTTCAGGTGATGAGGTTTTTTTTAACAAAATGTCAAACATTTCCATAGAAACCAAACACTTTTTGAGAAAAAGTTAGTTTTGCTGAAAACCATATTTTCCACCAAAAGAACATTTTGATGGAAAATTTTTGACCAGCCCTGCTTGTGACCTTTCCTAGTCTTGAGAGGGGAGGAGCTGCTAGGAGAGCAGAAGGATGACCCCCTTCCCTCATCCCACCAAAACAAAATGAATAATGGCAGAGTGGAAGACATCACTGCTAGGAACTCAGTGGCAGAGCTCCCAGTCTTGAATGCTGAGCTTCCTGCTGGTACTGCTGCAGAGCTGGGGTCCTCAAAGTACTTCCTGGTAGAGGCAGTATTTCAAAGGTGGTGACAAGAAATGACAGGCCTCCCAGTGTTTTAGGCAAATATAGGCAGACCAAATCGTAGGACATTTTACCTACCCCTAGAAAGCCCAAAAGAAGCTTAAAAACAGAGAATTGTGGCATGGGAGTGAAGTATAAGAGAAAGCAGTGAAAAACCTATGCATGGAAATTCTACAACCTTGTCTCACGCTACAGAGGAGTCTGACAGATTTCCACAGTTTATCGTGGAGGAGGCAGGGGTGCCATTTCAGATTTTGATGGTGGGGCGGGGAGGGACAGGGCAACTTTAACTGTGATTCCAGTGGCTACTTAGGCACCTGAAAACTCGAGGGTTTTTTTGCAGGTAACTTAGAAATTAGCTGATAGGAGCACTGTATCTAATTCCTATATAAAAAAGGAGAAGTTAATAAATATTAGACCCACTCAGCTCTAATACTAACATGTTATGACATCTTGTGTCAAGTCACTTAAGTAACACTAGTTTTAAATTTTAATGTATAATCTTTGTTACTAACTCTTGAATTCAACAATTGAAACAATTGTAGAAAAATCTAGATTACTTTCTATCACTTTTATTTGCAGTTCACCAAGCTTGGAATAGATCATTTAATTTTGGAAACATCGCACTAAGGCAAGGTCCCATGAGTTTATACTGTACCTGCCTGGGGCTCTAGAGGTGTTACCTCCCTACAAATAATAGATTAGAAACTAACCTTAAACAGGAGGAAAACTGACATTTTCAAGTCATTTTCACAGTATTGCCAATCACAAATGTTCAAAATTATGAATCAGGTTCACCAAATATCATGAGATTGGCTTTAAAATCATGAGATTATATAAAAATAACAGATTTGGAGTTCTATTTATTTGCCTTCAGGGTGCACTGGGGTCACATTTTGAAGCTTTCTCCAGAGCCACAAGGACTAAAAACTTCATTTTTCTTTAAGAATGAAGGCTGAAATCATCACATATCCACTTGACTCCAGGAGCTGGGACATTAGGAAAACAGTTATCATGAGACTCATGACAAAATCATGAGAGTTGGCAACACTGATTTTACTCCTGTTTAAGGGCTAGTTATTTTCCAGAAGGCTCTTAACACTACAGCAATGGAATTGCAGTTCTCACAGGAGAATATTTAAAACCAAAAACCAAGAAAATTCTATGTTTTAAAATTGAGAAAAAAACTGAGACATCAGGGCCACTGCAGGCAGGAAAGGAAAATAAACAGACACAGGAGCTCTGAGCCGCTCTTCCTTTAGAAAGAAAGTTGGAGGGTCAAATCTTCTAGTCCTTAATCAACTAAAACTTCTATTGCCATCAATGCCTCCACTCATAAATATCACAGTGAACATATGATAATGGGTGTGGTTAATAACTATATACTTCATACTTAAATATCTGAGCCACACATCAATGCATGTAAGAAGTTCCACATCTTACATTCATTGGCTCAGGGACTGGATTTTCTGCCATATTCTGAACAGTGCTGAGCACACAGATAGTGCTCAGTGAATAATGCAAATCATGACAATAATCATTGACTTTATGAATTCTGTGGATGCAGTTTCTGTTCTTTTTTTTCTGGAACTGGCCTGAATACAGTTGAAACCCTGAGCATTTGAGGCATAAATACATCTGATACTTTCTCATTCTTTCCTTTTCTCAGACTCGGAACAAAAAATGACTGAACAAAATGGTATTCACTTAAAATGTAAAACTGCACAGCAGCCATTGGTGCATAAGCCAGCATGGGGCAGAACCTGCCACCCCTTGGAAGTTAAGTGATCTCCTCTCATCTGACTCTCATTCTTCATCCTTCCTAACCTTTGTGCTGCTTTTCATGCTGTCAACTATGACATCCATCCTGGGACCATTTACTGGAGTCTCAGAGAACTGGCCACCTTGGTTTTGCTCCCATCTATCAGTTTTCTCTTTTTTTGCAGCATGCAGCAGAGAGAGGCAGGCTGGTTTGCTCAACAGGGAGCTAGCCCTAAAAGACGTGGGTTATACTCCCTCCATGGCCTTCCTCTCTGAGCCCAGGCCAGTGCTTTAAGTACTGAATTTCAAAGGTTTTTTTAGGCACCCAAAGATGCAGCTAGATATCTAGTGGGGTTTACAAAGCACCAAACCTAAGTGCATTTGAAAATCTCACTAGGTGCCTAAATACCTTTGAAAATCTGGCCTTTACTCTGTGTGTCTCAGTGCCACATCTGTACAATGGGGCTAACAGAATTGCTCTACCCCACCAAGGGGCTGGGAGGAGAAATAGGTTAGACATTGTAAGGCCCGACCTTAGATACCATGGTGATGAGGCCACATAAGTACCACAGATAGAGTGGGAACTTCTCTATACACTGCTAGCTCTGCCCTGGGTTTGACCCCTTCTTTTCACCTACGCCCCCAAATCTCCTCCTTTTCTGAATGCTTTGCTGTATTTTTTCTTAGACCCCTGTGCCTAAAATAACCTGTCCCCCATCCACAGAGGGACTCCTCTTTTACAGGCTAAACTTCCATATCCCTAATTTAAATCACCAGCCTTATCTTATTTTAGTCACCTTGTCTCTATTTCTAAACAAAATACTGACTCCCTGCTCCAGGGGCACCTCTCCTGCAAAACTTACATTTCACACTAATGCTATGCTGTAGTTAAGAGCTCTACCTGGGAGCTTGCACACCTCCTGTATGAAACTCAGCGGGGGCTTCTGCTCTCCCCTACCCATCCCAATTGTCACCCTTGAGAGGGGCAGGGACTATGGGCATGGTGGGTGAATCTCATGGGCATGGCTCTTTACCCACAACTGGTATCAGTCCTGCCAACACCAGATGTTCAAAAATCATTGTTGTTCTATTTTATGCTTCTGGACAGTTCTGCAGCATTCATTATGTCATAATAGGTTTAAGAGCTTGCAATTTAGACACGTGGTATGGGGAAAGAGCTATAACATACAGGCAACTCTCATCTTATGCAGGGGTTCCGTTCTGCGGTTAGCACGTAAAGCGAAAACCATGTATAGTGAAACTCTCATTGAGTTGAATGGCGGGTGGAATCGCCCGCACTACAGATGGAGTTTATAAATTGTTGTTTTTCTTTTTTTTTTCTGTTTTTTGCTGACTGCGTAAAGCTGAATTCGTGCATGTTAAATGTGCCTAATATGCGACTCGCCTGTACAAGTAGGCTGAACAATGTGATGATTTTCACTGACAGATTGTAATGTTTCTTTCTAGTGTGAAGACATTTTAATTGCACAGTATATTCATGTCAAGATTTCAGAGTGAATTAAAAATTTTTTTTAAAAAGGAATAATTTAATTGCCCCCATCCCAAAAAACCAAACCTCATTAATATTCAGCTGGTTACTTGTTTCACTGCCTTGACTGTACATTCAGCTTCTACATCATAGCTATCAGATGGTATTTTTTGGTTGATTGCTGCGTAGTTGGTTGGTTAATATGTTTATCCATTTGTTTGTTTGTTTTTTACAGTATACTTTATTTTTATTAAAAAACATTTCACAAAATGCATTTCTATACTGAAAAATATAAATTGGATTTCTTATTTAAGACTGTTAATGAATGCCTCTACATGGTTACCCTTGTCAATAGTCCTTTAATTTTTTAATGAATATTTGAGTGCTTGGCTAGCAGCAGTGAAGTTTAAATAATAAGGACTGATATTTCATTATGATTTTGTTCTAAATGAGCTGAAGATCTTCAATCTCCTTGGACACACAATAA
Source organism: Dermatemys mawii (assembly GCA_007922305.1). Classification (NCBI taxonomy): domain Eukaryota; kingdom Metazoa; phylum Chordata; order Testudines; family Dermatemydidae; genus Dermatemys; species Dermatemys mawii. Next base: position 11,703,202 of record ML677335.1, on the reverse strand, counting down.
CACATTTAAAGGTAACCATCCTGCAGCAAAAACAGTTCAAGACCAGACTTCAAAGAGAAACTGCTGAGCTACAGTTCATTTGCAAATTTGATACCATCAACTCAGGGTTAAACAAAGACTATGAATGGCTAGCTAACTACAAAAGCTGTTTCTCCTCTCTCGGTGTTCACACCTCCAGATCAGCTGTTAGAAGAGGACCTCATCCTCCCTGATTAGAGATAACAAGGTAGTTCAGCTTGATTGAACTAACCTTGTTATTTCTAACCTGGTTCTTGCCTATTTATTTATACTTGCCTCTGCATACGTCCACTGCATGCATCCCACGAAGTGGGTATTAGCCCACAAAAGCTTATGCGTCAATACTTTTGTTAGTCTTTAAGGTGCCACAGGACTCTTTGTCGCTTTTTCTTTTAGCAGAAATCCCTCTCTTTTAGCCAATGATTCTTCTGGAGTCATTGTGAGTTCTATGCCAGATGCTGACAGTATGTGGCTAGTGAAAACTATGGTTTTTGTATGAAATGATATTGGTATTTAGCATGTATGTACTGCTTTTCATCTCAAAGTACTTTGTAATTATTAACCAATTATTAATCAGCAAAATCCACTGGAGAAGTGAATAAGTATGACCATAGATCAACCAGAAGAAATGGCCAAGAAGAGGGGCAGTTCACACTCTTTCCCAGGCCAAAGGAGTTCCTGAGCCCTAGGGTGACATTGCTTCCATTCCAATGGACCAGATAGGTAGTTGCTGAGAAATGTCTCAGTCTCTTAGCAGCACCTGGAGCTATTTGCACTTTTTCATCAGATATTGCTCCAGTCTTAAGAACCACAGTAGTGACTAGAGGCTCTCATGAAATCTATGAAACCACAAAACTAAAAGATAATTAAACTTGCCATTAAACCTCAAAAACAAGATGCTGAAGAACATTCAGAGTTCAGACTGAAACTCAGTCTTAAACCAAACAAAAAACTTTGGTAACTTTAACCCTACATTTCTGATATGTGAGTTACACTAACAAAATCTCTAAAAATCCAGGAATGACACATTAGACCAGGGGTGGGCAAACTACACCCAAGGGCTGCATCTGAACTTTCAGAGTTTTTATCTGATCCTCCCTGCCAGGGAGCAGGGTCCAAGACTTGCCCTGCTTCATTGTTTCAGCAGGAGAGCAGGGTTGAGGGTTTTCCCCCACTCTACACATGCCATGGCTCCGTGTGGCACCTGGAAGCAGCGGCATGTCCCTCCCCAGCCCCCAGCTCCTATGCATGGGGCAGCCAGGGGGCTCCATATGCTGCTCCTACCCAAAGCGCCACCCCCACAGCTCTCATTGGCTGGGAACCACAGCCAAAGGGAGCTGCAGGGTTGGTGCCTGCAGATGGGACAGCATGCAGAACCGCCTGGCCACGTCTCCATGTAGGAGCAGAGGCAGGACATTTCACTACTTCTGGGAGCTGCTTGAGGTAAGCGTCGCCTGGAGTCTGCACCCCTGCCACGCTCCCGTACCTGAGCTCTTTGCCCAAGCCCTGACCCCCCTCCTGCCTTCCAAACCCCTCTGCCCCAGCCTGGAGCATCCTTCTACACCCCCAACCCCTCATCCCCACCCCAGAGCCTGCACCCCCAGCTGGAGCCCTCTCACACACACAACCCTGCACCCCAACCCACTGCCCCCATCCAGAGCCCCATTCCACACCCTGAACTCCTCATTTCTGGCCCCACCCCAGAGCCCGCACTGCCAGCCAGAGCCCTCACCCATACCCCAAATTCCATTTTCAAGAGCATTAATGCCCCCCCATACAATTTGCACATCCAGCTGTGTCCCACAAGGTTTGCTGACTCCTGCATTAAACTAACAGTCACCCACACCCTAACTTCAGCTCCTGTTCCTTTCCAGCCAAACATCATGATACCAAAATAGACTCTGAGAATCTGAAAACACCACAAAGCACACATCCATTTCCTCACACCCACATTCAAATGAAAAATCTTAAACTCCAGCCTCAGTCAGATGATGATATTGTACTGATAGACACACCTGGTTTTAGTCTATAATTTGTTATTTCTCCATGAGGAAGGCTAACATCAGAATTAAGGGGTGGTACACTAAAATGGAAAGGGTATGCAGTTTGGAGTGGTTTGTTTGGTTGCTTGGCAATAGTGAGGGGGAAAAAAGCTGAGGCTCAGTTTAAAAACAGAATGATTTTAAAGCTCTCTAGCAAAGGATAGCAAATATTTTATCTAGAAAACATCCTAGAAAATTCAGTTACTTCTGGAAAGAAGTTGTAAATGTGAATACAAAATTCAGTGTGTGAGAGGGATTTTGGTTCTCTTTCAAGTAAAAAGTCCCCACAATCTTAATTACAGAATTATTAAAATTAATAATAATTAATTTTATTAAACCTTTGCAAGGGTTTGCCCAGTGTGCCTAGATAATGTAGCACATTTGGAGGATATATTCAGTGGACCAATAGATACTGAAAATCAGCAATTAAACACTGGAACCATTCATCAAAATTCAAAATGAGAGAAATAAGTTTTAGGAGTATGGTTTGTCAAACAAAATATACTAAGGCGGAGAACTAAACTGTGGCTTTTATACAAGTCCCATGGATAGGGCCATATAGAGTTGCTTTATACCCCCTAATTCCTCTGCACATAATTAGATGGGTCAAGACCTGGCCATAAAGCAGCAATAGTGCAAAGACTTACTGAAGGCCACTGTATTGTTTTAGGGAAAAGGATGGGAGGTAATGGGTTGTTTTAATGTTAACTGTTTAAACAATGTATTTTGAAAGAACTCTGGGTGTCCTTTAAGTTCCATTCAGATATCACAATGTAATCTAGGGTTAGAAAGGCTTTGGTAGATGTTCACTTAAATAACGTGACATGGAGAATCCTGGAGTTTTGAGCTAAACTTCCCAATAGTTTACTAACAATTGATCTGTTTACCAAACTTTTACTACTCCCTCATCCAAACAAATCAAACACATCTGCAGGTAGCTGGGTGCTGCTTCTCAAGAGCTAATCAGGAACTGAGGGAAGTGTTTGCCTCTCAGAAGATGCCCTTCTCCCCTCTATTCACAGAAGGCTCCCTAGCTTCCTCCACACTCCGCTCTTTGAAAGTGTTGGCTGATGCTCTCACCAGCTCCCCCTCCCTCTCTTTTACACCAGACCTGTGTCAGAAAGAGGCCGGTGAAAGTAGTATTGCTGGGTGGTGCAGCACGACCCCATTATTTCCTGATGGAAAAGATCCGTTTTTCTTTCAATTACTATCAGAGGGTCTGCCTGCAACCCACTGAGTCCCATTCTCTGTCTAGCCCTATGTTCAGAGCTAGACCCCAGAGTGTGACACATGGGAAAACTCCCCAGGCCTTGGGGCCTAACCCACAGGACGCTGTCCCCTAGATCCCTAGCAAATATCAAGACTACTTGGAAGTCTTTGAAGAGAAAAATGCAGACATTCTATTTCCACAATTATTCTTGACCCATAGATCCACAACCATGTTCCCTATGGGGGGATATACCCTATTTTAGAACCATAACAGAAAGCCCTTTGGGCCTATACATCCAAGAAAATCAAGGGCCTTATTTGGTTAGCCACTTCTCTGGTAGGGGCCCTGGTCCTTTTTGTAATAAAGAAGGATGGAACGCTATGCCTCTGTGTAAATTATCAGACTTTGAACCAGATAACTAATATTCAGGCCTGGAGAAACAAAACAGAGTGCTTATTGACAGAATGCTTATTGGCAGAATGAACTTTTTGTTCAGTTGCTGTCTTATGATTATTTGTTGAGTGCCAACAGTATTCTTAGTGACATATGACTAGATAAACAAGAGATTGTTTCTTCTGCTTTCAATGGAACTTAGCAGAACAGCAGTTGCATGAAGGACTAGCAGTGAAGTAGTTAAAGTACTTGCAGTGCTGAAACATGAATATGCTTAGCAAATGCATTTCCATCTTCAAAAATGAAAAGCCAACATAAATACACAAATAACGTTTACATAATGGGAATAAATCTATTATCAACTGGTAATTCTTCCAAACAAAGCAAGCTTTTCTGTGACTCAATAATCCTCTTATGCAACAGCCTTACATAATTGATACTTCTCAATTATACACCTGCAGAAGCAGTACATGATTATCCCTCGTTTAGCCAGTTTTGAATCCAGCACCCCAGCTTTCCATATTTTCCATGACTCCACACCTTATATATTGCTAATGCCTTTGATTGGGAACTACATATATTCTAATTATGGCATACAGTGCCTGTCTGTTCTATTACTGCCCCCCAGCTTTGTCTAGCTAAGCAGCATGGTATCAGCTAAAATTCCATTACATTATTCAGGTATGACCTTCCTTTTCTGAAATCAGATTTACCCTCCCTTAATCTGTAATTTTCCATTTCCTCCCCTATGGGTCTTGTTCAGAGACTCTGATCTCTCTTTCTTTGAGCTACCACATTTACACCAGATTGAGCCCTTTCAGTTTCACAAAGGCAAAGGAGAAAACTACATTATCAACAACAAAATTTGCAGTATAATTTAACCCTTTGCTTCACTCTAGACAATCAACATACCAACATCAAGAAGTGCATGGTGATGTGCTTTGCATCTGCAAGCCACTTGGAATTTCTGAATAGCTCTGTGGGTGGCACATGAAAATGTCTGCCTCCTTCAGATGTGTGGTGCACTGCTCAGTGGGAAACATGTATGGATACACAGTCTTGGGCAATAATAACAAGCATTTAGATAGCCTCTTGGACAGTAAACGGCTTCCAAGGAACTTGCAATGGCATAAAACATCTTCACCTGCTCCTGACCTCTAGGTCCCTTGCCTGAATGGGGGGTATTCCCTTCATCTGTGAATAACCACAGACTGATGACAGCCTGTGATTACTAACGTAGAATAATGTTTATCTGATCCATGTGCCAGGGACTCTGCTTTGGAGCTCTACAATTGTGCTGCAAGCCTTCCATGACCAAATCCTTCCATCAAATACACACACACACACACACACACACCCTGAAGTCAATGGGAATTGTGATCACACTTCTGAGGGCATTTTGAGGGCATCTGTTTTGCAGCAGGGTGTTGTCAGTGATTGTGTTTGTGGTCAACACTTTTGTTATATGTTGGTGCAGAACCAGCAGAATGAGACTTGCATCCCAATGACAGGTGGTGTTTCCACTGAAGCACAGCTGTGCTGCCTCTCCATAACCAACTGCTCAACGGAACGAGTCCTACTGCATTGCCTTCACTTACTTGTGAAGTGCCAGACCACTGGAACATTGCAGGAGATAGGGATCATTTGTAAACTAAGGGTGGTTACTAGCTGACATCAGTAGTGCAGCTTATGTTTCCACCCAGAGCAGTAAAGCACACGATATGTAATTGATGTCACTGGATGATTGCACTGAAGTCCATGACAAAATTCCTACTATATCAAGAGGCCAAGATTTCACCCACTGTTTATATGTTTATGTTTGTATAGCACTGACACCTGTAAACCATTCACAGTTACCGCCACACTTAAGTAGGTGTTCTTTTCTGAGAGGAATGGGGAGGGGTAAAATGCACACTAGATCTTGTACTTTTTCTCCAACACACCTTTTTTTCTGTCACACTTCTATATGCCAATGGGGAGAAACCAGAACCTAAAAGTAATGGTTTGTCCTGTAAAGGTGGTAGGCATAAAAACCACTGTTCTCTATGAGGCCTTTACAAACAATAACAGAAAGTGTGGGGGTGAGGGGTGAGAGAGCTGCACTCAAAGTGAGCCAACTACTCCCTCGCCCCCCTACAATGCTTTAGCCATTTCATGAGCCTCTCTTCAGTTGTCAGGATCGGCACCCTCCGTACAAATGAACTCATCAGGGATCATGTCCCAGAACAGGGTTCCCAAGTCTGTGCTCCAAAAGGATTTGAGGATCTTATAGGTGGGATTGCAGAGCAAAGCTTCTCGTTGCTGCTGACAGAGAAAAGGAAATGAGAAACTGAAAAAAAATGGATGAAAGAGTCAGGGCCTGTCGTCGTTTTACTTCCCCTACTAGTTCAGACAAGGTACTGTATTCTGTAGAGCTGAGACAGTCATCGGAAAAAAGTGATGATTTGGTGACTCTGATAACTCAAGAAGCCAAGACTCTACTTATCTCTTCTGCACAGCCCTGAGTCAGTGAGACAGAATCGATTCCTTGGTGAAGCAGTTTCTTCTGAGTAAATCTTCACTCCATATTTGGCAATGGATTTTAACAAATAAACAAAAACCACTCAGCTAAGCAAGCTGCTAAAATGTGCTTCACTGTAAGGGGCTTACTCATTTCCTTTGAGCTCTCTGCCATATATTGTTTACAGAACAGATACCTCTCAAGCATTAGGGTAAGGCTAAAAAAATGTGAGCTATGATTTTTAAAATTCTCTTTTCTACACACATGGCTAGTTAATAAAGCAAGCAGTGGAATTCAGAACCAGACAATCCTGAAAAAATGTTAACTGTACCATGTGCTGAGAGCGACTTGGAAATAAACTTTTTTAAAATTTGGAAAAAGTCTTAGAATATCTTACACTCATTCTTTCACACAAAAATCCTTAACAGATGCCAACATCTTCTACAGTGCAGTGTTTAAACTATATTCTGCTTTCATCAGAAGATTTATAAACAGTGCTTCTATCATCAACAGAAAGAAGGGGCTTGTACCTTTTAAAGAAACTAAGCTGTACGGCATGCAACAGATTCATGAGACTTAAAAGTACAAGGATCTATTTTTAGAGCCGTTTACGGTTCTCTCTCTTTAATCTTTCCTTGTTTGATCTCTCTACGCATTCATTTTTAACACTAGCAGTAGGGAAAAAATTAATCAGGTTTTTAAAAATAACCCTATTCTACTGGCCACAGTGAGTTGGATAGAATGAAAAGATATGAGGAAAGGGGAAAATAAATCTGTAGCAAAAATAAAACAAGCTAAAGAGTTTGCTAAATGGAAGGATATAGAAAAAATTTACAATAGTACATACAGATGCAGAAATTTTGCCCTTGTCACAGCATATAAAGGCTTATTAATGAATGTTTAGTGAATGAATGAATTAGTGCAAAGCTGCAACACTGGTATTAGACACGAATACCTGTAGCTAGCGGAGCACAGTTGTGTTACAGTGGCTGGGGGCTGTGATGGTCCAAGGTGCCCAGGAGATATTTGTTACAAGTCCCTCCTGCAGGAGGATTCCCATTGACTGCTCAAAGGAGAGCTCTCACCTGCTTTGTGCAGGGCAAGCTACAGACATCACAAGAATAAAATAGTGTTTCCTAGATCACGGCAGGGATACTCCAGGAAAGACCCAGGCCAAAGCACAGACCACAGACATTGGGACTGGAATTTTCAGAAGGGGGCAGCACTCTCAGTTGGGGCCAGTTTTTCAAAATACCTCTTCTCCCAGACACCTAAATAAAGCCTCATTTGTAAAACCTGTACCAATAACCAAGGTGCTGAGCTCTTTTAAAAACTTGGCCCCGAGAGTGGGTGCTGAGCATCTGAAAATCCATCCCTGGGACAGTATTTACACGGCCCATGCTTCCCAGACCTTAATCATTCATTGTTGGACTCAGAATCATTATCCAGAAGAATTATGTTGATACTTAAACACATTTAGAAAAAGGTCACCACTAATAAATCTTATAACTCCACCATATTATTGCATAAAGATTCTCTGAATGTAAAAATACAAAGGCTATAAATGTGCTGCTCATTAACTAAACACTCGTATTAGGCTGAACAATTCCATCTGAGTTTCCTTGAGGAGGAAAAGCATTTATATCTGATTGAATCGAGGGATGAACTCCAAATATGTCTAACGTGGATTTCCTTTGTGTTCAGAGTTTTGGGTTTTTTTGCTAGGCAGCTTGGTTTGTAATTATTTCATCTGGTTTGGTTCATGTGTGGGGCCAGATCCTGGCTGCACAAAAGAGCCATAAAGCCAATGGAAGGGAATCCCTACTTTGCATACCGTTAGCATAGTGGATCCACATTAGCCTCTCTCAGCCCTCTTCCCCGCAGCATATGAGGCATTTGGGGCATAGATGGGGAAGGTGTCATGGCAGAGTACTGTTGCATGCAAGCAATCCAGCAGCCATTGTAAAAAGTCCCTGGGAACCTTTGCAAGCCAGCAATAGTTAGCACGGCCTTGTGGATGCTTGTACCAGAGGCCTAACTGGCCTGAAAAGCATTATGGAAATGGGAGGTTGTATAGGTGGGCTGGACTCACATATTAGTCCTTGGTTTTAAATCTGAACATGGACACCGAGTATTGAAATTGCATACATTTCACAGTCCCCAAACAAAAACTTGATGACTATCTAGGAGCATAGGATTTTCTATAGCTAGTTACCCCATTGGTTCATAATGTCTGCCTTCCTCCCCACAGAGGACAAGAACTTATGAATCAGACAGATGTGAAGCCCTCATGTACAATCTACTAGATTCTGGTCTCTGTTGCACCAGTCTGACTTCAGTACTGTTACTCTGTCACTTCAGTACAGTTACTCTGTTACTCTGATTTACAGCAGAACTTGACCCCCAGTGAATTGTGCAAAAATATATGTTCCTTCCTGACCCCTACAATCAACTGATTCCCTGACGCCCTGAGATTTAATTACTGTTGCTGTTTATAGCTAAGAATATTTATAACTGACGATAAAATTACCTATCTCTTAAAAAAAAATCCATCCATAGTATTTAAATTGAGGATCTTCTGTGGTTGTTTATAGGCTGCGAGATTTCCTTTTATTTGTTGTAAATTTACTAAGCATTAATTTTATATGCTTTTTTTTATGATAATTTGGGAATTGAAAGAAAGTGATATGGAATATATTTCCAGGGAAAAATAAAGTATTACAGTATCCATTCTCTGTCTGCACATTGGCATTTTCCTAACCAGTAGAAAATTGTGTGAATCTATAGAAGCCAAAGGCTTAAACTGTAAACCCTATATTGCTGACAGTGTTTCCTGTTTCTACTTTACTGTAAATTTTCTAATTAGAATTTTTCTGAGCTTTCAAAGCAGAAGTACATACTATTCAGCAAAAATAAAAATTAGTTATTTAATGAAAAAGATATTTTGTATGCTTTTAATAGCAATGAAAAGCAGCCCAAAAGAGCAATTACCCTAAAACCTATATTTTATTGTAAGCAAATTTTGTGAGATCTTCTACACTCTGCAGCCATTCTGTTGATTTGGGGACATACTGATAAAACTAGCAAAAGGACAAAATTGATAGGAGCATCTTTTTGGCTGTTTAAAATATTTAATTTTGTTAATGGAGAGAGGAGGAGAGAAGTCAGAAGGAAACACCTACATATAAACACACGTACTAAAAAAAATACTAGTAATGGGCCCAAAGCCAAACCCCTAGTTCAGTCCCCCATCCCTAGAGCTAACCTTAACATTTCTGGATAGGCCTGTGAAAATATTTTTGACAACTCCAAGTTGAAGAATAACTGAATCTAGACACCATGATCTCACCGCTACATACAAGGCTGGCCTGTGGTGGGAGACGTTTAGCAGCTTTATTTGATAGTTAACACCTCAAATTAACTGAATTCTTTTAAAAGTCTATGTATGAAAGGATCTAAATCTACTTTGAAACTTTTGTTTACTGAAACCCTAACTTTCAGTAAGAAAAGATGGGTTTAGATAAATTTTAAAAAGTTACTAGTTATCACTATTTAAAAGTTTATAGTTATCACTATTTAAAAAACAATTGTGATACAAATTTGGCTAAACGTGTTAGAATATTGTGGACAATGTTTTGGAAAATGGACACTTGATAATGTCTACTTCTTTTACATGGAGTTTTGGGGAAAGGGGCATTTTTTAATGAAATAACTTTGTGACAGAAATTTTGACCAGCTCTATTAGAGACCACATTATATGTCCTCTTAATCCTGGGCTTAGCCCAGCAGCACATGGTGCAGCTCACACTGCAGAGATGCCTTACTAGAGGTCAGTTGCTGTAGCAGAACAAGTACAGATGTAGGCAGCTGGCTGGTAGGAAACTTGTGGCAGCAGGCCCCTCTCTAATACATTGATCTTTAGCTCAAAAGAGCCAAGAAGCATACATTCAGTAATACTGTGAACAGGATAAAACAAACTTTTGATATACTGGAGGGAAAAAACAACAACATATGCACTTCACTTTCTCCAAGCCCCTATTACCCATAATAATCTAGCTGGAAATCTAGACCACATTGTTTCAAATTCCTCTTTCATATCTTTCAGACAATAAGAAATCCTTTTTCAATTGGCCAATCTACTCCTTCTTGCATACGAAGCTTCAATATTCAAGCCTTCAGCGGACTTCAATTTTTTTCCTGCATATTTATTTTGGCAATTATCCGTGCTCTTAAACTGAGCTGCATGAGGAGCAGTTGCTCACAATTTCTGAGCCAGGGCAAGGCATGGCACAGTCGAAAAGCCTCTGGGAAAATTTTTTGCCTTGGATAAATGGACAAACACCCATTGATTTGAAATAGGATTTTATATGTGTCTCTGTGAAGGGGTTCCCTCACTGCAGAGCAGCCCTTCTGGCCAGGTGGACATAGTAGCCATCGGTCTGGCCACCGCCTGCCAATGGTCACTCTGTTGCTGTGGTGGTCTCTCTTCCCATCCCTTGGCCCTCCATCCAGGTCACGATTTAGTTCTCCCCTTCCAGGGTAACAGAAAGCCCAACATAAAGCAATCCAGTGTCCTCACAAGGTCTTTGGCCCCTGCTTCAGGCCTCTGGTCTTTATTCACTTGACTCAAGGGTTTCTAGTGTCCTTGTTCCCTTCTCCAGATTCAAGCCACATTACCAGTGGCTGGTAGGGGAACCCAGTCCCTCTCCCTATACCAGGTTCCAGCCCCTGGACCCTATAAATAGAAGCCCAGGCCAGAAGCAGCAGAAGTTCCCTAAACGTGGGGAGCCACAGGCACCCAAACAATGGCCCAGGCCCCCCACAGTGCCCTGTCCCCGAGTCCCACTCTTGCACGCCTCTTCCCATTGAGGCTCCACTTGTTCCTCTCTACTCGCTCCCTTCCTCCCACATGGCTCACCCTTATGGTCGGTAAAAAGCTCTCCCCTCTCACTTTTAAAAGGGATGGCGCCATGGCCCCCAGACCCTCTCCCATTTTGGAGCCCCTGGCCCAGGCCTGTACAAATCTACTCCTTGCTGCTGTTTCCCTGGGCACCTTCCTACCGAGCCTTGCCCTTTAAGCCTCTTAAATTCTTCTTACTCTATTCCTCCACAAAACACCTCCTAGGGCTTGCCCTCTCCCTGGCAGTCCAAATCCTGCCCTTGTTTCAGGGCACACCCCAGGGCCTGCACCACCCCAGTGGCTGATTTATGCCTCCCAGGCTGCTTGCCATCCTTCTCTAGTCAGGCGAGGATGCCAGGCCTTATTCTCCCCTTACAGTCTCTCTTCACCACCTCTCTAATCCCAGAATGTGACCGCAGACCCTCTCCTTGCAGCCCCTTTCTGCTACAAACTTCCTCTCCTTACACTCACCAGCTTAGTCCTGCCAGCTGTGCTTTATGATCAGTTAAACCTGGCTCTCTTTCCAGGTGCAACCAGATAAAATAACTGGCTTCTCTGGCTCACCCTTAAACCATTCAGGATCTATGAGGGACACACAACCCCACCGCATTGTCTTAGGGCTAAAACTGGTTCTTTATCAGTAAACTCCATTGTTCTGAGGTTTCCTTAGTTTATATTCTACCTCCTTTTTCTTGATTATTGATGTCTTCGCTCCAGCCTTAAGGAATGTCAGGTACTTTTCACCTCAGGCAATGTCCATGTAATGCCAACAAGCAGATGGTGATAAACAGTTTGGCTTGATTATTATCTAAGTACGACAGCACTTGGCCATTTTTTAAGCTCAGTTGCCAGTTGATTCCCTCCCCTCTTTGCCTTGTTTGTTTTTGCCCTCCACCCTTTGCTATCTTAGCTTCTAGCCCACTTCCTCACCACCAACCTCTCCCTCCTTCCTCCCTACCTCTTAAATTTTCTCAGACTTTACACTGCCTCTATTACTACTGTGTGAGCAAGTACTATTCAATATGAGTAACAGCAGCAGAAAAATAGGCCCTTAGGCCCAGATTTTTCTTTAACAGATATTTAGGCATTGCCTTACTCATCTATGCAATACCTGACTGATTTAGGAGCCTTAATGGGATTTAGGATCCTAAATGGCTAAAGGCCTTTTGTAAAGGAAACTTAGGTTCCTATATCAGTTAGTTATTGCAACACTGAGTGAAGCAACACCCTTACAAATCTGGGCCTTTGGGCCTGATCCCCAGGCTGTTGAAGTCAATTAAAAGAATCCCATAGGCTTCAATGGGCTCTGGAGTAGAGTGAAAATACACTGTGATACACTTCTGCTCAAGGATGGAAAGATATTAAGGAGAATATCTTTAGGTGGTAAGTCTGATACAAGGTGATGCTCCATAAATCAAGTATTTCACTTCATTCACTCCATAGCAACTACTGATAGCACCACTATTTCTGATCAGGGGTGGATAAAATTTAAATTGGCATCAGAAAATAAAAAGGAGCAAGAAAGGATTAAAACCATCCTGGTGGCTAGAAATGGCACCTTGATAATCTATTCACCAGCCTAATATAGGCCTGGAGAAATCATCAATAACTATGAAACAGAATCTGAAAATAAACGTCAGTAATTAGTCAGCAGTTAACTGAAGCTCCCTTATGAGCTGCCTTTTCTCTGTGTTGCAACAGGAAATAAGGTTTTTTTAAAGCCAGACTTATAAAGGTAAATAAGCCACTTGAAATGCAAATAGTAAAGACAAGAATATGAGTATACCAAAGAAGAAATGGATATCAAGAGCAGATTTAAGTGATCTAATTGGTGGTTTTACTGACGTTAGAGCCCGCTAAGCACAGAGAACAAGCAGTTTAGGATCTCAGGAAGCAGCGCCTAAGAGATTATTATTAATATGTGAAATATTACAGTCCATTACACCATATTTAAAAAGGACAGACTGTTCTTGGCAACTAACAAGTTAACATGATCCCCACAAATGAGTATAGAGAGGAGTTATGAGAGTTAAGACAAAGAGAACTTCCGAGTTTTGGAATTAAATGATGTTCAGATTTGACATTAGGGCTGCCAGATTTGTAATATTTAAAAACTGAATACTCTAGCAAAAGTCCTGGAACCTCCTCTGTCCTGCTCCATTGCCCAGAGTTCCTGCCCCTGTGGCCCCACCTTTTTCCCCAAGGCCTCACATCCCGTTCACTCCTCTTTCCCCCATCCTCCAGTTGTTTACTGTTTTCCCTCTTCCTCCCACCCCCACATGGGTCAGGAGGGACTCACCTGCAGAGCCGGGGCTGGGAGATTCAGCTGCCCAGCTTAGATAGGAGGTAGCCCCAGATGAGTAGGGGCTTGTATGGGTGATGAACCAACACCTCCCTGTCACCCCTGCCTGCAGTAACTGGACTTTGGGTGTCTGGTCAATAGTACTGACTAGATACAGTCAGGTTCCCTTTTTGACCAGAATGGTAAAAAACCAGACACCTGGCAACTCTACTTGATATGGGGGTAGATGCGAGCAAACAGTGGAAAGCAAGTGTAACCCACACACCTCCTAGGTGTGGTGTTCTGTCCCATTTAGTGGCTCTGAGACCATTTAGAGAGAGAGCGGGGGGTAAATGAGTCTGTTCTACAGCCTTAGCTAAGAGCCAGTTGGCTTTTAGCTCATGCATTAGAGCAGGGGTGGGCAAATGTTTTGGCCTAAGGGCCACATCAGGGCTGCAAAATTGTTTGGAGGGCCAGGTAGGGAAGGCTGTGCCTCCCCAAACAGCCCAGCCCCACCCTCTATCTGACCCCTACCCACTTCCTGCCACCCAGTTGCGCCCCTCAGAATCCCCAACCCATCCAACCTCTCCTGCTCTTTGTCCCCTGACTGCCCCTTCCCGAGACCTCGCCACCCTAACTGCCCCCCAGAACCCCACCCTCTACCCATCTCCGCCTGCTCCCTGTCTCCTGACTGCCTCAATCCACATCCACAACCCCACCCCCTGACAAACCCCACGGGACTCCCACGCCTATCCAACCTCGTACCCTGTCCCCTAACCCTCCTCCCCCCAGAATCTCTGCCCCATCCAACTGCCCCCTGGGACTCCCTGCCCCTTATCCAAGCCCTCAGCCCTGGCCCCTTTACCCTGTGCTGCTCACAGCAGCGAGTCTGGCAACCACGGCCCGCCGGAGCAATACATGCTGCTCTGCAGGAGCGTGCTGTCCCTCTGGAACCAGCCACACCGCTGCAGCGCTGTCCAGCAAGAGCAGCAGGCCAGAGCGCTGCCTGTGCCATGTGCTGTGGCTGTGGGGAAGGGAGAACAGCAGGGGAGGGGCTGAGGGGAGCCTCCCTGGCTGGGAGCTCAGGGGCTGGGCAGGATGGGCCCATGGGCCAGATGTGGCCTGTAGTTTGCCCACCCCTGCATTAGAGGCTCATTCACCAAGCCCCAGAGGTTCCCAGTTCGATCCCGCCTGCTAGCAGACGCAGAGCTCTGTCAGCATTATACCATCTTGTGTAACAAATCCACCAGTAATTCAGGGTAAGTGCAGTAATGAGAGCGAACAGAAACTGTTTCTCCTTTTTACAGTGGGAACTAAGCAATACAAGGAGTCAGTGCTGAAACAGATATTTAGATGATTTCAGAACCTTTTCATGAATGACCTAAGTCCTTTTGCAAAACTCATCCTTATTTTAATCATTATTGCTGTGTATCAGCAGGAAATTTTCAAGAAATGCTAGAGAAATTACCAGCAATTTCTCTATTGTAGCCTGTTACTCTAAAAGATGAGAATGCATAACCCTTATGGAAAAGCCATATAGAATTTAATAGAGAATGACAACCTTTCTAAAGAATTTTTTTAAATCACCTATAGCAGAGATATAACTCCCTTAAATCCCATAGGATGCTTGAAACATGTTATGGAAAGAATATCATTCTCTTACATTTTATGTTTTCAGATTGATTTCTATATAAGGTCACTTAATTTCTACAAAACCCTATTACAGGAGTGGGTGGACGAGGTTCTGTGGACTGCAATATGCAGGAGGTCAGACTAGAAGGTCATGATGGTCTCCTCTGGTCTTAAAGTCTATAAATTAAATTCTGTAAGACTTTCCCATAAATCTCCACAATAAAAAAAAATTATGCTTGTCCCTAATCTTAACTACAGCAGGAAGAAACTGCATCACTGTATCATGCCTTATGAAAGAAAGCTGTAATATTGAGAAGTCTCTAAAGAAATATGACAGCTGGGGTTGGGGCGGGGGGGGAGGGGACGGACCACAAAGCAGCTTGAATGAGACAGGCACAAGATAACTCTAAAGACCTAAAGGACTGTGTTAATACTCTGTTGACAAAACAAATAGGAATGGCTCCAATTAAAGCCACACTGTAGTACACCCAAATTAGAAGAGCTTCTATACACTGGGTGTCACAAGTCCTTACTCCCAATCATTGGTTCCAACTCCAGGCCATGGTCCAGCAGCTGATAAGAGGACCCATTTTTTCACGTACAGATTTATAAACATATTACCCAGCAGCCACTGTTTGGGAATTTATTCCTTGGAAGAAGAAAAATCTCTGGTAACTTTACATCTTTAAAAAAGTTATTTTCACTTGCCAATTACATACCTGTATTAACAGGAGCATTGTATGTAAGGCACATACTCTACTCAGCACTGGTGAGGCCTCAGCTGGAGTATTATGTCCAGTTCTGGGCACAACAATTTAGATAGGATGTGGACAAATTGAAAGAGTCCACTGGAGAGCAACAAAATGATAAAAGGTTTAGAAAACCTGACCTACGAGGAAAGGTTGTAAAAAGATAGGGCATGTTTAGTCTTGGGAAAAGATGACAGAGGGGTGACCCAATAGCCATGACATATTTGAAGAGGGTTGTTATAAAGAGGATGGTGATCCATTCTTCTCCTTGTCCGCTGAAGGTAGGGCAAGAAGTAATGTGCTTAATCTGCAGCAATGGAGATTTAGGTAAGATATTAGGAAAAAATCTAACTCTAAGGGTAGTTAAATTCTGGAAGAGGCTTCCGAGGGAAGTCATGGAGTCCCCATCATCGGACCCTTTTAAAAATAAGTTGGACAAACACCTGTCTAGTTTTACTTGGTTCTGCCCCAGCTCATGGGACTGGACTGGATGACTTCCTGAGGTCTCTTCTAGCCCTACATTTCTATGATTCTCTATCTGAAAATAGCCAATGACAAAGAGAACTGTGAACTTTAAGTTATAGGAGACAGCGATTCTACCGGAATAGTGTCTTCAAGGATAGAATCCAGTCTAGAATACACAAGTTGACCATGATTTCAGCAAGAAGTTTGTGAAGAACTTTATGAGAAGCTGAGCATGCTGGGGCTGTGGGAATCAACTTCTCTGCTGGTCAATTTAGCACAAGATATTTTTTTTTTTGGCAACATATGAAGAGGGATATTGATACTTTGATATACAGCAGCATTCCTCATACCTTCAAAGCAGAGCAAACTGGACTACTCTGTGCAGAAATAGAAGTACTAAAAATGTTGTGTGGCATTTTAGCTACACAAGATTTTGAGAGGGATTTGCACAGACTAGAGAAGAAAAAGAAAGCTAGCCCCTACAGGAGCTGGGTCTTGGTTACCTAGAGATCATCTATCTGCTTAATGCGTGCTGAGATCAACTGAGATTAGAGCAGTTCTATTTTAAATTAGTTTAATCCAAAGAGGTCTACTGGGGAAATTCTGGTCCCACTAAAGTCAATCTGTGGACTTTCCGGTCAGTCTCTTCGTAAGGAGCACAGGCAAATCATATCTAGGCCTGCTGCATGACAGAACAAAGCACTATCAGGCCTTCCCCCAATGTGAGTTTTAATCTTTCATCCACTTTCTGCTCTTTGAGACCAGCTGAACACACAAACTGAAACAGTGCACGTTTCCTGGGTAGAAGCACTAAGAGCATTTCATTGTCTGAAGCCAAGAGTATTTTTAATTTAGAAAATTTCAAAATATTCAGCATAATCTACAGCAATTATATTGCTATGTAATGTGTTTTTTAAATGTCATTTAGTTCTAAGAAATCAACTATACCAGTAACAGTATAATTTTAGTTGTGTTTATTTTAGTTTGGCAGTTTGGGGCAGGGCTGAGTTGGACTCTAGCCATACTGAAAGTTTACTGAATTTCCCAAGCCTACTTTTTTATTTACAAAAATCTCTAAGTGAAATAAGAGTCAGTCCCTCCCTAGTTGCCTATGATAAAAAGCAGGAAGCATGAATAAAGTGTTATGCAGGCATTTTGAGTTTTTATATATTAAGATGGATAAGTGAATTCTGCAGGAAAAAAATAATTGAGGAAGTTACACCTCAGTTTTTACAGTCTGTAAAATGAGTGTGCCTTTAAAACAAAGCAAACTATTAGTTGTAACTATTAAAGGGGGCCTGCAAATTCTGTTTAAATAAGTTGAGTTTGTGCTTTTTTTGTTGTTTCTTTTTGATGTACATGGAAAGTGGGAATGCTTTTTTATTTTTTTTTTAAAAAAGTGGAGTCCTGCCCTATATTTTTACTTTAGGAATATCAAGAATGTCAAGTTTGATCATCCTTGTGTTTTTCTCAAGTAGGATTTCTGGAAGCTTCAGAACAATTTATAGTGGGCTTTCACACACTTTAATTGAATAGGTGGTGAAATGTTGAAACATTACAAAGACATCCTTTCAATCTAGTGTTTATTAGACTTGGGAGTTAAAGAGGTGTTATCATAAAACACACACAAAACTAACTTTGGCAGGTTTGTGTGTTTGTAACAACGACTAAGAATCTCTGGCTCTGACCATCTTTCAGTCTCGTTTCTCGGGGTATCAATCTCAACAGCACTACAATCACTTATGGCAGTTTTATACTGGCATTTTTCTTTACATTTCCCACTGTTGCATTGGTGCATCACCACTCGAAGTAGCAATGGTGGGCCTGTTAGTGTAGACCAGCTGCTGGTGTTTTTCACAATCATCTAGTTTAGCCCAGCTCTGCCGTTTAGGTCCAGAGGGGCTGAGTATAGAATATCTGCCACAAGTGGATTAAGGAAGAACTTCAAAGGTAAAAAATTTCACAGCCTTTCTGAATGGAAAGTGATGCTGGGAGGATGTTTGGAGGGGAGGAGAGAGGGTCAGAGGAAAGAGCATGAGTAATTGGCAAAAATGAGAAACAACTAGATGAATGCAAGAGATGTATGGAAGCCATTAACTCCCATCTTTTCTTTCACCAGCAATTTTGCTGGTTTTCCCTGAGCTATTACAACTGTTTAGCTGTTAGAAATTAATTGTGAGAGGACATGCTATTTACACTTTTTGAAAAGTTTGGATGAGACAAGGCTCTGACCTGTAGTTCCTGTAGACTCTCAAAGCCAGATTCTGCAAAGCTATTAACTCACCCATAGTTTGTGGGTGACAAAAACCTCCTCCCAAGCTCTTTAAAATGCTTTGAAGGATAAGTGGGAATTTTTAGCTGGCCTGAAGCTACTTGTGTGAACAAGGATAGGAACTGGGAATGGCTAACCTAGATGACCCCGGATTCCCTCAAAACCTTAGAAGAGCATCTTTCCTGATTTTCTGCCAGCTGGTCCCAGTACTATTGACTCCCTCACATGGTATCAGTCCTGTCCACAAGAGAGTAGGAAGCAATGTATTGAACCAACACATAGCACTCCCCTTCCCACTGATAACGCTGTGCACACATTCAGCATTGTTCTCTACAATTTCCCTTCCTACTGCTGTGACTGGCAAGAAAAAAAATTGATTGGAGGGGTTAGGTCAGCAGAAGAATGGGAAGGGAAAAATGGAGTGGCAACCTCCCTGCCTTAACCTACACCATATTTCACCCTCCCCTTCCTTCTGAAGGCATGCAGGGACTTCAGTTGGGTTGCCTGGAGACTGGGATATACAGAGTCACATTCTGCCATGCATCAAAAGGGTAATCAAATCAAGTATACAAACACATGGCAGTTTCATGACTGATATGGCTGGTGTGACAAAGTTCTTCTTCTACCTTGATGGGTCCTGAGCTTATTGGTGGATTTCCTTGCCTCAGAGATTCACAGTAGCCCTCAGTTTGGCCACTTTTGTGGCTAAAATCTGCCATTCACTCAGATACCTCATCACTGGCCAGCATGGGGAAAAAGAGTAAGAACAATCCCTACAGTCTCTGCTGATCCACCATGTGTGCTGGTGAACAGCCCAGAGACCTTCCCTCTGGTAGAACCCACAGTCTAGGTCAACTCCTTGTGTATTAAGTAGGGAGTTGGGGGAATGGAGGGATGGGATAAATCCAGGCCCACCTTCTACTCCAGGTTTCAACCCAGGGCCCTGTGGATTGCCGCTGTCTAGAGTGTCTCCTGCAACAGCTGTGCAACAGCTACAACTCCCTGGGCTACTTCCCCATGGTCTCCTCCCAACTCCTTCTTTATCCTCACCATATGACCTTCTTCCTGGTGTCTGATAACGCTTGTACTCCTCAGCCCTCCAGCAGCACGTCTTCTCACTCCCAGCTCCTCATGTGCCTCTCTCTCTGACTGAAGTGAGGTCCTGTTTAAACCCAGGTGCCCTGATTAGCCAGGCTGTCCTAACTGATTCTAGGAGCTTCTTCTTAATTGGCTCCAGGTGTCCTAATTAGACTGCCTAACTTAATTGGTTCCAGCAAGTTCCTGCTTGTTCTGGAACTGCCCCTGTTACCTTACCCAGGAAAAAGGGATAGCCTTAATCTGGGACTAATATATCTTCCTTCAATCACTCTCCTGTAGCCATCTGACCTGACCCTGTCACACTGGTCATCAGTTTCTGTGCCACAGAAATCTTCTCTCAGCAACTGTTTTTACCATGGACACAGTCTCACAGCAGTGTATTATGAGGTGAATTAGAAGAGTGGTTTGAAAGGGCTGTGGAGATGGAATGGATTTCAGTCCTATAGCTGCATCCAAACTATCATCATTAATGTCATCCTTAGCTGGAATGTGCCTGTCTGAAGTGTAAATGAGCCATACGAGAATGAACTGACTCTGCAGAAAGAGGAATTTCCTATGGAAATATAAAGCAGGTTTCTTTAATAATCTCATGGCAACAGCTGCTTTACACTCTGACATAAAACCTCTATTCTAGTACTAGAAAGGAAAGAGCCAAGAACTCCCTTTATCTATTTTAATTACTTCACATCAAAACAGAGGTGGATTAGCACTGACAGTGCTTATTAAAATGTACAAGCTGCACTGCCCGTTGGCGCCTCCATGTCTCAAACTTTAATTCCTCCCATCCAACAATCCAAAGAAAGTTGTGATTCTCCAGAGGTGTCAGGGTTAAAATAGTTTTCCTAGCCAGCATTCAGAAAGTGGCAGAGTAGGTCATTTCTTAGTTGAGTTCTTCAGCCTGTTTCACACTGATCCATCCTCCTCCTTGACTTATAACTCTTCTGCTGCCTGCCTTTTTCAAATACCCTGCCTGCCCTCATCCTCACTCCCCATCCATGTTAGCCCCATCTATGTTTCCCAGCTCCTCTGTTATGCCTCAGATCTCCTAATAATTTTGTTCAGCTCCTGTCACTCATCTGCCCACACCATGATCTTCCTGCTACCTCAAACATAATATCTCAGCTGCTCAGGACAGACGCATCAGACTTGCGTTCCTTATTTCCCCGTGTCTGTCTCAGAAGCTGAAGCCAGAGTCTCTCAGCTCCTGTTCTATTTACCTTAGGCCTTCTTTTTTTCAGACCCTGAAGCTTCCCACCAACGCGTTTCTGAGCATCTTCATGACCCTTGGCCTGTATTTTTCAGTTCTCTTGTGTCTCAGGACTTCCTCAGCATCTTCTTTCTGACTCCTTCAGTCATGATTTTCAGAGCCTTTGATCCTCCATTCTGGAGATTTTAATATTCATCATCATAATATACAGTCACTTGATGATTTTCTTATGAGAAACTAATGCATGTATTATAGCTAAGGTCTTAAACACATTTCCCACCTTTCCTGTGGTAAATAAGCACCCCGATCTTCACAATAAGCCAAAAATCAAGCTAATCCCATTTCAAAACAAGGCCAAAATAAGCCAGTCCCTAAGAACCCCAACACTCTATGTGATTAGATCCCCCCAGCTTGCAGTCTGGGACTGTGGTGGGTCTACTGCATATCCCTAACTCTCTCCTCCTGCCTCTGCTTGCCAGAAGCTGATCAGAACAAAAGAAGCAACAAGCTAAACAAGCAACAAGCCAAAAAGTAGCTAACAAACAACCTACAAGCCAATTAAGCGAAAAACAAAATCAGTTTCTGCATTTTTTTCATGTGTTTGGCATGTCTGGTCTTAGAAGTGTTCACTATGCTAATCAAGATTAGGGTATAAGAAAGAGGGATCTTTATTATGTAGGGCAGAGGTGGGCAAACTACGGCCCGCGGGCCACATGTGGCCTGCCGGCCGTTTTCATCCGGCCTGTGAGCTCCAGCCGGAGGCGCAGGGCCAAAGGCCTCACGCTCCCGGCCCAAAGGCTGTGCTGCGCTGGCCTGCCGTGGGTCCCTGCGCTCCCGGCTGGGCTGCCCTGCACTCCCGGCTGGGGGCCAGGCTGAGCATAGGGAGCTGCGGGGCCCCGCACTCCCTTGCCGGATCCAGCAGTCCATGCCGCTGGGCCCCGCGCTCTGCGCCCAGAGGCCGGGTGGAGCGCGGGAAGCCGCTCAGCCCCGCGCTCCCCAGCCGGGCCTGCCTTGCGCTCCCTGGCCGGGGGCCGGGTGGAGCTCTTGGAGCCCCTTGGCCCCGATCAGGGGAGGATGGAGCACAGGAGCTGTTGGGCCCCGCCCTCCCTTACCGGACCCAGCAGCACATGTCGCTGGGTCCCATGCTTCCCGGCTGGGCCCGCCCCATGCTCCCTGGCCTGGCATGCTCCCTGGCCTCGTTGGCTGGGGCAAAAGCAGCAACTACCCAGCCGTGGTGGTGGCGAGAGAGGGGGCGCAGAAGGGATGGGGAGGTTAAAGCGCTGCCGGGGCAGCGCTTTAAGCAGGGTTCTTTTGCTGCTTTAAAGGACCCTCCTTAAAGCACTGCAGGAGCAGCATTTTAGCATCCCTGCCCCTTTTGCGCTACCCAATGGCAGCTCTGCCAGTAGGGACCTGGCAGGGCTGCAGATGGGGGGTTGCAAAAAAGCAGCAACTTTAAAGCGCTGCTGTGACAGCGCTTTAAGCTCAGTTCTTTAAAGCGCTGCCGCAGCAGCACTTTAAAGTAAGGCAGTACTGGCAGGACAAGCTTTTTACTGATACGGCATACCGGCCCGTACCACCTTACTTTCACCTCTGGTCCCAGGGGTGGTGGTTAGGGTTGGGGGATCTTGGGAGGGGGCAGTCAGGGAACAAAGAGCAGGGGGGCTTAGATAGGGGGTGGGGTTCCAGTGAGGCAGTTAGAATGGGGGGGGTCTCCGGAGGGGGCGATCAGGGTACAAGGAGCGGGGGGGGGGGGTGGGGGGGGCGGGGGGTTTGGGGGGGGGGGCCATCGGGGGGGGGGAGGGGGGGGGGGGTTGGATAAGGGGTGAGGTCAGGCTTCCCTACCTGGCCCTCGGCACAATTTTTAACCCCAATGTGGCCCTTGGTCCAAAAAATTTGCCCACCCCTGATGTAGGGTATCCATTCTCTTTAAACACTGACCATAAAGTCAGCAATGATAATGCAGGAATGAGGAGTTCATCAGGTACAAGGAAATATTTAACTAAGACAAATTGTATATGGTCTTATCAGAGTTAACATGTGGACCTTCATTTTGCATATCCTTGCCTAGTGCATGGCAGGGAGCATAAAGTTGTACCCAGTAGACATGGTGGAGCACAAGGAGTACAATACTCCACCCTGGGTGAAAGTAAGTATCCAGATTTTTACATACCAACTTCTTTCCTCTGAAGAGGGCAGGACACAAAAGGGTGGAGAATGGACACACTATCGATGTGTTTGAAGCAACCTAGGTATATGCATGATTTTCCACATGTAAATAAGGTACATGGGTACACACTGCCTTCTTTGGCTCAAATAACTTGTCTACACCACAGGGTTTTTTGTTGCTGGATCAGATTCCTGTTTTGACTCAACACTTTTCACTCTGTGCCAATATGTCAAGGGAGCTGATTCTCCATTGCCTCAGACTTTCTGTCATTATTTGCACCCTTGCACAGTGAATGCAAAGAAGAACAATAGCATTTTCCACACATTGTACACATACGTGCAAACATCCACTTCAAACAGTGGAGAATCAGGCTCTATAAGAATGTGAATAAAAATAATGGCCTAATCTTTCAATCCTGCTGTAAGGGTCACAGAGTAAGGTACATTCACTATACGTATGTAAATATATATATAAATACCTGGTGGTCAGAGACCACAGCAATGAGGGCCACATAAGATTTTATGCACATGATTTTACAAGTGCATTCATTTACCTGTCTCCCTGTCTAGGTCCTTATCTGTTTAGACATGTTCACAATACAAAATGCTTTTCAATAAGACTGTTGCAACATACTCCTATATGTCATTCC
The DNA here is from genome assembly GCA_007922305.1 of Dermatemys mawii. Classification (NCBI taxonomy): domain Eukaryota; kingdom Metazoa; phylum Chordata; order Testudines; family Dermatemydidae; genus Dermatemys; species Dermatemys mawii. Next base: position 11,679,619 of record ML677335.1, on the reverse strand, counting down.
TGTAGCCTCCAGACACCTCACAGGAGACTGAAATTTCTCTGGCACATATCCCATCCTCTCCCCCAAGTCTGAATTTATCTGCTCCTTGCTCAGCCTTTACAGCTCTCTTCACTATTTCTGTGTGCCAAACTCTATTTATTATCTGAATGGAGTGTTTTATGTAAACTGTCATATTCACTTCAAGGTGTTGTGGGCAGCATATCACTCCCCAATACTGACTTCCTTCTGGTGCCCCAACATAGCCTATTGTAGTGGTATCAAGCCTATGCAATGGCTTTCATTAGTTTTCCTGGTATTCTGAGGTCAAGAGCCATAGGAGATACTAGCCTGTCTGAGTATTCATGGACTCATTAGAGAAATAATCAGTTCAAGAAATCCTTGGAGCAATCAACCAACATTTGGTAAACATTTTATGTCAATTGCTTAAGTGAAAAATAAATGCTTACTTGAGAAAAAAATTGGGGAAGACAGCTTGAGAAGTGTTACACAGAGCAGTCTCCTCTCCGAACAGGAGAGGAGCTAGCATTTTTTAGTATGGGGAAAGACATCTTTCACTGAAGCCGTTTTGCAATTTGACCATTGCACCTGGCTTTTCTTTTTTTCCACATATTTTTGTCATATAAAAAGACTTGGCCAACAAGGATGCTTTGTGCTGCTCTGAAGGCTAGCTCGACTAGTCAATTGAGAATTCACTCTGAGTAGACGGCTTAGGAGCTACCACAGCCATGGAAAAGGAGCAACCAGGGGCAACTAGGTCATTGAGGTCCAGTGTCAGGACAGCTCATTATAGCCATTGGCATTCAGTATAAAATAAAGCAACGCTGAGGCTGCTCCAGTTTACACCTGAGAGTAACTTATTTACAGGATGGCCCAAAATCACAAAGGTGGGAAGAGACATAAAGGTGGTTTGAAATAATCTTCGAGCTGCTTGTTCACAGCAGGAGATCTGGATCTCTGTGTGCTCAGAGTTACTGAACTATAAAACAAAAAGGGATCTTTCCACTGACGTACAAAGGCTCCTTAGGTCAAATATAAAGTGATGTAAATTGTGGTGGAAGTTACACACCAGTACATCTTGCCTGAATGTAAGTTGGTGTAACTTGCTCGATGAGAAGGCAGATAGGCAGAGTGAAGTAGGAAAAGAAAAAAATAGGAAGGTGTATGATAAAGCAGTCCTCCAATTACCAACATACATTCTTTAGACCGAACTGAGCCTTGGTGTAAGTGAATGGAACTCTACTGGAGTCAATACGACTCATTTGCACCAACTTACTGATGTATAATTTACTTCCCCATACACAGGTAGCTTTGAATTTGGCCCCCCGAGTGTATCAGTCCACTTTACAAGAATGAAGCCAATACAACTCATTGCAACTCATGTGTTACATGGGACATTTTCATTAACATTGAAGCCCATGAGTCACTATCACATTTACCTTCTTAAACTGAATCTCCACTGAAGAAAAGGATTTAACAGCTTGGTTGGCAATGGTTTCTCTGGACGCTATTTGCCTGCATTACCTCAAAAAACCTTTAAGGGCATTACTCCTCTTCTGATATTGTTCTGTTGTGGTGCATTAATAGAACATTAGGCATACTGACTAAGAAGATATCTCTTTAGCCAGCATGACTAACATGGTACTTATGCATGTATACAGCTTTTCTTTGTTACTTCCTTCTGCATATTTGATTTAAAAAAAATAAAATGAGGAAGGACTGGGAATTCATATTTGCTTTTATTTCTCTTCCATTTCCTTTTAAAAGAAATTGTTTCAATGTGTCATGCAGAGTTAGGCATAAAAGGTTTTAATTTGTTATGTACCATTCAAAAGCTTTTACAACTGAACAGGGAACAGATTGGGTTGTAGACAAAAAAAACAGACAGCAAATGATTTCTTCTTCTGTAACAAATAAGTTACCTCATTGAAAGAGTAATATTCAAAAGTTTCTTTGTGCAGAAAGTATAATTTCCAATTCAGCTAATTTCAAAGTAAAATATAATGGAAATACACAGCAAAGAGCAGAACAGAATTTGGAGAGAAAATATTTTTCCCCCAGGTGGGCAGGCAAAAGACTTGCTGCAAATTGAATTGAGCATAATGACTCCTCAGCAGTAAATACCCCAAAGTGAGCACATTAGAAATAAGCATTTTCTCATCTGAACACAGCACCCCAAGAAACACAAAATCCTTTGAATTTTGCCATTCAACATGGAAATCAGAGCCCAAGCATCACAAATATTCCACTTATCTACAGATTCCTAAAGGCCAAAGATTTCCTAAAGGAATTGACTCAGCCATTGGTCAGTAGGAGTCCCTGACTCATTATCCTGGAAGACTTCAAGATCCCCATTAACAAGGCCTCAGAGACAAAAGTTCTGGAATTAACTTTCTCTCTCCATGCTAGGATGCTCAGAGGCTATTTCCAGTCCAAACCAAACTGTTAGCTACACCTTAGACCTGGTCCTCTGGTGAGATGGTGTAATGGTGCAGTCTTACGACCACTGGCACCTCCTGCTGGTTGCTTCAGGAATTAGCCTCCCTGGCTGCTGGAGGGGGCCACCTGTACCATTACAAATGGTGACACAGAGAATATTACAGCCCAGCTCACGTCTTAGACTGATCGTCGCAAATGGGCTCTCTCTGCCTCTAGACATCATGAGGACCATGGAAAGCTGGTCAGCACCAAAGGATCATGGACATTATTGAACTCAAGATTGGTAGCTACCAGCAAGGACAAGGAACTAATACATCATTTTGGTCATGCACAGAAGCCAACACCTTTGACACACTGGCTCCAAAATGGTCCACTCTGAATCTGACAAATCTATCCAAGTTACTTGGATGACATGCCTGTCACCAATGCACTTAGAAACCACTGGGAACCATAACTGTGCTGAGAGTTTCAGCATTCAGACATACAGGCCAGGATAGCCATCACTGGTGATGGAAGTGGGTTAGCTCATAGAAAATTGCAATAGGCATAATTGTGGTGCCAATGACCCAGGATGATATTGATTCTAGTTTTCCTCTTGCTGCACTACCATTTTTAATCAGTAAGAGTGGCTCCCTTGAGCCCAATCCAATGCCCATCTAAGTCAATGGAAAAACTCCCAGTGACTTCAGTGACTGTTGGATCAGGCCATTGGTCAGGAGCCAATATTTGTTGGTCACTAACTGATATAGTGGTTAACAGATTGTAGTGGTTTTAGTTCCATTCTTCCTGTCAGACAACAAACCAGCTCAAATTGCAATGAAGTCTAGTATCAGGCTGTACTAATTGGGGTGGAGAGGAATTGCAATACAGAGGATTATTATTAGAGCTGTTCCAGAACCAGAATTCTGTACCATGGGAAATTCCAGCATTTTGGAATGAAAATTCTTTCTGATGCAGAACAAAAAGCTGAAATTTATTAAGAAAAATACAGGGAGGAGGGGGGAGGAATTGATTCAGGATCAATGAATAATATCATTTTGATAAGGTAAAACTGGTTCATTTTGACTTTGTTTTGATTAATTCCATTTTGACTTATAATGTATGTGTAATATTTAAATAAAATATTCACTATTTTATTATAATATTAAAATTGTTTTACTAGAATATAGAAGTCAGAATGAAATCAAAATCGAGTCGAAAGGTACATGGTCAGAATGAAACAAGAATGTTGAAACAATTCATTTAGACTTCTTATTGTAGATATTTTTGTTGAAATGCCACATTCCTGCAAAACTCACTCTATTTATTATCATACTTAAGAAACAACCTCAGCACCAAGACCTCAAAATCTATTAGAACATATTAACAAGCTTTTAATTTTATTACACATAAGGCTTAAATGGAAGTTTTTATTTTACTGCCTTAAAACCAGGAATCACTTTAATATTTGAGTTCACACGGCTGACTGAAACTGTAAAAATTCTTATCAGAGACAGTGCTTAAGAAGAACAAGAAACATCTCAAATATTACCCTGCATAAGTATATTTGTTTTGAATTGTTTAAATATTCAACTAACTGCTCTATTATAGTAGTTTAACTGAATGAGAAAAAACAAGAGTTAATTAAGTCATCCATTTAATTAAGTCAGAGCTACACTTCTCTGACAGACACTCATAGATACGGGAAGGACAATCTGATTTGTACTTCTTTTCCAGGAATATATTTTGATACAGTTTTTAGTAGGATTATACCAGGCTGACACACAAGACGATTTTCCATTGCACAGCATTGAAACATCCCATAAAGCACAGATGGGACATATAACATTTTGAATAATTTCTTCCTCAAAAAACCAAAAGTGAAACCAGTCCACTTGGAGACCTCCACAAGGAAAAACAGTAACTACTCTGTTCTGTCTGCACTGGGGGGTGCCTCGGCACAGAGCACTCTCTACCTGCCTTCCCAGGTTGTTTGTTGCACATCGATACTGGCAGCCTTGATCTCCTGGATGACAGGTCCCTCAATGCTTTAGTCCAGTGGTGCTCAGCCTTTCCAGACTACTGTACCTCTTTCAAGAATCTGATTTGTCTTGCGTATCTCAAGTTTCATCCCACTTAAGAACTACTTGCTTACAAAATCAGACATAAAAATACAAAAGTGTCACAGCACACTGTTATGAGAAAGTGAGCCATTTTTTCAGCTTTTACCATATAATTATAAATTAATTGGAATATAAACATTAACATATTTATGTGTATAGTATATAAACATTTATATACATAAATATGTTAATGTTTATATTCCAATTGATTTTAAACGTTTAACATTTCAGTGTATAGTATATAGTAGACACAAGTCATTGTATGAAATTTTAATTTGTACTGACTTCAGTAGCGCTTTTTATGTAGACTGTTGCAAAACTAGACAAATGTCTAGATGAGTTGAGGTACCCCCTGGAAGGCCTCTGAGTACCTGCAAGGGTACACTTACCCCTGGTTGAGAACCACCACTTCAGTCTGACCTGCCTGTCCTTTTTTTTATTTAAAGTCCCTGCAGATCTGGCACCAGTTTTTGATGTTCGTTTCTCCAAGGCACTTCAGGCACCCAGAGTGTGGGTTTTTGACTGGCCTCAGCTTCTTGCATCCATCAGAAGGTTTGAAGCCCAGGGAATGAGGCATGCCCCAGCATAAGGCATTGGTACCCAGAACAGGCAGGAACCAAAGGGTACACTAAGTACAGTAGACTCTCGATTATCCAGGATGGTAGGGAAAAAATTAATCCTGGTTAATAAAATCCTGGATAATCACCATCCATAGGAAATATGGGGAGGGAGGGCTGGTTCACCAGCCACCCTGCGCCGGGGAGCGGGGATGTTGGTTCACTGACTGCCCTGTGCCCTGGTGAGGGGTTTTTTTTGTGTGCTTGTGGCAGTAACAAAGCCAGAGCCGGCCCTGCGAGTTATGCATATTTTTTTTTTTGACATCCTGGTTAATCCACTTTCTGGTTAACCCAATCCTGGATAATCGAGAGTCTACTGTATATCAGTAAACAAGGAAACCTCTTTGTAAAACACTACACTAAGACTATTAATTAGTAATGACTACCAACTACATACACAATAGAAAAGACTAAGGAAAAGGGAAATACTTGCAATAGCAAGTGAATATGCTCCAACCACCATCAAGGGTGGGAAGGAGGAATGGAAGTAGGTTGAAGATAGCTCTGCTCTTGTACAATCATGCAACAGCATAAGCCAGCAGAGGGAATGTGTGCTGCTCTGACAGGTAACTGCTAAGGGAAAAATCTCTGTGACTAGAGCACTGGGCACACACACATCTGAAGTGGATTGAACGTGGGCAACACATCTAGATGAATTACAAATTCCAAAAGCTACCCATAGGAAAACCCTTGGCCAGAATACCTTTAGCCACACCCATATATTGCAGAGTCTGAATGACTGATTTGATAATCTTTGATCTATTTGTTGCTGCAGACCAGGGGAATCCACAGCCAAGCCTTTGCTCAGCATGTATGCTGCTTAGCATTAAAAACAGCAAACCAACCTTAATGCAGGTTTCCTCCTGAACCAGCTGTTTCTAGGACTTTTCCCTGCAAGATCTACTGTCTCAGCTCCTGCCTCTCAGACTGTCCACCTTCTCTGAACTGGGGCTAATGAGACCCATCAGCCTGAATGAGTCACCAAACAGGCCTTCATTACCATGCAGGTCTTAAAGCCTTGCAACCCATCACAGATGCTCAGGGGTATATTCACTAGAGATTCCTGGACTTTTCTAAATTAACTTTAAAAGAAAGAGTGAAGTTTTCAGAAGCAGCCAAGTCACTTATGAGCCTCAGTTCCATTGACTTTCAATGAGATTTAGGCTCCCAAGGCCTAGATCCTCAAAGATACTTAGGTGACTAACTCCCACAAAGCGAGTTAAGCCCCTAACTGCTTTTAAGAAGCTGAGTGCAAGTCCCAAATACAAATGAAATTAAATTTCTTATGTCATATAGGTGCTGTTGAAAGTTTTACCCAAAACATGTAGAAATGTTCCTGGAAAATTCTTCACTCAAGCATGAAGTTACTAATTCCTTAAATTTTTAAATTTTTCCACAGAGAACAGAGGAGTGGCCATCAAAGATCAAACCAGCAGTCTATTACCTAGCCCAGTATGCTGCTTCTCTGATACTTCAGAGAAAGGCATAAACCCTGTCTTCTCATAATGTCTCTAGTTAATTGTGAAGTGCTGTCTATCCCAAAGTATGGTATTTAATTACCCATATATAACTGGCTGGAGCTTGCCTAGCTACAGATGTTATTAATGGACATAAAATGATCCAGCCAAAGTTCTTTTTTAATTCTAGCCAAAGTATTTGTATCAATCTAGCCAAAGTATTTGTATCAATCTTCTGCATAAATAAATCCCAGAGAGTGGCAATATGCTGTGAAAAGAACATTTCTTTTTTTTTGTTCTAAATACACTACCCTTTAATTTCTACTTTGCCTGCTGAGAAGTCGTGTTATTAATTATTATTATTGGATTAGAGGAAAAACTTGACTATAAACCATTAAAATGATCTAAGTAAAGAAAACCAAGAACATGGATAATTTTATTTAACTCTTTAAAACCTGCATTTTAAAAACTGAAACACATTATGACCACAGTTGCCAACTTTTACGCGGTAAATAAGCACCCCAACTAAGTTAATCTCATTTAAAAACAAGACCCAAACAAGCCAATCTCTAGCAACGCCAGCACTCTATGTGACTAGATCCCCCCAGTGTGCAGTTTGGGATTATAGTGGGCACCCCTGACTCTCTCCCACCTTGCCCCTGCTTGCCCATTGCCACCCCACCCCCTTTTGCCTCTGCTTTCCAGGAGCTGATCGGGGCGGGGTGGGGGGGGGGGGGAAAGCAGCAGCAGCAGCAGCAAGTTACGAAAAGCAACAAGCTACAAGCCAAACAAGCAACAAACTACAAGACAGAAACTAGCCAACATGCATCTCACAAGCCAAATAAGCCAAAAAAGCCTACTTCCTGCATTTTTTCCGGGTGTTTGGCATGTCTGACTATGACCTCTTAGCAGTTCTGATCTTTTAATACAATTAATTTATCTTTGGAAATCAATAGACCACAAAGGCATAATTTCAGTCAATGCCAGCTGGCAGAGCAGTCTCCCCCAACACTGTAACTCACATCAGTCCTGACACAGTCACTGCCTCAACACATTGTTGTCAGAATATAGATCTCATAGGTGTCATGTAAGGAATAGTATACAAACTGGTGACATGCTGATTCTGAAATTCATTGTATGTATGTACTGGTTGTGTGCAAAAAGATATAGATGCGTGCAGGGCTGGCTCCAGGTTTTTTGCCGCCCCAATCACAGATAGCGCGCCGCCCCCGCAATGTTGACCACTCCAAGCACATGTTTGTGGGGGCTGGTGCCTGGAGCTGGCCCTGGATGTGTACTGGAAATATGTACTCTGTCTCTTTGATAGCAGCTAAGTTAATAATTTCTCTGAGTGTCCAGTGAGGGGGACTAGACATTTCAGATGACATATCTCTGGAGTACTCAGGAACTGCGGTTCACTCATTGGTACCTGCAAGGTGAGTGTTGGACAATCAGAGTCCTGAAGAGCTTGCTGGCAAGGCAGACAAACTGGTGGGTCAGGGAACGGACACACCGCTTAGCAGCAGCAAAGCTCACTTCCTGAAGCGGAGAGGAGTAACACATGGGCACTCAATTCTGGACACACATACCCCAAGCAAGATATGATAATGGGGCATATTGGAACTGTTTCTGTGCCTAAGACAGACTACATGAAAATAAGTACTTCTCAGGACCACTGTCTTGGTGAATAATTTTGCTCATTTACATTTTACAATGAAAACAAGAGTAGCAGATACATTCCGTGGTACAGCAAATGCTTCAGGTATGATTAATCTTCTTCAATGATGAGACCATATGTAAGCAAAATATAAAAGGCACCGTTAGTAAAATTGGCCTGTCCGCTGTCAGAGTAATAGTTTGCTGACTTCATTGCAACAAAAGTGCATTCTTAGCCTATAGTACATTTATAACACGGTCATAAAGCCTGTCCATGAGATGTATTATCAACAGGTATTTGATGGCACATGTGCTCTAAGCATCACAAAAAATATACACTGAATACTCAGTCTATAAGTTAGAATTGTGATGTCAGTAGCTGGAAGGCTAGAGTAGATAGTGTGTTGAAGCTGTAAGTTTGATGATCTTAAAATTTCAGGTGGACCAAGGCTCCTTTGAAGCAATGCCAAGACAGAAAGAAATAAGAGGCAGGAGAGAAACTACTGAGCTGACTACTTTGCTGAAATTAGATACATGACCGACTGCTGCCGAGAAGAACTTAAGAGATCAGTGTCGTAGCTCATCTGGCAATAAACATACCACTGCCATGGGCAAGGTGATAAACAAAAGGAAGAGTAGATTGAAAAAAAAATGCTATTAGAAATGTGTAATAAAAGAGTCCTTTGAAATGGTTAGAGTACATACTGTGACGGAGTCAGACCAGAAGGATATAGGAGAGTGCTGGAAGGCAGGTATATTAGTCTCAGGATGTGCAGGTCCCTGTTCCCTGGATAGCCAAACAAAGGCTACTCCATGCCAGTCAAGACACCTGGGGCCAATTAAGAAAGGAGTAGAAACAGCTAGCCTGATTGGGACACCTGAAGCCAATCAGGGACTGGCTGAAACCAGATAAAAACCTCCCAGTTAGTCAGGTGGGCTGGGGGTGTCAGGAGCTGTGGAAGGAAGTTATGCTGTTGGTGAGACTGAGTGGTGGACAACATATCATACAGAAGGAAGGAGGCCCTGAGGTAAGGGTGAAGTGGAGTTTGAAGAAGCGGGGACTGCTGTGGGGAAGTAGCCCAGGGAATTGTATTGTGTTTTGTGGATAAAAGGTCAGCCATCTTAGCTGATACTGTTAGGGTCCCTGGGCTGGAGTCCGGAGTAGAAGGAGGGCCTGGGCTCCCCCCTTTTCTGCCTCCCTTAATTAGTTACTGAGAAAGGAAGGTCACTCTGGGCCTAGATGAGTTTCTGAGGCCCCTAAATCTGCCAGGAAGTGCAGGACCCACCAGTACAGACTCGGAACTTTGTCACAATATATATTGATGTACTGTGCTCTGCAAGGTACAGAGTAACATTTATAGTCTAATCACCACAGGGACATTTGCATGGTGAATGGTAAGCAGATGCCATTGTTTTCCTAGAAGACAATAGCAGCTGGAAAGACTTATTTCCCTGCTTTGGAAATGTACTGGCATTCATTAGATCCTGAAAATGCAAAAACGAGTGCCTGTCGCCTCCTGTATTTCCAGTTCAATACTAATCCCTTGATGCCATGTGTGGTATTACTGAAGGATAAATGGTTTGCCAGCAATGGCATACATGCCAGTAATGTAGTTCCTGTACCTGTAACAATGACTGAACTCTCACTAACTTGGAAAAGGATTAAATTTTTTGTTGCATAGACCAATGGTCTGATCTGATAGGCCAAGTCCTGCGTGTAACAAATACACTTACTGAATTCCTTAGCCAAGTTGGAGTGCCATGTACAAGAGAACAGGTGCAGAGCACAGAGGTTCTAGTTTTCCGTTATTTTTAGATTATCCTTAATAATTATATGAAATAATTCAAAAACTAGTTCCCCCTGCCCCCTCCCCTGGCATAACAGGAAAACGAATAGCATAGGCTGTGATTCTGTAAACACACTGTGAGGGTCTTTTCTCACAGGGAGTGTTGCCTAGTGGCCAGGCACTTCGACATGGAGAACCAGGTTTTGGTTGGGGACCCTGGGCCTTCCTACCTCACCAGGCCAGGCCCCCATGAGGGTGACACAATGGTCTGACACCAAGGAGCACAACAACTAAATGAATCAAGCCCCACAACAACCCTACAAAGTATTATTATTTTGCTGCTATTCTTCTGTATTATTCTGCACATAGATTGAGGACAAATAGTGCCATTTAGTTTTCTAAAAATCTAAAATGTTAAATTTTATTGTCTTCTGGACTACGCTGTCACAAAGGTTCAAAATAGGTAGGGTAAGAAGGAAAGCCAATGGACAAGCATCTCACAACCTTAGTGACAAAGAGTCCTATGGCACCTTAAAGACTAACTAAAGTTTCAGAGCATAAGCTTTCATGGGCTAATACCCACTTCGTCGGAGTCCATGAAAGCTTATGCTCTAAAACTTTAGTTAGTCTTTAAGGTGCCATAGGACTCTTTGTCACTTCTGCAATTCTAGACTAACATGGCTACCCCTCTGATTCTTCACAACCTTAGATGTCATTAAAAACAGGTTATATTTGTTTAAATTCAAACCAGTGGGGCAGGGAAGAAAAAGTTTCCCCATTTTCCTGTTGCTAATATCCAGCTCCTCTTTGCTTAATTAGGAGAGTCACTATAACTCCCTTTGCAGTTGGGATTGGAGTCTCTAGGAAGGCTCCTAAAGGTAACTAAGTCCCATACATTTCAGAATGCTGTCCTGGGGGAATTATTAGGGCTCTATGACAGGAGTATGTGGCTTGTTCTCTCCACTCCAATCAAGCGCCTGGATTGTTCGTCACCTAACAAACAGAACATCTTCCTGAATTTAGCAGTTAAAAGTATTTGCCATCTTCATCACAGCACTATCACTATCAGCCAAATATTTGACTGATATAGCCAGCTGGTGTTAGATAATATGATTTCAAGACCTTGGATGTAACAGCATCCTATTCAGCATTAGGGAGATAGAGGGATATTTCCACTGAAGATAGTGGGAGCTTTACCATTGGCTTCAACAGCAGCAGGATAGCAAGATCTGGACCTTAAACATGAGCTGTAGACTGAGTAAACAATGAAAGTGAATGTTGAAAAGCAAGACATTTAACAAAATAAATGCTATTAAATTCTGAATTGTTCTGTCTTCATAATGAATGCACCAAAAAAATGACTGTCCTGTATTACAGTGGAAACTCACAATTCATGTTTCAGTAATAAATGGAATATTCCTCCCACTGCAAACTGTACACTTGGATGGTTTCGCTGCTAGAGCTATTCCCAGTTTTGGAAATGTTTGCCAGACTTGACCTTTATATTTGTGGTTATGCTTACACAGACATCACTCCTGGTTTGGAGGGATAATCTTACTGGTGACCTATAGAACAGTCATAAATGGTTTCAGAATAAACACTTTTAAACTGCCTTTTCCTCCCACACTCACTGTGTGAACCAGTAACATCAAATATATGCTTAATTTTAGGTTCTGCTTATCTTTACAATAGCATCATTTGCATGCGTATCCAACTTCCTGCTGCAGTGAGAAAACCCTCAGAGGTTCAGCTGTTGCTATAAATCTCACTTGTCAATGACACATTTTCTGTTATGTTGGAGCCTATTTTAAGCTCACCTGTTTTGGCTGCTATCCTTAGCAGGTCCACAGTTAACATTTTTTAGTATCTTCTCTAAAGGAAAAATAGCAACAAGCTCCCAGAGTAGCGTCTGCTTATGCTGCACAGCTCCTAATACTATATAGCACTTGTAATATTGGAATGTTTGCCATGTTTCCTTTGCCATGTCTGACAGCAGAAAGGCATCAGGGAACTGTCAGAAAGAGAGACACCGTGGGCCTGAGCGTGACAACCTTACTGTAATGAGCCGAGCTGACTCACACAAGGTGTCCCTTGAGAAATGGCTCATCAACACAAGTCAGATTCCACACACAAGCCCTTCTGGGCAACATTCGTTGGCTGAAATATGGAATTATCACCACCTGCAAGGAGACGTTGAAGGTAGCTCAGTCCATGGAGGTTGTTATTTGGCCTCTCTTGGTTTCAGTGAAGCTATCCCCTAGTAGCATCCCATTTTATTTCCTACTGCAGCTCAGCATGATGTCCCAGGTCTTGAAACCAGGCCTAGGAGTTTCCAGACAGTCACCACATCTTCACCTCCGCCCAATGTCTGCTGAAACCTAGTGGGCCAAGCAACTAGTAGGACTAGAGCCTCAGCCAAAGCACCAACCACACTGTCTAAGCCAGAAGGAGGCAAAGAAAGTTGTCTGAGCAGCAAAGTGATTTCCTGTCCTGGCTGCATTAGACCTTGCTTGTGCTGCTTCCTGCACCCAACTCTGTTCTTGATTTCTGCTCTGCTCCTGGCTCCCACATCACCTCTGCCTTTGCTCCCATTCCATGCTTGATCCTTGCTTCTCCTCTAGTTCCTGCCCTTATCTCACTTCCACCATTAGATACCAGTCCTGACTGACTTCTGACTTGACCTTTGGCTCTGGCATTTCATATTTGATTCAGCTCTGACCCTCAGTTTTGATTCTTTACTCTGCATCTAGTCTGACTTTTGGTCTAGTAACTGGTAGTTGACTCTGGTGCTGACCCTTGGCTTCATTCCCCAACCTGGATGGCTACTCTGCCCACTTGACATGACTCCTGCTCTGACTTCTAGGCAACTGCCTGCATCCTGGTCCATATCACTCAGGCACAGAAGGCAGAAATGTTTACTAGGGAGTCGTATAAAACCATCATTTGCTCCTTGCCCTATTCATTGTGCAGTGTAGCTGTATGCTGTTCAACAGCTACTGCGTTCCACCCTCAAAATGGCACCATTTCAGTGACAGTTGTGTCTTTAAGCCAGTCCCACCAGCTGGTCTGTGTGGGTGCAAGGGTCTGCCCATTCAGAACAGTTTGTAGGATCTGAATCAAAGTTTATTCATAATTTTTTTTCCAGGTCTGGTAACTTTTTGCTAAAATGTAAGTTCTCAGAATAAGGCTCAGTCATTTATTATTATAATAGTAGTTTTATACCAAAGCACTTTACCAAGATTACTTAAGATTCACAAAACACCAGTGAGGTAGGTAAGTGATATTAGTCCCATTTTGCAGATGGGGAAGTTGAGGCACAAAGAAATCAAATGATTGTGTAAGGCCATACAGGCACTTAATGTCACAACTAGCAATAGAACCTGTTATCTCATTGTGACATTTCGAGGGTTTCCCCATCACTGGAGTATCGAGGCACCAGCTCCCTGTCCTGATCTCTAACCACTGGCAAACAATCCCTCCCTTACTATTATATTTCACTGTGTGGATTTTGAATTGCACATTGGAAATTTTGCCAGCTCGATGTAGTATTTACATTTCATAAGTTCATTTAAAAAGCCCCAGAAAAAACACAGCTTCCAACTGACAAGTGTTTGGCTCAAGCACTTTATATCCATTTAAATGTCACAACCAAAGTTCCTATGCAACTTTAAGTTAAGCTTTGATGTTTTTCCCAGTTTTCTCAGCAGCCATCACTTTTAGTAGATTCCTGAAAAATAACCTCAAAATGAATTTAAAGGAATTATAAAGGAAGCAAAGTGGTTCTGTTCTCCTGGACCCACCCTCTTTAGAGCCAGCTCCCCACTTCTCTGTAACATAGCTGGGTCAGAGAGAGCCTTAGCTGGCCTAAAATCTGAATATCTCTATTGACCGCACTGACTTATATGGGCTGATGGTATGGCCCTTTATTTGGCAGATCTCACTCCAGTCCAGAATCCTGATCTAAATCAGTTCAGTTTCCTTTCTCCCACTCCATTTTGTTTTGTCAGCGTTTGTATTTGGTTGAGGGTTTTTTGTTTTGTTTTGTTTTTGGAGCAGGGAGCTATTTGGGGGTATGTGGGGTGAAGTGACGAACAAGTGAACAGAAATAACCTCACTGTGTAGGTATTCTCAGCTGTTTTATTCCTCAAACAAACAAAACAAACCTATAGATGCCTTCAAAGCCCAGATTCTTTCAGACCCTTTTGCCCCCCGCTCTCCTCCCAGCTTGAACAAGAACTAGTTGTTCATGTAAAAATCACAGCCCTGATTTACCACATGGGGCCCTTCCTCTGGATTCCCACTCCATGTTATACTTCTCCAGAAACAAAATGATCTAAAACGCACATGGAACTCTAGGTACAAAACCTGGACAGGAAGAACAGAATACTGGAGAAGATAGCTCACCAGCCTAAGGAAAGCACAGATAAAACTTCACAACCCCATATTCACAGAGAAGCCAATATCCTCTCAGTATGACAGCTAATTATTAACAAAGAAGGAAGCTATTTGCAGTGGTGCTATTTACCATTAGCAATTCAACCACGCAAGCAAACTGAAGGGCACAATCCTGACCCATAGCCTCACATAGCAGTACAACCTTCCATTATCAAAATAAATTATGTCTGAGAAAGGAAGAAACAATAATCACCCACACAGCTTCATAGAGATGTGCAATCAGGGTCCTCCCTATGGACTGAGCTCAGATATGGTAGCCAGGAACTTCTTAGTTATGATCCCTGGTACCATCTTCATCCACAGACTTGGGTAAGTCATTTAACTGCTCTATCTCCATTTTTACATCTGTCAAATGAGGACAGTGGTAGTTACTGCACCTACTCTACAGGAGTGTAGCAAGGTTTAATGAGCATAGAGCACTGCAGATGAAAAGCACTTTAAGTGGTAAGTATTATTATTTAACTAGCTGAGCAACTGGTTTTTAATAGGAAGATGTAGAGCGCTTCCCTGAAATCACTCTTCACTTCTCCAAGACACTTTTTTTGAGAGGCAAAACCACAATTCCCCCTACCCAGTAGGAACTCAATCGTCTCTCACAACCGAGAAGAGACAGTAAAACACACTGGTGGGAAAGCATCACCAAAAAGGTCAGACAATGTCTTCAGTGAGACATAGCACCCCGAAAAGTTGCAATCTGTTTGCCCTTCCTCAGGTCTCATTATCACATGATGATTTGGGAGATGGAGCTGATTTGGGAGGAAAGGTCTATGTACAGACAGACAGACAAATTGCTAATGAAGACATGGCAGGCAGAGGAAATTAAAATAACCCTGCCCTGCAGTAGCTATTATCAGTTTTGGGGAATGCAAATTATTCACGGATACCCTCTCTCTCCAAGCAGAAAGGGCATAAAATAGATAGAAAAATAAAGGAGAGAGGAAGAGTCAGAAACATTTGTGTAAATCCAGCAGTTTTCGGAGTCCATGCATCCTGGGGCCTTGCAGAAGCTACTGTTGGTGTAGGAGTGAATCAGGTTCCAAAAGCCAACTCTTTTTTTGCCCTGATTCAGCAAAGCACTTAAGTAGGTGCTTAAAATGAGACTTACGCATGTGCTTAAAATTAAACAAAGACCTTGCCCATCTCCCTGCTGGCGGATGTTGGAAGCAGTGCATAAAGAAGGGCAGCCACCCACCCAAGGCAATAAATGGTTGGAAAGAGTATCCTGCTACCAGTTAAAGTGAGCAGTGCTACCAGAGATGATAGTAAGGATGTCACTATGCCTCTGTAGGTCGCAACTGAGAATACCAAATTCAGGACAAGCTTCTGGGACAAAGGGCAGACAAACCCCCAAAACTGGTGGTTATTCTTCTATGAGATATACCAAGCCAGCAACAAAATTGAACTTCTGTCTCACTGCACTGGCTAACAAGAAGTCATAAATGTAGCCTCCTTAGGTATTCCTGTCCTGGATTCAACACCCAGACACTAGATTTAATGATGAGTGGTTATTTAAAACCAATTTAATCATACAAAGGGTTCTTCCGATCCCAAAGGACCAACCACATACCCAGGTCAATATATAACTCAGATTTTGCCCAATAATCATGTGGTTGCCAATCATTTATAATTTTTTTTTAAAAGGCTGAGTGTTAAAATTGGTTAAGGAATCAAATACATACATCAATTGCAAAGTTCTTGGATCAGGCTTGTAGCAGTGACAGAATAAAGTCCAGTCTCTGGTTACTTCCAATTCATTGGAAGTCCTCAGTCCTTTGATTAGAATGTTCCCATTAGTATAAATCCATACTCCAGAGGTTTGAGCAGGAAAGAGGCAAAATGGAACTGTTCCCAGGGCTTTTTATAGCTTCTGCACAGTGAAGGGAAACCCACTGTTCTTAATCATGGTCTACACTAGGGGGAGGGGTCGACCCAATATACGCAACTTCAGCTACGTGAATAACGTAGCTGAAGTCGCCGCATCTTAGCCGACTTACCTGCTGTCCTCATAGCAGCAGCAGTCGGCAATGGGCTCCCCCATCGACTCCACCTTGAGCCTTTTGGCGAGCTGGAGTTCCAGAGTCAACGGGAATGCCTCTGGGGATCGATCTATCACGTCTTCATGAGAGGCGATAAATCGATCACCAAGAGATTGATCACTACCTGTTGATCCGAAAGTTACAGAGAACAAGATGGTGTTTGGAGTCCCATGGGCAAGTCATATGCCCATGCATGCTTCACTTAGTCATGGTAGAAGCCATCACTCATATTCTAGTTAGAAGGTTCACAGGCAAGTCCATCAGGTGTGGATGGGCATCTTCCATGATCCATTATGAGTTAAGGGTTCCTTGATGAGCCCTTTACCTTGAATAGTCCCTCAAGATGTGCAGGCTAAATACCCTGTGGGTGTTACCACATGAGCAAACATTTGAAATATAGGTACATAGTATTCATAACTTCAGATACAAAAATGATACATGTACACAAATAGCATAATCATATTCAGCAAATCATAACTTTTCTATTGACACCTTACTTGACATACTTTGTATGAGATTTGTGGCAATTATGTAATAGCGGCAGCAACAATGATCTACATGGTCATATTTTAATCAGATTACATCACAGAGGAGAGGGGAAGAGAGGATCATCAAGGATTTAGGGATTGGAGGAGGTGGAGAGGGTAGTGAGACATTGGGAAGAGGCATGGAGGATAAGGTGAGGACAGTATGGGTTGAGAAGGACATTCTGAGCACATGACAAACGGGGCAGGAGAACATGGGGAAAGGGATGCCCCAATAAATTTGTTCTTTGAGGTGCATCTGAACAAATTTACACCCCTTGTACGAAATTTGAGCATGGAGTAATACTGCATGAGAGAGAGAGTTATAATGGCACCATCTCGCTTATTCATGTGAGTTTTTTTTCTTGTTAGACGAGCCCTTTAAACTGAGGGTTGGGAGGAGAGCTCATTAATACAACATAACTGACATATATGGTGCAGAAATGGCTTGGAAATGAAGAGGGATTACATCAAAAAGGGCATTCAGTGCAACTGCTAATGCATTACCATTGCTGAAGTCCTGAACCAAGGCATACTATCCAAATATACTTGTATCATCATCTGCCTATCATCAGATAACTCTCTCAGCATTGTCAGAAAGGGACAATGGTGAGGCCTTTAATCTCTAAATGCATGTGGTCCTTGTTTTCAAAAGTAATGCAGATCTCTAGCATAATTTTGAAGATCACTCTACACCATAATTTTCCCCATTTAGTCATTTGCAGAATGATATTCAACTTTCTTTGGCTACATTAGAAGGTGGAGACGTGCCATTGCACTTAACTTAATGGTTGGAGTAAACATAACTACTAGAAGTGGTAGGAAAGTGGGCTTTTCCCTCTGAATTTTTTTTTTAAGTTTGTTTTCTACAGAACATGTTAATTATTTGGCAAAAATTTGAATGATGAAATATTTTTTAGCCAATACCCAAAATATTCTGATTTAGAAGTGTTACCTGTGCCTCACGGAAGCTGTAGTTTGGGTAACTTGTGCTTCCATTTTCTTGTATAGGCTGGGATCCCTGGTTGGACTACATCTCCCAAATGGCGCTTGTTCTCACCTCTTGGAGAGGGAAGGCAGTTCATTATTAAATAAGCCCAGCGGAGGAACCTAGTCCATAGAAGAAAATTGGTCTATGAAACAACTGAACTACAACTCCCATGAGGCACTCCATAAGGCAGCATAACCAAATAAAAATATTTTGATATTGGGGCATTCTTTTTTTAAAAAAATTACATCTCTTTAAAAGCCCAATTTTTGTGTGAAAATAGTTTCAAAAAAGAAAATTTTCAGCCACCCCAATTATTAGTTATAAAGGCCTCAACCCTGCAAAGACCCATGCACATGCTTAACTTTATGCCTGTGAAAAGACCCAGTTCAGTAGGATTACTCACAGTCATAGTTAAAGCTATGGTATAGTCACAGGTATTTTTAGTAAAAGTCATGGACAGGTCACAGGCAGTAAACAAAAATTCGTACGCCTGTGACCTGTCCATGACTTGTACTATATACCTCTGACTAAAACTGGGGCTTGAGGCCAGGGATACTTGGGGAGTGGAGGAAGACTTGGGGGTGTCACAGGTGCTGGGGGGATGGCCTGGAACCCCTGCTGGTGCTGGGAGTGGGGCTGTCGGGCTCCCTATTCAGCTCCGACTGGCATGTCCCTGCATTTCCTCAGGGGAGGGAAGGTCAGGGGAGCTCTGTGAGCTGCTCCTGCCACAAGCACTGGCTCTGCAGCTCCCATTGGCCAGTAACCACTGCCAATGGGAGCTGCGGAGACAGTGCCTGCAAACAGAGACAGCGTGCAGAGCCCCCTGACCCCTCTGCCTAGGAGCCGCAGGGACATTCCAGCTGCTTCTGTGGAGCCCCCCGACCAAGGTAAGCGCAGCCCTGAGCCTCATCTCACACCTCAACTGCTGCTACTCAAGTGATATGCTCAAATTTGTGGGGAAAAACCAGGAAGAGAACCCAGCTTGTCTGACATTCAGCCCAGTGCCTTATTCACAGGACCACACTGGCTCTAGAGTGGGTATTAAATGTATTTTTACATGTCACCCAAACCTGGTTTCATTCAGTAGAAAGGGGTAGCTATTTTTGGAAGAAGGGTTATTTCTAACAAATAGGGTGACCATATGTCCTAATTTTATAGGGAGAGTCCAGATATTTGGGGTCTTTGTCTTATATAAGCACCTATTACCCCCACCCACATCCTGATTTTTCAAACTTGCTGTCTGGTCACCCTTCTAACAAATATATGGCCTTCCTTGTCCTAGTTTCTCTTTTCTAATTATACAAATTATCTAGTGGTAATTACAACATCTTCTTTATAAAAAGAAAGG
The DNA here is from genome assembly GCA_007922305.1 of Dermatemys mawii. Classification (NCBI taxonomy): domain Eukaryota; kingdom Metazoa; phylum Chordata; order Testudines; family Dermatemydidae; genus Dermatemys; species Dermatemys mawii. The sequence continues at coordinate 11,660,210 of ML677335.1, read as the reverse complement.
AAAATAAATTCATGTCATCCATTATGAACGCTGCTATTGTCTACATAGATCTTCTATAAATGCAATCGTTATCATCAGAACAATATATTAACACTCGAAAAGGGAGTGAGTGTCTCCAAATCCCCCCTCAGGTCCCTTGTGCATCTCTCATTTTCTTTCAGCTTCTTTGTGCCACTCTGATCATTTGACAGTTTCCTCCTATTCTCTGCTTTTCAGCTCCGAGATTTACCAAATTTTTACTGATAATGGGAAAACCTCTAAAGGTTTGTCTTGTTACAACTAAGAACCCCGAAGATAGAAGGGAAGACCGAGATGGAAATCTCATAAGACCCAGCTGTCTCATTAAATTTCTGGTACCTTTGACTTCCAGTCAAAATGGAAGTACATGAAGAACCACCTTCTGATGATAATATGGAAATAGGAAGTTAGGAAGAGTGCAAAACAGTCTGCCCAACATTGCCAAATCACAGTGACAGATTCATTCAAGTTCAGTTCAGATTTAGGATTAAGGTTTTGCTACCAGAACAACTTATCTAAACTATTCTCTCCCTTATAACTTTCACCAAGCATACTCCTGGGCCTTGTCTTTATTAGGGATGTGTTTGAAAAGTAACCCACTATTGTTAACACACGAGTTCTTCAGTTGAACCAGCACTATATTGGAGCATAGCATAGCTGGCCCTTATCAATACCATGTCAGTTGATTAGACCTGCTTTCAGCAAACACAATACTGAAAATGGTGTTTGCAGCTTGTGAGCTGTCTATTGTAGAGTTCCAACACTGCTAACACAGGTTCAGCTAAACTGGTGTTAACAATGGTGGGGAAGATTTCAAAAACTCCCCTTGTGTAGACAGGACCTTAAGCTTGATCCTGAGAATTGTTGAGAACCCACGTCTCCCACTGAAGTTGAGGAAAGGTATATGTGTTCAGCAGGATTGCATCCTTAGGAGGGCTTCAAGCTAGTAATGGCTGATCTTGACTTCCTTGTGCACCTAGACTCCCATTGTAAGTAGTGGGAGCTGGGAGTGTATGGAATGTAAGAGCAGGCCCAGCCCGCAGAATTTAAAAAGTTCCTGCCCTTGTAAAAGCAATCCAGAGACTCTGGCAGGGAAGGGGAACCCTGCTACTGTGCATTTTTCTTCATTTTCATCAGGATTTGACACTGAGGATAAAAGTATTTTTGGACTGACCACCTCACTGTTCTGGGCACTGTACAGGGTGCACAGAAATGCGGTCCTGACTCATGCATAATATTACTGTACATCATACCCTTATTTTAGATTGTGTTGACCCAGGCATATACACTGATGCCTTAAACTGACAGCTTGTTGAGACTGAACGAAAAGGAGCTGTAGAATACTGCCAGAAAACATTTTTTCATTAAACTAATACCACCAAGATATATGCCAAGAAAATGTATCTGCAGAGCCCGGTGCGTCTGCTGCACAATCAATACAGCACAATAAGCAGAATCAGCATTTGCTCTGGTTAAGGACAGTTTTTCCCTTCAGGAAAGGTATAGAGTCTGTAATTGCACTTCCAGGCAGGAATTGTCTTTATCTTGTAGCACCTTTGAGACTAACCAGTTTATTTCAGCATAAGCTTCCGTGGGCTATAGCCCACTTCGTCGGATGCATAGAATGGAACAGAAGTAAGATGTATTTATATACACAGAAAGCAAAAAAAAGGGGAAAAAAAGGTTGTACATTAGCATACCAATTCTAAGAGGCTGTTTAATTTGGATGGGCCATTATCAGCAGGAGAAAAAAAATACTTTTGAAATGAATCTCTGTGTCTGACAGGAGATAACAACTATTGAAGGTAAATTAACTAGGGAATGCAATCAATTAGTGTAATGAGAAAATCATTCACAAGTCCTGTTTAGCCCTTGGTTTATAGTATCCAATTTGAAAATCAATTCCAGTTCCTCAGTTTCTCATTGGAGTCTGTTTTGGAAGTTTTTCTATTTTAAAATTCCTTCAAGTCTTTAACAGAATGGGCAGGAAGGTTATAGTGTTTTCCTACTGGTTTTTGAATGTTTTGATTCCTGATGTCAGATTTGTGTCCATTTATTCTTTTGCGTAGAGAAAGCTTATGCTGAAATAAACTGGTTAGTCTCAAAGGTGCTACAAGTCTTCCTCGTCTTATTTATGGATACAGACTAACATGACTGCTAATCTTAAACCTGTCTTTGTCTTGTGCATTCTCAAGAACCAAGCACATTATTGGTGCTTACTAAATAATAATACTATGCTAAGTGACATTATCAGGATGATTTCAGCTGCAAATGGAAGGGTCAACTCAAAGCAAAGTGAATCTGTGAAAATGGTGGCATGAGGTTCCACATTTGTCTCCCAAGGAGCTCCTGCTCACTCAGTTTACACGTAAATCTTCTTCAAATTGTTGGTCCTGCAAACTCAGCCTGTGATCTGAATGTCAGACTGGGTTGTTTTCTTCTCACACAGTGTGCAGGCTATGTTTGGCCTCTGTTAAACCTGGCTTACGGTGAATAGACTTCCCAGTACCACAGTAAAGTTAGAGTGAAACCAGGTGTTTTCATGAATATGCTTGGATGTGTGGTTATCTCCTCCCTCTCAGGCCAAGGAGCAAGCAGGGAGCAGTGCAGGAGCTGCTGCTTCTGTAGCATAGGAGGGGAAGTGGAATGCCCAGGAGTAGAAGGGGAAGGGATTTTAACAAATTGGATTTGTGCCCTGTGGTGATATACAAAGACATTGAAAGAATTATTACTAAAAAGCTTTTTTCTGCTTGATTTGTATTACGGAAACATTATACATTTTCTCTGGTCACCCCTGCAGGAAGTCTCCTATAGACTGGGTGCTATTTTACCCCTTAGCTGCAGGGGTAGAATTATTGTATCTTTAACAAAGACTTCCTTTATCCCAAGCTTTTAAAGCATTGGAGCTTAATAGGTGCTAACAAAAAAGAATATGTTTTAAACAGTCCAACTAAAAATTCCATGTGTTCTTAATTACTCAGATTTCATCTCTTGTCATGTTATAATTTCTACAAAGAATTACTGGGCAGACAAAACCCAATCACCTAATGGGACAAAAAGCAGATTTTTTTTTTATAAAGAGAAAAACAGCCTTTGAGCTCTCTTCATACGTCATAAAGCAGCAAAAGTGAGCATGCTCCCATTTTAATTCCTCTGCAGGTCACCTTTAGCAGTCAGTTTAGTTCTAAAAGCTGAAGCAGTAATCTTCTCCCTCCCAGTTATTCTCCCTTCCATATTCCTACGTGTCAACAAATCCCATCCTCCTTTTCAGTGCAACAAGGAATCAAGCCATAGACACGTATAACTTTATGTGAGGGCCCCTCGGTAAAACTAAAAAGAAAAATAAATAAAAGCAGATCTTAGTTATCAAAAGTCCACTTTATTATAAATAATAAATAATAATAAATAATAATATATATATATAAATAAATAAGTATATAAATAAATATATATAAATATATATATATTATATATATATTATATTTATATATATATATATAAATAAATATATAATAATAAATAAATAAATAATAAAAATAATGATAAATAATAAATAAAAGCAGATCTTAGTTATCGAAAGTCCACTTTATTTCAAAAATAATAAGCCCAGAGAAACCGGAAACCTCGCCTAGGAGTAAGTGTTGTTATCTGGTTAATGGAGGGTAGATGGCAGCAGGGAGTCAGGAAGCCTATGAGGCACAAATCCAAGATTACCAATCAAACTAATATAGAAATGATGGGCTTCATTTTGGCTATTTAGGGGGAGGCTAAAATTGTCCAAACTGTGGCTTTGCTGAAGAAAAAAAATACTTCCCTTTTAAGCAAACAGTAAGTCTACTCACTGGAGTCCCTCAGCAAATCTTTGGGTTGTCAGTTCACTGAGATTTCCTAAGTTTATTATTAAGAATAACCGTACTGAGTCAGATCAATGTTCCATCTAGCCCAATATCCTGTCTTCTGACAGTAGCCAGCACCAGGTGCCCCAGAGGGAATGAACGGAACAGGTAATCATCAAATTATCTATCCAGTCACCCATTCCTAGTTTCTGACAAATAGAGGCCTAGGGACACCATCCCTTAGACTTGTGAAATGTGCTCATCACCTCTTCTGTGTGCAGGTATGGAGAATAAGATAGACATAGTTAAGGTATGTCTTCACTATTTGCCGGATCAATGGGTAGCGATTGATCTAGCGGGGATCAATTTATCGCGTCTCGTTTAGATGCAAGAAATCGATCCCCAAAGGGGCTCCCCGTTGACTCCGGAGCTCCAGCTCACCGAGGGGAGTAAGTAGAGTCGACAGGGGACCCGCTGACACCGTCAGGACGCCAGGTAAGTAGATCTAAGATGCGCCGACTTCAGCTACGTTATTCACATAGCTGAAGTTGTGTATCTTAGGTCGATCGCCCCCCGCCCCCACTGGCTAGTGTAGACCAGGCCTTAGACTACAAATAAATTAGCCTTACTTTCTGGCAGGCAGCTCCTTAGAAATCCTCCATCATCTTCATCTCAGGCAGAGACCAGTCCTTATAATGGACTCTGAACATCAACAAATTCAAGTTCTGTTGAACCAGTGGGGGAAGTAAGTGCCAGCATGCAAGGCCCTGCACTGGGAACATACAGGCCCAGATGTACTAAATTTCATAGCCATGTCTAAACTAGCAAAACAGGTCAAGTTAGCAAACACATTTTAAAGCAGGACTTTGCACCCCACAAAGCTGTATCATCGATGGAGTTCACACAAGGCAAAAGTGGTGTTTGAAACAATGTGTTAGCTGATTGGTGGTGGAGAGCCTAGAATTAACCATGACCATTAACATTTTTTTAATCCCAACTTGCCATGTCTAGGTGCAAAGTCCCATTTAGTATTTTGTTAAATTGTGGTAGCTAACTTGTTTTAATATACAACCTATTTGCTGAGTCCAGATACGGCCTAAATCAGTCAGAGCTCTAGGCAGTCTCAGATTTTGGTAATCACTGTTCAAAGTTTTCATTATTATTGCTTGGTTTGCAGAAACTGGGGTGTATTTCAAATTGTATTTGGCTTGTTTGCAAGCATCAGGCTCCCACATTTACACAAGGATCGCATATTCACCCAGGATGACTCACTGTGATAGAAGGCTTATAACATAATAGCTACTACTGATATCTGGCCATAAGCATTTAGGCTGGGATTTTCAAAGGAGCCTAAGGCTCCAATCCAATGAACAGTTACACCTATTCTTAACTTTACTCTCATGAGTGATTCCATTGATTTCAGTGGGGATTACTCACAGTAGCAAAGTTAAACACTTGCATAACTGTTTGCAGGATCAGGGCATGGGAGAGTCAGGTGCCCCATTCCCAGGGAATTTCAATGAGATATGAGCACCAATTTCTTTAGGCGCCTTTGAAAATCCCAGGCTTAATATATTACAGACATAAATACAATAACTGTCCATTACAAGAAAGCTGTGGAAAGGTTCTGGTGGCTCTAGCAGCAGCCACTGACACAGCATAGCACAGACTAATGGTATCAAAGTAGTTCCTTAGTCATTGGCACAGTAATTTGCTGTTAATTGCAACAAAGTGCATTAACCACAAGAGAAAAGCCCACGCTCTCCACTGAAATTAAATTGATGTATTGGTTCAGAGATGAAGTAGCACTCAGATTTAGAATTAATAAATAGCCCCATATATTCATGTAGAAGATATTTCCCTTTTTCCCCTTGCCTAAAATAGCTTTACAAAATAAACTCTTATGAGCTTAATAAGAAACCTCTGGTTAATAGTTCTGAATCTCCTGTATATAATCTTGAGGAAAATGGGTTGCTTTAATCTTAAATATATCAACTCAACAGGTAAACTTGGAGTTGCCATAGCTCCCAGAGAAGACTGTCTTTTTCCTTAGCAAACATTTTAATACAGGCCCCCTGCTTGTCTTAACTTTAGCTGTACTGTGGAAATGTACTGCTTTCAAATACTTCTCAGTCCCTTCCTGCTCTTAGAAGAATTTAATATCCTCTCAATGCATGGTTTTCGCTCCAATTAGCAGAAAACCAGTGTATGCAATTGAAGGGCAAATGCACCTCTTAAGAGAAGGGAGCATCTACAGTATCTCTCAAGCTGGAAGCAGACTTGTTGGGGAAAGTACAGTCCTGCTGGCAGGCTCCAAACTAGGTATTCTGCATTGATATATGGCAGAAATGAGCAGCCCAAAGCCATGCATCATGTCAAAGCTTGTGCAGTGAGCAGCTTTAGTCACACGGCTTCCATTTTCGCCTTCCTCCAGTAACAAATATGAACATTAAACAAAAGAATAAAATAAATCTAACTGGAAAAAATTGTTTGTATTTTTAAAGATTCATGCTCAGTAGATTTGTTCTTCTAAATGTTCAAACAAATCTCTTGAAGGTAGGTTCTGCCTAACACAAAGGCAGTTCTTTCCCCTTCTAAAACACTGTGTAACATTTTACTTTCTGTGCTAGACATATTAAAATATCAAAGCAAACCACAACTGGTTAACACTAAAGGGAAATATTCAAGACTAGCTGGCTAAAATTAGAGCTAGCTTTGTTCTAAGCGCAGGGGGTAGGTACTCACATGTCTGTCAGTGTCCTTTCACTCTATCTCAGTGAAATTCCCCCCCGTGCAAATGGCCAGCACATGGCTGACGGACAAGTCACACATAAGCCCTACTTAGCCCTCCTAAATTCATGTTGGATAGGTCCATCAGTGTCTATTAGCCAGGATGAGAAGGGATGATGTCCCTATCTTCTATTTGCCAGAAGCTGGGAATGGTTGACAGGGGATGGATCACTTGATGATTATCTGTCCTCTTCATTCCCTCTGGTGCACCTGGCATTGGCCACTGTTGGTAGACAGAATACTGGGCTAGATGGACCTTTGTTCTGACACAGTAGGGCCATTCTTGTGTTGAGAGTTTACCTGGGACTTAAGTGGTGCCTAGTCCTCATGCACAATATCATCCTCTGTATTCCTACTGCACTTGTCATTGTGTTATCACACCTCCATTCTTGTGAGCAGGCAGGGGACTGAGTGAATGGGCACTCTATGCTAAACTGAGAATGCAGGATTCTTGCACATTCAGTGTGAAAGGCCCCATACAAGTGTATTTAAAATGTAAACAAAATAATCATTAAAAATTCAGAGATTTTAGGAGAACCAAGCAAGAGTGAAATAGGCCGCCCCTGGATAATTAGTTTTTAGGGGCAGCAACAGCACAGTGGGAGAATACCACAGGGATTAAACCCAGCCTTGGCTCTCAAGAAATAGGGCTTTAAAGTCATTTCCCATCATGACTACTGCACCCTCCTTCTCTCTGGCCTTCCTTACACTGTCTTGCTCTCCTTCAGTCCATACAGTTGTAACTGACAAGATCATCATCATTGCCTGTCAGTCTGGCATCACTCCACTCTTTGAAACCTTCTCTGCAGCACTGAATTTCAGCACTTTTTCCTCCAGGCCCTGCTTATCTGATTTACTCTTAATTACACTATTGACTCTCACACCTCTGTTCCACTAGTAATGGCAGCGTTGCCAGCACTTTGACTGCTTCTCTCACAAATGTCTTTGTGCCTTTTTCATCCTCCTCCACAAACTGATTCACCTAGTCACCACCCACATCCAAATTCCTACTTAAGATCTACTTCTATCGGGATGCTTACAAAACGTGAGTCAACAAAGACAATTCCAGGAGCTCTCTCATTTGTCATTTTCAAATATCCAATTCTTCTGCTCACAGGCCTTTACTGAATAATTGCATTATCTCACTGCTATGCCGCATCCTTCATTACACTGTTTAGATTGTAAACTCTCTGGGGCAGGCACTGTACTTGTTTGTTTGCCTAGATCAGCGGTTCTCAAACTAGGGGTCGCGTCCCGGTTGCTGGGGGGTCATGAGCCCCCAATATCGTTGAAATGCCACTGAATTGAACGTTTCTGCCTTCAGCGGCATTTCGGCGGACATACCCATGTCCACCGAAATGCCACGCGCATAGGCATGTCCACTGAAATGCCGCCGAAAGCGGAAACATTCAATTCGGTGGCATTTCAGTGGACATAGCAGGGTCACGATCAGAGACTGGAAGGGTAAAACGGGTCACTTAAATGGTAGGTTTGAGAACCACTGATCCAGACAGTGCCTGAAATGCTTTAGGGCCTCAGGGTGAATTCCACTCTTGTGCAGACTTAAGTGCTGTCCAAAGCATTGTGCAGTGTAAGCCCCACTGGCTGACATGGTGCAGAAGCCAGGTGAAGTCTCTCTGCACAGGGCAAAATTTTACCTTCAAGTCATAAGAAACATTTAGAGACAAGTAGATGAGTGTTGTTTTATTTTGAGAACCAGCTTTGCCATACACAAGTTAAATTTGACTCCACGGATATTTCAGTGAGGTATTTTAAACCATTTGCTTTATATCCTGTTTACTCAAAACAATACATTATGTTTTGAAAAATATCCCTTGGTCAAACCAAAATATCACACCCGCCCTCCCAACACTGTGCTCCATCTACTTCCGAGCAGAGTTCATTTTTTACATATGCTTATCTCACAGGATATATCATGCAAATCTAAAATCAAATTGCAAAGGTGAATGCTTATAAAATATTGACCCACAACCTCACCGAACACAAGCCCAGCAGGGTGTCTGGCTGAGTGTTGCACTGTGTCCTTCACTTGCAGTGATATGCCTTATGTTTTCCCACAGGAATATGAAATAAGGCTAGAGTGTTAGCCTCATCGTTCACTCGGTTGGCTTTACTTAGTTTGAAAATCAAATATTTCATCATATATTAAACCACAAGGCATGGTACAACATCCCACACTTCTACCATCTTACAACTGATAAGCTGAGCTCAGGACAGAACATCGATTACCTGCATGGAACTGCATGCTGTTGCATTGTCACTGGCTATCTAGAAGATGGCATTTTGTCCCCATATTTTAGCCAAATGTTATCTGTGCAATTTGGAAGTTTAACCTGAATATCTACACCCTTCAACCTGCAAAGCTTGGGCAGAGAAAAATCTTACTATGAATTCACCTGATTCAATGCAAACAATCATTGTGCATCCTTGTCCCTCCTCTGTGTTGATTCCTGACTCCTGAGATGTCCGAGGGTTGGCCTGGCTATCATTGAAACAAACCCTACAAAACATAAAACCCAGTCTGGGCCTCTCTATCTCAAGTATAGGGAAGTTACTGGTTATAATCTTTAGCAGCTGCAATCACCACAAAAAACATACCTGAGGAGAGTTCTCCTCCTAAATTTCGACACTAGAAGCCTTTCTTGGGAGCTGCCTGGCTGGTTTCTGAGTTTCCTCTCCAGCTATACCCACAAAAACCCTAACTGACAAATTAACAGGCTTACCTGGATGGTCCATTGCAGTGAAGGCCAAAGTACTGAATTCTCTTCCTGGGATTAGCTCAGAGAACGGTTACCCTAAGATCAAAGGGCCACTACATATTTATTACAGTTTCTCACACATCTGCAGCCATGTGGTACTGGAGTTCTTTACTAATCAGAGCAACCCTGTGATAGCAGATTGCCAAAAATTTTCATCAGGCAGGTATACCTATGTTAGGAATTAAATAGATTTTATAGAATTTGTTTAGGGTGTTGGGCCTTTGGTCAGTACAGTAGCTGGTATGTTTCAATCTTAGCCAATCTCCAGTCATAAGGCTGTTTTAAACTGTGCCCTGTATTGTGACTGGAAGAAAGCTAGCAGACATTTTCTGTGCATCAAACTATTGAGACTTTTTCAAAGTAATTTAAAATACAAATGTTTTACCTATTTGTACCAATTCTTATTAGTAAACTCAGCAAATTCTTAGATTAAAGTATGTGCTAAATTCCCCATTCCTAACCATGTGCTTTGTTTCATTTGCAATGAGTGAAACTGAATGCAGGTTAAGTTGAACCAGTGAAACTTTATTAAACTTGTGGCCTGCTCTCTCTACATAGACTGGGAGCAACTCAGCCAAACTGCCCCAAGTTCTCTGTTCCACTGGTGTCTTGCCAATAACAGTCTGTCTAGGGAACACTAGCCCTCTGATTCAAGTCCAACAGCTTATGATCCACTTCTTATTTTAGATTAGGTGAAAGGATTTCTATTTACAAACTTTTTTTTTTGTCCTAACCAGATTAAGTTGGCAAGATCTTAGTGGATCTTTCTCTAGTTGAATTATATAGCTGGCTTAGAATTTAAAGTGCTTAAAATCTGCAAGATAAGACTTCCTGTGTACCCAAGGTGTATTTGATTTTCTCTGGGAGTAGTTTGGATATAATAGTTGATCCCAGCTGTCAGCCATTACTCAAAACTGTACTTTAGCCATAACTTCTTGTAAGTCAGCCCCAACTTTAATCACCTACACTTCATGAAACATTCTAATGCAGCTTAAGAGGAGAATGTTTGCTAATCATCAAATGTAACACAGTTAAAATTCTTTGGTAGTCACTTGTTCCATATATATACACACACACTCTTCATACAATGATAGGCCCAACCAACAATTGCTTCAGGGTTTTATAAACGGTTTTGTGACTCACTGAAAGTAATAAGCCTGCAAATGGGTCCAAAGTGCAGAAGAACAGGTCTGTCATGCAAATAAACAATGAATGGTCAACACTTAAACTGATTGAAAAAATAATTTTCTTAGCATTTTACTTCAAACCAAAGCACGTATCAAGAAGTTAATTGTCAAGGTGCTCAGTGTGAACTATTCCATCATACATTTTTTCAGCCACTGCCTCCTTGGCCTTCTATCTATCCAGCCAGCCAAGTCAGTAGTTACATGGCCTTATTCCCCATAATGTCTTTGAGTCCTTCCTCTGGATGACTCTGTGTCATGCTATCTGAAAAAAAGTGCCTTCATAGCACTTACCTTACGCAATAGAGTTAGACTAAAATGCGAGGGGAGGGGAGGAATCAACAACTTGCTCCAAACTCTGTGTGGAAATTGGAATTTGCATCTTCTCTAGTAATGAAAACTATCCCAAGCCTAGGTGCATTCTCCCAGTCCTGGGAGATGTTGTAAGACACTGTTGTAGCAGCTGCCATCTTGGCTGACATGTAACTGGAACCTTCCACAGGTGAAAATATGAGTCTTCACAGCTTGAGCTAAAAAGGCAGGTTCCCAGGCTGAGAGCTGTAACAGATTTACATCCTCTGTGAATGGAACAAAAAGGGGAACACATAAGACACACTGACCAGTGGATTACACTGTCACACAATAAAAGCCCCTTTAAGACCACATTTTAAGTTATTTCCACATCTCATAGTCTAGTGGGACCTCATTTGATATCTCCTTCTCCACTTTGATGCGGAGAAAGGGACTGAGAGAGAAGAATGAAGACATCTCTTCATTGTTTCCCTCTTACTTGTCCAACTGGCCATTTGTGCACATAATTACCTGAACTATGAGCAGTTTTAAAATAGAAGGCCTCAGAGATAGAGCTTAAATGCACAGTTTCAAGTGGAATGCACTTATATGAATACTGGGTGACCCAGTATCCTCTTGATACCAATAGATTGGATGCAAGCAGTTTTACAGGGATCCACTAGGGGGCAGGAATATGCATAATTCACCAAATGGTGGCATGTAAGGTCTCTCCCAAAAGCCAGTGGATTACTGATCATCATTATCATTGTGAAATGTATGCATGGGTAATATTTAAGAAGTTATATATCTGTACTGGAAATTATGCTCTTAAAGCCTTAAAGTTAAAGCACGTTGCTGGAGGAGTGGGCGGGAGGGGATGACCGGCCTTGGACAGGTTCTCTTCCAGCAGGGAGTAGAGACTCCTCTCTCTCTCTGTTTGGTCAAGGATCTATTGTGCATTGTCTGTATCACAATGGAGTCCTATTTGCATTACTGAGACAGATGCTAATCAAAAGAGTGAGAAACTACAGAATAGGGAAAACTGCAGGAAAAAAAACAACCAATGCAGGGGGAGCACGGGTTTATGAGTAAAGGCAATAGACTTCTGGGGTAGAACTGGGAGCACTGAGACATCTCCATGAAAGATTGAGGGTGACACGAACTGCCAGTGTGTTCTTTCTTACGAAAGGATCACAGCCAACCTGTCTGGAAAACGCTACAAAATGTTTGGGTGAACTAAACTTCATTAGACAGGAAAGTACCTTGTAAAGTCAAGGCTCAAGAATGTGTTATAATTTTGTTTTTAGTGATATTGTTTGTTTTTCAGTACTTGTACTTGGTACTTCTCAAATCTCTATACTTTGTTTTACATGTTTTTCACTATAAACATCTCTAAGTGCTGAGTGTTAAGAGAAGTGGAGAACTAAGGTATAAGTGGTAAGCAGGATGGATACTGTTCCTTTGGGAGCAGTGGATCTGTGAATTCTGTGACTGCCCAGTGTGACAAGGGCTGGACACTGCAGGGGATGCTTGGAGGGTTCGCAATTGGAACATGCCTATCACAAACCTGCAGAGGGAGATCAGACCTGGGGAATCAGAACTGCAGGGTACAGTATTTTCACTCTGCCACATTTCAGATTTAGATATCATTTATTTCAGATGATAAAAAATGCATCCACCTGAAACATATACAGACTATTTACAAAATCAGATAGGACTGATTTAGACTGGCCAGCCTTTTCAGCCTACTACAATCCCTTCAATAATCTTCTCTATGTGAAACGCATAATTGATCTGACAGATGTACCATCCTGGGACTGTCCAACAAGGCAAGTTTTAAATTCTTGTCCGGCAAGATCTAGAGAATAGCAGAGCAAGCAGAGCTCTCTCTCTCTCTCTCTCTCTCATGCACACACATACAGAATTAGAATATCAGCTTCCACTTTTTAAATTCTGCCCTAGGCAGTGTTTTGGGAAGTTCTAGCCTTCAATATTTCCTGGGCAGACAGGAAAGCCTGTATGGAAAGAAGAATGAGAAGTGGCAGCTTGAGAGAAAAAAAAATGGGAGTGAGGGTAAGTAGGAAAGGTGGAAAAACATTTAGACAGATGGAGTCGTGATTTTCAGTCACCTGGCTCTCCAAAATGAGTGTGCTAGCTACCATAATTTGACTTTTGATAGCCTACAGGACTCCTATACTTTAGAGCTTGAATTGTTCATTACTGAAACTATATGTTCATATTCTTGCTGACAATTTTCTGTATTGCTGGAAACTTGCACTGAAGCCACAAATCACCCTACTATGCCTCCCCAGTCAGAAACTCTGTTCTCCACAGAGGCACCAATGAATCACTGTAGATAACTATGTCTAAACCCAACATTTGAGACTGCTTGGCAGTTACCCTGAGATTTAAACATGAAAGCTGCTAACTCATTTCTTCACTTGATTGATTAAACACAATTACTCAACTACTCTTCACAGCAATTGTGACATACAAACTGCAATTCATATAACCGTCATGGGTGCTTTCTGCTCTAGTTAGACACACAGAGGAGTTCAAATGGCATTCTCATGCGCCAGTGTGTGGCTGGCATCACTCAGTCCCATGCTGAAGCACACATCCTCCTTAAAGCAACAGGGAGCAATTTATTCCTGAGCTACTCTGACTTCAGTGGAGTTACACCAGGGGTGAATTTGGCCCAAGGAGTGCACCCAGAGACATTGAATATGCTGTTACGTACAGTATTACCCAAGCAACACCATCTAAATTTAGTTCTCCATTTAATAAGCTCTTCAGGGGAAGTGTCAGTTTTCCACATAGCCATAAACTGTTAGGGAGTTTTACTGCACAACAGCAGCTTGCTCAGTGACTAATCATAATTCCAATAACCCCATTCATCATCCCTTGCTCCTCTGACACCCTTTCCAACCAGGGAGACTGCAAGGAGATTGTCCTTTGGAACCTGGCTTCTAGCACGTCTATCATTCTGGTCATTTCCCATGGTAAATATCACTGTGGCACAGAATTAAAGAGTAAGACAGAGGGCCTACCTCAAATCCTGGAAAAGCAGCGTTCCCTAAGAGCAAATGGCATTTTGCTGAAGAAAAAGTGCTAGTAAGAATTTCTGTAATGCAGCTGAGTGTATTTACATACTGCACATAGAGTGCTAATGGCCTGGGCTCCCCTGCTGTCCTGCCTATCTCCATAAAGTACCATGACAGCATGATCAAGACTAAAAAAATAGCAGTGTTGCCAGTTTATCACATATCTCACAATATTTAACATTCTTCTTAAAGCTCCAGCACCTGGAGTCAAATGATTAGGTGAAAAATCTCAGCTTATATAAAAATAAAGTAAGTTTCTAGACCTCATGGCTGCAGAGAAAAGCTTAAAAACATTACTTGCGAGCACACAAAAACCAAAAGGCAAATAAAAAACAAACAATTATTTTATAAGATTTTTGGAGCCTGACTCATTATTTTTGAACAGCTGACGTTGGCAATACTGAAACAACGTCTCAGATACGAATCCAATGCAAAGAGGTCAAGCTAGTGACACATACATCTTGCTGTGCTTCAAGAATCTATTTAATTATAAGTGGGACTGAGCAGCCATAGCCTTCTGTTGGAAACAGGGACAACTAGCCTCATGGCTAATGGCACAGATTGGCCATTACAGTCTCAGCTGGCTGTGTTAACTTTTCAATCAGTTTGAACTTCCAGCGTTAATGGGATCAGTGGGTGAGTAAATAACTAATTAAAACTCATATATCTCCAGACACCTCTTTCCTCTAGGAAAATATTTGGACCACATCCAGTTTGCTAATCATTTCATTGTCAGCACTTTAAAGGTAGGGTATGAAGCTCTGAAGTTTTAGGCTCCATTATGAATCACTGAACAAACTCTTTGGGAAGCTAAATCCAGGTGTCTGCACACCACAGGGAGAAAATGTCCCTTTCTCCAACTGCATAAGAGAATACACAGGCACTAAGAGCCAGGTTCTGAATAAGGACAGGAATATACTTGATAATGCTGTAATTGTGGTCGTTTCCATCGGAGGATTATTTACTGCCCTATTTTCACATTTGTTTCAAATTGTATTTTGTCACATGGACCAGATTGTGCCTTCCCACACATTTTCCCATGGGGCAGAAACTCTCTGAATTCTTCTACACTGATGGTGTTTGCCTTCCTCATAGAAGCAAATTCTCATTCCCCAAACCTCCTGGATCCATTAACAGCAACACAGCTTCAAGCAGATCCTCTGAAAGCATGGTGAGGCTAAGTTGCCAGTGCCTCACCTCCCTGGAGCTACCCTAAGGGGCGGGGACACAGGATCAAGGGAGCACCATTCATGTCCATTACATGAACATCTTGCCTGGGAGTTTGTACAACCGTGGGTTGTACTAACTCCTGAGCAGATTCCTCACTTCGTTTGTGGGCACTGAGGGACAAAGTGTGCTCCCCAGAGCACTCTCTTCAAATGAGGATCCTGAATACCAGAATGAACCCTCTGTGTCAGGAAAATAGTGTGACACCCTCCGCAAACACTATATGTACAAACTGCTATATAAGCAGATGACCTTAGGGCAACCTGGCCCCAAGACATTACAGAGCTTATAATAATAATAAACTCTGGCACAGATGGTACTTCCCCATCCCTGCTTCCTTGTGCAAATGTGATTGGCACATGGTGGGAGCCAAACATGTGGGTTAGCAGGTACAGTCTGGGCACATTTCTTTCCTTCCATCACCAACACTTTAGAGACTGAAAACAGAGAACTGTTAACGTCTTATGTAACATACATTGTCTTGCCAACTCAGGATGTTCTCCCAAATATTTGGTGTTTTTCTTAAAGCCTCCTGGAGTCAGATGATTAGATGAGAATCTCGGTTTTCAGGGTTTTAAAATAAAAAGTTCCTAGCTCTCACGACTGTAGAGAACAAGCCTGGCAATATAAACCTTAAACACTTCATATGCACAAGACAAATAGAAAGAACCGAAAACTTATTATTTGAAAAAAGTCATCATTTTGGAGGTCTGACCTGAGATTTTAGATGTTTGGCTTTGACAATATTGTTCTCACTATTTAATCTGAATGGCTCTCTCGCTCATTTTTAGGGGATGGGGGAGTATCATTTTACACATCTTGGATCATTAAAATTAATTTACTGCTTTTCACTTTCAGACGTTCACTGGCACAGGGAAGTGTTTATTTGCTTAACAATCTTTTCTCTTGAAATTTAGAAGATTCATAAAACTGTTTAGTGTGGTCTTTGGTTTTAATCAGCTTGTTGGGTTTTTTTAAACCATATCTACATTTTGGGACATATCTGAGTTGAGCGTCCTATTAAGAGTGAACAACTGATGATCTTTTGTGTTCATGCAGGCCTGCAAAATCCTGAGCAATAATACCAATGACGCTAGCTGTTGCCTCAAGAGCAAAGATAAATGTCACCTCTAAAACATTCTCTTTTGTCTGTATAATTTAACCAGTAAAAAAGTTGGTCCAATAAAACATATTACCTCACCCATCCTGCCTTTTTAGTTTAACAGCAGCAAAGTTACTGAATCAGTTAGTTATATAAGAATGTCAGTGTTGCTTTAGCAGCCACTCTCTCACTGGTGTAGTGTCACATAAATGTAATGAGTTCTGTAAAGGATTTCAGAATAAACAAATTACACTCACAATACTCATCATTCTCACTACTAGACGTGTGTCTTTAGCTTCCAACTTTACCCCCAAGTATCGTCTCCTTTGTATGAGAAAGGCAAGTATAAGAGCCAGGTACTTCCTCAGACCCCTTATATTTCCTGGTTGCTTTCTCAAAAGCCCATCTCATTACTTTATTAACTTATCACAATATGACTGGTTTCAGAGTAGCAGCCGTGTTAGTTTGTATCCGCAAAAAGAAGGAGTACTTGTGGCACCTTAGAGACCAACCAACTATTTGGGCATAAGCTTCGTGGGCTAGAACCCACTTTATCAGATGTATAGAGTGGAACATACAGTAGGAAGATATATATGAAAAGGTGGAGGTTGTCATACCAACTTTAAGTGGCTTAATCAATTAAGGTGAGCTATTCACAGCAGGAGAAAAAAAAACACGTTTGTAGTGATAATCAGAACAGGATGGCCCATTTCAAGCATTTGGCAAGAAAGTGTAAGGAACAGTAGGGAGACACTTAACATGGGGAAACAGATTGCAAATATGGGGAAATAGATACAATTGGTGTAATGACCCAGCCACTCCAAGTCTTTATTCAAGCCTAATTTAATGGTATCCAGTTTGCAAATTAATTCCAGTTCTGCAGTTTCTCCTTGGAGTCTGTTTTTGAAGCTTTTTTGTTGAAGAATTGCCACTTTTAACTCTGTTACTGAGTGACCAGAAAGATTGAAGTGTTCTCCTACTGGTTTTTGAATGTTATGATTCCTGATGTCAGATTTGTGTCCATTTATTCTTTTGCATAGAGACCGCAGAGTTTGGCCAATGTACATAGCAGAGGGGCATTCCTGGCATATGATGGCCTATATCACAATAGACGTGCAGGTGAGCCCCTCATGGAATGGCTGATGTGATTAGATCCTATGATGGTGTCACTTGAATAGGATCCAGGGTGGACCAGCAGCCACCCTATCAGCTTCCCTTTCCCTTAAGTTCCCTGTGCAACAGTTGCCCAGCAGGCTATCAGTTGTTGGCAGCTCAGCTGTCCCTCCCCACATTGTCTTGGAACTGTTCCTGGGCACCTCCTGCTTGCTGTGCAGGGGGTGGGGGAAGGGAGGCTAGTGTCAGAGTATCCCCCTCCCCCTGCTCCTGCATCCCACTTACCCCTTCTCCATATAGAGCAGGGTGGGGACAGAGAGAGCTTGGGGCAGCAGCTGCTGTCTCTGCTTCCTGATCCACTTGAAAACACAATGTATTTAAGAGTGAGGTCAGCTTACTTAAAGGGACAATGCACATCTCTCTCTCCCACACACAGAGGATGTACCTCTGTCTCTGTCTGCCATGCTCTCTCCCCTCCCTCCATTCTTGTAGTGTGAGGCTACATTAACAACGTCTTAACCCTTGAGGGCTCAGCTAAAAGCTAGTTCATCATTTAGCAGTAAGGCATTCCCTGGGAAATATCCCACCCTCTTCCACCCTCTAACTTCACCACCTCAACAAAACTTCACAATCATCATCGCTCTGTATAGTATTAAATTTATATAATATATAGATTTTTTTCTGGTGAAAAAATTTTCCCTGGAACCTAATCTCCCCCGCCCATTTACATTAATTTTTATGGGGAAATTGGTTTCGCTTAACATCTTTTTGTTTAAAATCACATTTTTCAGGAACATAACTACAACGTTAAGTGAGGAGTTACTGTATAGAAAGTTAAAGTGATGTTTCCAATATCACCTAGGAGACTAGGATTCTATTCCAAAGTCCCAATGGAGAGACCTATTCACTGGGGTAAGTATCCATGTCTGTCTTAATTAAGAGCTGTTACCTAAAACACTTTGTACTTCAAAGCCTATTTGAAATGTGGGATGGGGCACTGTGTGACTCAGTAGAGGTTCTTTGCCTTTCCCATCCTGCTCAGCCCACACTATCTACACTGCTTCACCTAGAGGTATTTGTTGTTTTGGTTGATACTGACTAACACCGCTACCACTCTGAAACCTGTCACCTAGAGGTGGCACTCACCAAGCAGGGTGGCTGGACTTGCATCTCCCATTGGAAGAAGCAACATACTACCATTAGAAGCATAATTCAAAACAGGTCAACAGTGACCACTAGTTGCTACAAGCTGATGGCTCTTTGATGGTGTTGGTGCTTAGAGTTGGGTGTTTTTGGTCTAGATTCCAAGCATTCAGGAATTCATATCACAAAGCCTGAATAGGCATGAAGACACTAAGATGTCCCTCCAGGTCAGGGCTGAGACAGTGCTAGGGCAGTGCGGAGAAGAATGCTTGTTCTGTACATAAATAGGAATCAGTCTGTCAAGAATCAAGACAGAATCAGAATCAAGGCTGTCAGTCTGGTACTTTTCCCAATTGTTAATGTCATATTAAAATAGTAGCAGAGGTTTTCATGCCCTTCTGCACTTCCTGCAACAGTTCTGATTCTGATCTCAACTCAAACCAGGAAGCAACAACTCTGCTCACTGGCAAAGAAATGTAGTACTGGAGCACTCATTACATTTTCAGCCCAAAGGAACTGGAAAGTCTAAGCCAAACTTTTTAAATATGACCCTGTGCTAACATTATTTATGTCCTGGTAAACTGATATAAAAATAGAATGGGAGTCAAGAGATCTGGGTTGGATTCCCAGAATTCACACCACAGGCTTACTGTGTGTCCTTGGGCAAATGACTTAAATCCTCTGTGTGAAATTTTGGCCTTCTTGAAATTAGTGGCAAATTCTTGACTTCAGCAGAACCAGGATTTAATTGTCATGTTGAAATTTTCCCATCTTTGAAACAGGGATATGTTATTTCCCACACAGGAGTATTGTGAAGTTTCAGACATTATAAAATACTGAAATCTTTGGATGAAAAATGTTATGGGGGAGATTTTCAAAGGAACAAATAGCAGCTAGATACCTAACTCCCACTGAAAGCCAGTGTAAGATAGACGTCTGATTTTGTGCCTTTGAATCACCACTCCATCTCCATTCTAGTTATCATTTTTCATGTCTGTAAGGCCAGAGATACAAAGAGCATTGTAGTGTTAGTTAAATATGCTGAGTTAAAGTCCCTGTGCAAAGAGCGCATAGTGCATAGACACAAACTGATATGAACTAGAAGAGAACAGAAGGGGACTCAGAGTGGAGACTGGCTTTATAGACATGCTCAGTATATTAGTAGATAACCATCACCCTCGCCGCTAAAATATTTTGACTTTAACCTATGTACAAGGTTGTGCTAACATTTTTAATTAGCAGTTTGCTGATGAGGGATTTATGACCCCTATTAATAATTAGTTTATTACTTTACAGGAAACAATGCCTGATTTCTTTTCCTTTTTTTCTAAAAAAAAATCCTGCTGAGCAATCACAGACAGCAATTCTTGCCAAGTCACTGTCAGATGGACTAAGAAGTGAATGATTTCCTTTGCAGAGTTAATTTAAGCTTATTATTTAAAAAATGACATGAAAAAGCAAGTCCAAGGCCAGCACACGGGAAGCCTGAGCTCTCACAACACAAGCTAAGCCCATGTCTTGTTAGTTCTACAATTTTTGTTTGAATGCACGTCTTAGGGGCTGATCAAAGCCCATTGATGCCAATGGCAATCTTTCCATAGACATCAATGTGTTTTGGATCAGCCCTATAAATAAACTAAAGGGTTAGGGACTGGCAAGTTATGGCTTACAGTGTGTTTTCATAAGTTTTGATGGAGGACAAGATGGTGTAACGCTTTCTTTGGGCACTCAGAATCACCTTGTTGACCCTCTGCCTCCAGCCTGAGAGAGAAAGATTTGCTGGTGCTTAACTGGGTGTCAGCCTCCCAAACACTCTCTCTCCTCAGGGCAATGCTAGCCCTCACTTTGCACATTCACAATAGGTGAACCCCATTCCCTGAACCTCTTTCAAGCATTCTCCTATGATATCCAGCCCAGCATGGGCTACTTACAGAAATACCAGGTTTGCTAAGTGGACAGTTTGACTGATTCAACCCCGGGATCAGTTCTTGTATAACACCACAGCACTGAATTATATTTATAGTGAAATCAGCCATATGTTTAATAACAAAGATTTGAAGATAGTAAGGATAATGGAAACAGGAAAGTTCCACATAGAACAAACAATCTCTAGCTTGTTAGTGACTAAACTTAACCGTCTATCTAAAAGCAGTCTTATCTTACCGAAAGCTTTCTTGCAGTGTTTCCACCGAAGACTGGTTCATTTTCATTACTGTAATTGCATTGCCTGATTTCTCTCTCAGGTGAAGGCTCAAGGAGTGTCTTTTTGCCTTTCCTTTATATTCCCCAAAGTCATTGTTTGTCCCCAGAGTCAAAATGACCCCCAGTGGTTTATTCTCTAGTGTGTTGACTTCATATGCAAAGGGAACTTCCATTTTGTGCTGGCCTACAATGTTTAAATTACATGTGAACTGAGGTGAATGTGCATTCTTTGGCAGAAACCAGTTTGTCAACCCTGCCTTGATTCAGACTTTTAGGAACATATTTTTAGTGTGGGCCATGTATATATGTATATACACCCACACCCCTTATGTAATATTTGTATATACATTTCACAACAATATTAACGACCACTGTGACCCCAGATTTTATTGAAGACCACATACGACACTCTTTATGGATAAATACCATGAAAGCAGTGTGGTAGGTTTAGAGAGTTTGTATGTTAGGAGTAGCTGTTACAGAATGCTGAGGGGTTCTTACACATGTGAGCATGTATGACTGGCACAAAGAAGGAGTTACACTCATAAGGGGCAGTTTTCAGGAATAATAGAATGGTCTGAGACTTGTTGAATGCACAGGATACCATATGAGTGGATAACAAGGATCTTTTTGTTTGTTTAGGCTGGGATTTATGAAGGAGCCTAAAGTAATTACATGTCCAAATCCCATTAAAATTCAATGGAATCTGAGAAACAAATTTCCCATGGCTTTTTTGGAAAACTCCAGCCAGTTAGCAATGTTTGAATGTGTTTTTCAGCAAGTCTAGGTGCAGAAACTATATATACATATACATATGTATAAACAAATACTGGCAATCTAAAATGAACAGCGTGTTTACAATCATCCCAAACTCTCATCCATCAATTCTCCTCAGGACTTGTCTTATATTCAGCTCTTGCAACATACCAGGAACTTAGGTCAGCAAAGTCAAGCTTTTTCAGACCTTTTAGGGAAGCAAATTCCAGAGCTAAGGGCCCCGCTCCCAACATCTCCCTTTCACTGGATGTATAAATCTGTCAAGTATCTCACCAGCCCTCAACCTGGAGAGAGCACAGCAGTAGAGTCCATCTCTATGAGAGGTAGGGCCCAAGTTACAGAGGACTTAATAAATAAAAACACCACCTTGAATCACACCAGTGATCTCTACAAAAAACAGGTGCAATGGGCATCATGCTACGAAAACAATCCAGCCCCTCTAAGGGCATGTCTACACTTGCCTCCAGAGTGATCGATCCAGTGGGGGTCGATTTATCGCGTCAAGTGAAGATGTAATAAATCGACTGCTGAGCACTCTCCCGTCAGCTCCGGTACACCACTGGCACGAGAAGCGTAGGCAGAGTCAGTGTGGGAGCATCAGCAGTCAACCTACCGCAGCGAAGACACAGCGGTAAGTAGATCTAAGTATGTCGACTTCAGCTACGTTATTCACATAGCTGAAGTTGCGTAAGTTAGATTAACGTTCTCCCACTCCTCTCCCCAGTGTATACCAGGCCTAAGTAAATGGCAGCCACATCCTATACTAGTTGATGCTTCAAGCATAGCCCCTACCAGAACGCACTGCACTAAGATAACAAGAATACGGATTCACATTGCATGGGAGGGAATCTCACAACAAGTGGAGCTTCATTTTAGCAAATATGTAGATACACTGCACAATGATGTCTCTCCATTCTTGTCACTATACTGTCCCTAGAAATCAAATGCAGCTCAGAGAAATTACTCTAGTAGCATAAAGAATAGAAAGGGGTACAGAATAAAGAACAAAGTGACTGAAAATGATGCAAGGATCTAAAGCTGCATTATTATAATAATGTTGCTTTTATACAGTGCCTTTTATCTGAGGAGCTAATCTGCTTTATAAAAGTCAAATTGTTCAGCCTCATGGTAACTGTGAGCTAGGTCATTAATATTATTATACTTATTTTGTTGAGGAGAAGTGATGGCTTGAAGAGAGACACGACTTCCCCAATATTATATATCAAATCAGTAGTCCTAACTCCCCATCTGCTGTTCTAACCACTAGCCACTGCGACCTCCATCCTTTTTGAAGACAAGATACTTAGAGGAGAAAGAAAACCTGATAGGATGTGCAGGACTGCAGATGTCATCCCAGCATTGCACATGCCACAACGGTGTTAGTGCAAGAATTGCTGGTGGAAAACTGTCTTTTCCTACAGGAAATTAAGCTAAAAACATTAACTGGCAAAGGCACAAAAAGTGCTATTTCTGGAAACAACCAATGTCATTGTTGTCTGAGTTGAAGTGGTGAAAGACACAATAATGTACCAACAGCAGTAGTAAAACCCAGGAATGGGCTGGCTTCTAAGTGTCTGGATTAACATCATGATATGTCCATAATGGAAATGTTGTGAGATGGAGGTCTTTTGAGTGCAGAGCCCAGATTCACAGATCCAGCCATAATCTGCTACTAATACAACTCAAACAGGAGGCTTTGTTCATGTTTGAAATCAGACAGTATCTTCCTTACTTGGGTCAGAAGCCTCATTCTCTATAAATGGATCGCTTGCTATTGAGATAGATATTGATCCAGCATTACTCGAACCGGTTGGGTAAATCTGTTTCTGGACAGAGAAATAAAACAAAAAGATTATAGACAAAATTGCAAAGACTTCTCTGGGGGACAAAAAGCAAGAAGGGAACATGACAAACTACATTAGGGGCCTAATGTGCACAGCGTCTGTAAGAACCTGTTGTTGTGAGAGAGAGCGATACTGAAAAAGTGAGACAAGGCAGAAGACAATGTTGCACTCATTTATCTTTGCACAGTGTGCAGTACAATGCAGCACATTATTATTTATAGCATTTCCACAGCTTTTAATTTCTCTGGATGTTCCACTACTGTCACTACCTGTCAAAAAGTAGTTTAAGGTACTAAAACCCTTTTCATTCAAAACTCTCTCTTCTTAAAAACGTTTTTTAATTTTTGTTGCAGTGAATCATTAACTCAGTAAATTCCCCAATTTCAGTCTCAGTTATGGACTGATTTGTTCAGGAAATAAGCTGAACAAAAAAGTATCTCAATAGCTAAACTGCATACAATAATCAACTCTAAGATTTAGATTACAACTGTGGTTAACTCTTCTATCTCAGATGAAGAAACAGAGAATACAGACTAGTAGTTAGCTCCGCTTTCCAAAATGCAAAAAGATGGGATCAACATTGCTCTTCCAGCTTAGGCAAGTTATGAGGTCAAAGACCTATTTTCAAAAGTGATTTAGACATCTAGTAATTTTGAAAATATTATTCAGCCCTAAAGCACTTAGTGTTCTCTGCAATGTATAAACATAAACATTATATACATACATACAATTCTTTGCACAATGAGGATATTCAAGCTTAGCTAATACTACAGACATGCAGCCTATGCGTGTGTGTTAAAGGGTTAATTGTCTGGGTTCTTGTCCTTGTCCTTCAGTTTCCCTTTGCCAGAAATAATTAGGATGTGGCTGCCCATTTCTTCCTTCCCCTTACAACTAGGGTGACCATATTTCCCTATGCTGAATACAGGACAACTGGTAAAATTACTCGTATTCAAGCAACTTCAATGGCAGTCAATCAGAACTATGCAGTACAAACATTCAAATTAACATCAAGTTGACTAACCCCTGTTAAAAAGAAATCTTGCGTAGTTGGATTATTTTTATTTACCTTCTTATCTTTAAGGCTTAGGGTTTGCGAGGGGAGGAGTGACCCCCCCCACACATACATACACAGGGAGACGTCACACATACACACAGACTCCCATACACCTCTCTCACACAGGAGGGGTGACCAACTGACCCTCCCCTCCCTGCCTGGCACTTTCCGCCCTCCATGCCTGGCTGGGCCCCCAGGACAGACCTGCATCTCTTGGTACCTGGCGCTGTGTCTTCCCGAGGCAACACATGGGGGAGGCCACGCAAGGTCTCATGCCCCCGCTCTCTAGATTTCTGCCAGGATTCACACCAGAATGTGGCCAGCAGCAGCCTTTTGGCACAGTGCAGGAGGGAAGGAACGGGAGCATCCATATTCTATTTTTTGTGCTCGCTGCATACCTCCTCCCCACTCAGAACCTTTGCCAGCAGTGACAAAGGAAGCGCAGAAATCAAAGCAACGCTGCTCTCTGTTATTAATCTCTCAGCATCTTCCCTGACAAGATCGAGAGAAGTCACTTTGGGAACACCAATTTCACTATGAAAAATGGTAAAAGGAAATGCAAGCAAACATTCCAGTAGGAAGACAATACTGGAAAGGGCGAACATATGGAAAGTGAGACCTAAGGGATTTCTCAGGATGAAATGGAGACATGAGTGAAATCTTCCTTGATTTTCACTTCGACGAGCCCAGCTCAGTAAGACAACTTAGATGATATTACATAGTTGAGGGTTCTTCCCTTCTTTACAGCCATTATACTTGAGTCTGAAATGAGCACAAATGTTTATTTTACATAAAGCAAAATCTTTGGATGCTCAGATTCTGGGCTGTGGGAGGAGTCAAAACTAAACAATATTTTACATGGTAAAACAGATAGACTAAATAAAAATGCTAGATTTACAATGTATCTTGTTAGTAGGACAACGCATTTCCCTTTCAAGTTTTAGTTTCATATAACATGCACTACCTTTTAGAAGCATGATTGAAAAGCTACAAAGAGTTTTTGGGGAGAAATGGTCTGCAAAACAGCTGTAAATTATAGCCCAACAAAGCATATACAAATACAATGTTCTTTCACTTTAAGAAAAAGATAGAATTTTCAGATGAGATACTCCTTGGAGTGCAATGAATAGTATTACTCCAATGGTTTCTAAAATGCTATAAGAACCAATCAACACAGATCAATGAGTGGCATTTGCCAATATCTTCTTCATTATCAAGGGATGCAAACTAAGGCAGATGTTTGTGCCTGAATAGACACTTTATTGTTCAAAACTGAAGCTATGAAAGGGACAAAGCAGGTCAAGTTATTGCTCTCCATTGAAGGAAATAGACAAGCCTTCCAAATGCCCATTTGGGCATAAGCGTGCGCAGCACATTTCATTAGGGTGTACACCCAGGGAATTTTATTTATTTATTTTTTTAAAGGTGCCACACTCTGCACTGAAAACCACTTTTGTTTTTCTGAGACATTAGAGTGTGCCCGCGCACACCCAGCACACCCTGTGCGCACTCCTATGTGTTTGGGGAAGAGATTTGTTCTTCTCTTTCTATTACTTCCTTTGGCCTCTACATTCCCTACGCTGTACAGTGTGTGCAGAAGAGCAAATCCACTGGGTACAACCATATGGAGCTTTGCTGAGGGGCTTGAATTATTCAGTGAGATGCTCACTCCCCAGTTCCTTTGAATATGTGCATTTCCCTTATGCAGAAATAATGGGTTGGGCCAGGCAAGGCAGGAGTGAGTTGCTGAGACAAATAGGAGGTTACCCTCTTCCTCTTGCTCCCTAAGACAATGGCATAATGGACAGAAAAATGTATAAAGCTCATGCAACCTAAAGCAATATTAATTCCTGCTGTGTGCTCTGTGAATCCACATCCTGCACCTCCGAGGGATCACAGGGTCTGGCAGTGACAGACACACAAGAACTTTGCAATAAGTTCAGCTATAAGAACACATAGTAACCTTTTCTGATCTGTACAGGCAAATCAACTTTCCAGTCTATTCCCAATGCACCACTGAATCTGTAAACTGGCTTCTGCATACCATGTACCTTCTCAGTTTCCATTAAGGAGAAAGGGAATTACACACACAGGGAGAACAGACTTGCGCCATTACATGTGTGAACACGGAGTAAACTTGTTAGTTAAATCAAACCTCACAAGGCAATCCTGATAGTGGATTCAGTTTGGACACAGAAGCACTTCTGCATATCTGCTAAAAGAAGGAACCTGTTAAAATGAATGAATCTACCGTATATCTGTGATTGTGGCTTTCATGTGCACTCTTCTCATCTCCTTAAATGATAAAGAATACATGTAAGGAAGGCCTTTCCGCCATAGGAATGACACTCCCAGCATTGACATCCCTTCTACCTTAAAACCCGAACCTACCCAAAGAAAACAAAAACACCACACCCTAAAATTAATGGAATCTCCATCATAGGAGATTTTAAAGAACAGGTTAGAGAAACACCTGTTAGGGATGGTCCAGAATAATACTTAGCCCTGCTCTGAGTGTAGGGGACTGGACTAGATGATCTCTCAAGGTTCCTTTCAGTCCAAAAATTCTATGAAATCAACCTTTAAAAATAGTAAATTAATAAAATCTAAAATAAAAAAAACAAACCCCCTACTCTGACCAGAGTTTTGATGCCAAAAACAGAGAAATGCCAGATACTCCATGAAGTCCATGAGGAACGTTGCTATTGATTTTATGTGGAAGATATTTACATACTATGGGACTGACAGAATTACCTGAGCAACATGGTTACACTAGAATTAGTATCTTCTATTCACATCCATGCAGGCAGGGTACTGGGACCACATGGAGCACCTTGTCTTCAAGGGTCTCCTCATGCTGATCCAATTGCAGGAGTGGGGCCTTAGTATCAGTTCAGGCCCCTTTATTCCCCAACCTACAGACTTTGGCCTCACACTCACAGGATGTTCCTACTAAGGCTCTGATCCTGCATGTACTTATTCTTCAACTTTGAACACGAGTAGTCCTCACAGTGGGATAGCTCACATGCTAAAAGTTAACCTCATGTGTGTTTGCGGAAGCTGGGCCTAAACAACTATAATTCAAAGACTTTAATCCATGCTATTGGCTAAGAATTATTACAAATCAGTTCTTTTTGAGTTAGTGGAGAGAATTCAGATTCTTTTATGCACATGCACAAGATCTCTATATTTGCTCTCCAGTAGTTTAAAATCACTAATCGCTTTTTAGCTATTAAAACTCAAAAAACAACTACAACAGCTTGTTGAGTGACACAAGGCAGCTTTTCATGTACCAACTGTAAGAGCAGACTAAAGTGTGTATCCCATTCCCAGACATGGTAACATTGCTCTTGTTTTAATTGCAGTATATTTTACAGCTGTGATTACACAACTGAGATGCATACTTAGTACATGACAAACTCCTGAGAACAGAATCAGACTCTAATGATGAATGCAAGGTATTATTTTTAACCAAAGGAGTAATGGAAAACTAGACCTAATTTTTAAAAAATGAATGTCTTCTATCTCTATATGGTGATCAAGTTAAACTCACAGAGAAATTCTATACAATTGTATTCTCTTTCATAGAAGAATCCTATAGAATTTAATAGAGAATGATTTTCCAATTTTTTTTCTTATTAATCATCCCATAGAAATATACACCATTTATAGAGAGAATAGAGAGAATTTTCTATTTAACAACTTTGGGATAGTTCAAAAAGCCGAGAAAGGTTATTCCTATTGAATTCTAAGGGACTTTTCCATAAGCGTTGTTTCTAAGAATGCAATTTTTTCTGAAGTCCTGCAACACAGTGCATTGATGTGTTCTGCCTTGAAGTCTGTTATTTTTATTAGCTAAGGTGCATAGAATATCAGTGGAGAGCTCCCAAATAAATATATTCATAATGTTCATCAGCTAATGAAAAACAGCTTGGAGTGTGGTTTGCATCTGTAAGTCGCATGCTATGCACAGCAAAAGGCACTTTCACTCAGAACCACATACTTTCAGGATCCTTTCCTACCCCCAAACCCAATACCGATCTGAAATAGTGAGGAGGATGTGGTCAGCTAAACTCAATCTTCAAGGCTCCTATACCTTAGTTAGAGCAGGAAATGCCCTTGTGTAGAGATGAGCTTATTTGCTTCCCTGTCCTTCTGCTGTGGAAGATAATCCCGGGATAGCAGCTCCTGCATTCCCCAAACCTTAGGAAATGCAGGGACTGCCTGGTCCTACTCTTCCTTCACCTTTGGTGAGCTAGCTGGCAAAAAAGCATGTCAGGCCCCTTATTTACAGTACACTAAGGTTTCCCTGGAAGTTTTTCTACTGCTGTTTTCTCTCTCTCTCTCCTCCCTGCTTTATTGTGTCTGGACCATTTCTGTTTTCAGAGTCACAGGTTAGCTCCAAGATGTTCGCTACTTTGTACAGTTCAGTGGGAAAACAAGCCTTGATTTGACACACGTTATGGCTTCAGCTTCGCCATCTCACTCACTCTCTCTTCTCACCTTTCCTCAGAACCGGAGGCTTGCACTACCTCTGAATTACTTAGCAGAGACTCAGGTGACATTTTTGCTATGAAGTCTCAGCTTATTGAACTGTTAAGACCACTTTGTTTCATGTACTCCATCCCTATTTCTGTTAAGTGTATTTTATTAATCTTTTTATTATTCCTGTTATTATTTTAATTTTGCCTTTGTTTTCTCCTAGTCAGATCCATGGCCTAAAGGACCATGCATCTCTTCTGTATCCCTTGAAATCTCACTGCCACATGGCTCTCACTGCTGGCACCTCAGGAGCAAAAGAGCAAACAGTGAAAGGTGCATCTGTCTGATTAAGGCAAGGGAGCTATTTTGATATTCTCTCCTCAAAGTTTAATGAAAGTAGGCCCATTGAGCAGGGCAGCCCTGTGGGAAGACACTGTTCATCCAGCCTAGATGATTATATTACATATTTCAAAAATACACATGAAAAGCTTCAAGGCATATAACTCCAGGAGGCAAAGAGGTAATTCCCCAGACCCTCCCCAAAAGTACGGCTTCCATAGGTTGACTGGCTGAATGGCATTAGTAACAAAGTTCTGCCATCTTGGAGGCAGCCTACCTTGACTGTACTTGGAGTGTCTGATACTTTGATACTTTTGATAACATGTTCTTGTGTTTTCTTGTTGTTGTTGTTGTTGTAAAATTCACTAACCAGCTGGCAGAGACATTGGTTTTGTTGCATTTCAAAATAAGGGGGAGAGAGAGTAAACTGGCTGGATAAAGTACAGCTCTTGGCAGTTTTCCCTCTCGCCTTGCAACAAAATGTTGGGAGGAGTTGCTAAAGGATAATTTGGCTACATTATCTCTGCATTATCTCCGCAGCAGGAGCCCGGCATGCTGACACTGGAGACATATTGAGCCAGTCCTTATCCAACCTATTGTTGCTTTTAAAGACAATTGCAAGTAATGGTATTGAAATTATCAAGACGTGCAATTTTAAAGAAGCAACAAAAACTCTCATAGAAAAATAATTAATTCCACTGTATTAAAAAGGATTTGGATGCTTTGAAGCACAGGTTTCCCCATTCCTTCTGGCTTTTTGCTCTGCTGCAAAAACTGTCTATTGACGTAAATGGCACTTTCTTCTCCTGACAAGATTTCTGCAGCAATGCAGTAGTGATTTTATTATGCAGTGCTCTATTTTAAGTCAATTGAGATTATTAGTAAGGTACAGCATTACACATCAGTATCACTTCTGCATCAATGCAGAAGTACTTATAAACCTCATAGGGATAAGCTGTTTGTTAGCATATATGTATTCCTTATGGAAAAGTCCTAAAGAGTTGGGAATCAGAACTAAAGCCACATCAACTGTCTTTCATTCCCTCTGTTCCATCTGCTAGACCGGGGTGGGCAAACTACGGCCCGCGGGCCACATGTGGCCCGTGAGCTAATTTTGCCCGGCCCTCTGAGCTTCCGGCCGAGGAAGCTACCCCCGGCCCCTCCCCTGGTGTCCCCCGTCCTCTACCTTCCCTGCTCTCCTGGAGCTTCAGCGCTGGACAGGGTTGCAGTGGCGTCGCTCTGGGACGGGGGAAGCCTCCTTACCAAACCGTTTCCCCATCCCCCGGAGCCGCTGCATGCCATGTCCAGGAGTGGCCCTGGACAATGCTGCAGTGGCATGGCTCCGGCGGGGCCTGAGCTGCCCCTGGGAGCGGCACGGTAAAGGGGCGGGGCTGCAAGCTCCGGCGGGCCATGCAGCAGGAGCTCCTCCCCCAGCCACGGCGCTGCAGCATTGTCCAGGGCCACTCCTGGATGTGGGGCGCTGAGGCTCTAGGAGAGGAAGGAGGCGGGAGTAAGTGGCATGGTAAGAGGGTGGGGGTGGGGGGAGTTGGATAAGAGGCAGGGAGTTCCAGGGGCAGTCAGGGGATAGGGAGCAGGGGGGTTGGATGGGGCAGAAGCCTGGGTGGGGGCCGGTCAGGGAACGTGAATGGAGGGGTTGGATAGGGTGGGTGAGTCCCGGGGGTCTGCCAGGAGGCAGGGGGGTGTAACAGGGTTGGGGCAGTCAGGAGACAGGGAGCGGGGGCGGGGTAGGATGGGGGTGGGGTCCCAGGGTGCTGGTTTGGGGGGGGTCGGGAGGGGGCATTCAGGGGACAAGGAGCAGGATGGGTTGGGTATTCTGAGGGGGGCAATCTGGAGCCGTCAGTGGGTGGGGGTCGGATAGGGGGCAGAGCCTTCCCTACTCAGCCCGCCGTACAATTTTGGAACCCCGATGTGCCTCTCGGGCCAAAAAGTTTGCCCACCCCTGCACTAGACCAAAACTGCTCCCTGATAGTAATGTACATAGGGTCTAATTTACAAGTGACACAAGCATACAACAGGAGTTACACCCATGCAAATAAGGACAGATTGGGCTCAGACTGCAATATAATGTTTCACTAATTGTATGGAGCAGAAAATCATTTTTAGAATAAGAGAAGATAAAAAGTCCTACACAGAACAATTTTCCACTCAACTTCCTATTTATGTCTCAAAATGCTTCAGTGACAAAGAAGGGGTGGGAAGATAAAATTGTAATTTGAAAGAAAAAAACCATAAGATATAAATAAGATTCTTAAACTGTAAAAACCTAGGACAGATTGTCAGGGTGGTTTCAAAATGCTCTTCCTTATTTCAAGAATAACAAATGCCACCATCACAATTAAAGGAAATATGCTGCCTAATCTGGCTTTCACAAACATAGGATGCAACAGTTCACAGGAAATTCAATATTATCCAGGCCCATTACACTAGGTAGGGTGACTAGACAGCAAATGTGAAAAATCGAGATGGGGATGAGGGGGTAATAGGAGCCAATATAAGAAAAAGACCCCAAAATAAGGACTGTCCCTATAAAATCAGGACATCTGGTCACCCTAATACTAGGAAAGTATCTCATTTTCTTCTGACTGAGCTGTTCTGGAAATCCAGACACTCTGCTACATCTTAATCTGATCAGTTTAAATGTTTAGTGCCTTACAATCCCTTGGTATCTGTTGTCAGAAGAGTACTGTGCTGGTGTACATTAAAACTGTACCCTTGGTTTGATTTTAGAGCAACGTTTTCAAACTTCTTTGCGACAGAAATCACAGTAGGCCAGCTTAAGCCAGTCTTTACTAATATCACTTCTCACTAGCCTTGTCTGACACTGCTTGGTAACTCAGATCCCGCTGCTGTGAAACTCAACACACAGGCCCATTCCTGGTCAGTGAAGGCATGGGAGTAAAATGCCAAATCTTTCACAGAAATAGGTTTATTATTCAGCATTGTATCTCCCCTCTAACACACCATCCTGCAAATAAATAAAGGCACCAAGAGAGAAGCATCCCACTTGGTCATGCATCATCTTCCATCACCTCCATTCAGGCTGCTCACAGTGTTTATAGAAACCCTTCCCGAGTATTACTTCAGAAAATTCTAGTAATAAAATCAGAAAACCGCTTAACAGTCCAACCAGCCTTCTGGCTGCCAATTCTGCCACTGTGACCTCAGCAGACTCTGGTGTCCACAGCCCTTCACAGAAGGATGACAATCTTGAGCAAAATTAAGGGCCTTTCTTAAAATTCCTACTTTGCTGTGAAGCACGAAGTATTATTTGAGTAAAAGAAAATAGACTTGAAGAGAAAAGAGGGGAGTAGTAGCCTAGCTCCATTAGAGGGAGGCTTAGATCCTAGGGGCCAAATAAGCAGAACATGGATCGTGGAATATTGCCCAGAGGAAAAGGAACCATAGAAATGAAAAGGAACAGGAGGCGTCCAGATAATCTACTGTCTTCATGTCATTAAAGAGACTCTGTATCTTTTTAATTTAATGGTATTTACTGTTAAATCTATCTTGGATCTGAAAGTAACAGCAGCACATACTTTCCTTCAAAACGCTTTCTATTTGAAAAATTACAGTCTGGCTTTCTGGGCACTCCCATCCTTTTGCTTTTGTTTTCTCCCAGTTAAATAAATTCCTAGGGTTCATTTCAGACTGTTAAAAATGTCTGGTGCCAGCAAAAATATTTCTCTCATAAGAGTCGGTGAGCAACAGTAAACCCGTAGTGATTGCTTTAATGACGAAAATTAACTGGATGCATGCAATACTCCCAAGCACTGAATCCAGCCAGAATTTTAGTGTTCTAAACACTCCTCCCCAAACATGCATATGAACCAAACACATATACAAACATCTCCAGCACAAATGATGCTCATTTGTATAGGCTTTCTTGAAGTCTTCTAGGGTTGCCTCTTTTTACATGGGAGGGTCTTAAATTTATATATGCTACTTTGCTTCTTGCAGTATCCAGCTCAAGCCAGAACCTTGCTTTGAATTCATTGCTCTCGCCCCAGTCTCTGCAGGCTCTTAAATCAAGTCAAGCACCCTCACACATTCCAAAAGCCAATTTCCTTTGACAGTTAGTTTCCAAATGCAATGTAAACATTCCACTCCCATCCTTCCCCCCTCCCCAGGGGCCCCCTCCCCACTACAGACATATACACTCTCTTCCTATTTTTATGCATGTACCTACACATCTAGGGTGAAATTGTGACTCTGAGAAAATAAATAACAAAACTCCCGTTGACCGCAGTGGAACCAGAATTTCACCCAAGGTTCTTCAGAGTGCAGAAAATTTGGAAGGCAATAATTTGTAACTCTTAAAGATTTATTTTGCTGAAAAAGACAAACTCACGAGAAGAGAATTATATTGCATGTTTCATCAACAGCATTTTTTAAAGTAGCAGAATAATCATTATCCTCATTTTATCAAAGGGGAACTATGGCACTTAAAGGTGACATAACTTACATTGATATTTGATTAATTTCTCTCCCACCTCCACCCAGAGAGTGGAGTGTGTGTCTGTCTTGTGTCTGTCTGTGGGCTATTTCAGGTTTCTATTAGTGTAATGCACTCTCTGTAATAGTCTTTTATAGCCTTTTTAGGGTTTTTCTTTCTTTCTTTTTTAAGATTATCCTAGGATTAATCTAGAGTATATAAATGGAATTATTGCAGTACTGGTAAATAAGGACTGGTAGGAGATGAGCTAGTATTCAGATGTTTGAATTGCTTTCTACCATGCTCTAAGTGATTCTTTACTTACTTTTCTTTTGAATGTCACAAAAAAGTTCAAGTCCTGGCCAGCAGCGCAGCAGGGCTCAGGCAGGCAGCCCACCTGCATGCTGTGACTGGTGGCTCCACGCTGCTCCTGAGAGTGGCCAGCTGCTAGCATGTCTCTACATACCCCTGGAGGGGGGGTGGCAGGAGGTGACTTCACACGAAGACCTGCTGTCCCCCACCCACTAAGGGGTGTGCAGAGATATGCCAGCAGCAGAGCTAAGGCGGTTCCCTGCCCGCTCTGTTTCTCTCCCTCTGTGCCACTTCACTCCTGGAAGTGGCTGGCTTGTCCCTGAGGTCCCGGGGGAAGGGAGAAGGGTCTCTGCATGCTGCCTCTGCCCTGAGTACCGACTCTGCAGCTCCCATTGGCTATGAACTGTGGCCAATGGGAGCTGCTGGGGTGGCACCTGTGGGCAGTGGTGGGTGGAGACCCCCTGGCTCCTCCCACTTAGGATCCGCTGCCAGAGAACTGTATGTGCTGGAGTGCTGCCACCCTCATGCACCCTACACCCCAGCCAAACCCACACCCCACACCCAAACTTCCCCCCAGAGCCCAACTCCCACACTTCCTCCTGCACCCCAAGCCCCTGCCCCAACCAAGGTACCTCACTTTTTTTTCCATTTACTTCCTACTATAGAAGAATGAAAAACATGGGGGAGAGAAGAGAGAATGTTCTTTTTCTTGGCTGGGTTCGGGGGGGGGGGGCAGGAGGGACTGAAAATGAAGCTGCACACAGGGCCCCACTAACTCTAAATCTGCTGCTGTTTTCTAGGTTTCCTCCATGCCAAGATACCAGATGGGCATGGAAATCCTGGCAAAACTCCCTTTGACTTAAACATGCCAGGCTCTGTGAGTCCCTTCAGAAGGCAGTGAGCTCTGCAAGGCTTCACATGGTACCAGCCAGCAGATGCCATGCTAAGAAGGGAAGACTTGGAGCACGAAGAGTTAAAGGATGCTGTAAAAAGGTCAGACTCACACTGAGCTGCGTGGGGGATTGCTATGCTACCATAGACAGGCCTGTGGTTGTGGTATATCTTTTGAGTTACTTGAACTTAATTGTAAGAAGAATAAAGTGGAGAAACAGGAAACAAAAGCAAGATGATAACACAGCCTTGCCACAGGATTAACAGAAAATAGTATTTATTGCAAGTCGGTTGTCAGCCATTTTCCCCTCAGAAAAGTTAACAGCACCGACCCTCTTGAGCAAAAATAAATCAGTGTTCTCAACAGAACTGTCATGCCATAGATTGCATAATTTTGTCTCTAACCACTCACTGTAGGAAAGGATTTTAGAACAATATTTTCTACACACAATTTCCCCTCTCCGCTTCCCCCCACATCTAATTATTAGTGACTTGGGAGAAGTGCCTGCTCTTGCACGCAAACAGGATGTTGCTGTTACACACACCTCTTTTCTCTGTGATGCACACCCTGAGGCATATGTAAAGAATGTGTGGACACAGCCAACTGGAAATAAGTCACTTTCATGTAATTCTCTTCTTGCTCGCTTCTCTCAGCCTTGGTGCCCAGTACACATTGCTGCTTCATAAATCAAATAACTTCCAGAAACCATGAAATAACTCTTTGCACTTGTGGAACACTTTGTAATTTAGAGAAAATCGTCTAAATGGACTAATCTCTCAGCTTCTGTGTGAGGTAAGTAAATACTCTCCAGAATATGCAGATAAGGAAACATACAAACAGTAGATTAGTGTAATTCAGCTACAGGTGTGATGGAAACAGATCCACAAGTTCCTGGCTCTCTGTTCTGAGCTCATTGCACTATTGTCTGTTTCATGATCACATACTATCTCTCAAGTAATACTACATAATGTTTTTCTAGGTACACTTGTCTAGCAGCTTGTAGTGTTGTCTTCCATTTACGCCAAAGGAAGTTCAGGAGAGTTATTTATTACACAGGAACGGGTAGTGCTGCCTATAGTTAAGGTTACCCAACACTATCCATTATAAGACCCTGTGTTCAGTTGCTTATAATTTGCCAAACTTCAACCATTTGGAATGAACATTCAACATAGGTGTTTGCCTAAAGCTGAATTGTTTTGGACAGTTTCAGTTAAAATGGTTCAACCATTTCTGAGAATGCAATTAGGGAAAAAACACATTTTTTGCCCATGTTAAAAAACGTCTCGCAGTTGCATAATTGAGAAGCCTTGGATCAGGGACTTGAAATTTAGCAGAAGGGGGACTTTGTGACAGGGTTGTGCCATTTGCTGTGCCTGTGAAAAATTATTCAAATTTGGCCAAGTTATAAGCCTTTGAAAAAAATCTCAGTTTTCACATGCTTAGTAGAGACTTGTTACAGTTTGAAGCTAAATTATCCAATAATTATAAGATCATAGAAATAAAGGGTTGGAAGAGGCCTTAAAAGGTCATCCAGTCCAGCCTGCTGCACTGAGGCAGGACCAAATAAACCTAGACCATCCCTAATAGGTTTCTTAAAAACCTTCACTTGCACAACTTCCCTTGGAAGCCTGTCCTAGTGCTGAATTATCCAACATTATTCCATCTGTACTGGGCACGCTCTAGGCTAGAGCCGCAGAACCTGAGAAAGACTTCCCTACACTGCTTCTGGGGCCCACTGTGGTACTAGCCACTGGGACTGTAAGCAAATTGAGAATCTTTATTTACTGGTGGAAAAGGTGGGATGGAGAATCTTCATAACCATTTTTAGCAGGGAGGACAAGGGCAAGGCAAACCTTAGGTTGCAAATGACCCAAGGAATATATATATATTTTTCGATTGAGCAACAGATCTATTTTTTTTTTTAAGTAGGAAGGAAAAGTAAATTGGTGAGTCAGCTTGCATCTGGTCAGTTTCAGAGTTAGTGAGCTTCTGCTCTTGGATACCCTGAATTCATCTCCTCATGGTCCACATCAGAACAGAACTGACAGTTTCCATTACAAAGGTTTGCTACACAGAAGCCTGGAAGCATTGCATATGGCAAGTGGCTTAACAGATAAAAGAACCCCTGTAACATATTTTTTGTGGTGTGGGGTGGAAGGAATTGAATGTCTATTTCTTCCTCATTCCCCATGACCTATGTCACTGTTGTTACCCTTTCACTGGAGGCCCCAGTACTGCACTGTGGATTGTTCAACAAATATGTTCAGGACACTAAGTTTAGCAATTTTTTTGTAACCACTTTGCATGGGAATGTTAAGAGCTCCCATCTCTGCACCACAAAACACATTAGCTTTCACTGGAGGCAGTCACTTCTGTTAGTAAAACTTGAATGTTACGGCCTGTTCTCTGGACAGGAAAAAGCCAATTGGCCAAGAATGTCTGTTTCATATTTTGTTACCATTGGCCTACATGATCTCATTTCTCCTGATTTATAATTTCTCCGAACCATGACTTTTCTTCAGTTACTGTAGGTCAACTGGCCTTCCCCTTTCCAGTAAACCCAGCTGTTTCAGCACTTACAATTTTTAATTTTTAGTGTCACTGTCCTTGTTCTCAGAGCTGGATCCTGTTCATTAACAGTTGTGTCCTTTCCATGGCAATGATATAGCAGATGACAGTCTTAATAAGATCTAGTACCCACTTTCTTTAATTTACACTGACTTCTTCTAAACGTCATGTTTGCTTTCTTCACCACTGCTGACATCAGACTCTCCTAGAAACATCTCCTCTTGGATTTGAACAGATTCTGTGCATGCCATTAAGCCATTTCTGTCTGCTTACAAGTGCCTTAATGAGATGAACATTACCATCTGGCCTGCAATGTACCACAGACATTTGGGGGATGAATGCACTTACATAATTATCCATGGTGGAATCACTGTTATATACAGGACACAGGTATTATCATCTTACTGTTTAACCTTGACATGGTGATAAAGATACCTGAGCTCTTTTTCCACTAGTACTTCCATTGTTACCACATGTGACAAATTACAGGTCTGATTTTTGGAACCATAGACAATGTCTGACTGGAAAACTTTAAAATACAAACATCATATTTAGAGACAGTTGTGCCTCAGATTTTTTTTTAAAAGCAGAATAGTTTCTAAACAGAATGATTTTCAAAATTTCCCCCAGAGTTGTCAGCTGCTCATGATAAAGAAAATGCTAATGATACAGGCTGGAGAAGAACATGTGATAAAAATAAATAAAAATGCAGTTCATCTCCATTGTACAAGCAGCTGGTCATAACTGGCTGATCATAACTAATCCCCAGTATCCGTAATGAGAGGAGGAAAAATAATTAATTACCGCTGATAATATATACGATGGAAAGAATCGTGTAACCTTGAGAGAAGGGTGAGCTGGATTTAGGTCCAAAGCTGCCCATAGTTAGAAGCAGCACTGCAGAAACCACAAATCCTTATCCTTACCACAAATCCTTTCAAGAGATGGTGGGGTATTGGAGACCAGACATTACAGAATAGAAAGGATAAAAAGTAAGAAAATATTTAATTAAACCAAGAAAGCAGCAGTTTTCTCCTTAGATCTTAAAGAGTCCTCATAAACACTGAAATATTGATTGCCACACCTGCCACTTTTGTTTGCTTTAGTCAGTGAAAATCAAAATCAATTTAAACAATGTAACCATATGCTGGCAATTCTATACTAATAAAAGCAGCATTACATGCTAGTACATGGATACATTCTGAAGATGTATCATGGTGGTCTGAACATTAACTCCATTTAAATGGCAGGAGATGGTGCTTTGGGAACACAGAGTTTCAGATTATCACTGTGGGCCTAATTTTGATCTCACATGCACAGTCTTAAACATAAATTTAACTCTAATGAAGTTATTCTGAATTGATTCTGGTGGACTGATCCATATCCCACTGAATGTCAATAGAAAGACTCACAGTTGATTCAGATCAGGCCCTCTACAGCTATGTGTGTGTATATATATTATATACATATTTCATTTATTTATACAACTCTATCTGCCCTTCCCACCTCCCCATTATATAATGCTGAACCTTATAAGGGATTTGTTCTCTAACCAGTTCTGTCTGTATACATTTCCTGCACTTATTTTTTCCTGTCCAATCCTTCTTCAGAAGAAGGAAGAGGGTCTGGGACACATTAATTAGTTATGGATTTGTTATCTGGGCCTGGTCTACACTACAATGTTAGGTTGATGTAAGCCACCTTGTGTGTACCTAGTTGTGCATATGTCTCCCACTCATACAAGTGCCCTGTTACAAGAACTGAGTAACACCACCTCCAAGAATGGCACTGAGCCATGGTCAATGTACTAAGGTTGACACAGCATGAGTGTAGATGCAGTGTTATTTATGTCAACCCTAACAGTCCTCCAGCAGCTGTCTCACAATGCCTAACACTGACTGTTCTGGTCACAGTTGTGAACTCCACTGCTCAGAGGTCACAGAGACCAGAAGGTCCCCCTCTCCTCTAAAGCCCCATGCCTCTTTGAAATGTCTTTTCCTATTGTCCAGCTTACTGAGCCACACCTAGTAGCCCTCCATTCTTGTGTGCAACTGCCAAGCTGACCATGCCTGCTACATGTTCCAGACACACTCCAGTTTGGAGTAGACAGGAAATATTGGATCTCTGGGATGGGGGGTGATGGGTGGGAGGAGAAGAAAAGGCTGTGCAAATACAGCTATGGAACAGCCATGGATACCCATGGACGTTTAAGAGCAGATTGCACTGTGGATGCAGGAAATGGAGTATGACAGGGATCAGCAGCAGTGTCACATGAAAGCAAAGGAACTGCGTCACGCATACCAGAAGCCCAGAAAGGCCAACAATCAACCCAGTGCTGCATGCTATGCTTGGCAGAGACCCCCCTAATATCCTGTACACCACCGTGGATACCTTTGAGAAGTCCAAGTCACAGGCCTTTGGCCTGAACAACAAGGAGAAGGAGGATGTGGAGGAGGAAGATGGAGGATCTTGAGACTGGGGATCCATCTATGCTGTGAGCCAGGACAGATGTTTGAGACTCTGATGCAGTCCAGTCAGTTCTGGCAGTTGAGCACAGAATAGCCCAATGAGGGTGAAAGAACCTCGGGTAAGTGTCTAATAGTATTTCCCATTACAATGATGAACTGATGTTACACTCCGCCTCCTGCCACACTTTTCATTCATTTACTCTTACCAGAAGAGATAAAAGTACAACAAAGAGAGGTAGAGTTATCTGCTTTTCATTCCCCTGTAGAGTTAGGCAAGGGGGGCGGCCATGCAGAGCACCTTGAATCCTCCTGAGAGATCTCAATGCAGCTTCCAAGGAGATACTCTGCAATTCTCTCTTGAAGGTTTCTAGGGATGGCAGCCTTATTTCTTTCTCCACAGTACGATACTTTCTTATGACGCTCAGTGATAACTGAGAGGCACCACTGCAGTAAGCAAGTTAGCAGCGTACAGGTCCTGGGAGGCTTTGGGATGGCAGAAGCGGCTGTGATATCTGCCTTTGTTACCCTCAGTAGTGAAATATCCGCTAAACTTACCCCTGCCTGTAGGAAAGGTGCCGGTATTCAGTGTCATTGCGCTATACTCATAGTTTCAAGGAACTGAGCAATTCTCTCCTCATTTTTCTTGCCACGGTCAACCATATTTACTTGGCTGGTGCTGTGAGTGGCACCATGCAGAAGAACACCACAGAAGAAGTGTTGGGGAGCGAGGGAAGGAAGTTCTGAATCTCAACTTTCACTTTTCCTTTTTGCTATAATGACAATGGTACCTCTGTATGTTTTATCTGTAGCTGCTGCCTTTGCAGCCTGGAAGAGTTCCCTCTCCACACCTGTGGAAAGCCTGAGCCAGACGAGAAAGAGAAAGACGATAACTTGGGATGACACATTCAACAAAATCCTGCAAGCCAGTGCTGTATCACATCATGAATAGAAGGCCTGGAGCATGAACACTGCAGGAAGCCTGGAGAAGGAAACCGAGGACAGGAGAAAAGTCCAAGAGTCCCAGCAGCAAGAGGAGAGGGAGATGCATGAGGGTATAATGGGGCTTCTCTGGCTGCAGACTCTTGTGGACTTACAGGTTCAACAATTACGGACTTGCCTGCCTTTGCAGTCTATGGAGAAATCCATTATAGCACATTCATACACCCTGCCACCCAACAGTCCACATGGCATCATGGGCTGAATCCCTACCCCTACCACTCCACCTTGGAGAACATTAAGGACAACCACAGCTTTACATACACTGATCTGTGAAAGCCATGGTTGCTGTACATGTAGCCAAAATGAACATGAATGTTCTTTTCCCTTCTTAAGTTCTGTTCCATTAAAGTATTACATTTTTAATGCATTTGCTTTTAAAATGCACAGATTTTTGCGCACTGGTTTTGTTACTGAATACAATTCTAATCTTTGG
Organism: Dermatemys mawii; assembly: GCA_007922305.1. NCBI lineage: Eukaryota > Metazoa > Chordata > Testudines > Dermatemydidae > Dermatemys > Dermatemys mawii. The sequence continues at coordinate 11,618,796 of ML677335.1, read as the reverse complement.
AAAATAATTCATCTCTATTAGTTCACAACATATGCTGGAGAATACCTAATTGCACCGAAAGCACTCACTCACTTGATACTGTCCAGTGTGACACAACTCATAGGATCAGTGACAAAAAAAAGGTGTAATAATCGTAAATGAACAGCAAGTATCACAAAATTAATGGGTAGACTGGCAGCATTCTATTCAGAGATATCCACAAGTACCACACAATTCCTAACTGGCCCCAAAACAGCAGGACCAAGTGCAGAACAATCCACCACAACACATCACTGTGGCTTACTGTTAAAGTGTTTATTCAAAGCTTCCCTGAGCTGTATAGCTCCACACTGAGCTCTTGTACCAGTTCTCATGTCTGGCTGTTCAAATTCAGCAGGCAGCTGCTCCACCTCTGCCCTCTACTGTGACAACAGCTTCCCCCCCTTTGCCTCACTGATATCATGCAGGATGCAGCAGGCAGTTATAATGTTCTTTTCACTGAGATCCAGTCTTGTGGGTCAACAGTGCCAGTGTCCCTTCAATCCACCAAAAGCACATTCAACTGTCATTCTGCACCTGCTGATCCAGGGATGTAGATGACATTATGGGATGCAGAAAGTTGAACACTGGGAAGTTGACCCCTTGCTCCCAGTCACCCATGTGCCTCATTTCTACCTCACCATACACTGCCAAAACTTCCCAGAAGACAGTGCGCTGGACAGTGGTGTGTTGCACACTGGGCTAACTACCCGTAGTGTTCTGCACCGTGCATGAACTCAAGCAGAGTGCCAACACAAGGAGCCAAGTAGGCACACACACACAAACAATATGCTAACTGCAGCAGCTTTTTGGATACATAACTCACATCAGCCAAAGTTTGTAGTGGAGACATTGCCCTCCACTAATGTTGCTTATGACATGAATAGAAAAAATCAGGTCAACACTACATTTTAGAACTGCAGTAAGGACTCCAGGCCTTGTGTGGGCTGGTGATGGCACTGTCAATCTTCTTAATCCAGCAGGTTTCTGAATAAACCCTGTGTAGCACTATTTATTCAGCAATGCCATCACATCATCGTTCTCTCCCAGTCCCACTTACATAACAGCAGGGCCAAGATTAAATTCTCCATTAGACTGTGCCTTATTAGCCCACGTTTCGCACTCCATCACAAGCCACATCCGTCACGGCCCTATCGTTCAAGCTCTCCACCTGCAAAATTTAGGAGTCTCAAGTGGATTAGTACATCCCCAGCTGTTTTACTATGTAGCACTAAGGTGATCTAACAATTCTACCTTTACCATAAGCAAGTTATCCATGATGTAAGGGACTATTCATATAGGGTGTCAGTGATGCAAGGCACTCTGACAAATGAGGTGGTAATATCCCTGCCCTGGGGAATTTGTCCTCTAAACAAATTGTGAATGCTGACTTACAGTCAAAAGCTGACAGAGACAACAAAAGTTGCTTGTAAACCCCTTGCTTGGTTTTGTAGATCATTGCAATTCCAAGGGAAAATGTGAACACACCTACCCATGAGCTGTATGATTAAGATGCCCAGGCTCAGCTCTCTGCTTTGCCAAGCAAGAGACTGGAGTTCAGTCAGGGGCCTCATTCTTCTCTTCCTTGCACCTGTGTAAAGGGGCAGTGGGTTGGTGTAAGACATTAGCCAATCTGAAAGGCAGCAGTTTACACTCACTTTACACAGGTGCAATGACTGCATAATGGTCCAGGCAGCAGAGAATCAGGCTCACAGCCTGGGCCAGCAGGGACTAGGAGCACCGTAGACGCAATAAACTCAGCCTTGGAAGCAACACGGAGGGGGTCTGGAAGGAAATCACATCCAGTCTTCCATACATGCACTGGTGGCCTTAGAACAGAAGTTAAAAAACAACAACAACAACATTGTGACTTAGGGCACAGACAGGGATGCAGAGGCCCTTGAAGATTGGACAGAAGTAAGAAATACAAATATTTAATACAGATTATGAACGAAATAGTATTGATAGGGTAAATTAAGCAACAGACTGCTGGTGCAGTACTGTTAATTAACATACACATGAGGTGTGCAGTGAAGCAGGAAGCAAAACCAATTGCTTCCATTGTACCTGCGAAGTGGCTTAATTAGCGATTGCTCCACAAGCTGGGGTGGTTTATTGTGAATATAAAATGGATTTTAAAAAAGCCTCTGCAGGATTACAAATAGGGCATTAAACAATTTTTGGGATATTTCAAGGCTCAGCATTTTCTAGGTTTATTAGTTCCTCCATTCACCTCAGTAGCACCTGCCCCAGCTAGGCTGCTTGCAAACTGCTCTTGGACAAAGATCCAGCATTACCTCAGCTTATATACAAATGAATAGAATGAGCATAGATAATAAAAAGGTACTTAACGTAGTGCTTGGAGGGTGAGGTTTCCTATGAGGGGAGAAACAGACTCAGCTCCAACCTTTTTAGACTCTTCTGGTCACATCCCTATCCTCTCAGCCCAAAACAGTGCACTAGTTCCCTTCCCTAGTCCATGCTTTACTGGCCTTTTCGACACTGGCAAAAATGAGGCCCTCATTCACAGCCAGTGCAGCTTCACCAGTAATAGCAATAGCGCAAGCTGTAGCAACAGCACCCAACTGCTATCTACAGTATGGTCCAGTCCACCCTAATATCCCCCACCATTGCTATGCCTGGTACTAGAGGAAGATGGGAGAATTTGAGAAAATCCTTAGCATGGACAACTGTTTTTTGACTTTGGGAAAGCACATGGAGCAGTGGCTAGGCTGTTCTTTTTAGGTATGTTATAAATCGAAACAATTAGCTAAGGATGTCCCTGGCTTTCAGCAGATTTGTGGGGGACCACTTGTTCTCAGACACATACCCTTATGCTCACTTACCACGTATGGGATAAACATCTCCCTCCTCCCTGCTGCAATGTGGTATAGTGGGATCCACAAGACCTGGGTTCTATTGCTGACTGCCTCAGACCTGCTTTGTGACACTTAGCATGTGACTTCACCTTTCTGTTCCCCTGTTTTTCCTTCCTCCCTTTGTGTCTGTCTGTCTTCCCTAAGAGGAATGTCATTTCTTTGGGGGCAGAGACTGTGTCTATGTGTTTATACAGTGTCTAAGACAACAAGGCCCTGAGCTTCACTGGGGCCTCTAGGAGAAAGTTGGTGAAAACTGAGAAACCCCCCTCATTGCAATTGCCTACAATGCTACTGATATCTGTTCAGTTTGCAGAAGGGCTGCTGGTGTTTTAACCACTGTCCTCTCTTCCTGCTCATAGCGTCAGCACTTCACACACCAGTGCAGCTGGTGGGCTGTTTACCCTCAGGTTCCGGACAGGGCTAGCAATGGTGCAGCTGGACAAACGGTAGGCGTAGTGGGAAGCGTTTGAGCAGTGTCATTGATCAATTGTAAAGAAATGCAGAAAACTACAATCATCAAGAAATGCAGAAAGCTATATTGGTGTTCCAGACCTAAACCTATTGGGAGAGGAGGTCACTGGGCTTTCTTCCCACTGAGTTTCAATTTGTAACAGCACTGTAGGTTTCTGCACTGGTTTGTAAATCAATCTAGTAAGTGTATTATATATAGTAGGATCACAATTTAAAGGATATTTATTAAGAGATCAGATCTAGAAAGCTGAACAGACATTTATAAAAGTTATTTCTATCCAGATCACTACTCCCTATTCCTTGAAACTGATGTAGCTTCTCCTGGTATGAAAACTACAACAGTGAGGGTCAAGCCACAGAAAATGAGGCAGACAGAAGCTAAGAGAGTCTGGCAACATCGAGCATGAGAGTGAGAAAAATTATGTATGCATTAAAATAAAGAAAACTTCTTCATTAGTTCAAGCTGCAATGGAAACTTTTGCCTGTTAGACAAATCATTACAGTTGCTGAGGCACACCTGGTGGGGTAAATTCCATTAACTACTTTAAAGTAAAAAAAGGGGAGGGGAAGATATATGAAAAGTGCTGTCTTTTCTTTTAAAGCTCCCCCCGTCCTAAAGTAACTTTGACTGGTCAGACACAGCAGAACAGGAAAGCAGTATGAAGTGAACAAGGAGCCACAGCTTGGGTATTTTGATAGCAAGAACAGCCGCTCACACCTGTTAACTACTCTGATTAGGCTTCCAGGGAACACTGTGCTCCATCTGAACAGACTACACTTGACTCTTTCCCGTTGCTTAGACTTAGTGAAATGCATTGCAGAATCTGTTCCCATGCAACTGGGCCAACAGAGCAACAGAGCAGGATGCCAATGAAGTGAATAGTAAGCCTGCATGCCTCGACTGGAGAAGATACACTCACCAACATATTTAAAATAGCTAAATATCCCAACTACCTTTGAAACAAGGTATGTGTCATCAGACTGACAGGTGAACATTTCAGATAGTGGTGAGTGACCTTATCTGGGCAAAGACAAGCCTCCAAAGCTGAAGCCATTTTGTAAATCAGTCCTTGTGATAGTTCATAATCAATTCAGATAAACTCTCATAGGCACTTGCACCCACTTCGTACATTGCTGGACCCGGAATGTTGCTCTGAAGCTTGTTTTGTGTTGACCCAGAATGAATTGCCACTTCCTGTGGCAATCCCAGATTAGCGCTCAACTAAAGACGGGTTTAGCAGTGTCTAGAAGAGTAGGGACTAAGCAAAGGCGAGGAAGTCAGGGGTACAGATGTCATGTCTATGTTACAAACAAGTTTAACAATGGTTATTAAGCTAAACTCATTTGTTGCTCTACCACAGCACATTTCGGAGTAACCTGATAACTGAGAGGCAAGGTAGTCCTGTGGTTAGCATGTAAACCTAGACAGTGGGAGAGCTGGGATCAACTCCTACTCACCACAGACTAACTGTGTGAACTCTGGCAAGTTAGTCTCTCTGCACCTCAGTTCCCCCTCTGTAAAATGTGATAACACCATTACTCTAACCTTATGACAAAGGTGTTGGGAAAATAAACACGTCAGAGACTGTGAGGGGCTCAGATACTTTTATAATTAGCACCGTAAGTATGTAGGACAGATTAAAGAGGCTTAAGTGATGTCAGAACTGGCATCAAAATCTCACACAGATTTAAAATCTCTGACTTAGCTCACCCCCACAGGAGGGTCTCTGGGAGGAAATCTGTGAGGCTCTCCAGTATGTCAGCAAAATAGTAGACAAAGAAGTCCCTCAAAATAAGCTATTAAGGAAACTAAGTTCTGGGAGAGATCATGGATTAGAAACTGGATAAGAGACAGATGGAGGAGTATGCATAGTAAGACATCCCACTTTAACATGGAAAGAGGTTAACAGCAGGGTATTGTAAGGATGCCACTATCATTGTTTAGCATTGAAATTGGAAGGAAAAATTTAAAGCCAACAAAAGTAAATGCTAATGTAAAACACATACCTTTAATTTAACCAGTTACAAGATTTTACTAAAGCCAAGAGTAGAACTCAAAAAGGATTAAATATTTACATCTGAGATAAGAATGTTGGTTGTTATACAAAGTTAGATATCAGTCCTTATGCTTCGGATCACAGACTTGCCATTAAATGGCTGGAAGAATCTTCCTCTAAAAAGTTAGACAAGTCAGAAAGACAGTCAAAGTAGTAAAAAAATAAAACAAATAAGAAGCAGCAAAACAAGACCTAAAACTTAAATAGATTATAATAATGTAAAAAGTGTGTATAGGGCCAAATCCTGTTCTCCTTATTCTATAATTGTCCCCGGGTATGTCTATACAACCTGCCGGATTGGCGGGTAGCGATCGACTGCCGAACACTCTTCTGTCAAATCCTATACTCCACCACTGCAAGACATGCAGGCGGAGCCGGGAGCGGCAGCAGTCAACTTACCACAGTGAAGATGCTATGGTGAGTAGATCTAAGTATGTCAACTTCAGTTATGTTATTCACCTAGCTGAAGTTGTGTAACTTAGATTGATTCCCCCTCGCCCTCCACAGTGTAGGCCAACGGGGTTGCTTGCACCATCTTCTGAAGACACTGGTTACGCTCAGAAAACTGGAGTAGAAGTTATCACTGGTCTTATATGGGATGGCAATTCTTATATTTCTCCCAAGCCATTTGGGGATGGGGTGTGGGACAGAATTTGCTCTATAGCAGAATGAGACATAGTTTCCCCACCCCAAACCCAGATGATCTTCCAGGATCTGAAATAGCTACTAAGTTTTTTTCCAGTGGCACAGATTGTAGAGTTGCACTACTAGGGAATTCCTGAACCTTTCATAAAGGGGGATATCCTAAGGCAGAGGATTCAGTGGAAAAGATGTTACAGCTTCAGGACACTTTACTTTTGTTTGTTATCGCCACAGAAAGACAGATGTGCATCATGCTAATTTTACTCGTCCTTCCATGTACTCTCAGGAAAGGGATGATAGTATCTTGGAGACAGCAGACAACTCTCCTTCCCCATGAGAGATCTGAATGGAGACTGAGGGTGCACATCTTGGCCTATACTGGAGCATGGGATTTGAACCCATTACTTACAATGTTAGGCTCTATACGCACTGAGTAGTGTTAGAACAGGCCAGAGCGGCAACCTTAGATTTTTTAATTGTAGAAGGGGCCAATATGATTATCTAGTCTGGCTTCCTGTGTTCCACAGGCCAGAGAACTTCAGGAAGGATTTTTGCATAAAGGCCAGAATTTCTGTTTAGCAGCTGTTCAAGTTAGGGTGCTTTTGTTTAGTTCTGGAGTTTAGATGGATGGGTGAGACTGATGGAAACAGGTTGCTAAGATCTAATGCTATGAGACCTTAAAATGTTCAAAGGGCTTATAAAGTTCAAATGAGCAGCTACCTTTGATGGACTAGAGCCAGCATAGGCAGACCTATATCATTTGTGATATACCAGTGCAAAAGGAATCTTTAGCTGGCCCTTTAAAAAGACTTTAAATGTGATTTGCACTAGCACAGTGGCACAATACAGACTTAAAAGGGAAGAGGAGCTAGCTCTAGTATCTGAAAAGAATATTTTTATGTTCTTTCATCACCACTCTAGTGTTAAGGGTAAGTTTTCCTACCTCCCCTAAATTTTCTCTCTCCAGGGGCTCATTTCCTCTAATATGGCTATATAATCTTCATAATTTAACATAGAAATAAATTAGTATAATTAATGCTAAATTCAAAATCATTCTGGTATCAGTGAAACTGAACTATAATTTAAAACTAAGAAACCAGTGCATATTTTTAATGAAACAGGAGCCATTTCAGTATTACCTTCATATTTTAAGGAAGCACTTAATAAAAAGGAAAATTCAGATTGTGTAGAGCTAGAAGGTTTATAGTAACATTGTTGAAGAGTTCTATGGAGTGAACTGTGACATATCTGCATTTCTGTACTTCTACTTTTAGTTTCTGTTCAATGTCAGCTAGGTTACCCACAACTTTTAGATCTTTCTCAGCTTGCTCCTATGAATTTGCCTTGTATGGTATACAATATCTTGAGTAATATTCTAAAAGCTAGAACAGCTGCTGAGTGAGAAAGAGGGCACATACAGAGAATCTAAAGCAGAAGCCAAGAAGGTTTCCACATTTTTTTGGCTGCTTGCCTGAAACCATTTAGAAGATCAAATTTAGAATACTGGTAGTCACCTAAAATAAACAGCCCTCTAATTTCTAAAATTAAAGTAGCCAGAACTGGTATTTTTTTCATTCTGCTTTATACCCAGCAATCCAGAGCAGTTTAGTTGATAAAATGCAATTATGCTTCATTTGGAAAAGCAAAGCATTGAACAGCAATTATAATTTGACAGAGAAGGAATGAAACCTACAGCTATTGAATGAACCTATTAAATGAAAAGAATGAAACCAACAATTCATCACCTAGGCCTGTGTTCATGGGAAAATGTATGGGTTTTTCTACAGCAGCGTAACTTCACCAGTGAAAACAATAGAGGAAGTTGCAGTGTAGATAGGATACAATACAGGCAGTTTAAAAGCACACTGGGCAACATACCTGTCCCCCAATCTTACACTAGCATTTCCATTATTTCTACCACTAGTGATGTGCACTAGTGCAGAAGGATGCCTAGGAATTTCTACAATACAGATGCATCCTTAATGAATTAATTTCAAATTCTTGTAGCTTTCTAAAATATGACTATGTAAAAGATAGACACCATCAATTAAAGAGTTAAAGGAGAGTCAAGCTGGAAATAATCATTTGGTGAGAAATCACCACAAATAACCAGAGCCTGTTTTCAAACCATCTGGGCAATCAATTCATCCTTCATTAGCTTACACCCATGAGCCAATTAAACCAGTACAGACTTGTCAAATTTGCACCAATTTTTGCAAAAGCTTTTTACAACAGTGTCACTGAAAGCAAAATTATAGAAAAATGTTGGACAAGTCAGAAAACAGAGTAGTGATCAAAATAGTTAAATGAATAAGTGGCTATAAGAAGCAAAACAAGAACTAAAATAGAGAATAATCAAACAAGCAGAAGACTATAAGGACTCAAATCCTCTCCCCGCAGTTCACATGCAACTACAGTTCAAGTTAGTATTTTATAAAGGCCTTATCTTCATACTCTTAAGTGATTCTTTTGTTCTCTACATAAACGTCAATATATTTTTGGGCTCATTAAATTCAATGTCTATGATGCAAAAATTAAAGAGGCTTCAATTACACTTGAATTCAAGAATGACCCAAACACTGAAGTGCTAACTATTGGATAAAGAAGACTGACGAGAGTTAGTTTTAACAACTGGATGTCACCAGACTCCACATTTTTATTATCTCCTAACTCTTCAAAAAAATAAGCAGTATCCCTAGCCCTACAAGCTTTTCTTAAAGGGTTCTCAATACCTTGAGACCATTCCATCCATCTTCTCACCTTCTAGGATCCCAGTATTTTTATTCTGGCTTCACATCTCACTGATGCGAATTGGTGTGGTCAGTGGACATTTTAAAAATACATAAACAGTAGTGCAAGCTAAATCCCTCTTTACTATAGAATACATAAGAAGGTAATTAAGGGCTCAATTTTACAAATTGTTGAGTGTACTTATTTTAGTGGAAGTAAAAAACATTCAGATAGTGTAGGAGATACTTTATACCTAACAGGATCTGGCCAAAATAATGGACAGTTTTATGTAGGAGTTTTTAGTATCAGATTGCTAAACTCCAGCACTCCAGGCTGTGTTACACATCTGCTGGTTAGGAACTCATGACAAGGGAGCCTTCTCTGAAACTCTCCCTTCTTTATTCATACCAAATTGGTGATGTCCTTTACCACAGCCCCACATGATTCTTTACTGAGTATCAGGGCTAAGTCAGGACACACAGGAGAATCAGGTGGATTGTATATAAGAACCCACTGCTTAGTTGCAAATACTCTTCTCTAAACAGCTTAATAATCAAAAGGAAAGTTGAATGGTCACCCAGGAAATGATAATACTTACTTTTCAGTGTTATCGACCATTTTATTTTTATAGATGAAATCTGACACTGTTATGGGGTAGTTACTCTTCTACAAAATGTATTTCTTAAAAGTTGAAAACTCAGGAATGGTTTGCAGTTGTCCAATAAGACAATTTTGATTATTATTATTTTTTACTGTAAGAAAGCAGGATCTAGTTATTAAAACACAGGACTTGGAATTCACAGATCTGGGCTATATTCTGTTTGTCCCCTTAGTTATCTGGTGCATCTCAGGGAACCCATTTTACAGATGAGGAAACTCTGGCATAGAAGTTGTCACTTAGCCTTTCTGTGCCTCAGTGTCTCCATCCACAACAAAAGAACAATTCATGCAGTCCAGAGTGTTGAATCTTAATAATGGTTGCACTTTATAGTTCCTCCCTTCGAGCCAAAAGGGGTGGGATGGGGGAAGGAAGCTGATTCCTGGGAAACTTAGAAAGTGTTTTAGAAAAAATAAAGTTAATTTGTAATCAAGATTTCAAATACAGTTTTGGTAAACTGGGTCAAAAGCTTTAGATTTGGATGTATAACGTAAGACATCCAGCCATTTGTCTATTTTTTTCACTGAGGAAGTAGATAAAAAAATAAACAAGAACAGCAGCAACAACAGATTGTTCAATTTTGTGTTTTACTATCTGCAGTAAAGAAAGCAAAACTTAGGAGTCTGGCTCAAATGGAAATTTTTTTCTAGACAGCTTCCCTTTTAATTAGGACGGCTGAAGCAATGTTTTAGAGTCAGAATTCCATGACTAATTCTCTGTGATGTATGTCAGCTCAAATGACCTCCATTTCCTGAGTTCAGTCAAACATGTTACTGATCCTTCATGCACAAACAGAAAGCTCTGATTGTAGGCATAAAAATAGTGCTTTAAAAATATGTACCTAAACAGGAAAGAACTCCAAAAACCCTCTTTATACGAAGCTTATGCACCTTCAGAAGACAAGTTCCCCTTTTGAAAGAGTTAGACTTTTCAAAATAAATTTAGAGCTCATGTAATTTAAGCAATTGACAGCTATAGCTATTAAGTGGTATTTTTCCATTGAGCAGGTACATGATGGGTAATGGCAGTTTGAGCGATGTACACTGCTCTGCAAATATGTTTTAACCTGGAGGTGATCACCTCTAAGAGGATGTGGGAGGAAGGAGGAAAGAGAAGGGTGGTCCAGTCACCATAGCCATTCATTTCATGAGGTTCACCTAAGCTTGTCAAGAAAAATGCCAAATAAATAAATATAAGAACATCATGTTTTACATTAGTCATTAATCTCTATATCTCAAGAGCTACATCTGTGTCTCTGGGGAATCGCTTAGTATAACTAATAGTAATGAATTCAAACTCGATAGTATGAGGATTTAGTGAAATAAGTACAGTACTTTTTGTCAGAATAGTATCAGCAATATGTAGTGTTACAAATGTGACAAGTGACTTTAACCTTTGAAAAAAGATCGAGAGTTTCTCACCTAATCATATAGAGAAACTGCAACCCAAAAACAGATTAGGATTTTAAGATGAAGCCTGTCCAGAAAGATATGAACATGAAACCCATCTATTACCAAAATCCAGAAAAGTTCAACATTAAAAGCAATTTCACTGAGGAAGTAGCAGAAATCACAACAAAAATGAGGCTGATGATAATCGCAAATAAGATAAATTAGCAGGGACAATACAATCATAAAGCTAAACGACCCAGGTTAAAGTTATTTTAAACAAAATTTAATCAAGTACAAACTTTGGATTTAATCAACATCCTCTAACTAGAAGGATTGCTTATAGCAGATTCTTCTGTAACTGTACCTTTTCAGATGCACACTCACTTTTTGCATTGGTATTTTCAGTACTTAATTTATGCCTGAAGGTAAAATTATTTAGGAAAGTTTGAATAAAATAATTTGAGATTTTGGGATGTGAGGGGAAGAATTCTACACACCCCTCTTTTGGACAGGCCTACAAGAAAAATGGCTGAAGTTTGAATATTTTCATGGATAAGGAATATACACTTTGCTAGATTTGATGGGGGAAAGTCACTTCTGGGCATGCTCCATGGACATACGTTAAGATTTTGATTGGAGTGTAATAAAGCTGTGTTGCATGTGACATCACTGCAAGTTCCCTCGATCCAGCAAAACAGGTTGTTGCTAGGACAATATGCAGGGAGAACATAAGAGTGTGTACGAAATCTAAAATCTTCCATTAAGAATATTAAATCAGCATTGACATCAGGACAGCCGAAAAAAATTGAAGTTTATTATAACCCATTATTTTAGGGCATCTTCATAATTTTGGCAGCATTCTTTCCATTCTGAACTTTCATTTTAAGACATTTTTGGATCATTTTCTATTGTGAAAATACATAGCAACCCACCACAATCTAGCCCAAGCATCACTGACTTCTTAGTTTGACCCTGCTGTCCCCAGTCAAATAAGAGCAACAGACAAGAAAGGAACTCACTTTTCCTTCATTGCATTCAAGTAAGTGGAGAGGAAACCTGAAAGTGCACCTGGGAACACTGAAATGTTAACATTAACAGTAGATTTCTCCTGTTTTTAACTTCTGTTGAAAACACTAAATACAAAAGACTGAATCAACGGAAAAGTGAGGCTATATATCTACATACTGCTGGAGCCTGTCTACACGGGGAAATTGATCGGCATAGCTATTATTCCAGAGTAAAGTCAACATGATGGAGTCATACCAACATAGTTACAAAAAAATAAATACGTAACTCTATACTGCTTTTTATCAGTAGATCTCAAAGAGCTTTACAAAAAGGAGGTATTGTGATCCCCATTTTAAAGATAGGCAAGGAGAGATTAAGTGACTTTTCTGTCTCTCAACAGGCCAGTGGCACAGCCTGGAATTGAAACCAAAGTCTTGAGAATCCCAGTCTCGACCTACTAGATCACACTGCTCCCCTGTAGTGGAATAATCACTTTGTAATAGCTATGAATCAATTTCCCTATGTAGCCAAGTTGTAAAAAGTCACTAACTATAAAAGTTAATGATCAAAAACTCCCAAAATAGGAGTATAACTTCAGGGTCCTAAAATCCTGAGTTAGCCTCCTGAATAAATCTGTCTGATGTTGACAATCATGGCCAAGATTCCAACAAGAATGCTAATTTCACCACATTGTAGGTATGTATCATTTTATATTCCCATTTTTCTTATCAGTTACAGTGGGCAGCTTAATATTTCATTGGGCTGTCATAGTGTGAACCATAAAATATACAGGATTGGGAGCAGTCAATTAATACTGCAGTTGGAATGCTTTTGCATTTTCTAGATTTATCATTTTAACTGTATAGATTTAACAGTATATTGATGCAGGTGTTTTGTTTCAGTTTGGTTTTTTTTGCTCATAAGAGAATTACACTTGCTAACAGCCTATCTGTCCTGTTGGTGGTTCTGCTGTGTCAGTTAAGGATCTCTCAGTGCCAGAGCAAACTTTTTCACAATATCTTTAACATACCCATTATTATTAATGCAGTAAAATAGTATTTTGAGATATGTTCACAGCACTGTATGGACTTCAGTTTGTCAGTCTTCACAATACCTCTGAAAGGTACACGGGTAAGTATCATCTCCATTTTGGAGGTAGGGAAACATAGCAAAGTGAAGTGACTTGCCAAATTCTATACAGCAAAGCAGTGGCAGAGTCCAGACTGGCACTCAGTACTCAGGTTTATCCCTCCAGAGCATACTGCCTTCCCCTGGATCAATCACAGAGCATAAAAGTAAGAGAGAGAGTGTGTGCTTGATAAACTGAACCCATGTAAGATGTACTAACAAGACTCTTACACATCTGGGAAAGTTTAATTGGGGTGTGAGGGATATAATCCACAGTAATTTAGTTTAAAGGGCCAGGGAACAACTATCTATCATCTCATGTATAAAGTTCAATCATCTTAATTTATAGCAGCCTACTTTATGCCAGTCAAACTCCAAGGTGATTGTGGCTTCTATAGATTCCTTTGTCAGCAATGATAGCCACACTGGGAAAACTGAATCCCAGGTCAAAGGAAATAATGCTGAAACTGCATTCTTAACTCACCCCATTAAGGCAAGCCATCAGTGTGAAGTTACTGTACATTCGAGAGCTAGGTCACTTGCTATGTAACTGAATGTGCTCTGACCCTAACTAGTATTTGTTTTTTAACTTGGGGTTATTTTTAAATTCATATTTGTATTAGTGTCTGCATTTGGCAATCTGTGTGGTATTGATTCAGGGGCGATGCATAAAGATATTTTAAAGCTGATTCTTCTAGAACACAAAACAGGATCCATTACCGAGATTACAGCAGTTAGCAGCAGCTTTTCAGGGAGCCATGCCAAAGACAGAAGACTGCAGTCCATTGTTGGAAATGATCTCTTTAAAATGCAGTGTCAGCAGGATTGACATCAGAGGCAGAGCTGGCTGAAAAAAAGAGATTTTCCATCCTTTGAAAAATTGATATTTTGAAATATGTTCATCCTGCCTCAGGCCAAAATGAAATGGTCAGAAAAGAAGGTTGCAATCAAAACATTTTGTTTGATTTCAAATATTTTCTTTAGATTTCAACTCTTCATTTTTATATAAAATCATTTTTGGAATGAAACCATTTTGAAATAAAAAACTGAAACTTTGTTTTAAAAATGAGACACTTCAATATTTTCAAAATCTCTTTCAATTTTTTTCCTAACCAAAATCCACACAATTTTGCAAAAAAGTTTGGTTTCATTGAAATGGCACGTTCCAACAGAAAACGGTTTCATCAAAAATTTTCCAGCAGCTCTGATCTGAGGCTTGCCATTGGTAATCTGGCTAGCAGTACAGTTAAGGAAAGCCACAGGATACTGAGCATAAACACTGCTTAACCAAATCACTGCTGCAGCGCTAGGTAAAAGAGCTTGTCAAAAAATTATTATCCTAGTCCAGGGGTTCTCAAACTGGGAGTGGGGGAGGGGGCGCGAAACCTCCATCCCAAACCCCACTTTGCCTTCAGCATTTATAATGGTGCTAAATATATAAAAATGTGTTTTTAATTTATAAGGGGCGGGGGGGGGGGGTGGTTTGCACTAAGAGGCTTACTGTGTGAAAGGGGTCTCCAGTACAAAAGTTTGAGAACCACTGTCCTAGTCTTATTTTACTACATCATGGTATAAATCTGCTACCAGCAGCATTAGACTAATGGGCTGCTTGTGTAATCGGTTTCCAAGCTTCCCTTTCAAGCAGTTGCACAACTACGTAGGACAATCAGACAGTACGATTTGAAGGGATTTGTCCTGGATTTCAGGGCAGCACTGCTGTTCCCACGTTTTAGCAAAACCTGACACTGTCTGGGATAGCTGGTCCAACTAGAGGCTCAAAAGCCCTGGCCCCACTGTACTGTTGTGTGAGCTGCACAAAGCTATGCTGGCAGCAGCCATCTCTTCGCTGCTCCCTCATCAGATCAGCATGGGAACGTCACTTCTGTCTCCATCAGAAGCTGAGCTATGCAGCAATAGCAGCTCCCATCCATAGGTCAAAAGGAAGAGATCCGTAGGCTTTCTGTCCAGGCGCTGCCAGTCAGTGAGCTAAAACTGGGATGTTGGTGGGGATAAGGGAGACAAAGAAGGGGTCAGGAAAAGAGAACAGCAAACAGAGAAGGAAGATGATTGCAGAGAAAGAGTAAGCAGCAGTCAGACTTGAAGCTGGGGAAATAAACAAAAAGGGAACATCTGTAGGAAAAGTTGTACAGGCAAGAGAAAACAAAGCCAACAAAGACATTGCATGCCCAGATAATGCAGAAGAAATACCTCTGAGAAACAGCATTGGTTGTCAGGGAAAAATAGGGACACTGGGACTATGGCAGTACCTTCATTATCCTCTGTTGATCCTGTTTTTATTTCTATCAACACCAATTATCAGTGTTTGCTGAAACATAGCACAAGGTATAAAACAAAAGTGCCCCCACCCTCCATGCTATTTGATTCAGTTAAACAATTGGAACAGCAATTTCACTGAAATCTTTCTGCTGTGACACAATACTAGTGGAAAGGTCTTTCCCAAATGTTAAACAATGGCCCTTTGGCATGGACAGAGGAGTCTCCAGGGTGACAGAAAACAGAAATGCTAGACTTAAATCCTGTGTAGTATCATCTGAGCTCTGCTTGTAATTCAGCAGTGTAATATTGGGAGTGGATTTTCCTAGACACTTATGCAGCAAGCCTTTCAGCTGAAGTCATTACCAGGAGTTTTTGTGGAGTACAGCATGGGAAAGTCCAGAGTTCCATAAGATCCACTGATCTCAATTATGCCAGTGTAAATCTGCAACAGATTGACCTGATATATAATATTATATATTAATATAATAGATCAGAATCTGGCCAGTGCTTTAGAGTTCTCTATGGAGCCAAAAATATTGGTTTTATTTATTGGAAAATAAATAGTGGAGGAAGAGAAGGGTTTTTTTTTTAAAAAATCTCATTAAGGGGATCAAAGTGATCTCTCTAGTAGTCAATAGCTTGTTATTAGGTGCTGGGGTTGCAAAGTGCAGAATGCCATTTACTTTAAGTTCAGCCTGCAAAATAGTCTGCCTCCTTAACTGACATTTTACACATCAGAGCTATTCTGGAGCTTTTCACCAAGTACAGCCCTGTATGACAGTCCTTTTGGTCTCATCGACACTGTTCATGTGACAATGTTCAGTGGAAAAGCATCATCACACACAATTTATATGCAGCGGAAGTAATTTCCTAGCAATGCTACTAAGTGACAGAGTCCACATTTACTTTTTGAACATGCCTGTTAAAAATCAAAATAACCACAGCCTGTCGGTTACTTCAGCTCTTACTGTACTTCATACTAATGGATTATGATTAAGGCTACGTTTTTTGTCACGGAGGTCATGGAATCATGACCCCCCCCCCCCCACCATTCTTTGCTTCAGCCCCAGGGACCGCAGGACTCTGGAGCGGACGACTAGTGGGGCCCTGGCAGGGTTCCAGTAACAGGCGATAGCAGCAACAAGCAACAGGGGCCCCCCTGCAAAGTTCAAGCAATAGGTGACAGACTCCTGAGAGGGCCCTCCTCAGGGTTCCAGCGAGGGGCGGGAGGAAGGAGGGAGATGCCGCAGGCGAGTGGCTGGGAGGGGTCCTGCTTTTTATTCGGGAAGTATGGTCACCCTGTAGCTCCCAGCTGCCCTGGATGGAGGTTTAACCCCACAGCTCCCAGCCACCACAGAGGTAGGGGAAGCCATGGAGCCACGGCAGCAAAAAATCACAGATAGGTCACGGCTTCTGTGAATTTTTGTTCACTGCCTGTGACCTGTCCTGGACCTTTATTAAAAATAACCATAATTAAGATTTTTATCATGATCCACTACTGTACATTTGTATGGGGCATGGTTTAACAGTAATTATGGGATAAATTGCATCATCTCATAGCATGGGTTTTACTTAGCAAAGTCAGTGCAAAGATCTAATTGAAGGATAGAATGTGGTAGCTCCACACACCCTGCCATTCAGTGATGCAGCTCTATTAACCCAGGGATTACACTATACACTCATCTAGGTAAGCATGCTAATTATGGGCTACACTGTAGCTCCTCCCCCAATCCACATAGAGAGATTTTCCATGCAGAAGAGGGACTAAGTGCCCCTATGGCATCATGCCTTACCCTCTTCCCAGACCTTATAGAGGTGTAAGAAGGGGCTGGAGTATCCATCATTCTGCACCCTCACAGCTGTATGGAATTTACTGAAGGCAGCAATACAGGTTCAGGCTTATGACCTTTTACATGGATAGCCCCACCCTTGGGAGGCTTCAACAGCACAGAAGTCAGAGCCTGGTTAGGTTACTGACAACAGATCCAATGGAGCCAGGTGTCAGGAATGCAAGAGGGCCAGGGCACAGGTCAGAAGGCCTTGCCTGAAGGAGGAAAACTCTGCCACCCCACACAGTATTAATTTTGTAAAATTAACTCTGGCTAAATGTATAACAAGTTATCCAAATTAATTGGTTTAAATTTCTGGACAAACCCACTATACACTCACAGATAACTTACTACCTTCTAAATTACCCCTCTGTTTCCAGATTAGCATTTGTAACACTGTCACATGTCCCCGTAGCCCACAATTTGCACAGAGGGAAACCAACTTTTACCCCCTGCTTCCATTTCAAAATTGAAGGGAGGTAACAAAGCTGTGGCAGATAGACATATTGCTGCAGTACCACACCGTACCTTTTTATGAGCCATGTTAAATTTCATGCAGAGATTCAACAGACTATTTAAAAGTTAAGCCACCTACACTGCTGATTTCTTTAAAAGAAATCTAGTGAGTTGATGTAGGTGGGAAGAAAAAAACAAAAAACACCCACCTGCTCTTATTTTTGGGCTGCAGCAAGTTTACTTAGTATCTGACCTACAAAAAAAAAATCCATCAACCTAAAGGGAATTTGAGAATTATACAAGATACAGTACACACAGTTTTAACACTTAGATGTAAACAAATCCCACTTAGTCTTGGAATTTTCACTCACTTGAGGCATAGTTACAAATTAGAGTGAAAGGAATTTGGATTTTGTATATTAGATGTTTTAATTTCACAGTATAAATTTAGACAAATGCTTTTTGAAAGTTATTTTAAAAGATTTAGCCTTTACCTGAACGAAGTCAGAGTAACTTCAAAATAGTCAAGATTTATTCAAACTGAGTCAACAGGACTGTTCAGTTTAAGGCTTATAGAAGCAGGGCTAAGACAAAAACAGAATGGATGTCTCTATGGTATTGATTAGACAAGACAATACTAAAGAAAGTTAAGAAAAATATTGAGTTCAATTACTAAAAAAAAAAAAAAAGTAAAAAAAAAATCTGTTCGGACTGTTTTTAGAGAAATCATTAAATATATTTCCCAAGTAAATTAATTTTAAAATTTATAATTAAAAAAGGTTAAAGGGGCTTTTTTAAAATGGAACAAAATCTGGAATTTCACAGAACACAAGTATATAAGCACATTTCAGTGGCCAGCATTAAAAATATTTTATGAAAGTGACTGAAAATTCTCCAGATATATCAAACATTTACTTTCAGCTTCTAGCCTAATGGGGCTTTATCTGATTTAAAAAAATAAATAAGTAAATAAAATCCAAGACGCAAATGCTAAGTTACATATTACTTTAAATAAATTTCAAAAAATTTTAAAGTGCTCAGGAATTTCTACTGCAGGACAATTTTTCAGGTGAGTAAATTTCACTTCAGCATGAGATAGAGGTACATTCTCTGGGTTTATACTTCTGCATGTCACTTAGCCTACTGTGAACAGCATTTTTCAACACTTGCACAGTGGGCTGGCCAAAAAAATATGCAAATTTGGTAAATCTTGCACTAGATTTTAGCACCAGGCTGAACAAAAATTGCAGGATGGATCTTTTCAGTCAGGCCAACTGAGCCAGCTTCTTCACTTTCTCACATGTAGATTCGAAGTTGAGCTTTGGCTGGAATATTGTTTGCAAAGGCTGGTATGCTAGAATACATCTGATCCTCTTCTAGTATCACTGTAGGAAGCCTTGAAAGGTTTAAACACCAAGCTCTGCTTCCTGGAATTGTGCATTTGGCCAATGAAATGACTTTTCTGCTTGAGGTAGTCATGCAACTCTAAACACAACTTGCCAGCAGTTGGGGTGTGTGTGTGTGTGTGTGTGTGTGTGTGTGTACACACACACACATATATATATTTTGAATTTAGCCATAAAGTGTTTAAAGTGCCAAACATCAATTTCCGTCATGCATAATGTTGAGCTTTCACCTGCTCTGCTTTATTCATGGAGCATTTGCGTTATTGCAGGTCTATGCCAGGCTACCTCTTTAATATCACACAGGCAAAAGCTACAATATTCAAAAATCAATAATCAAAGAGATATAACCCTTCATGTGTGGCACTTGGAGGAAGTCAATAAGAAACCAAGCCTTCCATCTGGAGTGGGAACCAATGCTGAGGATTTACCTGGACACTAGAAATACTGCTAATTACATCTGCCTGTACTTAAAGAAGGAAATGGGAATACTACAAGGTCATCTTAACCTAAAAATCGCCCAACAAATTCAGAAGTGCTGTGTAAGTTACATGCACTCAACTCTGTGTGAAGAGATTGGTGCCTTATCCAGGCCAGGCAGAAGCTAAACAGGTTACCATTAAATGGTGCACATCAGGCTTTTTGGGAGGAAGTGTGCACACATGCTATTCCTAATGATGTATTGCATGGCGAAGGTCATTGCACTGAGGGGTGGGTGGAAGGGTGGAATAGAACAAGCTCCTACTCCATATCCCAGTTTCAAAATTCTACTTAATTTAGGCCCTCTACCCAGGGACCATTTCAGACGTTAAAGAACAGATCCTACATTTAATCTTAAATCTCTTCTCAAACTTTGGGCTATTTCAGGTTTTCTGTATTCATACGCAACACTATTGCAAATCCAAAGCAAAACACTGGTTTAAGTATCACTTCTTCCTCCCCAGGGGAGATTGACTATCTCCTGGGAGGAACGAGGCGCAGGGGAAATCACATTTTGAGTGAAATCTATGAAAATAGTACCAGCCTTAGGATACACCAGATCGGCAGGTAGTGATTGATCTATTGGGAATCATTTTATCGCGTCTAGTGTAGACCCAATAAATCGATCCCCGAGCACTCTCCCCATCGACTCTGGAACTCCACCACCATGAGAGGCGGCAGTGCAGTCGATGGGGGAGTGGCAGAAGTCAACTCACTGCCGTGGGGACGCCCAGGTAAGTCGACCTAAGATACGTCGACTTCAGCTACACTATTTACGTAGCTGAAGTTGCATATCTTAAGTCGACCCTGCCCCCAGTGTAGACCTGGCCTTAGTTAGCATGCTTCTACCTATGTATTTCTGGTCTCATGTGCTTTCATGAGAAGTTTAAGCAGACAGCAAGAATTACTCACCTGCTATTCCTGGTATCGCTCATAGCAAGTGAGTGCTCCCTTTACATTTCCAGAAAGGCAGGTAGAAACAGCCCTTAACATACTATTACAGACTGGTAAAGACATTTCATTTGAACACGTTTTTATGGACAAGTTATTTTAAAACTTCCTTACAGTGAACTGCTCTAATGCTACAGCCCAAAAGCTTTATACCACATTCCAGCTGGTGTGCAATAGGATCAAGAGGAACTGTGTGAGCAGATAGTAGACGATCATTACACAAAGCCAGCCTTAAATGCAGCTCTAGAAAACACTGGAAAACTCCATGCACACAAGCCTGCGAAGAAAAAAGGGACAAGGGGAGGAGAAGAGTGCTTAATCTAGAAGCCAAGCAGCCTACCTCATCTCCCAAGATGGGGACATTAAGTAAACAGGTAAGCACAACTGCTTTGACATGCAGTTATATAATGTGCAGAAACACTTTCCTTTCTTCATTCGCAGCTGTCCTCTTGCACCATTTTGGACTAACCAGAATTAGGCCTTGCAAGAGTCTCCATTCAGTGTTGCATCTTAGTTTGCATCTTAAGATTCTGTGGCTCACGGTCACAACTGTTTTTTGGGGAAAATTTCTTTGGAATATTTGTGTATTTCTGCTGAGATTATAAAATACTTAAGTGTCTCTGCTTCAAAGTTAAAAATGTAAGATAAGAGGAAGCAGCTTTGATCTCTTGACCATACCTCATCCTCCTTGCTAATAGGAGATACTAGCTTTGTAAAAGCCAATCCCATAAATTTGCACCTAATGAAGTTATTTGTGGATGAAACAAGTATTAGAATTCCAAACCAAATGGAGGTTGGGACACACAGAGAATAATCTAAAATAGTTTTGAAAAGATCTGCACTTAGCTATTTACCCATTAAAACATCTCTGTTTAAAGCAATGCTACTTTAAGTTATTCCTTACTACACTTTTTATTATTAAGAATTTGTTAATGGGAAGTGTTTGAATTTATAAATGACTAACTGATTTCAGTTTGGAAAAAACTGATTCTTGGCATCACATTTAAGTCTAGCTGAAGTTTTTAAAAAACAATTTAAAAAACAAACACTTTCCTTAAAAAAAGGAAGGGGGAGGGGCAGGAACTGCCACTCTCTTACAAAACAGTATTTGGTTAAGGGAAACGTATTTAAATTTGTATTAGCGTGGTCAGTTTCTAATGACTAGTTCACTGTCATTGTCTGAATAAGTGAAATTCAGAACAACAGAATATACAAAATTAAAACTAGCTTTTTACATTTTCAGACGTGTGTTTACCTCACTATATCTATGGTGCTCATAAGTTTATGTACAATGGATTTCTTTTTGAAGAGATTTTAAAATTTAGCCCCTTTAATATTGGCCAGTGGAAACATCATATTGTTAAAGAACCAATGGGAGCCAAGAAAACCATGAGCTTTTGTCTCTTTTCACTAGTATTTCTGGGTTAGCAAAGTTAACTGTATTTTTTTTATTTTTGGTAAGGAGACATGAACTAAGGTTTTATGAAAAAAACAAAATAGTATATGTTGTAATGACACTTCGCAGTTTCATTCTAGTACATACAAGCCACATTAACTGTATTAGGCAATTTTAAACTCTCCTCCCCATTACTAACATGAGTATCACAGATATACATTACTAGATACAGGAGCTATCAGGATTTTTTTAAGTTATATAAAAGGAAGATCAGATCCAAGCTATTTTTAAGTGATACCGAAAACCTCCCAAATTTCACTGTAATTCAGTTTGTTTTTAAAGTGGCTTTCATTATTTAATGTTTTAAACATTTCAAAAAGCATACCAATAACTATCAGCAACGGTAAGTGAGGGAAAGGATTTTTCCCAATCAATCAGCACGTATTCTCAATGTGCCACAAGCTGCACTGGTTGAATAGAACAGTGTGAATGCAAGATGAAGTTCATTAATGAACGGCATTAGGTGAATATCCACCTCAGTGCATTTAAGATGAATGCCTCTAGGATGTGCAGCATATGCATAGAGATAACTGAAAGAAGCACAGGTTCATTTAGAATATTTCACAATCCAAATTACTAGTTGATGTCTTGTTTATATGCTTGAAATCATAGCATGTTCTTAATTATCTCTGTTCTGCAGTAAACATCTTTGAATAGCTTTAAAGTGTGCACAATAATGGCCACGTAATTGTGTTGCACATTTTCCAAGTTTTAATTGACACAAAAGTGAGTCCATTGTACTTAAGACACTACACTGATTTCATTCTATTGCATGTCCCGCTCCAATTACATTTCTTAGAATACAGTATAGAGTAAAAGTTTTATAGCTTTAAAATTAACAAGTGTGTGAAATCTGTAAGTAAAATAAGCAGCAGCAATAATTTTTTGGGATTTTTATCAAGAGTAGCTAGTTTTAAGTAATAAATACATTCCAAGTTGTGGTATTCACTGTTCTCCTAGTTCACTGCTTGACTTGTCAATTCCCTTGTTTTCGGTTAGATATCCTTAAGACTTTCCTGTCAGCCTCGCACCAGAAGAGTCTCCTAACTCCAGTCCAGGTGCCCATCACCCTTCACAGATAAGCAGTGCAATCTGACAAGGAAACTCATCCTGCTGTCATCTGCATGGCAACCTCAAAAATTCTCCTGGGGAGCATGTCAGGATGTTTACAGACTTCATGAAACTCTAGGAGAACAGCTGTGCTCTTATCTTCTGTTACCTTGAAGAAAGTGAAAGAGGGAGAGAGGTTATTGTAAGTGGCACAGAACGGACCAATATTAGGTGTGAGAGGCTCACTCTCCTTTACTTCATCTAAATATAACCTGCAACTCTTGTGGTGTAAATTTGCATGGCAAATTGAAAACACAGCAGCTACAGTTTAATAAGAGCCTTCTTGAATTAATCGATCTAAATAAAAGTTGGAAGTAAACAACAATACTACTGAAATTTTTTTTTTTAAAGAATGGAGTTGTCATTTTAATGATGGAGAAGAGATTGTGATAGCTGGCTACTTAGTATTTACATCTTAAATAATTCACTTCTTGGTATAGGGACTATTATAAATTAACCAGAGTCCAGTATGGGAAAATACCTATCAGGAATTTTTAAGATTCTTATAGTCCTTTTTTCCCCTAGTGACCCGTACTTCTCAAAAAATTTATAAAATAGGAAAAAAGGTTCTCAATGGAATTTAACCCTTCTAACTTTTAATTTAAGCTTGAGTAAGAAATTGAAGCAGTTTAAATTAGCTGATGCATGTTTAACATCTGAGTATTTTAAGTACAAATGTACATTTCTGATAAAAAAAAAAAAAAGAAAAAGAAAAAGCAAGAGATGTTTTCTTCCAGCCAACCACACTTTGCGAAGAATGGAAATGAAAAACACAGAAATGAGTACATTTCATTTCAATTTAAGGGGTTGAAACAGGGAGAGACCAGAGAGGATTGTGAGATACTCTGTGCCAATCTGATTTGACAGTATTCCTCCCACACCATTCTTGCAGGATGTTAATAAGGGTCATTAATACTCCTGATAGTTCAATCTGCTTAAAGGTGTGGATTGGACTATCAGGAGTGCTAATGACTCTCATACCCAACTACAGCAATCTCTAATAGTTGTGATATGTACCTACTTATTGACCTTTTAAAGTTAGACTAAGAGTCCCAGAAGCTCTTATTACCTGGTTACCTCAAAGACTATACTGGAACACTTGATTTGCATTTAAAGAGAAGCTGTTACCTAGAATGTCTGTGGAATCAGTGTGAAGTGATGGAACAGCTACAAAAATGGCTGAGAGTTCTTTTTGTTCAGAATATCAACAAGTTCAATCACCACTGAGATTCATAGTCTATTTCCTACCAATTTTTAAATTCTTAGCCATTTTGACTTTACAAATCACACATGTGACAGTAAGGCATGTATTTATGTCATGCCAAGAATCCTAGACCATCACCACATCAGAGGTAACAACCCATCACCACCCTTACTCAGATAATTTGCATGCAGCAGTTGGATTGGTTGTATGAGGAAGACTGAACAGATGGATTATTTGGCCCAAGTAACACACTTATGCAACAGCATGGGCTTTCTGCTACTAATATGCAATGAAGTCACAATATTCAAAATGCTGCATTCCTCTCACTCTGACATGAACAGCTTGTGTGCAGATTGTTAGGCAGAAAGTAGGATTGTGGACCCTGTCATCTGGTCTGCAGTAGTTTTGGGCAGAAGGCCATATCAGTGGGAGAGTTTGTTTGTTTAAAGAAAGAGGCAACATTTCACAAATTTAAGACTTTACCTAGAAGTCCTTGCAACTTATGCCTGCCATTCTGTTAAT
Organism: Dermatemys mawii; assembly: GCA_007922305.1. Classification (NCBI taxonomy): domain Eukaryota; kingdom Metazoa; phylum Chordata; order Testudines; family Dermatemydidae; genus Dermatemys; species Dermatemys mawii. The sequence continues at coordinate 11,594,126 of ML677335.1, read as the reverse complement.
TAACGCTGCTGTGCAAAATGTACTGAAATTGTGCTGCAGTACCTTGGAGTAATCAATGGTTGTAAACATTTGCATATTTATTTCACACAACACCCTTCCGTTTATCCTGAAGACGGACTGGAGTAAAACTGGTTAAAGAATAGTGTCCGAGCAGTACAAGTCACAACTGCAAGCTGGCTTTTACAACAGCTTTGATAAACACTGTCTCCCTGAAAGTGAATGCTTATAACACTGGGGATAGCAAACTTTCCGGCCCGAGGGCCACATCGGGGTTGCAAAACTGTATGGAGGGCTAGATAGGGAAGGCTGTGCCTCCCCAAACAGCCTGACCCCCACCCTCTATCCAACCCCGTACCACGTCCCATCCCCATCTGCCCCCTCAGAACCCGCAACCCATCCAACCCTCCCCTTCCTTTTCCCCTGACCACCCACTCCTGAGACCCCCTTACCATAACCACCGCCCACAGGACCTGATCCCTATCCAACCTCGCTTCTCCCTGTCCCCTGAATACCCCGACCCCTATCCACACCCCTGCCCCCGACAGGCCCCCCCCGAGACTCTCACGCTTATCCAACCCCTCCTGTTCCCTGAGCGCCCCTTCCCCTCAGAACCTCTGCCCCATGCAACCGCCCTTGTCCCCTGACCACCTCCCCAGGGACTCCCTCCCCCTTATCCAACCCCCCAACCGCTCAGAGCGGCATGTCTGGCAGCCACGACGCCTGGCCAGAGCCAGACACGCTGCCGCACTGTTCTGCAGGAGCACGCACCCCCACTGCCCAGAGTGTTGCCTGCATGGCAGTGGGGACGGGGAGCAGCAGGGGAGGGGCCAGGGCAGCCTCCCCAGCCAGGAGCTCAGGGGCCCGGCAGGACAGTCTCACAGGTCGGATGTGGCCTGCGGGCCATAGTTTGCCCACCTCTGTTATAACTTTTCTTCACATTAACCTATAGTTCCGGTGCCACTACAAACCAGCAGCTAATAACCTTGAATATAGGAGCTCATTGTTCAAACAGAAAGATATGTTTCCTAAATGTAAGAGAGCACAAACAGCTATTTTAAATATACTACCAGATAGATTCAGCAGCTTTCACATGCAGTTCATTTGACCAGTGAAGGAATATTTATCAGATGAATGAAGAGAGGCTTGCCTAGTACTCTCAAGCTAATTGCCTAAGATCTTTTGAGTGGGGAAAAGGTTAAAGTTTTGTTCAGTTATAGTAGCCAGTCACAGGACAGAAATGATCTTAAACCTGTGTATTATGAGCAATAATTTGCCTGGGGAGGTGTCACGTTACTGAAATAATCTGGGATCATATAGATCATTGGTGCAACCAAGGTCCTATCACACCTTGCATCTTCAGCTTTACTTTATACAATTCTCCATTAGATGATACACGGAAAATTCCAGTAAGGAAACAATGTGGGAGAAAGACTTCTCTGTCATCTCATGCAGTAAATAATGTCTACAGATGTGGAAAAAATACACATCTTATTAGGGTAAATTTTCCAAGTAGTGTCCCTACATTTTAGCAGTGTTACTCTTGTGAATAAATTTTCCAGTCTTGCAGCTAAAGGGCTGCATAGTGCTTAAAAAATGTAACTTTCTTTTCTTATTCTGACAGGTGCTGGGGGATTTTCTTCTTTTAATATTATTATTTTGAAAGCTAATGATGGACTTTTTTCTGTTTCCTTGTTAACTATGAGGATCAGGAGGATTCATTTGTGATGAAAGCCATCATTCATGCCATCAGTGATGATAATGTTCCTGGACTACAGCATCTCCTGGGGTCTCTGACTAATTATGATGTCAATCAACCCAACAAGGTACGGTGTTAGGTCTATACTGCGACAAGTAGGTGGGGAAGAGCAGATATCTGTTTGCTCTTATATAGAGTGGGGTGGTTATAAAATAGAAATGTAATATTTGAAATAAGACTAAGTGGTCAAATGGCTGGTAAGATGTCCTTCAAAAAGTTGTTAGGAGTTTGTTGTTCATTTCTCCCAAATTGTCTGGATATAGAAGCCATAATATTTTTCCTAGGCCTCTGAAATGTAAAGGAGTATTGTTGCTTGAAAATCAGCACAAAATTAAGTTTTGGTAATAAAAAGAAAAATCCCTAAAACTTGAAATTAAATATAACCACAAATATTTTATTTGTGCAGTTTTTCCTGTCTCATCATTCCATGGGCTTCTGACTGCACTTTGCGGTATTTTTCAATGGGCCGTTCACTGTGCATCTGCCATCTCAGTCTGAAAGGATGAATCCCGCACTGATCTCTATTGTTGCGGAGACTGTGCAGTGACACTGCAGATGATCATGGCTAGTACAGTACAACACCTCAAAATAAAACTGCAATTTAAAGAGAAGTTTGAATTCTGGAAGTTGCTAAGTCCCTGATGATTAACATATTATGGGTTTACTGAATAAGGTCAACAGCATGAGAGGAGCATAGCTCAATGGCTAGGGCTATCGCTAGAGATGTTTGGAACAATCCAGGTGGCAGAGGAAGAGGAGGATAAAAGACAGCCCCCTTACACGGGTGCTGGAACAATTTGTATAGTGGAGGTGCTGAGAGCCATTGAACCAAACTGCAAACCTTGAATGTGATGGAAACCACTTCAAGCCAGGAAGTGCTGTAGCACCCCCAGTTCTAGCCTCCATGCCCAACTTAAGGTAGCTGGTGAATCCTGTTGCAGGCTTGTTGTACATGACTAGCCATTTTGTATCTGCTGCAACTATATACGGCCCCTGGATGAAAGTAAAACACACATCCAAGATTTAAAATGTGCCACTTTTGTCTTCTGCTTAGTCTAGTCCTGCCTTGCGTCTGGGTGGTGGATATTAGACCACTGTGTTATTAAACTCGCTTAAGACATTTCTCCCCAGGAAAATGTCAAATACAAAGTTGGGTCAGCATTATGTTCTCAGAAGTCATTTGGCATACTTTGATGCCTTAAGACACCATTCCCTGCACTCACTCTCTTTCACAAAGAAATATCAGATACCACGTAGCTGGATGGAATCCAAAAGGTAAAACTAGCACTAATTTTTAAAGGCCACGAGGTTTGTTTGGGTTTTTTGGAAGCATCAAATTGGGCACTCAGAATCACTGAAGATAATTTAAGATGATCTGATTTTCAGGAGGACTGATTTTTCAGAAAGTGATGACCTATCAGGCCCTTTTGATAGAGCGGGGAAACAAAACAAACAAACCAAAATATCACTAATGCAGGTCAAAAATACCAGTTAAGAGATTGTGGGTCACTATGTTCATTCATCAGGTGTGCACTGGAAAATATCAATAATTTATAAAGCAGGATAATAAAAATGAACCAAGTAAAAGAGGAAAGATTTTTCAGACTTCAACCAAACACAAAAGTAGCAATAAATTTACGTTTCATGCCAATTTAGACATGGTGGGTCATTATTTGGGAAAAGTTCAGTATTGCCAACCTCAAGCCCTGAAAATCTCATTCTTCAATCCTCAAAAAATAAAATTGTTTAAAAATAGAATCCAATAAGGTTTTTTTTTATCACTTTCTGTTCACTGGGTTTTTAGCCTTTAGGGTACACACTGTTTACATTTTCAACATTTTCTCTACAATCACAAGGGCTAGATTGATTTATTCTTTTTAAATAAATTGAATCAGGGACCCTCCCTATGTCACTTGATTTTAGGAGCTGGGGCTTTGAGACAGACAACAAATATCACGAGAGTTAGAAACACTGAGTTGCACTTGATGTAAAGGCTGTTCAGTTTACACCTAAAATTTGTACTCCTCACAAGTCAATCCTTGCAGAGACAAACTTCAAACTGATAATCAGACCTGCATGGGCACATCTCTGTAGGCATGAGCAGAGGGGCTGCATCCAATCACAGGATCGGATCCCAAGATAACAAGAGGTCCAGTATGACTGTTCTTGAGGCGCCCAGGACTGGAAATCACTGTGTTAGCCCCACGTCCCTCATGATAGGTAGTCTTGCTCAGGATAACTGGCTGTAAACTCCCTAATGGCACCAGTTTATTACCTCAAGCACCCTCCTCTGGGCTATGCCAGCCTTGTCTGTGTCCTACAGGTTAACAATAGATACCTGAGCCCCTCTGAATCATTCCCCTGTGATATCCTTACTCTAACTAATCTCAGCTCTTTTGTCCTTAAATAAAAAAAGCTGTGTTCCCCAGTTAACTGTTATCTTAAATCACTGCTCCAGTAAAATCACAGCACTCATGAGAATGTCTAATTTTGTTAAAAGTGGGTTTATGTAAGAAACAATGGAGAATTAACTAGAGACAAAATACAAAACAAAATCATAACACACAAACCTGGGGCTACACTTAATAGTTACCTCTGTCTAATAAAGTAGATCCTCCCCTCCCCGAAAGTTCAGTCTTTTGCAGAGCCGGCTGGCTTCACAGGAATAAGGATCCAATTTTTCATAGATGCCCAGTCCCCAAGATGTCTCCTCAGTGAAAGGATGCAGAGGATCTTTCTTCCCCCTCTCATATACTGAACTGGACTTTTGTCTTTATTCACAGGCGGGGCAAACATCGATTATAACGTTCCTTTTTTTTTTTTTTTTTTTAAACCTCCAAGTAGTTTCCACTGTTGCAGTGATCTGTGAGAATTTTCAGCTGGTAGTCTTGGAGCAAGGCTAGATGTGATCCTTGCAGAGGACAACTCCCTCTGCCTGAATGGACCAGCCTGTTGCCAGCATTTCAAATTCCAATAAGGCCCATTTCCAGCATGGCTGGAAGTCGTGGTGCTTGGAGAGGAGTCACAGCACTCAGATCAGCCTACACTAGAGCTTCCATTATGGCTAATAATGCAGGAGTGTTAATTTTCACTGATGACGACAGGACTTGTGCCTATGGAGGCCCACACTCAACGTTTCTCCTGATAAAAAAGTTCTCTGCCCATAATGGAGCAGTTATGTGGCTAGAAGTGGGGGAGTAGTCCTTTTAGAGGTTGATAGTTAGCACAGTTACTGCTGAATCTGCTTTTAGTCCTTTATCTAGATCCTGGGGTATTCCCCTCCCCCTGAAACCTACAGAATTTCATATACCCGCTCTTTAGCCTCCACTTTGTTGTCAGGAAAGGCAATTGTTTTAGTACCTCATTTAGAGCAGAGATCAAAAGGTTTAGTCTCTTCGGCCCAGAAGAAAAATATTTACAAGAGATATTCTTGATTTATTCCTAGCCTGGCTGGAGCCTAAGAGGCTTAATTGTTTTAAAATCAGTGCAAAATGGTCAGCTGAGAATATTGTATCCTTAAGATTCATTCTGAAACCTCAGAACTGAAATCTTAGGATTCTCCCTTTCCTGGAGAAAAGCAGGTTGAAGATGTTTCCTAGATTATTAGAGTTAAAGAGGCACTGAAGTGCATACTCATCACTGTGACCAGTTAGAAAAGTTACTGAGCGGTTTATTCTCTCTCTCGAGCTTGTTCTCAATATCTTCCTCATATAAAACAGCATACTGAAGGGATCACTTGTTCTGCTGGAAGTTAATGGACATTTTAAAAATTGAAGGCAATGATAAGCCTTCTCCTTTCCCCCAGTAGTTTACTTCAGAGGGATATTTTCCATCCATCATCTAGGTGATGAACAGCTGCTACTGGGTTAACTCTCACTTAGCCTTGCCAAATCCATTTACTCCAGATATCCATCCTTCTTGTAAGGGAGGGGAAGGAGGCCCTAGGAGAAAGCTCAGAGGCATATTCAATGTTTGCTTCTTCTCACAACTCTGACTGGGGTAAAATAAAACCACCCAACCATTTCCTCCAAGTCCCAGCTGAAATAAGACTATCGCACTCACCTAGAGTCCAGAAGAGAGTCAAATGTCCCCCGCACCCCCCACCGAAGGCAGAGCTCAGGTGTGGAGTTTCTCTCTCTCCCCCTCATCAACAAGATTCCCTAGACTCAGCTTCTCAAAAAGAAATAAAAAGGGAGGTGGGGGAGGGAAAAATCCTTATCAAAGGAAAACTTCTCAAGCGGGGGTGGGCAGGCATGCAATAAGAGCAAATAATTCAGGAGCCATTGTTAGAAGTGGCCAGAGGAAGATCTACACAGAGGACAGAAGCACCATTAATTTATTACATTGCCCCAGCAGATGTAACTAGCCATGAACAGGCTTTTGGAAGAGTCCCCAAATCCCCGTCCAGCCAATATGCAGCCTACCTAGAAGGGCTGGTAGACATGCCTTCAGAAGTATTAACAGTCATCATCGCCAATGGGTATTTACGAAATAAGAGTTTCATAGGGTTTTTTTATTCTTTGAAAAAGGTTCACTTTACAATAAAACACAAACTGGAACTGAGGCTTCTCAGCCCCCCATGCTTGCACCCCAGCATACACTAGCACATCATGTGCTTTTGGGCCTAGATGAAGGCACACTTCCCAGTAAATTGGCCAGGTATGTAGATGCAACAGATTATCCTAGTCACAAGTCAAACTAATAACATCACTACGCTTCATTTCTTATGTTAACTACCTAGTTGAGGGGAATGGATTCAATATTAGCGCAATCCAACAGGTACTAAGGGAATTGTTAAACCACTTGGAAGTGTCCAGTCCTGAGGATATTAATGAGCTTCTTGAAAAGTTCACTAGAGAGAGACTGCCCCCATTCTGGAAAAAATACACGAGCGACTAGTGAGCAGACAATTACTAGACTAATTCAAGGCAGCTAACAGCATCTGTGCCGGAAAGGCTGTGGGCTAAGCTGCCAGAGAGAATTTATTACCCTTTTGCCCTAGTGATGATGACCCAGTATGTTCACTTACATAGGCCACATATCATACCTGACAAAGAAACTGCATGGGGGGCTTCAGTATCTTGCCATGGATTATCATCTAATTCAGAACTTGAAGAGTCTTCCTGTGGCACAAGCCTATTTGTCACAGGGTAGCACAGGCCCTTTAAGCAGGGAAGAGGCCAGTGCACCTGTGACTGCCAGCTGAGCTCCAGCTGGGGTATAAGACAGCATCTAGGCCTTGTGGGCGGGGGCTGGATGAGTTAGCCCTGAGAATCAGTTAGACAGGGAGAAAGAGCACAGACAAGAGGCTCTCACTGCCTGTTCCCTGGGAACAGGGAGACTGGCCAGAAGTCAGGAGGCCTAGGTAGCGGAGAAAGACTCTGGAGCAAGGGGAAGGCCCAGGGGAGGACCCCTATGACCCAAAGGGCACGGTGCCAGCAGGGATACAAGACTTTTATAAAGCCCAGGGCAAGTGGATTTTATGTTCTTGCTTCGTTTGAGCTTTTGAACTCTAATGGGAGACTCGTGGGGGAAGCTGGAGAGCCCCCCTAGTCTGCAGGGAACAATTGAGGGTGATGAACAGCCTAGTCTTAGAAGATGGCAGAGCCAGGACCTTTAGCATTATGGTACTGAACTTTATTTTATTATTTGAGGGGTCCACCTTAACTTAACCCACTGCATAACCCACGTTGTGTTGGAGAAGTGTTCTTAATAGTGCCTGCAGGGTCCCAGGATGGGGCATGCTAAGATGCCAACCTATGACACTACTATTCGAACTACAGTCTAATGGCCTGACAAGCTACACCCCTCATCCTAGCAGAGTCCAGCAGCAGCGTGAGAGGAGGATTCTTTTATGGTTCACTGCTGCTAGAGCAGAATTCCATACTGCTGCTGGCTAGCAGATGTGGAAAGGCAATTTCCACTGGTTAAAGGGCTAGTTATTTTTTTCTTTTATGTTGTGGAAGCATAAATTCTCCAAAAATTCATGGCAGTAGCTCCACTCTGACCTCACTTGGGAAAGAGTCTTACAACCTGGTTGGGGGAATGATTTTTCAAGCACCAAGAATGAGAGTACACAACAGAGATCCATGGAACAAGTTAATACAACAATAGATTCAGTACATTTTCTTAGGAAAAGCTCATACACACAAAACAAAAAGGTACAAAATGAAGGCACACGTTGAAGGTCGAACTATAAATGGCACATTCTAATCTACTTTCTATTGCTGACTTTATTTATTTATTTTACATAAACAAAAACAGGCACCAGATCAAGTCATTCTGGTTTTAGGGACTGATGCATGCAGGCATTGTCCCTCAGCGATATTAGTAATCCTGTCACAATGTCAGTTATGGGCACTACTGTGGAAAAGACAAAGAAGGGGATTAGGAGACTTGCAAACAGCCATTGCCTAATGAAACAAAAAAAATCTTTAAATCATTCTGTTCCAATTCATGCCAAATTAAAAACTGACAAAAATCTTGATGTTTCTTTGTTTTGTTTTGTTTTTTAAAAAAAAACAACAATGTGCATGCAAGTAAAGTGTGAAAATTATCTATGTATTTCTATACTGAACTCAATCCCTTCACAAACAAGTCCCATGTGACAGCACCTGGAGTAGCCTTAACATTTCTATTTTTACTACCACATATCCAGATCTTCTCTCCTTCCCCAATGGGTAGCAAGGAAAGTATCTACCGAGTTGGTTCTGGAGTTTAAAAAAAAAATAAATATCAAAAGTTTTTATATTGCTCAATTGTACAGCATTCACTTTGAGGTGTGACTTGACAAGTGTTTTTAGTGCAATATTTAAGCAGACATCTGGAAAGTAATAGGTGATAAAAAGAATGAGCCTTTGAGGGCATCCACAGAAAACGGGACTCCTTTTAATGGCCTCATCTCTTCTTTTCCAAGGACACTTGACACAAGTCCCACCTCAAAACAGTTCTGCAGCAATTCCTGTACCTGGGATCCTATAATCCAGCTCACTTCATTTGCTGCAATCATTACACAAGTGAAAATAGAAACCTAATTGAGGTTTTTCTCTCCATCTTGCATATCTGGTCTCTGCACTTGGATTTTACTTTAAGTGTCTAAAGGAAAGTTGGCAGAAATTTGACTTAGAGAGAGTTGTAAACTGCATAATTTTGCAAACTGAATTTATAAATTCCTTGAACTGCAGTCACAAACGGATCACCAGAATCCTCATTAAACAAAACTATTGGTTATCTGGAGAATGGATATGTTCACCCTCACGACTTGCTGCAATGTTTAACGGTCACTCAGATCCTGCTGAGTATCAGAACTCAACAGAAGAGCTTTTGAGATTTTGGTCCTGCAGAACTGATCACATTCTTAAGCAGGGGTCTTAAACACGAGGCCCACCAAGCTCTTCCTTGCGGCCTGTGATGTTCTCTCCCTGCCCGCCTCCCAAGCTCCCTGCAGCCCCTCCGCCCCAAGCTCTTCCCCCTCCCCACGTGCTTCTCACCCGTACGCTGCTCCCCGGCTTAGCAGTTTCTGGGAGGGAGGGGCCAGGAGCAGGAAGCCTCCTGCACAGGGGAGGAGGGGGAGAAAGGGGCAGAGAAAGTTATTTATCCAGAGCAAGGGGGAGCAAGGGGCAGAAAAAGTTTTAAAAAGTTAATAAATTTAATAGCATATTATATTACTCTTCATTTTTTACTATACTTTTGTATTGTTGTATGTGTAACACTGAGGCTGAGTATGAGGCTCAGATTTGTTAGGTGATGGAGTAGTTCACCTAAGGCAGGGGTCTCAAACATGTGACCCACAGGGTTATTTTCTGCAGCCAGCTAAGCTCCCCATGCCCCTTCTCTCCCCCCACTTAATTTCCTGAAGCAGCCAAGCTCCCCGCGCCCCCCACCTCCTCCCTGCCTACCTCCAGGCGCTTAGCACTCTCCAGGAGGGAGGGGGGAGGAGCGGGGAGCTGTGCGCTCAGGGGAGGAGGCAGGGCAAGGGTGGGACCTCATGGAAAGGGTGGGGTGGGGCCGGGGGCAGGGAAAGGGGTGTGTCAGTGATGCAGCCCTCAGGCCAATGAACTAGTCCTCATGCGGCCCTGGTGGACATTTGAGTTTGAGATCCCTGTTCTTAAGCAGGAGCAGGTCTGCTAGCTCAGTTTACAAACTGCACTGAGCAACTATACAGTTAATTCCTACTCTGCACTCACTGGTTTGCTCAGCAAGCCATCCTCTTTGACAACCTCTCCAGCAGACCTTGTGAGCACCCTTATCCAGACCGGACTGGCTAAAGCTTCCAAGGTACAGGAGTCCTTCCACAGCTAGCTGGCCTCTAGCTGACAAACTTTGCTGGCAAAGCTTTGCCAGCTTTTTTCTCTGAAGCTTCACAAATCCACCAGCTCCAAATGGTGCCATAATCTGCTTAGTCTGGAGTTAAAACAGCTTGCTGCATGTCGTAGGAGCATCATTAAGCCTTTCAGTTTTATAATCTCCTTCAGCGGCTGAACGTGTAAATTCTTGTAAGCAGATAGCTGCAGTTTGCTAACAGTGCCCCCCTGAGCACTTGGAGCATGAAGTCCACTTGAATATTCTCCAGCAGGGGCACAAAACGTTTCCACAGCATGAGGCACAAGTTAGGAGGGCAGGTGGCCCACAGACAGGACCATCTCAACATTTGCAATCACAGAGCCAATGTCCTGTCCATCTGCACACTCACTCTCTCTATGCTGGAAACATGAGAGCCAACAAGCACTCTGCAACTAAGCAGCTCTGCGGACTGCAGTCTGGAAACCCATAGCACATGGGCAGCCCTGCAATCTCAGACATGTATTTTGAGGCTCTCCCTTGCCTCAAATTTAGCTACATACATATGCTGACTATACTGTTCACTATGAGGTTTGATGTTTCAGATCAGCTGTTTCAGTTGGTCAGAGAGGAAGCATGGCAAGTTTCAGCCCCGAAAAGGTAAATGTTTCAGAAAGTCATTTCACATATAAACAACAAGGGCTTTCAAAACCTTAACTGCATAGTTATCCTCTCCACCACCATAATCTCTAGTCACACAGCAGGGGTATGTACATCCCTGTCACAGGATGGCTGGCCCCAGTAAATGAAGTAGGTCCAGGTCCCCTGTTCCAGAACAGGTGCTACCAATTAGGAGGATGGGGCAGCACCTGGAGGTTTTACAAGGTTAGGGAGAATCTGAAGCAGGAACTGACTAGAAAACTATGTCTGGGAGCAGCAGGAGAGCAGCAAGAGGGATTTGCTGGCTGCTCCCCCAAGCCAAAGAGCCAGGGCTGAAATTAGGATCAGCAGCAGAGGGAATTGCCTCCTAGCTGTAAGCACGAGAGCCAGAGCCCAGGGCCAGAGAAGGATGAAGGCAGGATAGCTGCTGAGGGGCTTACCCGCTGACATCTCCAGGGCTGGATCCAGAGGAACTGTGAGAGGCCCAAGGAGAGCGAGGGATGCTCCTCTACAAGGATGCTCCCAGCAGAGAGGCTGCAGGGGTTCCCCTGGGGAAGACTAGGCTTACACTCCAGTTGGAAGGGCTGGGGTGGCCGCCTTGGTACAAGGAAAAGAAAGGAGTGCACCAGAGACCCAGAGCGTGATAAAGGACTCTGGAACTCAGGTTGCATGAGCTGTTCGGACTATGGTGGGGGAATTCTGGACTACGGTATTGTGAACTGCTTTGTTATGATTTATGCACACAAGACTTTGGCCAATTTCTGGAGAAACTAAGAAAGGTATGCCACAGAAGGGAGCTTCGGTCAAGGTGGCCCTAGGACTGTCCCTCTTCCAGCCCTTTTTCTTGTTCTGCCAGGAATGAAGAGAATATGCACACAATGCCAGAAAGCCTCTTTTGAAAAATGAAACTGTAATCCAGTTTTACATTATTAGAACTTACTATATGGAGTCTATGTATTGTGGTTCATTTGTTGCTATACATAGATCCAGTCATCACAAAAAAGGTTATATTAAGCAAATGGCAATAGAGTTAACTTACAATATGCCACAGTAGGTTTTAATGTTTAGTAGCATCATGGCAATACAAAATATTACCAGTAGAAAGAGCTAAAGGCAAGAAGAAGGTCAAGATAAGGAGCTGTATTTCTTGGTGTGAAATGCCAAAGGAACATCAGTACTGTAAGGCCATTTAATTTAGTGGTCCTGTATGTAAAAGTGTCTGTTCTTGCCCCACAAAAAGCTCTAGGATACAAGCAAAAAAAAAAAAAAATATCTAAGATATTGCTCATGAGACCCACTAAAGTGAGTTGTTTAACAGAGGCATCTGATAAACGTGGATCAGGATTTTCCTAAATGTGTTCACAGTCACAGTGAGCAAGACCCTCACTGGTCTGACCTCTTTTTTTGCTGCCTACAAAGTCAGAGTTTAGGAGGGGCTCTAAAATCTCCTCCTCTAGCTGGGAGAAGTTGCTGTGGCACAAGCACCGAGTAAGACAGCCATAATGCTGCCTCCTGAGAATCCCCTTTCATACCCTGGCACACGTGAGGCAACAGCACTTACTGCTGCCAAGTTTCTGTGCATCACTGCAGGAGATATAGCAGACTTCTAGGGTTGCTCTAATTTATCCAGGCCCTTAGGGTTGCCTACTGTGACCATATAGGTGCCCAGATACCATAGGTGCTCTTCCCCCTGAGTTTTGATTTCCATTCCGCACCTGTAAGAAGCGCAAAGAACCTCACCCAGTGCTTTTAGGCAGTCTTTTACCATAGAAATTTGCTTAATATGGGCTATATTGTGCACAGGTTTAGCAATTAACATTTAAAAACAGACCTGGATATGCCAACAAACCCATTTATGGTATGAAAGCTGTAGAAAGCTCTTGGGGTACTTGGCATTAGGGAGGGGTATAGAAGAGAAGCCATTCTGCTCAGGAAGTTTCAGATTTATCAAACTTCCAGCCTAAATTCTCCATATTAATCATGAAAGCCAAAGAGAGAACAAAGACTGCAAGAAGGTTATTTCCTTATGTTTAAGAAACAGTTCACAATTATAGACCAGAGCTCAACATACACTGTCTCAGTCACTGCAACTAGAACACGCATCTCTATTTGCCTCTAGATCAATCCCAATTCTAGCTTACAATGCTAAAGCTTGCAACTTAGGATAACTCCACTCCATATATACCAGTAAATGTTTCTCAAGATCATGTGATCAGCATGTCAGAACTGCACAAACAGCATACATTTTTCACAAAAGTTTTGCACAAAAGTGTACACTGTTCACCAAAAAATTCGAGTTTTGTGTTTTTTTTTTGACTAGCTCTAGCCCACTGTGAGAGTCAGTCAAGGTAGCAGAGAACACACACACACACACGCAAAAACAAAAGCCCAGTCAGTCTCAAAAGCACACTATTGAAATCAGCCTAAAGCCAATCTCATCCTCAAGCCACAAGTGACTCCTAGGTATGTCAACCCAGAAGACATTTTGATATGAACGTTTGCCATCCCACACTCTGAACTATAGTTGACCTGAGCAGCCTCTGGCCTTCATTTTTCCAGATGACTATAGAATTGCAATTCTCACACTCGAGCTGGCCACCCATTTCATATCCCACAGAGTAGGTCTCTAAGCACAAGCAAGCTGCCTACACGCATACCTAGCGGGTCTACACTGGTGGTAGCTCAGGCTAGCCACCTGAGTACAACCTGTGCTACTCCCATTTACACTAGTGTTAAATGTGCTAGCACATGTCTGCCAACCCGAGCTGGGAAGCACACTCCCAGCTGAAGTTCCAAAACTCAAATTCCCCCTTAATACATGGAGAATGCAGAGAGGAAAGAGGGGCATAGCATCTCCTGTCAAAGACAGTGGGGAGTGGGAGAACAATATGCTTCCCAAGAGTAGAAGCTGCAAAGAGGGAGAAGCAATTAGTCTGAAGTCTATTCCAGGTAAGAAGCTGAAGACAGAGAATGGCAGGAAGGGATCTGAATAAGCATCTGAACGTTTGGATGTTATGCCAAATACAAAAAAATCTGGTTCTAATATTAAGGTGATCACACCACCTAAAATCCACTGTAATTCACACAGGATAGTAGCAAGAATGAAAGATAACAAGGAGATCCATGTACCACAAGACCTTAACGCGGGGGGGTGGGCAAACTACCGCCCACGGGTCACATCTGGCCCATGAGACCTTCCTGCTTGGCCCCTGAGGTCCACACCGGGAAGGCTAGTCCCCAGCTCCCTCCCCTATTGTTTCCCCTCCCCTGAAGCCTCAGCATGCGGCACCGTTAGCACAATGCTCTGGGTGAGCTCCCAGGGCAGGCGCAGCTGCAGAGCTATAGCCTGACCTGCTGCTCTGTGCTGCACGGCTGCCTGTCCTGGTGCAGCCACGCCACCAGTACTCCAGCAGCACGGTAAGGGGACAGGGAGCGGGGGGAGGAAGGAGTTGGATAGAGGGCAAAGGAGTTCGGGGGGTAGTCAGGAGCGGGAGTGTGGATAGGGGTTGGGGCGGTCAGAAGGTGGGGAACTGAGGAGAGGTGTTGAATGGGGGCAGGGATCCCTGGGGGCAGTCAGGAATAAGAAGGGAGGTTGGATGGGGCGGCAGGAGGCAGTCGGGGTAGGGTTCTGGGGGCGGCCAAGGACAGGGAGAAGGGGCAGTCGGATGAGGCAGGGGTTCCGGGTGAGTCAGGAAGGAGAGGAGTTGGATGGGGCGGCGGGGGGATCCAGGAGCAGTAAGAGGACAGAAAACAGGGAGGGTGGATAGGGCAGAAGCCCGGGGGGGGGGGGGGGGGGGGGAGAGATGGGGAAAGCGCTCCGGTTTTGTTAGGGCCGGGGGCCCAGCGGGGCCATCCGGGGGGGTTGCATAGGTGCAAGGGCTGTGCCATGCCTGGCTGTTTGGGGAGGCACAGCCTCCCCTAACCAGCCCTCCGTACAATTTCAGAAATCCAACACAGCTCTTAGGCCAAAAAGTTTGCCCATCCCTGCCTCAAAGAAATATTTGAACTTTTTACTATAGTGATAAAGGTGTTGTCTATTATTCAAAGGATTCCATGAAGTTGCTTGCTGTGTAAAATCCGATTTAATGAAGAGAAATGCGCTACATGCATTTGTAAAATGAAGTTACATGAAACATGTTTTCTATCTAGGTACATAGAGGCTGCACCCTGCTCTCAATCACAGATACATCTTCAGTGGTTTTGTTTCTGATGTTAAAGGAAGCCAGTCTTGCTGAAGACCCATTTATGCATTAATATCCATTATAGGCGATTTCGTAAGTGCCTTTAACACTAGTGATGACTCCTAAAGAGGGCTGGGGGAGAATACAGAATGATTTTCACAAACCAAGTTAATAAATGTAACTTGGTTACATCCTTGGAACCCAATCTGGTTTTGCTCCAATAATCTGAAGTTGCAGAACCAAGAACTGCTGTAAGCGTGCTTAAAAGTAAGCTATGCAACTTCTGCCCCACTTGGGACTTCAGAAAATGAATATAGGTTTGCCTTTGCTCAAGACAAAGCCAGATCCATATTTTCAGTCTTTCACAGAACATGGTTTGATGTAACCATCTTCCCACACCTTTCTCCCCACCCTACCCTAAGGAGGTCTGCCTTTACAAGCAATCCTGACAGAAGACTTGACTGCATTTTGGCTCCCAACCCCCATTAAGCATTCCCATTTACAACATGACCCTTGTTAAAATGCTCTACACAGGCCTTCAGTCAGGCCTACTGTAAATAGGGATTTAGATTTAAGGTTAAATATCATCCACTATTCTGACACTCCCATTATTTTCAGGACTTGTCTAACTAATTTTCAGTAACAACTACAAAGACCTTTAATCTTAAAAGCAAAATCAGCAAAGTTGGTCTGAGTTTTAATGCTTACCAAAGCAAACATACCTCTGAATTAAGAGTCTGTATATTACAAGCATTTAGTTACAGTGCAACAGACATTTATGAAGCCACCAATCCTCAAACAGCAAGTTATGCTTAAGTATCAAAGACAGCTCCAAAGAGGCACAGGAACATGTTTAGTGGGAGATTTTTTTCCTATCTGCTGAATCAAGTGTCTTATGAAATTGGATTTTACAGGTTACTACTCTGCCTTGTCTTTTCCTGTTGCCATATTTTCATTGGTGATTTAATAAAAAGGTTTAAAAACTCTACCCACAAAGTAGATTTTGCAGGAGAAGCAAAAAGTAGGGCTAATTTACTAAACAAAACTTCCAGTTGGCAAGGTTATAGTTGGTCAAATAATGTATTCAGATATGGTTAGCATTATTTGATCAGCTCTAGTTTTAAGTGAATCCACATGTATTCAGATTATTTTGCATTTGTAGACTCAATATTGAGTCTCCCCTCGTGTTCTCCATCCTCTATAAGCCAGAAGCCACCTAAGATATTTAAGGTTAATAGCAAAACACTTGTGACAGGTGAATGACTCTCTTATTTATTGATCTAGTTTGATCATACCAATTACTTTAACTGTAAACATAAATGTGACGTGCCAAGTACCAGAGGGCTAGCTGTGTTAGTCAGTATTCACAAAAAGAATGAGGAGTCCAGTGGCACTTTAAAGACTAACAGATTTACTTGGGCATAAGCTTTCATAGATTAAAAAACCCATCTGAAGAAGATGCCACCAGACTCCTCATTACAAATGTTATGTGGTTCTATTGGATTTTGTTTGACTGTGTTGTACGCAGATCTCCCCTTATACAACTATTAATGAGTCCATTTTTGCAATGGCACAAAGTGTGTTATTACAAGTATGCTTATGTAATCTTGTTAGTTACCATATCAGAGACATAGAAGACCATCACCTCTTATCCTAAAAATCAAGACATACTTTGACTTACAATACAAGCAAGTTGTTCCTGGCATGACTGATTGCAATAGGAACTGAGTCACTGTGATCTATATCAACTAAAAGGAAAAAGTCAGTTACCAAAAAGTGGCAGGAAAACTTCAGTTCTGTCTCAAGAAAACTCACAGAAAGCAATGAAACTCTGTCCCATTGAAGGGACAGAAAGCTAGTTTTAGACAAGGTATTAACGTAAGTTATAGATGCAGGTCATGAAAATTATGTAAAACCAAGACAATGGGAAAAAAGGAGCACACAAGAAAAATCCAGTGTAGGAACGATACAATGTATTAGTAGACACATTTGTCACACTGAAGATCCAATTAATAATGACCTTTGATCTCCAGCTCCTTTCCCTCCTGACAAGACATCAGATGTGATGGCTGCCTCCTGCTTGGTACAGAATTAGGTTATGGCACAGTTAGCAAATAGTTATTAACTGCTAGTATTTTCTCATGGAGATTAACAGATAATTTTAGCAAAGAATGAAAATGTGAGTCAGATAATGCATTTGGATAGACAGAAGGTAAAGAATGTTTCCCGGAAAGCCTTAAGGCCTTTCTAAGCTGAATTCAGATTTTTTACCTAGGAAAAGTGAGGAATTTGGCACAAGGGTCATGGTACAAAGAAAGAGGGAGAATTCTAGGTCTCTCTCACATTCAGGTAAATAAGCTGGTGACATTTGATGGAGGGTGACAGAGAACGTCTAGTGCTTTTCATTAGTGGAGTTTTTTTGAGATTTAACTATCCAGAATAAGTTTGCAAAAGCAAACTGTGGAATTTCCCTTCATTTTCCTCTAGATCAAACCTGCCTGTCTCAGGATTATACAAACATTTACCATCTCGGTCCCAATAGCTGAAGTGTGGAGTCAAATATTGCTAGAATCATGAGTAAGCTTCCTCATGCTAGAAACTTGAAAAAAAAAAAGTATTTCTTTAATTAGGCAAATGAGGGAAATAAGGGACAAAGTGATGAACCAGTACTGAGCAGAGCACAAAACTAGATTTTAGGAGAGGAAAAGTTCTTCTAGCAGTGAGAATTGTGATTTCAGAGGGAAAAAAAGGTTATTTTCTATCCTGGTTTAATAATCTTTCACTGGGGTCCCAATCTGTAAGTGTCAAGGATGTGGTCACGTTTAGCATGATAGCCACCATCAGCAGGATACCAAGAGACAAATCTTGATCTTATTCAATGTCACTAGGAGTTTTGCCATGGACTTCAGCTGGAACAGGCCCTATAAAATTCAAATTGCAATTAAAATAATAAAAGGTATTTGAATTAATACTACAGTTTGTAACTTTAAACACTGAAGACTGATCACAACAGACATGCATATTATTTTTTTTCTCTCACTGCTAAGTTGCTCTTCTTCAGTCACATAGAAGAACCAATATTATGCTCTCAGCTGTTCCCAAGAACTGATTACTATGTTGATGTCCTTCCACTTTCCCTCAGTAGTACCCAGGGTAGTTTCAGGAAGTTGCCAGAGAAAAAGGAACCAAGGTTTGTTCTTAGCTTTAGGACAGATAGTCTGATGGGATTATTGTAGTTTAAAGTAAGACACATGGAGAAGAGAGTATCTTTTGCAGAAGGAAGCAAACCTGAGCGGACTGTCAGACTTCGAGAAGAATGAAGGGGGTGGAGAGAGGGCCATTGTGAGCATCTTCAGTTATTAAAGCCAGCTGCTTGTACTAGTGTCTACATATGAAGCGTTTTTCCAAGGGACAGTTCACTAAAACAGCTAAGGCCCTAGGGGCCGCTAGGTCTTCAGCCACAGCAGGATGAATTTTAGCAAATATAAGTACGGTCAGTCAATAGCCATTACACCCTTGTGTGGTAGGCACGTATTATTACACCCATATGTACTTAGATAGCAAAACAAAGACAGTCAAGTCACTTACCTACAATGTCATTGTCACAGTCAAAACAGGACGGCATGAGTCTGCTTCTCGCACACCCACATTTAGAATCCCATGTTATTACATGCCTGTGCCCTCATCTGTCTAGATGATACACTAACTGTTCACAAGCAAAGCTGGTTGGGAGGTAGTATGGGGCCACCCTGAGCAACAATGTTCCTTTTCCCACAGCAGTAAACTGGCCCATAGTCCCCTACTAAATTTAAGGGGCTGTTTCCTGTGAGTCTCACTGAAGTCCATGAGAGCTGCCTGCAGGTTCTCATCCCTCTGAAAGGTTACTTAAACATGGGTTTCTAGACTTCTGAATAATAAGTTTAACCCTAATCTTTTAGGCAACTCAAAGACAAAACAAAGCGAAATAAGAACAGACATGATAGTAAGACCAATGCAATCTGTACAAGAATGTTAGTACAGGAAGCATCAGTCCAGTATGCACTCACCTGGTACTGGAGGCAAAGTTACGTTTCAAACTGTGTTAAGAGATCTCTTATCTCTGGGGTCAGATGCTCTACTGCCTTTGCAGCTTCTGTAATAGCTTTCCGATACATCCCTTTCTTCTTACGATTAAATCTCAGTTTGAAAGATTCAGAGAAAGGAGAGAGTTTTGAAACAGATAAGAAGGAGGTTGTTGGAGAACCAAACCATGATACTTTAGCTTCTCGCCAGGAAGGTTCTCCATTTTCCTTCTGGCTAAGGTTTATGTCAAGAACACGTGCCGGCCACCAAGGGAAACCATGAATTTTACCCCAAACAATATCCCCCACTGAAACAGTTCTTCCATCTTCAGTGACACATTTAGAGACACTCTGTGTGTGTAGTCTAACTGTTAACGGTGGCACAATTTTACGCTCATCTTTTGAAGATGAAGAGACAGATGCATCATCACCAGGTAAAAAGTCACACATTTCTGGTGATGTTACTTCTGAACTAGAGGATTTGGATTCATCTAGACTGTCATTGCTACACACTGATAAACTAGAAGAATCTGCCTTCCTTTTACGATAATTCATAAGAAAAGCCAAGTTATCATGTCCATCTTTACCTTGGGGAAATCTTCTGAAGTCATCTTCACCTGAACTCCCTGAAGACATCTCTGCTAAACTTCTATCTGCAGATTCATCAGTGTAAAATGCAGCAGGATTGGACTCCCTGCTATTCTGAAGGACATTTATCTCATCAATAAGTTCTGCTTTATAAATGGAAACATTCTGACCATCATTTATTCGATGGGGTTTCAGTCTGATTTTTGGAGGTGGAACATCTGCACTGCAATGCACAGGCCTAGTTAATTTCAGTTTTGGAATGGAAGCAAGTTGGCTGCTTGCCGACTTATCCATAAAACATTTGGTTTCCTGATATCGTTCAGAGTCTCTGTTCTCCTCTTGGTCCTCCCCTCCATTCTGCAATATCCGCTGTGGACAAAACGGTTTAACCGAGCCATGAATCCGGGAGGGAATTTTCACAACTTCGCCTTTACCTTGTGGCGTGCTGTAGGATATTTTTATAACTGGAGTTCGATGCACTAGTTCCCCAGAAAATTTGTCTTCCTCCCTCTTTTCTCTTTTGTTCCTTTTCTCTACATAATCAGAATCACTGTGCTTTTTTTGCTCGTTGTCCTGAATGCTTAGCTTCCTCCTTGTTTTAGCATTCTGCCTGGCTTTGTTCACTTCCTCTGGGTTCAGAGTGTTTTTACATTTTTCACAGAGCACTTGCCTGGGCCTCAGTCTAATAGTGCTCATGATGAGCCTTCCTGGGTCTCTATTTCGTGACAACCGTCTTTTTGTCCTCTTTATAGTCCTTGGTGGTGGCTGAGGAACCCACTGGTTATATGTGTCTCTTAACCATAAGGGACGAGGAAAAGGAGCTCCCTCAAAATAGGGAGGGTAAGGAGGAACATTGCCTGGTGATGGAGGTGGCAAGAGAGGAGGAACCTGGTCATCGTTTCCTTTGGGACGTTTTTCACTAGAAAGCTGTGACTCAGTCTCACCCTTCATGAGCTGTCTGTCTTCAGGAACCCAGTTAGTGCAAGCATCAGCAGGAGGTTCCTCTTGCTTTGGAAACAAAGGTGGTGGAAGACAGAACAACCCAGACCTATAGTAGTGTGGAAAAAAAAAAAAAAACACAAATCAGAACAGTGTGAAAGAGGTTTCTTTGACAAAAATTAAACTTACAAAAAATGCCGTTTTCTGAAAGAATATTTGCCCAATGCACTAAGAGGTCAACATTTTCCCTTCTTTTTGAAACATCAGCTAATTTTATCCTGTTGAGAAAGTGCCATCTCAAAATGCATGGAGTGTATAACCTACTTTTCAGGTGGAAAGTCCAAAAAGTGACCTGTGCACCTAATTCACAGACTTACCATTGTATTAGTGAAGTGTGTGCATGTGTTGTTTCTAGTCTAGAACCATTCACACAATCCAGAACAAGTACTTTACTCCCATGACAGCCACACTCAACAGGCCAGTAATACCATGGAAAAAGAGGATGTACAGAAGAACAGAACACTGCAAGTCTTAGGGGCACTAGTAATTCTTTCAGTATATCAGACTTTTTAGACCAAGTTTTGAGATTACCATGCAACAGTTGAGCCACACACACGTGCAAGTCAGGTCACTGAATGAGTAATTTCCCAACTTGCACATGCAACCATGCGGTTTTACAATAGCGTGCACATTCACCGTGAGCTCTTAGTTTTTTTTTAAAAAAAAAAAAAAAGAGAGAAGTACTTCTCTTTCTCTAAGCTACCAAGTCAAGCAGAAAATGTCATTTATGCAATGCCAAATTTTATCATAGAATATTATACCATTGCACACATTGAGTATGTGCCTTTACCTTCCTAAAGTAAGTACAAACATTTTATTTCCATAGGCCCAGTGTCATGTCCTTGGGGAATGGAAAGCCAAGACAATGAATGGAAACACTGCTTCATCACACCAGCAGCTCTTTGTAGATTTTCCTCTCCCTTTCCCTACCCACATGTATGGGGTATACTTTGCTGCAGTAGTTCATTACTGTTCCTTGTCCTGGCCTTCAGGATTTTCTCGATTGTTGAGGATCAGGGTTAACAATTAGTGTGCAAAGCACAGTCCTTGGCACATAAACTATCAGTTTGTCAGTCTGAAGGTTTACAGCTTCAGTATGAAAAATGCTAAGAAGAAGGAATTCATTTTTTGGGGTGCGGGGGAGGGGGGCAATACAGCAGCAAAAGATTAACGGGAGACAGATTTTCCATGAACACACAAGTCTGACAAAATGACTCTTCGTAATATGAAATTCTACTTTCTGCTTAGGTTTTATTAAGCAAGGAGAGCATTATGTTCCATTGACTTACTAAAGCCCAGTCTGTTCTAGACAGACTGAGAATAAGTACATTGAAAGTTCTGTGTAAAATAGTCACTTTTTTATTTAAAGAAGGTCCTCATGAGGGCCCATGTTTGTCTCAGTGGTTCCATATATGCAATGACATGTATTCCTTTAACAAGTAATACAGTGGTTTTCTGTGGGCCTGAAAACTCCAGAGCTAAGCTGTGATCTTTCTGGTTCAAATTTCAGCAGTAAGACATCCCAGACAATTTTGTTTTTAAGAACTCCAGTTCAACCCTTTTCTCCAATATTTTGACTTCAACAAGAAATACAGCATGAAATGTATAGCCATATTTTTAAGCTCTAAATTTAACCTTGTACTTTGAGACAAGCCAGGCCTTGGCATAAATGCTTGTAACTAGGGATGCTGCCACAGCCCCTGGCTTAAGGTGGTTTCCATCATCTACAGGGCTGACAGTTTGGTTCAATGGCTCTCAGCACCACCCACTATACATAATTGTTCCAGTGCCCCTGCGACTTGGGGGAAGATGCTCTATTGCACTTTTTATAATAGATCAGTTTTAGCAGCAGTGACCTTCTTCAAAACGGTCCTTTACTAACAAGAACAGAGGGTTTGTCATTTCTATGTGACTGGAAGCAGGCAACATTCTCCTTGTAATGGAGATCATCCTCTAACAAAGACTTACGTGAGCTATCTTTATCCTATGAGTTTCTACAGGACATTTGTCATATTCCACAATTATCTCTTATCAAGACATAGCTACACTCTCTCTTCCCACCCAAGACATCCAGACTTCTCTTTATATTCTTTCCCCTTCTTTTGTCACACATCCTCCTCAGCTTTCAGGTATCATACAAAACCAACCCATCAAATAGCAATTAGCGTGGTCAGTGTAGTACAGTCCCCATATACTTGTCTGACATATCTGAAATGTTATCTTTCAGTTTCATTGAGAGCAATATGATCTTCAACAAGCTATTGTTACTACACCCTTTTTTTAGTGTCTGAAAACAAAGGGCTTTTTCTTTTCTAAGAAGTGAAAGTTTCAGCTTGTTAAAGGGTGGTACTTTTGAGTTACAATCTCTAAAATAAAATAAAATAAAAATGAATACCTGAAGGCTTGATAGATTATGCTTAGGTTTTCCCAAAGTAGTTTTCTACCTTTGGGCAGAAACACAATGGAAAGTTCCCGTAGAAAAGAAGTTTTGAGGTAGCTTTGGGAATGCAAGAACAACCTGTTACAGTGCAAGGCTCAACATACAGTTACTAGAGCATGTACTGTCAAGCAAGTGTTCTAACTTCTTAAATAAATGTTAAACGTTTTACTAAGTAAGCTCTGGGAAACTAACAAAATGGGAGAGAGAGAGTATTTCACAGGTCATTTTACCTTGAGATTATAGAATCTTCTCTGTAGTGTGCTCTTTCCTTCCTGCTATCTTCAGTGATCAACTCCTGCCTAAACGGGGCAGGCAGGTGCCAACACAGGCCAGCAGAAAGGGGATTTGGCATCCCCAGCTCACAGAATAATTGAGAAGTATGGAAACTCCCTCAACCTCATGCCCTGTTCCTTCCAGAGAGCAGCACAAAGAACCTATGTGGATGGGAGTATAGTTGGCTGCAAGGAGTCGGAGTAGGCAAGCTGACTGAGTCAGTTTGACTGGTGCTGCTGATCCCCCAGGAGCATTTCCTGCTTTGCCTCCAGCAGGTGCCCTCAGACCTGACTGGTAAGGCTGTTGTATTTCTCTCTCAGCACCATATCCCCAGGGTGGAATTTTTCACTGCAAGGGTAAACCTCACACTCTCACTGCAGATCTTCTTGGGCTACTGCTGTTTCAGATGACAGCTATACATCAAAGTAGGGGAACTCCTCTTTCTAGAGGAGCGTTAGTGGAGGGCGCATACAATCTAATATTAATGAAGAGAGATGGTAGATTTCTTCCCAAGACTGGAATAACCATATAAACTCACTGACGCTCCCCATTTCTTAACACTAACCAGCATGCACACTCCTCCAATCTATCATGGGACCTGTACACTGGTTTCATTTTTGTTTTTGCAGACATTGTTAATTACAGGCCAAACCCTTCTTCCCTGATTTGTGTGAAAAAACCCACCGGGGAAAAAAAGAAATTGCTTGCATAAGTCCCGAAAGCAGGAATTGGTCCTTAATTTTGGCACCGACTCATTGCTGTTCTTTAAGAGTTCAAATAATTTAGTAACTGGATGACTATAAAGTTTTAATTTGCCTTTTCTAGAAAGAACATGTCCTTTCCTTTTATTTGCAGAGGTTACGACATCTTGACCATTTTTATATTTGGGTGCCTTGTCTAGGTGACGTTTACTTTCCAGATTAGAAGAAAACTAGCTTAGTCTACAGGAAAAGGACTACACTGCTTGCAGAATATAATTTAAAACTAAACCATTTTGTTTTGAGAGCTTTACGAAAAAAGGAATGCCAAGCCAGAGAATTAAAGGATTTAAAAAGACAGACTCTGCTTACATATTTGCCATAAAGCAACCATAAGTTACACATTGAACCTGATGTATTAGGTGACCTTATAAGGGAAACTAATACAGTGTTGTTGTTCACGTAGCTTTGGTCGGAACTGCATGACACTTATTCAGTTGAGTGGAATGGTTCTGGCTTGACCAAATAAAACTATGCAATAGAGGAGAATTCCTCTACCCCACACAATTAGAAGGTAAATTCTATTTACTGTACTCCTACAAGTAGGCCCAAGGATTTAAACAGAACTACCAGTCATTAAAGCAAGCGGGGTCAGGCCTTCTCGATTCTCTAAAGGCTTGATCCTGCTAGCCTAACTCACATGAGCAATCCAACTGAATTCACCAGAATGCCTATGAGTAAATTTACTACAATCCAGTCCTTTATAAGGTCAGTGACTTTGCTATGGCATGTTTTGCAAGAGTAATGAAGTTTTAGTAGACCATGGCCCAGCATTCAGGTATTAAACTTCTCCTGAGAAGTGGGATGATAACTGTTTCTGGTGTGAATCATCAGAATTTTGGACTACAGTTAGTAAATGTGGCACTGATTAGATGAGGCTCAGTACCTAATCTGCATCACAAAGTTGGCAATCATAGTAAAGTAAAAAACTTTTAAATCAGAGTAATTAAGATCCATAAACAGTGCTAATGGTAAAGGTCAGCCAGCTATAGCAGGTGAAGACTGATATATGGCCAGATTGCAAGGCTAGAGAGTGAGAAAGAGTAATTTACCCAATAATCAGAGGGATAGCCATGTTAGTTTGGAATTGCAGAAGTAACAAAGAGTCCTGTGGCACCTTAAAGACTAACTAAAGTATTAGAGCATAAGCTTTCGTGGGCTAATACCCACTTCATCGGATGCATCAG
>ML677335.1:11487137-11568543 GCA_007922305.1 Dermatemys mawii | reverse complement strand
GAAGTGGGTATTAGCCCACGAAAGCTTATGCTCTAATACTTTAGTTAGTCTTTAAGGTGCCACAGGACTCTTTGTTACTAATTTACCCAAAGGTACCTCACGTGAGAAAGTTAGTGAAGGCACTGAACTAGTATGAATGAATGGGGACTGACTGGGCTTACCCTCTGTACTTTAACCATTCCTTAAACCAATCAAGGGATAGCTTTGCAATAAGTGTAGAGCTGACAATTAGTTAACATTTACATTGTTGTAGTGCCCAGAAGGCTGAGCCAGCCTGGAGCCTCATTGTGGTAGGCCTTATACCAGGGATCTTCAAACGTTTCCCCCCGTGGCCCTTTTCCACGGAGAGAGAAGGGGTATGTCTGCTGAAATGCCGCCGCAGAAAGCGGAAACTTCTGCTTTCCACGGCGGCATTTCGGTGGGACCAAAATAGCCTGCCCGGGAGTTTGGCGGTCTTCCGGGAGGGCTTGGCGGTGGCGGCGGGGTCTCACGCACCCCAGTTTGAAGATCACTGCTCTATACAAAATTGCAGTAAAGCAATAGTCCCTAATGTCAGCTCTGTGCAATCTAAGGGTACATTTACACTACTTGCCGGATCGGCGGGTAGTGACTGATCTATCGGGGATCAATAGTGTAGACAGGATAAATTGATCCCCGAGCACACTCCCCGTTGACTCTGGAACTCCACCGCCGCGAGAGGCGGAAGCGGAGTCAACAGGAGAGTGGCAGCAGTCAATTCGCTGCCGTGAGGACGCCCAGGTAAGTCGACCTAAAATATGTCGACTTTAGCAACGCTATTTGCGTTGCTGAAGTTGCCGTGTATCTTAGGTCAACCCTCCCCCACAGTGTAGACCTGGCCTAGAAGTAGCCACTTTGCTGCCATAAGTCCAGCCCCCACGCAGCAGTTATTCTTTGACTGTCTGAGGTGCAGCCTCTCCCAGCCTCAAATAAAGCTGGTGGTATGGGAGACACTACAAGCCTCTTTGACTGAGGGATTGCTTGGGCTGTTCATTGACTCAGATTTGCAATTCAGGGGCTATTTTAGATCCCTGGTTGCTACAGCATCTCAGGTAGCAGTGGTGGTGGCCCAGACAGCATTTTGGGAAAGGGTTTGTATGGCGTGAGGTTCATAGCTGTCCCCCACGTGTCACACTGAGATTAGAGTGTTGGCAATGCACTCTGCAAGGCTACACAAAGCCTTTGTAAACTTAAGGTGGGGCAGCAACACAGTTTACTTTAGCTTTCAGGTTTGTTTCCATATGGGAGTTTAAATTGATCATTTTGGTTTTGGATCTGCCTACATTAAGCTGCGACCACAGGGCTGGCCTTACCATGAGGAGAACTGAGGCAGCCGCCACTAGGACCCAGAGTGTAGAAAATTGTGTCTGCTGCTGGTGCATATGTATTCTCTCTGCTCTAGATGCACATAGATGGTGGAGTGCTGTGCTGGAGGAAGGAAGGCACAAGACTCAATAGGCAGGCAGGAGAAAAGGTGAGAGGGAGTAACAGAAAGCAGTAGAAGGTGCAGCGCGAGAGAGAATTGGATCCTCTTATGTACCTCTCTAGCACCCCCAAGAGCCTGGACTGATTAACATCAGCTTCTCGGGGAGCTTCCTATTTCCTGATGCTTCCTTGAACCCACTTGAGGAGAACAGGCAGACCACTGAAATAGTAGGGGTCACTTAGGCCCACAAGATGTCGACATCTTCCCTCACTCAGGCCCTGCTATCAGCCTGCTTATTTGTCCCCTTCAGTTGAGTGTTCAGAGCCACTACAGCTGGCACAGAGCAGCAATCATGAGTGAAAGAAAAAAAGAATACACCCCCTCTGGGGTGTTTCCAGTAAAGAAAAAAGCAAGCAAAGGAAGCTTTTCTGTCTAAGCAGGAAGGAGTTCTCCTGAGATATATAAACACAAAATGTTCACGGTGAGACTTCCGGCCCCAGTGAGGATGTGAGTAGTGAGGAGATGCCTGATCTTCCAATTAGCCAGAGTGCAGGTGATCTGGCAGCTACTGCAGCATCCATATCTCCATCTCAAATGGATGTAACCATGCACCTTCCTGAAGAAAAGTGTAGATCAGAGAAGAGTGTGGTGATGGTGCAAGAAACAGCTGCCACTGAGTTTAGTTCCTTAAGTCTAGATGATCCAGGACTGTGGACCCATTGGAGCAGTAGCCTGAGGGACTTCCATGGGCCACAACAACAGAAAAACTTATTGTTCCCCCAAAATAATAAAAATAGAAGTTTCCATTCAACATATTACTGGTGTGAAATCCCCAATGGTGACAAAGTGGAGAGGCCATGGCTTATGTACTCAAAACCCCAGAATGCTGCAAGCTGTTTTTGTTGCAAACTCTCCCAGTCTAATATTCCAGCCACAGTGGGTTCTACAGGAACAAAGGACAAGAAAAATCTGCTAGAAATCTGGCATGCCATGAGAAGGCAGCAAGTCACAAGAAAGCATTTCATAAGTGGAAAGAGCTTGAGATGAGACTAAGGTTAAAGGCTACCATAGATGATCAGCATCAAGAGAAGATTTCAGGTAAAGAGACTCTGATGCAAAGTGTTCTGAAAAGGCACATTGCCATTGAGAGAATGCTTGCTACCCAAAACCTAGCACTGCGTGGCACTTCGGATCAGCTGTATGAGCCAAACAACGGAAACGCCCTTAAAATTGTGGTGCTGATGGCTGAGTTTGATGCTATACTCCAGGATCATCTAAGAAGAGTCATCATACCACTACCCTGGAAAAACAATTCAGAATGAGATAATACAGTTACTGGCAACAAAAGTCAAAAGAGAAGATTGTGGCAAATCTGAAGTCAGCAAGATATTACTCTGTTATTCTGGACTGCACACTTGACATCAGCCATATGGAACAAATGACTTTAATGGTGCATTTTGTCACAACAACAGTTCTAGTGAAAATGTCTCTGCAATGACGACTGTCAGAACATTTTCTAGAATTTAATGGCATTGATACTACAGGAGCTGGTATGACAAATATGCTTCTTAAAAAGCTGGAAGATACGGGAATTGCGACAGCTGACATCAGAGGTCAGGGCTACAATAATTATGCCAACATGAAAGGAAAGAACAGAGGAGTGCAGACATGGATCTGAGAGTTAAACCCTCGAGCTTTTTTTGTCCTATGCAGTTCTCCTTCACTGAACTTGGTCAGTGATGCAGCACCAGCTTCTAGTGAGGCTGCTGAATTTTTAAAATGTAATTCAAAGCATCTATGTATTTTTCTCTGCATCAACTCATCGATGGCAAATTTTGAAGCAACATCTGGGAACATCCTCTCCGACACTGAAATCACTGAATGCTATGCGGTGGAAAAGTTGAGTGGAGGTGATAAAGCTTATCAAAAACCAATTTGGGAAGCTAGATGATGCCATAGTTGCCATTTTGGAGGATAATGCTATTACAGGAACTGTTTGTGGGAGAACAATAGCAAAGGGAAATGGAACTACCGGGAACACACAACTTCAGATTTCTGTGTGGCTATGTGTTGTGGCATAACATACTGTTTGAAATGAATGTTGTAAACAAGAGACTCCAAGGTGTTGATCTTGATATATCTGGAGCAATGGAACAACTGAACAAAGCAAAGACCTACAGTCTTACCGGTCAGATGAGGGATTTCAAAACGTTCTGAAAAGTGCACAGAAGTTGGAAGAGGAACATCACACTGAAGCTATTTTCCCACCCATTCAAGAATACGAGTCACCGAAGACAACGACATTTTGATTTAACGAGGCATGGGATAATCCTATTTGAGACCCCAAACAACAATTCAGAGAGCTAGATCAGGGGTGGGAAACTTTTTGGCCCAAAGGCCACATCTGAGTCGCAAAATTGTATGGGGGGAGGGGGAGGGGGAGGGAAGGGTGTGCCTCCCCAAACAGCCTGGCCCCACCCCCTATCTGACCCTCACTCACTTCCTGCTCCAACTGCCCCCCTAAAAAACCACAACCCATCAGCCCCCCCCCGAGCTTTGTCCACTGACCATGCCCTCCCAAGACCCACCACCCTAACTGCCCCCCCCGGACCCCACCCAACTTGCCCCACTCCCTGTCCCGACTGCCCTGAACCCTATCCACCCCCTCAGAACTCCCATGCCTACCCAACCCTTCTGTTCCCCATCCCCTGACTGCCCTCCCAGATCCTCCGCCCCATCCAACCTCTCTCTGCCCCTCATCCAACCCCCCCACCCCATCCCAGCCCCGCCACCCTTACCATGATGCTCAGGGCAGCATGTTTGGAGGCCATGTGGCCTGCCAGAGCTCAAAGACCCATCCCCTTACCATGCCACTCAAAGTGGCAGGAGCTGCAGCACTGCCCAGGAGTGGTCCAGAGCACTATCACTGGCAGTCTGCTGAAGCTCCATGAGAGGGCGAAAAGCGGGGGAGGGGATGGGGGAGCCAGGAGCTCAAGTGGGCCAGACAGGACGGTCCCGCGGGCCATAGTTTGCCCACCCCACCATGCAGCTCAAGGAACACAGCAGTATATTTGGGATGTTGCTCCAAAACGCCTCACTATACCTGAAGATGACCTACACCAGCAATGCATAGCACTAGAGACAGTGTTGACAAATGCCATGCTCAATATTGATGTGAGTGATTTAGGTGATGGACTGAAAACCCTTTCAAGATACATTTCACCAGAATCAACTTCAAAGTCTGTTCTGGAATATATGTGCACAAATAAGATGACCACCCTCTTTCCAAATGCTTTTGTTGCTCTGTGCATATGTCTAACACTTTCTGAAACAGCTGGAGAAGTTTCTCCAAGCTGACGTTAATAAAAACACATCTACTCTCCACAATGACACAGGAGAGGCCAGTCGGCCTTGCAACCATCTCAGTAGAGCATGAGCTGGCCCAGACTGTGGACCTTCAGGAAGCAATTCAAATCTTTGCAACCAAGGCGGCACAGAGAGCACCACTTTGATCATTCAAACAGATAAAAATGCCAGCGTTTACTATCCGGACAAGAAAAGTTACATTTGCTGTTCAGATGTTTGAAAGTTAGGTGTTGTTCAAAAATTTTAAGTAAGGCATTTTAAAGCTTTTAGTTCTCCTTTCTTGAGGTAGGTAGCAGAGCACTACCATGAGAGGAGTAGAACAGCAAGAAGGCAGAATTGAGAATTTTCAAAGTTTTGGCCCAAGCAAGGGTGCATGAAGGGGTTATTTGAGCTCCCTGCCTCAGGTGCCAAAATGTTGTGGGCTGGCCCTGTGCTACCACAATTATAACTGAGCTGAAATGAGCCAAGCACAGACTGGCTACATCTTTCTAGTCTCCTGACTGAGCTTATGCTCATCCCAAAGATTTGTTTGAGGATTACAGCACAATACAAAGCAAGTGGGAGTTGAACTCTTTATATCTTAAATAACTTCAGATTAGTGGTGAAAGCAATGTCAGTGAAATAGAAGCCCTCCATTCTCTACTTACTCCTGGGGGAATTCTTCACTACTGCATATGTAGAATTCATGTGCAATGCATTCCATCCCCCACCGCGCAGAAAATTCACTCTGCTGGAAAGGCACTGCAATTATGCCTCTCTCCCACTAGGGGCCACTGTGGCACCAGAACAGAGAGCAGCCACTCCCAGGCCAGCCCCAGCTGCGGATAGAGAAGAGAAAGGGATGCAGTCTTTACACTGTCCTGCCTGTGGGGCCAGGTCAGGAGGCACAGGGTATGGAGGGACAGAAAGCGTGGGGCAAATGGGAATGCTGGGGGGAGGGAGGGTCACAAACTGCAGTTCAAGAGGACTGAATGGAGGGGGAGAGATGGTGACAAGGACACATGGGGAGGGAGAGTGCAGGAACACGAGGACAGGGGCAGATGTGCCTGAGTGAATGGGAGAGGCTGGAGTCAGCTAGGGTACGCATGGTGGAGGCTCCTTCATAATCTTTCCCTGCCCAAAAAGCACCTTGTTCCACACTTCTCCCACCACCCACAATCAACAACTCTCCAAGTTCATATCCAGGCTCCTCCCCAGCAATAAATTTCCCTCTCCCTCAGTTCCTGTTACTCCTGACTCCCGCAAGACTTTACACTGCTTCTGAGTGCGGGAAATATGTTTCTGTATTGCAGTTTAAATGAATTATTACTCAGAGTTCTGTATTTATAAGCCTAGTAAGGAATCTATTGTCCAAAAAACCATTTCCTGAATCTTTTTTTGTCATCTGTATTATTACAGACAGTTGCTGACATGTATTTTGATATAAATTACCAAAATAATTGAAACTGGCATGATTAAATTGTGTTATTTTGACAAATAAATGCAGAATTATGAATATATTTTGCACAGAATTTTTATTTTTTGGTGCAGAATTCCCCAAGTAGTATTTATTGCATCTCTTAGCTTTGAGGACGATATCATAGTACTGCAGACTACTGGCAAGTAATGCTCAATACTGTAGTATACTACCTAAACCCAATAGAGACAACTGAGGGGACTTTATCCTAAGGGGTCATATTTTGCTGCTTTTGCCCACAAAGTCAGCCTGCATTTGCTTTGCTTGTGTTGGAGATTCTTAAATTAGTTTTGAGGAAAAAATATTTTCCTCAAAAGTCTCCCTACCAGTTTGCCTTTGGAATGAGAGGGCAAGTCCAAAGATTGTGTTGCCTTTGCCACCAACTCCCCAGTTTGTGAAGTTCTGACCATCTACTGGCCCCCTCACTCACACAAAGGAGCTAGGGAGGCTGTGTTCAGGGTGACTAGTCCTTACATTTATCTAGATACTTATATGGCCCTTGTCACCATATGCTCTGTTCAGGCACAAATGTAAAAAGGCCATGTGACCAATAGGCCAATGTGATTTAATAGAGGCACTCAATGAGTAGAACTTCCATTTCTTTACATCTTATTTCTTTTGGGAAACTATGCTATAAATCTAAATTACTCCACACAAGTTTAGCTGCAGAGGATTAAAAACCAGCTCATACAGAATTAAGTTTGCTTCTGATCAGCCTGCAGCTGAACAACTTCTGGACTGGCATAGACCTCTTCAAATAGGTTTTAAGTATACAGTTTATCATCTACTATGTAACATTAAGTACATTTCACAACGCATACTACCATTATCATACTCCCATTTTCGTAAAATCTTGCGCAGAGTAACACAAACTTAGCTAAACCTAGTTTTTTCTCCTGACCTGCATGAATTACTTAACATTTTATATATCTGCACATTGCCATTATTCATGCAGCATATTCAAATCTGCTCAGTAACAGATTCTGCATTTTCATT
The DNA here is from genome assembly GCA_007922305.1 of Dermatemys mawii. Lineage (NCBI taxonomy): Eukaryota > Metazoa > Chordata > Testudines > Dermatemydidae > Dermatemys > Dermatemys mawii. Next base: position 11,561,281 of record ML677335.1, on the reverse strand, counting down.
TTCTTGCGCTTAGGGGCATGTGAAAGTGTCTGGGTATTGTAGGCACCAGGATGTACTACAGGACATGAATTCAGTCTCATTTTTTAGTCTTAGTCTTCTGGGACATGCACAGCCAAAATGGATTAAAATTTCCTCAATTCCCTCTCTCCCTGGAGACAGGCAACACCATCCTCTGTTTTGGAAATGTTTAAACCCACACATCAAGATTCAGCTCTTTATAGTTTAGATTACATCAAAATTGGCCAGTCTTGCTAGCAAGACCATTGTAAATGCAGTCAACCAGGTTATAATCCTTCAGTAATGTAAATACTAAGCTAGGATGGGAACTTGGGTTTCACATTTATTAAACTCAAGATGACAAAACAAAATAGATTATCCACACCGAAATCAGTGTTTTGAATGGATAAGAGTTATAGTCAGTCCCAGTAAAGTTTGAGTGCATATTGTTCAAAAAATAGTGTCCCTACATGCAGGCAAGTGAAAGCATTTCTTGAGAGATGATTCTACAGCTCTATATGATTATCATTTTTTGTTTTGTTATGCTCTCCTGCCCAGTGCACGAGTTAAAGGATAAAGGGAATGTGTGGGTAGAGGATGGGGGAGCAGCAGCTCATGCTTCTGTCAGCTTAGGTCCAGAAGCTGTGATCTTGAAACGGCATTTTCCTTTGAAGAGCAACATCTGCTCCTTCACTGCCGGTAAAATATGGATTGTATGAACAAATTTCTGTGATGCTGATGGCCACAGGCAAGGCTTAGAAAAACAAAGGTGTCTGGGTAAATCCTACTAGCCCAGGGGTGGGCAAACTTTCTGGCCCGAGGGCCATATTAAGTTTCAAAATTATGTGGACAGCCAAGTAGGGAAGGCTGTGCCTTCCCAAACAGCCTGGCCCTGCCCCCTACCCATTTCCCGCCACCTGACTGCCCTCCTCAGAGCCCCAGACCTATCCAACCCCCCATTCCTGACTGCCCCCTCTGAAGACCCCCCCACTCTAACTGCCCCCCCCCAGGACCCAACCCCCTATCTGACTCCCCTGCTTTTTGTTCCCTGACTCCCCGCCACCCCCCGACTTCCCCACCACCTAAACTGCCCCCCAACAACCTCCCAGGACCCCACTTCCTAAGCCCCCGCCCCCACTTACCGTGCTCAGCCGGGCACGGGGCCCCGCAGCTGGCAGCAATTGGCCCCGGCCCAGGAGCCCGGCGCTGCCCGCCCCGGCCCAGGAGCCCGGCGCCACCCGCCGCCCACCCCGGTGCCCCAGGCCACCCAGCCCGACACCCTGGGCGGCGAGTGCAGGGCCCCGCGGCGGGCGAAGCTCAGGCCGGCGCCAGCGCAGGAGCACAGGGCCCCACGGCCGGCGGCACTTGGCCCAGCCCCGGGAGTGCGGGGCCCAGCGGTGCTCGGCCCAGCCCCAGCCCGGGATTGCAGTGGGGCCAGGCTGGCGGGCAGCGCTCGGCCCGGCCCCACGGCCTGGGAGCGCGGACCCCGCGGCAGACGGCTCTCCCGGCGCCCTGGCTGGGCAGCACGGGGCCCGGCACTTGGCTGGCCTCCACCCTGGCTCGGAAGCGCGAGGCCACGCGGCTTGCCGCGCTTGCCCCGCCCCAAGCTTGTGGGCCGGGTGAAAAGGGCCACATGTGGTCCGTGGGCTGTAGTTTGCCCACCTCTGTACTAGCCCAATGGCTATGCCTACTAACTAGGGTGAAAGATTTCTGTGCCACCACACTTCCCAAAGCCACACACCATATGCTGAAAGAAACACACACCGTTCTGTACTGCATTTAGTTATAGCACTATCAATCAGCTTTCTACTTAGCACCTTTTTAAACATACTACACCTCCCTAGATTTTTCCATTTTTAAAAACACCTTTCCCTTCCTCATTTTACCCTCCTCTTTTCATTTGTACAATAGATCATGAGGTCTCTTTTCTCCATATTGTCTTCAGTGTCCCTCACTTCTCGCTCCCAGAATTACATTTGTCTCATATTCTATCAAGCTCCCTCTTCCTTTCCCCCACCCCCACATAGGAACTCACCACACACACATCCCCTCACCCTATCCATGGACATGCTAGTAACATTTCTGAGCCAAAGAACTATTTTTATTAGCCAAAGGCATGAGATGCAGGCCTTTACTCTCCAGAGACAATATACAGAGACCACCCCCGGCCCCAATGCTGGGAAGGGAAGAGTGCTAGGATTGCAAGCAGGGTTCTGTTCTGGATCTAGATGGGAGGCTTTAGCTTTAATCTCAGCCTCCAGATAACAGATTTCTGATAAATGCGGACTGCTAGCCTGCCATCCCCACCCCAAAAAAAGCCCCTCTAATACTAGAGGAGAGAAATGAATGCAACGTTTCTTGGGTGATACAAGGTGGGGTGAGATCTCTTCTGTTCTCCCTTTCTTCCAACTTTTGGCTGCAGCATCTACTCTGATCCCATCATCTTCCCGTCAAACTTTCCTCTCACACAATAGCTCCTGTACCTCAATTTTCCCCAATCAGCAACATGGAACTGCTTGAATCTTGTCAGTTTTGCTGCTGCCAGCAGGCTTCTGAGTAGTAGCACAAAGTTTTTACAGGACCCTGGTCAGCTTTCACTCTGCTACTCTTTATTAATTCTCTGAGCAGCTGCAGAAAAGACCCACCCCCTTGATGGGGCTGAAGGGAACCTACATACCAAAAAAAAAAAAAAAAAAAAAGAACTCAGTGGCATTTGCCCAAGAAAGCTTCCAAGCAAGTTTATTTTTCAAGCTTTGGCCATAGAGATGCAATATATAAAGGGTTTCAGATGCTGTCTTGCTCTAGCCCCTTATTCTCTACACGTCATTAAGTGGCTTTACAACAGTAAGAATTTCTTGCTTTCTGTGGGGCCAACAGTACTGCTTGAAGCTTCAACTGTTCTTATGGAAGCAAAATCTAGTACTTCAATGTTACCTTAGATAACTGCTTTGTAAACAGATCCATCTTCCATTGCAACAGAATAAGTGCAGATTCTTCACTGGCATGTTCTAGCTCTACTTTCAGTACCCAAATCAAGAGATAAGCAAGATCAGGGTCTATGATTTTGTGCTACTGAAAGCTACCACGGGAATCTTGACCTTTAAGTTTTTGGACAACTAGTGATTTTGGGGGCCTAAAATGAAACATTGTAAATCAGCCTGATTTTTCAGAAGTTACTGAGGGCCCAGTCTCTTTAAGCATATTAAGCAATACCTCCACAAGTCACCCTTGAAAATCTTGGCCAAAGTTTTCACTGGAGTAGGGTCCCAATCCGCTAGTCTGAGTCACACAAGAGAACCCTTACATCCATGTGGAGGCCCATTAAAGTAACTGAGACTCCACAAGGAGCCAGGAGTCTACCTGTATAGATTATTGCAAGGTCAGCACCTAAATAAGGACATGAGATGGTTACAGGACCCCTACTAACAGAAGAACTAGCCCCATTGGTACCTAGATACTCCAGTATACAGTACAATAGCCATATGCCTATACCTAGGTAAGGGGTGGGCAAACTTTCTGCCCGAGGGCCACATTGGGGTTCCTGAAACTGTATGGAGGGCTGGGTAGGGAAGGCTGTGCCTCCCTAAGCTGCCTGGTATCTGCCCCCTATCCACCACCTCCCACTTCCTGCCCTGACTTCCCCCCTGAAGGGCTCCCAACCCATCCAACCCCTCTTTCCTTGTCCCCTGACCACTCTTTCCCGAGACCCCCATGAGACCCCACCCCCATCCAACCTTCCCCATCCCCTCACTTCCCTGCTTCCTCCCAGTTCCCTGTCCCCTGACCCTCCGCCCCATCCAACTGACTCCTGCTCCCTATCCCCCGACTGCCCTCCAGGACACCCCAACCCTTATCTACCCGCCCCCACTCCCCACCCTATACCATGCCGCTCAGAGCAGGGGGACTAGCAGCCGCACAGCACAGCCAGCAGCCGCACAGCACAGCCAGAGACAGCCCCACCGCTGTGCTACGTGGCAGGAGCTCACAGCACTGCCACCCAGAGCACTGGCAGCACGGTGAGTTGAGGCTGCAGGGGAGGGGGGCAGCAGGGGAAGGCTGGGCAGGATGGTCCCGTGGGCCAGATGTGTAGTTTGCTCACCTCTGACCTAGGTAGACTGACTGGAATATTAGGCAGGAGCCTGCAAGAAGGGAGGCTCACCAACCAACAAGATCCAGGATCCAAACCCTGTTGAAAAGGTCAGCTGCCATGTACTATAGCCCAAGTATTGTACATGGCTCAGAGATTCCCTCTTCCATATCAGCCTCTGGCTGAAACTCCCTGTTAGCAGACCTGTACCGCACAGACCACCTGTGGAACTCCTTGCCTGAGGAGGTTGTGAAGGCTAGGACTATAACAGGGTTTAAAAGAGAACTGGATAAATTCATGGAGTTTAAGTCTATTAATGGCTATTAGCCAGGGTGGGCAAGGAATGGTGTCCCTAGCCTCCGTTTGTCAGAGGAGGGTGATGGATGGCAGGAGAGAGAGAGATCACTTGATCATTACCTGTTAGGTTCACTCACTCCAAGGCACCTGGCATTGGCACTCTCGGTAGACAGGATACTGGGCTGGATGGACTTTTGGTCTGATCCAGTATGGCCATTTTTATGTAGAGTGATTAAAAGTTTCTCATCTATATTGGATGCTGGAAGGAAAAAGAGCTCTATCTTCCAACCCTTACCACCAACCTCACTTAAAGGAAAGGGTCAGGCCTCCAATTATTTTACTGAATCTCTTTGCAACATGGCTGAAGCACAGCCAATATTATTGAATCAATGCAACATCACTAGGGTCATCTCAAAGATCGCCTGCAGTATTTCTGTTTTTAGAGAGACCAAAAATAGACATCAGAAATACCTCTGTTTAGCTTTGTGATAGCAGGTAAACTCCAAGATGGGACCAATCACCACGAAGAAATGGGAAGAGTTCTACAAGAAATGCTTTTTTCAGTACACATTACCCTATTTCTATCTAACATTGGTTATATATAACCAGAAAAAGAACCCAATCTTTTGCCTGAAATCCATTTTGGCTTCCTTACCCTCTCTCTGTCAGAAATAGACTTTATAACAACCATTTTTGCCATGTGATTATATAGTTACATATCAGGATGTGGGCATCTGATTTGTTGGATTAAAGAGGATAAAGCCCTTCAGTTAGCAGAGAACTCCACAAATTCAGATTATTTTTAAGGTATCTGATTTTGCCAGGAACTTGTGGACTGGGAATAGTGTGAACACACATGAACATTCCACTGACTTAACCTTAGAATTGGCAGAGAAGATTTCTGAAAGAAAGAGCTCATTACATAGCCTTTGCTGATACAGCTATACTGGCATAACCCTGTGTATGCACAGCAATGCCATCGCATGGGTTTTTCTGCAGGCATAGTAACAACACCTCCCCAAATGACATTAACTACACTAACAGAAGCATTTACGCTGGTGGTTTACAATCACAACTATGTTGGTTAGGGGGTGTGGCTTTTTTCACATCCCTGACAGACATAGCTTTGCCAACAACATTTTGTAGCATACACCTACCTTAAGTGCCTCAAAAGAAGAGGAATATTAGAAATGGAGGAATAGCTTATTGTTCCAACTGAAGAGGAAAATCACCACAAAAGGTTAAGGGGATAAAAAGGGGAGGGGGGGGAAAAAAGAGGAATAGGCACCAAACGTAAAATTTTCAAGAGTACCAAAGCGACTTAGGAGCATAAGTCCTATTTTCAAAAGTGACTTAACCCCGAGGGCCAGATTTTTAAAGATATTTAAATGCCTAAAAATGCAAATAAGTGTCTATTGGGATTTTCAAAAAAGTGTTTTAAACAGGTTAGGTGTGTAACAGGCATTAAAAACAATAGGAGTTAGGCACCTAATCCATTTCGGAATTTAAGAATTCCTACCTGCAAGTCAAGGCACCAAAATATATTTGAAAATCTGGCCCCAAAGATTATGGAAAAATCTGAAGTGGTCTGGGGAAGGGATAACTATTGAGGCATTTTGGAAAAAATGAAATAATAAAAAGTCTCACTTTACATGTCCTTTGTCCAGGGCGTCACTGACAAATTTTGCCAGAGTGAAAATGACTCCTCAATAAATGTATAACCAGCAGTCTGTCCTAGCTCAGAATTTAAATATAAATGAACAAATGGAAATTAAATTCACCCCCTTGTCTTTTTGTCTTTTTTTAAAAAAAGTTTTAAAGTTCATAGTACAAGCATTACTGTCTGGAAGAATATTTTATTTTTAGTTGTCTTACAATTCTTTAAGATCACTAGAATGAAATAAAGCATCCCTGCATGTGAACAGTACCCCTACTCTCAATAAAATTAGCATTTAAGTTTCAGGGACAACTACTATGAATGTCAGAAGAGGTCTTGACCACTTCAGGATGGGCACAATGTACTCATGATGGCATCGTGGCAGAAGACATGGACATGGTACCCTGCTGCTGCAGTAGAATCCACAACCAAAATTAAAATAAGAAGAGAAGAACATCAGAAGACCATTCAAAAAGTAAGTAAGTAAATAAACTCCAAAGAAAAAAGCCCAACACACCACCTTGAGTATTTAAGATCAGCAATAAAAACTGAAAAGCATTGGCATTTTAACAGGGCAAGCTTCTGAGGGAAGGCAGAAGAATGACAACAAGATCACTATAAAAATTCCAGAATGGGAAGCTTCAAATGCTCGAACTGAATCTACATTATTGGCTTCAGTTTCTTCCATGACAGAAAGAAATCAATAAAGCTGCAGTCCTTCTCCAAAGGCTGACTACATAATGCAAGGATTTCTAGGGATATTTGATATTAGTAATGTTAGCTGGCTACTTGGACAATGAGAAGGAAAACACGTGAACCCCCATTTAGCTGCATCTTACTTTAAAATGTTTGAGTTGAGCGCTTTCACATACTGTAGACAATGAGATAAATGAATAAAATTAACATGAAGCCATGTGTTAACTCACATGACTTTAGTATTAATGTTTTCTGGCACATCTAATTAAGAGATAATGCCAGTAGGATAACTGTCAAAGGATAATGGTTTTGTACTGCTGGATGGGGGTGGGGAGAGGGGAAGCCTGTAGCAAAGTCTAGGAATGTATTAAGGAAAAAATTGAGGCCTTCAAAAAAACAGGAGACATTTACAGTGCCCACTCAGAAAATAAAACACTAAAGGAAAGCCAAGACATATATGTTTGATTAACGCCTCGACTTTCTCTTCTCATATCACTCATCTAGAAGAAGGATCCCATTATCTTGCAGTGATGTATTCCAGGGATTTTACTGCACCAGAGGATTAGAGACATAATATAGATAATTGGCATATATGCTGTGTTTCAGCCAAACTTTAAAAACAACGTACCTTTACATTTGTATGTGATTAAACTGATTTCTAACTAGGTTAAAAAACCCTCCACTAACAATAAATAAGGACCAACTATCCAGTAATCTAAATGGCTATTACACATTTCATTATGTCTAACAGATCATTTGTTACTGTTTTGCGATTACATAGCAAATGTACAGCATATGTTAACTTATGCACATAAAAAGTATTTCACCATTATATGCTTATATACTAATCAGAGTCTTGCTACCACACTAATAATTTTTACAAAGCATATTAGCTCCAAATACGTGGCAAATAAAGTGTTTATACAAAAAGGATCAGTTAAGTAAATGTTCTAGAAAACCGATGACTAATATGCCCAAACCCTCTTTATTTTTGCATTATTAAAAGTAACAGGTCAGTTTCCCCAGAAGAGAAAGCTGTTGAAGCATATGGTATTCCTGAACAAAGAAAGAAAGTCTATAATTATGGCAGTCTCTGACATCATAAGCGTATCATACCACTGCCCAGCACACCCAGATTTACTGCACAGTCGTAACATCATTAAGAACTTTGCCAAGTTCTAATATTTTTATTCAACAAAACCTTTTTCTTGACAAATGTGCAGTTTCTGTCCCAAAACAAAACATTAACTCCACAAGAAGCCTCTGGGAGAGTGAAGGCACTTAAACAGATGTAGTCAATTCTCCTGCTTGATAGGGGCCACACTTTTTCTAATAACCTATGCCCATAAAAACATATACTTTTACATACTTTCACACTAGGTTTTTCTTCTTTTCAAAGCCTCTAAAATGGTCACTAAGTATTTGCAGAATTATTTTACAGTGTAACTGGATAACAACCCTTTGAAAGTCTCCTTCCAAGCTGGATTTTTGAAAAGAAAATGAAACCAAACCCAGAGTTTGCTTTTTTAGAAGAACCCCCCTCCTTTTTTTTCTTTCCTCCCCTCCCCCACCTGCAATGTGCAATGCAACCTTAACTCTTTAATCTGATTATGGCCTAATCCCTCCTCCTCCCCAGCTGCTCTGATCTCTCTGTGCAGCAGCAGGCCATACTCTAGAGAAAAAAAACTTCTTAGCTGCAATCATCATCCTTGGAAATATTTTGGGTAACAATCAAAGCATTGAGGGCTCCTACTTTTTAGTGCAGTCTAGGAGGATCCCAGTGAAGCGCCTCTCCCCGCAGCTCAAGGTGACCACCAACGTGTCGTTCACCATCTGCTCCACCAGCACGGGTAGCCAGGAGCCGACCTGCAGCTCCTTCGCCTCAGCCTCCTCCATGCTTGCAGGAGCTCGGCGTCCGCCTCAGTGCAGCTGGAGCGCGGCGGCAGGCTCCCAGTCGGCCTGGCTTGGGCCCGCTGCCCGTGCTGCGCTGCTCTGCTCTCCCCTCCCCCGACGCTGCTGCCGCCGCCCGGATGGCTACACCGGCCGCTGAGATGACCTCATGGCTCCAGGCTCCCCCTCAATTGGGAGGATTAGTAGGTGCGCTGACGTCACAATGCTTCCCTCCCGGGAACGTTCCACGGCCGAATCCTGCAACAATTGGCTACAGTTCAGGGTGATTATTGCAGAAGAGCATGCCAGTAAGAGTAAGGCGGTTACTGCCGCTCGCTGAGGGGCCTGGCAGGGGGTCTCCTTTCTGCCCCCACAATACCACATCGGTAACATAAGAGACCCGGGTCTCCGCTCTGCCCTCAGATGTTAAAGGGTCAGTGCGTATCCCTTCTGCGATACACTGGGCTACAGGAGTACCAGGTCCACAGCACGTTGAAAGGATCGGGGAGTCACCTTCTTTTCTCTGGGTTCCAGGAGGATGAATACTCCATATGTAATACTATGTTAATGCACTAGATTAAGGATGTTCCCCTTCTGCCCCAACCTTTCCTCTAGGGCATAATTGTACCAGACTCACTAGACTACACGTTAAAGAATTTTCCTGGCCCAAGTTGTTGCTGAGGAAGATAACTAACAATTACACCATCATTTTACTCCTAATCTATATGTGTTGACTGTCCCTATGTAAACGTGGGAGGGAAAGAAGCAGTCTTTGTTTTCTTAAAGCTAAATAAGATGTTCCCATACAGCTGCTCTAAAAAAAGATATCCTAGCGCAAATATATTACAGTGATGTTTAAAAGCTGCCTGAATGGCATTAGGCATGCAAATACAGCAAGTCACTTTCGTCCATTTAAAGGGTTAACTGCAACCTTAAATTTGCTTTCCTAGGACAAGAAGAACAGCTCACTTTTCTCAGCACCTGTCAATCAGTACATTTTTATAACTCAAAACTTTGCTCTTACAGAGTTGCAGCCTGGAGAAGTGTCAAATTGTAAGTGAAGGAGTGAAATTTCAACAAATTATGTGGGAGATATTAAATGCCTCACCCATACACAATGCAAAATGCTTCATCACAAGTAAAAAATAGTGGAAAAACTGCTTTTCAATTAATCTCAAATGAAGTGTCTGATTCCAAATGAGCAAAACTGCCTTTAGAAATCTGGATTTATTATTTGAGTTTCATTTCAAGTGATATAAATTCCATTTTCCAGAATGCCTGTTTCTAAATGATATATTGTGATACTGAGAAAACAAAATCAGTTCTTACTCATTTAAATAAGAAAGAGATACCTACGGTATATAGAGAAAAGGGTAAATTTTAGCAGACTTTAGAGCAAAAATCTGTTGCATTAGAAGGTGGCTATATAAATCATGAGAAAAAAACCCTTCTATATATAGCAGTGAATTTGCAGGAAAATATGTTTTCTTTCCAGGGGGAGTCCTCACAACACTGAACAGGCTCCTTTAAAATATGTTTAAAGTGAAATATATTTCATTATTGTTTTCAATAATCAAACAAAAGCTCAAAGTGTTCCAGTCTCTTTTCAGGCCTGTCATGGCAAAGCAACAAGGAAGTAAAAAACAGTTTCATCTGGAAGCACATTAGATTAAAAGTAAGAAGGTTAAAGCTGCTTTTTTTCTTCATATTCAACCAAAGGCTAGCAGTTGTAGGTGCTGAGTGAATTTCATAGGTTGTAGCTCTTACTCTAGACTTAACACATACCAAACTGTTCCAGAAATGTTACTCTTGTGGGCCTATCCACTGTGTAACTATGAAAAGACAACTGCTAACTGCTTCTTACTGAGCAATGCTGCATTCAGAAAGGGACCAAGGTCAATCAGCCCTTCCTGTCCATCGCAAATCCCACCATCACATTACTTTAAATATATGCCTACAACAATGCTGTCAGAAACCTCTTGTCTTCATTATTTAATAATCATTATGGTTTATTTTATATAAAGTTCAACAGTACTAGAAATAGTTCAGATAAATAAAGCTATGAAATAGAAACCAGACTTTTACTCACATTCAAAGGAAAGAATTTGTGATTATAAATATATATTCCAAGAGACCATTGAAGGCCATGGTTATTACCAATTACATATTCATATTTTTAATAAATGAGTTGCACTTCCTGTTTGCAAAGTAAACAATAGCTTTTCTTTTTAATGAGAAACTACAGGATGGCTAGCATCATGGTAGTGAAGATAATTAAAGTAATAACTGAAACATTCTACAATATACTAGGTCAAAGAAAAATGACAAAATTTAGGCTCTTTTTATTTGAACCCATCTATTCACTGCTGATATTTTAAAATGTTTTACTGATCAATTTGACTAAAGTATTATAAAATCATATAGAAAAATATATTTTCATACTATATTTAGTTTAACAGATTAAAACAAGTTATTTTAAAACTCATTGAAAAATGTTTAAAATAGTTTCTTCTCAAATTGTCTTTTTTACATAATAAAGGTAATAAAAAAAAACACTGAACAGTTCAATCAAAACTAGTTCTAAACCAAAATAACTGGATCATCCAAAAGGAACAGATTCAGCACACCTCAGCTAAATACTGCAGTTCTTTAATACCTTTAAAACCATTTTTGGTGTGAGCCACAAATGCACAGAAGGTTGTTACACATTGTAAAACTGTATTGCGGGCTCACTGAACTTACAGTGTTGTTGCTGTTGTTTACTCGATTACTTCAATCTTGATTAAGTTTGCTTGGTCAATGTTTGACCATGAGAAACAGGAGAAGGTTGCTTTGCTTATTCATTTGAAGTTAGTCGCACTGGAGTCGCCTGGAATAAGGATCTAAACGGAAAGGAGCAGCCAAAAGCTATGGGGTTGGGGGCGGGGGAGAACAACAAAACCAAAACCCTAAGCAAAACAACAATCCCAAACAGGAGTAAGACCTGACACGTGAGAATCGTGGCCAAGGCACTGAAAATAAGAGAAAGGGGCTCGCGTTACCTGAGCGATCAGCCTCCAGCCCTTTAACAATTACAGTGTCTGCAATTTAGAGAGGTTACTATGTGGCATTTACTTTCCAACACGCGCCCTCTAGCGGCCAAATGCTGCCTTCTCTCCCCGTGACTGACCTCTCCGGCCGCTCGGAGCGGGGAAGCGCCGCCCCCGCTGTACAGACGGGGGCTGCCGGGTCTGAGAAGCGTTAGCGGCGCGTCAGGATTGGCGGGGCCGCTGCAGCAGCCACCTGGCCTAAACCACATTCCTCCGCTCTGGCTCCTGTGGAGCGCACGCCGACAAGATGGCAGGCAGCCCCGCTGGTCACAGGGAAGCAAGAGCCACTTCCCCGCGGAGGGGAAGGCTGGCAGCTGAGCTCTGTTGAAGCAGAGGGGGAGAGATTAGAAGGAGCCTAGGGAATTAGACTGTGGTTTGGTTTTGGCAGGCAGCCTGCCCCTGAAAAGCATTAAAGTGCTGGTCTTGGAAGCATTTGAAATGATTTGGAAGTTGGTGGTGGTGGGAGGGGGATCTGAACCGAGGCAGAGAACTACCAGAACACGTGTTGAGCGGAGAGGTCACAGCTTTCCCACAGGTTAAAAATAAGGCTCCAATTTTCATATTATATTTCTGTCGCAAGCAGGTACTGATTTTAAAAAAATCTACTTATTGCAGTCCTCAGATCTACGCAGAAGTAAGGGTGAAACAGTAGGCAAATGGATACAAAGAATATAAACCAATACCGTTTACTTGCTAGGTTCAAAGTGGACTATAAAAGCTGTTGGATAAATACAGACTGCTTCATCCGATGTAGCCCCCAATTTGTGCATTGTCAACCTGGAACTAGTTGAAACGTTTCTATGGTTTTTCTTTCAATTCCAATCTGAGCCACTTTTTAAAACAAACGATTCTCCTGCACTGCAGCATTGTTCCACTGCAAGCAAATCAGAAAGTGAAACTACTTTATTTTCATTGCCCAAGCTGAGAAATGAAAAAAATACAGAACAAAAATAGTAAACAAAATTAGACTTTTAAAGGCCACCAGTTTAATCATCCAATAATTTATTAGTAACATACAGCAGGCATGGGTTATTTATCTACTTAAATATGACTTTTAACATTATAGTTTCCTTTTAACCACAGAATTCTTCAGTCTGGCAAGAAGTTGATTAGACATGTAACTCCTCTAGTATTGTTCCTTTTTCCAGTGTAGTTGTTAAAAGGTAAGCAGAGTCTTGTTAAAAGTGTTGCAATTTGATATAGAAATAAAGAAATGTAGGCTCTATTCCTATGCAAATCCTTATGCACAGGCTTAAATGTACACGTAGGAAGAGTCCCTGGGGCTGAGTCATCTATTTAGAGTTTTTTTACTTTGACTTCTGTTTTCTACACAATAAATTCTCATTTGCATACATCTGATGTACATGCTTGTGTTTCACAGTAAATAATATGAATGAGAAAGATGGTTTTGTGGTTAAGGCACAGGAGTGGGAGTCAGCAGAGGTGGGTTCTTTAGCTCTGCCAGAGGCCTCCTCTATGACCTTGTGTAAAGCACTTTTAGTCTTTCAGCTTCCCCATCTGTAAAATGGGGGATAGTAATACTTATCTACCTCCTTTAATTTGTTAACATTCGTAAAGTGATCTGAGATCCTTGTATACTAGGTGCCATAGGAATGAAAATTATTATTGTTTAATCATTTGATTTTTATAATACACACAAAAAAGTCACTTTTAAAGGTGACATATAAAAGATTTTTTTAAAATTGATCCTGTGCCCTCTTTTTGCTTTTCTATGATATTTGAAGGCCTGAAAAATTTTTGCTTGTTTGAGAAACACAATTTTTCTTTCCAATTTTTTTAACTTAGAAATACGCAGAGTATAAAATCTGGTTTGGTGAGAGGAGCTGGAAGAAGTGTAAGAGCAGGCAGAGGTAGGCCTGTTATGCTAGGGGCTGGGCAAAACCTTGTTGAAGCAGGTGGGCATAACAGCCACTTCTCATCCAGGATAAATGAAAAAGCAGTTCTGCTCCTTTATGGAGTAGATAGACATACTCTCACTACTACTCTTGAGTTTTCACTAAGAGCAGGTCTACGCTACCCCTCGGATCGGCGGGTAGAGATCGATCTATCGGGGTCAATTTATCATGACTAGTCTAGACACAATAAATCGATCCCCAAGCGCTCTCCCGTCGACTCCGGTACTCCACCTCCACAAGAGGCACAGGTGGAGTCGATGGGGGAGCGGCAGCAGGCAAGTCAGTGCCATAAAGATGCTGCAGTAAGTCATCCCAAATATGTCAACTTCAGCTTTGCTATTCTCGTTGCTGAAGTTCCGTATCTTAGGTAGATTCCCACCCCAGTATAGACCAGGACTAAGTATAAGCTGTTAGGAAGGGAAAGGAGCTTTATTCAGGCCACTTAAAACTCTGTGCTTTTGTTAACACCTATTTCATTAGTTAAAAATGAATTAACCATGGCTCCTATTGTTTCGGCTATCTACGTCAATCAAATTACATCTACATCAAATTACAGTATATTGGTATTATTGCAAAGTCTGTATCTACATGGACCCCGGCATTTGGTACCATAAAAGCACCTTAGCCCATGCTTTTCATCTCTAGTTAAATCCACTCCTGGATTTGCTTTTCTCCAGACTGCAGCTTCTTGTGAGAAATACATAGTGTACACTGATAATTCATCATCAGAACAAGCTGTCCCTTTAATAATGTATTCCTGTGATATATCATCATATATAGTGAAGCATACTGATGTAATCCAATGCCAGTGCTGTCCAGGGAAGGAAAAAATGGTGGAGCAGATTTAATAATCTGACCTAAATAGGAGTCAGTTAATATTCAGCATCTGGAAAGCTACCTTTGCAGCACAAAACAGTGTAGAAATGTTGGACGTGACAGTAGCTTCTTGTAATATTTCTGGCATTTCATCACCAAATATTCAAACCAGTGCTGATTAATTCTACGGTCCAAAGCAGAAGTAAACAGTTAACTGGGCAATAGACTTGAGAATTAAAGAAAAAAGTTTTATGTCCATGTTCATCTTTAGCAGTGTTCCAACTTTAAGCTGTTTAAAATGGATAGAACCAGCACAATGTTTGTCATATTGGACATTACAATGATATAAAGTTATATATTAAAATTATTAGACAGATTACAATTATTAATAATACTTAAGAAGAAAGTATCTTCAAAGTATTCAGCATAAACTTACCCAACTGATCTAAAAATGTACTTTGCAAAATGTAAGAAAAAGTACATGGAGGAAGTACATAGACTCCTCAGGTGATAGATGTCTAAATAAATGTGACCTGATGGGAGCTACAGGTGTCCAGCATCCTTTAAAAATCAGGCTTTTTATTTAGATACCTAAATATGGATTTCAGAAGCCTAACTTTAGGCACCCAAATTTGAAATTTCTGTAATTGACTATGTTTACAAATCTATGTCAGGGAATTCTTGTTGCTGTTAAGGCCTGATCCTGGGAGTTAGACCACTAGGATTCAAAATGTTGGTCTATGTGTGATATTGAGTATGAATTATTTACTTGACTTTCACATACATCACTGTGCTGTATATACAATTAGTTTGTATATTTCAGTCTGCAGTTGCACAGATACACAGGAAAAGTCTGCTGGGACATTCCCCCAATCAGCTATTGAGATCCTAGAGACATTAAAAGGAAAGGTGGTTTATGTGATAATGAAATGGATTATGCATCATACTAATTGCGTCTGTGATCCAAAAAAAGTCATAATCAGAAGACAGCCATGAAAATGTGCTCATTGTTTATGAGACATTTCTCTTTCATAAAGTGAGCTGTTAAATTAAATTATAGACATGAATCACTCCACGTTGTTTCCAGTTCTAGAATCCTGTAGAGACAATTATCACCAAAGTAGTGTATGGCAGTTTAATCCTGGGCCTTTTAAATTCCAGGGATCCAAACAAATCTATGGGCTCAATAATGATAATTCCTCTGGATGCATCAAAACCAGCTGTTGCCAAAACTTCAGACGTCACAGTAGGGATCATACTTCCACAATGTTCTTCTTTATTTCACATCTATATAATGCATCTATTAATCAGCCTCATGGCACACTAACAATACACAGCAATAAAACATCAGTATCACACAAAGGATAATCCAATTTTAGCAGTGCAACCAAATCGAATAAATAATAACACTGGGAGAGTTATATGCACCCCCTTTAGCAAAGTACATTCAGAGAGGAAATACTGTAGGTTAAAAATGACTGGTCAGATCCATGGGTCTGACTGAGCCGCGGTTGGCATAGCATCCAAAGGGAGTAAAGGGAAAACATTTCTCTAAGCTATTTTACCACTCTTCTCATCTGAGTATTAGCTGGAGGCTGTTTGGCTTTCAGTGTAAATTAGTGTAGCCTAAGGCCTTGGTTACACTGGCACTTTATAGTGCTATAAAGCCACCAGGAGCACTATAACCTACTACCCATCCAGACTGGTGAGGCATGCAGAGCGCTATAAGTCCACAGTTATAGTGGTCCTGGTAATCCTCCCTTCCCAGAGGATTAACAGCTATAGCATATTGGGTGATACACTTTAGCTCCAGTGTAAATGGGTAGTGCGCTTTGAGTGATCAAAGATCAAATGCGCTTTGAGTGATCTCTTGAAACCCCCTAAGATATTTAAGCCAATTGACCTCCCTTCCCTTTGTTTTGAACTCGGCTAGAGGAATGCGGAAGTACATTTTCAGAGCTTATCTGTAACTCGGCAAATCAACAATGCAAATGTTTACCGAGTGAGAGAGTGAGAAGCAGAACATTAGTAGGCTCTGCATTTTAAAGACAGTATGCTGACACACTCTCAGCACTCCAAAAATCCACTCGCTCTTTCCCTCTGCATACACACAACACACTTCCCTCCACCCCGCCTCGTTTGAAAAGCACGTTGCAGCCAGCTGAATGCTGAACATAGCTGCCCATAATGCACCACTCCCCGTGCCGCTGCAAGTGCCGCAAATGTGGCCACAACAGCCAGTGCGGTTGTGGCTGTGAGTGTGGACACGCTGGAGCGCTTTCCCTGGAGCTGTATCCGAAGGCAGGTATAACCAAAAGCACTTTAAAGCTGTAAGTGTAACCATGGCCTTAGGTCTGCTCTCAGTTACTCCAAAAGTAATAATCCCTAGGGATTGCTCTGCCAGAAAAGGATCACTGGAATGCGAAGTTCTTCTTCACCATCACATACTCCATATCTGGGGTCCAAGAGCAGGAGGTGCAGAGCTAATTATACCAGATTTATGCCTTCTGGGGAATTCCTCTAAGTTCCTGTTAGGGCAGCTTTCTAGCTGCTTTGCACCAGTTGAACAACAAAAAGCAGCCAGAAGAGGAGCTAAGAATTTGTTCCAATATTTTCAAAAAGAGAGTGAAATCCTGCCCTATTAAAACCTGTAGTAAAACTCCACCAGGATTACCTGAGTTACTCAAAACCAAACAAACCTTAGATTATTATTCCAGTGAAATAATTTTTAAAATCTACTTTTGTGTGTGTGTTTTTTTATTTGTTTTTTACTTCTGCTGTGGAGATATGTTTGTAGAAGATTTTATAATTTAGGGCATGGATTGTGAGTGTGGGAATTTGGATATGTGTCCTGGGGGTGTGGGAAGGAAGGGTGGTGGGAACACCACATGACTGTGTGCAGGAGCTCACTGCACAAGCTCTTCAGTTTGTTTTATTCCTTTCTCATTCACTAGTTTGTTATTTAATGAATCCCAAGACTATTACATCATCTACTTTATCTTTCACAGTGAAAGATTAGTCAATTTCATCTTTGTTTCCATTTCGTTTCACTTTCTAGCTCTTATGCACTACACATTCTTGCAATAACTGATTGAAAATAAACCATGTGGGGAACATTTATATCCCCAAAAAATCATGCAGTGTACATTAAATAAGGCCTAGGCTGATTGTTGAAGATGAAAGAAATCTTGAATAACTAGCTACAAAGTTACTGAATGAGGAAGAGTACTGTGTAAAAATAGTATATGACCATGTAATTAAAGACTGCATTATAATGTATATGTGCAAGGGGGCTGAATTAACCTTGCACAGAGAACCTTAAATCTGGCATTTCCTAACTTTTGAATGCCTTATTTTGCAACCTTAACATTCTTTTAACAGTTTTTCCAGGTGTAATTATAATTATATTTGTTAAGAGACAGAATACCAGAAACTTTTACAGAAATGACAATGGAAATACCACAAATAAGATTAAATATGGCAAAAAGAAAAAGAAGAAGAGGAAAGGTTTAATGAATGTATCAGAGCTTGTTTTACCCACAGTCATAAAAGACCTTGAAAGTGAAAGTGTAGTGGTCTGGTTCCTTAAATACTTATCTGTATGACAGGTCAGGGATGCTGGAACAATTTGTATAGTGTGGGTGCTGAGAGCCATTGAACCAAACTGTAAATACTGTATAAGATGGAACCACTTCAAGTCAGAGGGTGCGACAGCATCCCTAGTTCCTGCACTTATGGCGGAGGTGCTTCTTCTGTTCTATCATATCCCCCAAAATAAGTATTTTTCATTTGTAGGAATGAACTGCAATTAAAAAATTGTTGTTAGTGCACCAAACTGCATCCCTGCTAACCATCCTGACTGCCTGAACTGATCACTCTTTGCTGCCAGTACAAAAACAGAACATTATTCATTTTCATGCGAGCACATCTTTCCCACAATCCCCCTTGGAGATTTGGTAGTCCTGAAAAGAGAATATGAATTCACTTCAGCACTTCTGTTTAAGCAGAAAGTGTCAGAGAAGATACAAATAGAACCCACACAGTAATAAATAATCTCATTTATATTTGTTCAAAATCAAATGAAAAACACTGCTGAGTCTCTACCTCCCATTAATCAGAATTATTGATCCAGAAGAGAACCATGCAAGACAAACCTCTCTTTGATAACTCTTAAAGCCTTTTAAGCTGCACATCACATACAAGGTAAGAATGCCTAAAATCCACCCACACCAGTCCACCCTGCAAAGGTAAGAAATAGATCATGTGAGATATGCCATTTCACACCTAATGTGTGATCCTGGCTCAGAGCTTCAGAGAAGGGGGAAGGGAAACAATCAAACAACAGACAAAGCTAGGTCCCTTTCTTAAATGTGCCTAAAGAGCTATTGTTCTCTAATCCAAATTTGCCAATCACTCTAACTCTGTACAATTTACTAGTAACCAGTGCTATAGGATTTTACATATTGAAAGAATAATAGAAACATTTGTTTATCCTCATCACACCCTTGTGGTAGATAAATACAGATATCTCCATTTACAGGGAGAAGTGGCTGAAAAGTAACTCATAGCAAGACGGTGACAGTGCCAGAATTAGATTCTGGACCCTTCCTAACTCCCATGATGGCTTGTATCTGCATGTTGCATATGAGCAAGAGCTTCTCAAAAGCAGTTCATCCCCACAATTGGTGTTAAACTCTACACTCTCATAATTCTGTTATTTTCAATTCTATATTTACTTTACATTTTTCTAAATTTTGAAAAGTACCCACTGAAGTAAGACTTGTCTGAACTACTGATCACTCTTTACAAATATTGGGTATACTTTTAATAAGCTCATACCAGTTTTATTCAAGATCACATTTGGACCTAATCTACACAGTTGAAAGTATGCCAATAATAAAGTTTTCTTTGAAGACAATGAGAACTTTGCTTCACCGAGGACTGCAGGATAGAGCTCCAACTGTTCACTTTTTAAAAATTAAGAATGGTTTCACATAGAGACTTGCCCAAATAAAGTAACAAAAGTTTACCTTCACTGCTCAAGGTGCTATACCCAATTCTTCACTGTTAATTTAGACGGCAAAAAATAAAGTTGAAAAAAATTGCAGTGACCTGGTACTTATACTTAGTGTGGAAACCACTCTATGTGGTAACCATAGTACCTAGAGGACAATAGATTTCAGACAATCAGCCTTGACTTTCCTGTTGATCTTCAGAACCTTGAAAATACATTGAAAGAGATGTGAAAACATAAAGAAGAATATTGACACAATCAAGGACAGAGAAATCCAGAGTGAGCTGCAGAACGAAAACAACCTTCTGAAGTATCATTGAGAGCAGGATGGTCCACGTTCGCTGGAAGTCTACTTACAAGACTTCACATTTATCATAATTCCTGAGACAACAAAAGGAAGAGACTACAAATTAAACAGTGCTGATGTTATCTCACTGAAATTTGATGCAGAGGAAACAGAAGGTTCAAGTATCAAGATATTTTATTCTTATGTCCCATTTTCATAGAATCCAAGCTTTCAAACAAATGATAAAAAAATTCTACTCTCAGTTCCACTCATACATTCAAAGCAACTCCTTGAATGTGATTTACACTGAATCTACATCAGTGAAGCTGCCAGTACATTGAGTGACATTTCTATTAAAAAGATGGACAAACAAGAGGCAAATTTGGCCCATAACATTGCTGCAAATGAAGACTGTGCAGAGTGGAAGGAGGGCACAAGGGATTTCCCATGTTTGTACATACGTGTGTAGGGGCCAGACATAATATGGCCGGGGAGTGTTGGTATTATGCTAGGCCAGGGGTCAGCAACCTTTCAGAAGTGGTGTGCCGAGTCTTCATTTATTCACTCGAATTTAAGGTTTTGCGTGCCAGTAATACATTCTAACTTTTTTAGAAGGTCTCTTTCTATAATTCTTTAATATAGAACTAAACTCTTGTTGTATGTAAAGTAAATAAGGTTTTAAAAATGTTTAAGAAGCTTTGTTGAAAATTAAATTACAATGCAGAGCCCCCGAGACCGGTGGCCAGGACCCAGGCAGTGTGAGTGCCACTGAAAATCAGCTCGTGTGCTGCCTTCGGCACCCATGCCATAGGTTGCCTACCCCTGTGCTAGGCAATGACCAGTGTCACAACTGGTGCTAGCATCTTCAGAGAAGGCAGGGAAAGGCAGAATGATGGTGGAGCGGTGGCCTTTCCCCATCTTTGCACTAGCCAAAATAGTGACTGGGTACACAGGCAAGTGTATGCTGTACAAAGCAAAACAGCTTACAATGCAGATTTTACAACAGTAAACTAGCCATTTAAATAATCTGGCCAGACCCAAACTCTTTATACATCTTTACACACTAATGCACTTTATTTAGACAATATCATTTAGAATTACAGTATAAACTATAAGTGTATATAGAAGAACAAATTATTTTAATAATACTCTTGAATTTAAAAATAACTAGTGGTCAGGTAAAAATAAGTTTGTTGACTTTATATGATCACTTCATATTTAAGTGATTAGAATACAAGTGCTTTGTATTTTCTCTTTATTGTTAGCGTTTTTAATGGCTAAATATACATTGCTACACATTTAGTATATATGGAAACAGTGAAAAGAATGATTAAACAACATTTTACAATGTTAGCAGTCATACAAAAAATGGGCCAAATTGAAATCTCATTTTCAACAGCGCCAATCCAAAGACATTCCATTGAAACCAAGGGAGTTACTCTGGACTGTACACTTGTGTGAGAGCAGAACCTGATTCAGTAGGTATTGAATCCTTATTATTAATCAGTATTTTATTCCAAAATATGAGCATGTAAAATTATATGTATCCAGGAGCAGATTAAGACATGATCAAACTGGGCCACATATTCTGAAGTACCAGCAATACCAGCCACTCCTGGATTCTGTTTGCTAGCAACCCTTTCCTCTCTGTCCTCTCCATCCTCTTCCTTGGAAAAAAAATTTCCTCTACAGGACACCCCATAGGTTTGCACCTCATTTTCCTGACAGGAACCTCTCTTCTCCCCAAGTGTGAATTCAACTCTTCCCCATCGAGCACAGCTTCCTGCCATCAACGAGCTATTTCAGGACCCTGATTTTGTGCTCCAGTAGCAGGGCATATTTCAATCAAACGATAATCACAGACATTTGGAGTTCAGGTAAGTTTTAAATTTACACCATCAAGCTGGAGAAAAGTAAAAAACCCCAGAGAGGCCTGGAATGCAGATAAATGACTCCAGAAACAAGGAAAGGAGGCTGAGAGGAGAGAAGACGAAGACCAGACAGGGAGGGAAAACTTGTATTTCAATATATAAAATGAAATAACAGACATAATGTTCAGAAATTATCCACTGTTTCCCTCTGGGGCTCTTGTGATATTAAAGGGTCGTTAGTACCATTTTAAATACTAAAGACTTTTACATTTAGGAGACTCTTGGGTATTAGTACAATAAATAATGGGGATTTTGCTTTGAAAAGAAAGGCAAAAAGTCTTCCTATACAATTGCATTCCTCTGGTTTTACATCTCGGTAACTCCACAGATTTCAGTGGAGTAACACTCCTATAAAATTGGTGTCACACTGTGGTAATGCAGGCTCAAGTGTTTAATTTTTGCCTTTTCTCTTTCTCTCCTTTGGGAGGCCCCACTTTCTGGCTGCAGCCCAATACCGAAGGGATTCGATTTCAGAGGATGACAGCTCTGAAGGCATTTAGCAGCAGCCTGGGATAATCTGTCACCTACTTCCCCTTCACTAGCAGGGTGATCCAGACTCTGACAAAGCAAGAGAGCTACTTAGAGGAATTTGCTGGGGTACTACAGACAACTGCTGGGACACTGGGGAAGGAATTGATTGATAATAGGTCCCTTCAAAAGGACTGACTCTAGCCCTACTCCCTTCTTCCTCACCTCCCTACAGCTGGCGTATTTGGTTGTCCCATGTCCTCCCTATTCCGATCACTGTCCCACTTATACCCCGTACAGGAGTGCTCTTCTCCCCTACTCTTGCTATGCTCTTGGCTTCCTGCTCAGCTGCTTCCTATTCCTGGTTCCAATGCTCTTTTAAAAGTCTTTCCTCTAGTACTTTCCTGTCTCCTCTCCACTCATTCAAAAGGGGGGTGGGGGTCACTAGCCAAAGCAGAATATCCCCAAGACTTCTCGTTCTTCCTTCAGCAGTTCCCTTGCCTTGCCAGCATCTGGATCTCCCTCCTGGACTAGCAGGCAGCATATTCCCTCCAGCTGCAGCTAATCGCTTTTGGAGCTGTCATCTCCCACTGTCTGCAAACAGATCCAAGCCCTACATCATGGTGCTGGAGACAGACAGTTATGCTACCTAGGAGAAAGAAAGTTGAAAATAAAATACTTACATAAATGGGATGTTAAGGTCAAAAAGAAACACAATATAACACCAAAACCACTTTATAACCGTGTAACTATAAATTTACTCAAATTATGTTAGTTGAGTGGGCAAGACAGAATGATTTATTATCATTCTAATTTAAAAACTTTGTACAATACAAATCAAAAGAATAGGTAATAAAAGGAGCACTTTTAAATCCCACTGGAAAGCAGCTTTCCAATACAGATGAATACTTTTAAGAATTTCAGGCAATTAAAATTTCATGGTAGAAAAGATATTATGAGGTTGCATTCTTGGTGAATCAGGAACAGGCTCCCCTGTGAAGGCAGTAAACCGATACTCCTGCTGAACTTCTTCTTTTACTTGTGCTAGCTCAGCCTGAAGCTTTTCAGCCTATGATAAAAAATAAAAAAATCACCATAACAAGTTTTTAAAAAGTCTAATTTATAGTATGATTAATATTATATATTTAACCGAAGAAGGAATTGTATAGATTTATCGAGCCAGGTTTTTAGCAGGGTATCTAAACATCTTCCATTTGTGTGCATGCAAAACTGCATACACACATCCGTGCACCTATACTTCGCCTGTGTATACACTTTGAAAATGGCTTGTGTGCCAAATGTTAAGAGTTTGCAACCACAAAAGTCAAACATGGATTTGCAGATGTGAATTCTAATATTTAAATATGAGCTTGCTTTAGACTAGTTCAAAGGAACACACACAGGTTTTTGCACCTGTGAAGTGTGGGTGCAAGTATATGCATAGGCAATTTTGCATGCACATAAATAGAGGCTATCGCTGAAAATCAGGTCTATGATGATATGAATGATGCCTGTTAACAATAAACATATTTCTAGGTATTCCAATCCTCACACTGATACATGCATTTACTCCTTTACTAGTACAAGGAAAAGCCAGATTCATATTCCTACATATATATTATTCTTTAAATTGTAGTAAATCCTGAATTTTGAAGGAAATTTATGGTAGATGTTATAAATCTTCATAAAGTTTTTCATTCTTCAAAGATTGTACTTCACTTTTTGATAACATTTTCTTCCCTTTTTCTGTTAAGCACATCTTGAATTTTGTAAAGTGTAATGAAATGGATGGTTATAATATGCCTGCATAATACACCTGTTAGTTTCACAAATTCTTAGGCCTGGTCTACACTGCGGGGACGGGGATCGATCTAAGTTACACAACTTCAGTTACATGAATAACGTAGCTGAAGTCGACGTACTTAGATCTACTTACTGTGGTGTCTTCACTGTGGCAGGTTGACTGCTGATGCTCCCCCGTTGACTCCGCCTATGCTTCTCGCTCCACTGGAGTCGATGGGAGAGCGCTCAATGGTCGATTTATCACGTCTTCACTAGACGCGAGAAATCAACCCCTGCTGGATCGATCGCTTCAGAGGTAAGTGTAGACATGCCCTTAGACTCTCATCTTGCAAAGAATTATGCACACACTTAATCTACATGTATATTGAAGTACATGTGTAAATCTTTGAAGGACTGGGATCTTGGCAGCCTATTCCAAAATAGTCTTTTAAAAAAATCTTATAAAAACCTTTAAAAAACTAAACTAAATATATGTAGAAACTTATAAAATGAACTATTTGATTTAAATCAGCATATAGCAATCCCTTACATAAATGAACAAACAGACAATCTGGGTTCACCTAGCCTGCAGCTGCAGAATCGGTCATTGGTTAAAGAACTGATTTGGAACTGCTGGATTTGACAGAATACAGAAAACAAATTTAAAAATATAATAGTCTAAATGAAAAACAGAGGCCTATTTTATCATGAAGCATCTCATTTTGATTTTGGCTAAAATGTGATATTACCTAACCAATCATGCAACTTTGTTTTATTGTTAAAAAGTGGTGGTAGGAAGAAAGAAAAATTAAAATATATTTTCTGCCAAGTTGATCTGTACAACATTTTTAAATATATAGACTGAAATACAATTTAATTATGTTGAAACAATGGAATTTCACAACTAAATTGACTAATGGGAGTGCTGCGTACTCAGCATTTTTGACAATCAGGCCACTTATTTAGATGTCTAAATATGGACTTCCAAGTCCATATTTTAACTGTAGGTTTCCATTTCTGAAAATTTTGGATTTCACCTTTATATCTACATGACAATCATAGAGCAGCTTGCACAGTATGTGGTAGTTCTTATAATATCAATATGTCTACATCACTTGTATTTGCATTCACCTTTTACCATCTATTATGTCTGTCTTGGACTCTCCTTTATTTTGTTCAAGATTTTAGCTTCAATTTTAATAGAAACTGCATCTTTCTATACACAATTATTGAATTATGCAATATTAATCTTAATGTAAAGTGACCAAAGTCAAATGTGAAATTAGTATTTTTAATATGAAGTATTTGGTGTCTGAGGATTTGATCAAATTGATGAACAATCAAATTAAACCAATGGCTGAACTAAGTGGAGGGCACTGTATGTCAAAGGGAAGCTATGATACTTACAGTTTCAAAGTCTTGTTTTGCTCTCTGCATTTCCTCTTGGGGTGTCCCTTTTGACTTTTTTCTTCTTTCTTTCATCATTTGTGTATGCTGTTTGATGCGTTGTTCCAATTCTTTTTCCCTGAAGGCACTGAATAAACAGGATAAAAATAGTTTTCCGGTTCTTTTGTATTCATTAAACCTTTGCACTTCCAATCTAGTTTTAAACCTTTGCTGCATATAAACATAATATAGGGGAACAAAAACAAAAGTTCAGTTCTCTTTGCATTGGTTAATGTGGAGTTCTGCGAATGATTATGTAATACTCTTCAATTACATAATCACAAACTATTTTAATCTACAGGGCCCAAGCTCATTCAGCACACAGAATGGATGGTGCTCTGAGGAAGAATCAGGGTTATGTAGGCTGTTGTCTCTAGAAGTCCTGTCCCCTTTGTTGCAGAATTTGGAAAGTGTGCAGTGAATGAGGCAAGAGATTGCAGGAATAGAAAGGGTGGTTTCATAGTTCAAGCGGCTGAATGCTGCTCTAGATAAATGAATTTGCCTCTGCCATAGAATTCCTATGTAATGCTGGTCAAGACACTTAAACCAAAACTTTTTAAAGGTGGCCTACAATCAGGGATGAAAGTAAGTAATGCCTGAAAGTACTGTCTTACCAGTATGGGGGCAGTTCCAGGTGGGGCCTTGGGCAGAAGGGGTGTGGCTGGCAGGGGGTCAGCATCCCCCTGCCAGCCTGCCCGGGGCTCCAGCCCCAGTAGCTGCTCCTTTTTCTCTCCCCATTGGCGGCCGGGGGAGGCTAAGGGGCAGGGATGTTAAAGCGCTGCCGCAGGAACGACGTTAAAGAGCTGCTGTGACAGTACTTTAAACAGAGTCCTTTAAAGCGCTGAAGTGGCAGAGCTTTAAAGTAAGGCAGTAGGGACCAGTACAGATGACCATTTTTTACTGGTATGCCATACCGGCCTGTACCATCTTACTTTACCCCTGCCTATAACTTTGTGTTTGTCATTTTCTGAGTGCCCAGCTTGAGGCCTTGGGATCTCATTGGCTAAGCACTGACAGCTGCAACTGAAGTCATAAGGGGCTGTGCTTTGAACACATAAAGTTCTATAAAATGCTAAGTACTCTAAAAAGTCAGGCTGTAGGTGCTTCAGATTGGACTCCCAAAAATTACTGGGCATTTTGATTTTAATCTCTCTGTGGCTCAGTTTTCTATCTGTAAAATGGAACTAATAATACCACCTCACCTCACAGTGGTGTTGAAAAAGCAAATTCATTAAGGGTTTGTGGACCACTGAAATACTATAGTGATGAGCACCAAATAGCAGCCCACGAGGAAATTAATAATTCTATCTTCAGCGCTGGATTTGAATAGTGTGCAGTAGATAAGACATGGGACCACGCTCTGAACAACGAGGATAAAACAAATTAGCTGATCATTTAGTGAGCATTGTCCATTCTGTGAACCAAATGAGGGAGGGGTTACATGGGGGAAGAAAGTGTGTGATTATGATACATATGCATAAGAGGGACAATTAAGGTTGCAAAGGCAACCTTAATTCTGCCATTTCCTAATATTTGAGTGCTTGAATTTGCAATGCTGTTTTTAGTGTGTAACTATATAAAATTACAATTAAATTGAAGAACTTTTAAATAAAGATAAAAGAACTGAAGGCTTCAGAACTCTCTGGACCTTAATGCTATAGGAGCTTAGTTTCATAGCAGACTTAAAAATGACACTGGCTTCATTGTTTTACTGTTTCTTTGTTTTAGTATACAGGACCATTAGAATATATGTGTATGTGGCTCAACTCCCTCCTGGGAGTTAATGACCATTTCATTAGATGGTGCTGCAACAGAGGGCAGTATACACTGCTTAAACACAAAGGTCTGAACACCCAGAGTAGAGTGGTGAATAACAGGAGAAATTGTATTCTCTTGAAGGCTTCCAGCAGTGAGGGAGGGAATTGAGAAGAAACACCCATGTTCCCAAAACATGTATGTGAAGATGAGCTGTGAAGGAAGTGCAGAAGTAGCTGGCCTGAAAGGCAGAAGTGCAGGGGAGCACTGCGAGGCAGGTGAGAGCAGCAAGCAAGTGAAGTTTAATTAAACATTGCAGGAGGAATGCTAAAGAAACATTGGAAGTGGCTACTGCACTCTGAACAATCTGAGCAATGTACAGCATGCACTGACTGCATTCCAAATCCAAAGTACTGCCCACAACTGCCAAAGAAAGTTGTGACAGCCTGACTGTGAGAGGAATATTACAATTCAGCCCAACAGAAGGAACATAATTGTTTACAAAGACCTGTAAAGATTAGTACCAACAGCATACAATACAAGAATAGGATTTAAATATTAATAATAATTGAGTAAACCAATTTGTTATAGTTTTCCTTACTTTCTCCACTCCTTACACTTGATTGAATGAACAGATGGGCCAGGCTGTAACTGTAGTAACTATAACCATATCTTTTCCTCATTACTCCAGGGTACAGCACAGTGTGCTTGTAATTGGTAACAATAGTTCTTGATTTAGGTAAATCTGTTCGGTAGTTTTCCCCTGGATTAGTATCTATCAGTAAGCATGGCAAACTGCGCATTAGTCATAATATTGCTGCACATTTCAGGCCAGTTAATCCTCATGTTTCGCTGCAGACCAGAAGTTTATATGCTAACTGCTAAATGTACAAACCTGGAGTGCGTCAGATGCTTTGCATTTAAAAAAAAGAATACAAATAAAATAAAGATCAATAAAATAAAATCACCTGAAGTTTTTCCAAAACTGTAACCTGATGGGTTTTTTTCAGATTAAAAAAAATTGGCTTACCTTCAGGGTTTGTTCTCATTTTCACACTCTTCAGTGGCTTGGGGCTAGACTACAACTGGAAAGTTCTGCTACTCCCATAAGAAGGCTGTGTTTTTAAGAGATTTTCCAGTCTGATTTCCAGACCAAAGTAATTCAGATAAGCATGCAAATTTTAATCCCAGCTGAACCTCTTGAGATTTGGCTATCAATATCATCCTTTCAGCCCAGATGACAGACAACAAGGACCACTTACATTTAATTCCTGCCCAGTTCTCTGGCCCACATTCATCGCCTTAACATGTACAATGATAGGTGCATTAAGATTTGTCTATACTAGGAACTTATGTTGATATAACTATGTTGCTCAGGTGTGTGGATTTTCCATGACATAGTTATACCAACATAACCTCCAGTGTAGACAGTGCTATGTTGACAGGAGACCTTCTCCAGTGATCCTTGCTACTGCATCTTGGGGAGGTGGAGTACCTGCGGTGACTGGAGAAGCTCTCCTGTTGGCATAGGTAGTGTCTTCATTTAGTGTAGAGCAGCACAGCTGCACCAGTGCAGTTGCACTGCTGCAGCACTGTAAGTGTACACAAGCCCTTAGTACAATATCATTATTATTATGACAACATGCTATTGCAGTTGCACTATACATGAAGGATTCTGAAATGTAGACAGCTTAGATGCAGATCCAGTCTTGAAGAGAGAATGTTCTTTTCAGGAACCATTTTTAGCCATTAAGATGTAATTTTTACTTTTTACGATGTTTATTTTGTTCTATAAAGATGAGGGATTTTTCTGTTATATGGAACAGCAAAGCAATCTATTTATATCTTCAAACTAATAAAACAGAAGGATGCCCCTCACAGTGTTTTCTAAGAACAAATTTTAAGGTTTATGGTATTTGTTACTAACCTTGACACTTCAGCATCTCTTATAGAAGTTACTTTCAACATTCTTCTCACATGTTCACTTTTTTCAGGAGTGCGTTTCTTTAGATTTTCACATCCTTCTCTGGTGTTGTGATAATTGATGTTATCAGTAGCATAGGGTGCACTTTTTGATATCTATAAAAAAGTACAATATAATATGGGACTGGCACATTTCACGAAAAGGCATAATCAATTAAAAACTATTTCAGTACCAAGATTAAGCTCCCGTGGAAGGCTATTTGTTTTAAATCATGCCCAGTGATCACCACTGCAAAATGTTTTTAAATTGATAAACTTTTTTGGTTGAATGGTTGGTGGTTATTTTAGACATCAGAAATCATTATTCATTATGCCCTCCACCCCTCTCAGGGTATGGGCCGCCAACAATAGATTGCCAGAGGATTCTATCCTTGGCCATTCTTTCAAGTTGACTCCAGTTGTATCCCATCTTCATGATGTCTGCCTCAAGGTCTCATCGCCAGCTGTTTCTTGGACGGCCTTTCTTCCGCTTGCCTTGGGGGTTCCACCTCAGAGCCTGTCTGGTGATGTTAGTTGGTGATTTCCACAGGGTATGTCCTATCCAGCTCCATCTTCTCTTCCAGATTTCTTTTTCTACAGGAAGTTGGCTGGTTCTCTCCCAGAGGTTGGCATTGCTGATAGTATCTGGCCAGCAGATCTGGAGAATCCTTCTGAGGCAGCTGTGGATGAATGACTGGATTCTTTTGATGGTAGTTTGTGTCATTCTCCAGGTTTCGGCCCCGTACAGCAGTACTGATTTTACATTGGAGTTGAACAGCCGAATCTTTGTTTTCAAGGCCAGCTCTCTGGGGCCCCAAATGTTTTTGAGCTGTAGGAAGGCCACTTTTGCTTTGCCAATCTTTGCCTTGACATCCGCGTCTGTACCTCCCAGCTGGTCTATAATGCTGCCCAAGTAGGTGAAGGACTGCACTTCTTCAAGGGAACGTCCATTCAGGATGACTGGTTTGTTACTGCTGGTGCTAATCTTCAGGATCTTGGTCTTGTCTCTGTGGATGTTGAGTCCAACCTGCGATGATGTGGCTGCCACAACATTTGTTTTCTCCTGTATCTGCTGGTGACTGTGGGAGAGAAGTGCAAGGTCGTCGGCAAAATCCAGGTCATCAAGCTGGCTCCACAAAATCCACTGGATTCCATTCCTGCGTTCACTGGTGGACCTCTTCATGATCCAGTCGATGATGAGAAGGAAGAGAAACGGCGACAACAAGCATCCTTGTCTAACTCCTGTCTTCATCTGAAAGCTGTTGGTGAGCTGCCCTCCATGGATGACTCTGCATGTCAGTCCCTCATACGAGTTCTTAATCAAGTTGACCAACTTGGCTGGGATGCTGTAGTGTTGAAGGAGGTTCCAGAGGGTCTGTCGATCAACGCTGTCGAATGTCTTTTCATAGTCGATGAAGTTGATGTACAACGATGAGTTTCACTCCAAGGACTGTTCGACTATAATGTGGAGCGTTGCAATCTGGTCTGTGCAAGATCTGTTCTTCCAGAAGCCTGCTTGTTCATCTCGAAGCTGTGGGTCTACGGCGTCCCTCATTCTTTCTAAGAGGATTTGACTGAATACCTTGCCTGGCACTGACAGAAGTGTGATGCCTCTGTAATTACTGCAGTTGCTGAGGTCACCTTTCTTGGGGAGCTTGATAAGATAGCCCTCCTTCCAGTCATTTGGTATCACTTCCTCCTCCCAGATCTTTGCAAAAAGAGTGTACAGCATCTCGACGGAGACATCCAAGTCTGTTTTCAGGGCCTCCGCTGGGATGTCATCAGGTCCAGCTGCCTTCCCGTTCTTCATCAGGGTGATGGCCTTCCTGATCTCTTCTCTGGTGGGCTTGCTACTGTTGATCGGGAGGTTCACGTTGGCTGGGGCAATGTCCGGAGGATTTGGTGGTGCTGGTCTTTTCAAGGGTGCTTCAAAATGCTCAATCCATCGGTTCATCTGTTGTTCTATTCCTGGGATTTTCTTTCCTTCTTTATCTTTAACGGGTCGTTCTGGGTTGCTGTACTTTCCAGACAGTTTCTTGATTGTGTCATATAGTTGTTTCATGTTGCTGCTGTATGCTGCCTGCTCAGCTTGAGCTGCCAGTCCATTCATGTATTCTTTCTTATCCTTCCTAATGTTCTTCTTCACTGCTCTGTGTGCTTCTGCATATTCTTCTTGGGCCTTGGCTTTTGCCGCTCTAGTCCTGCTGTTGTTAACTGCTACCTTCTTCTGCTTTCTCTCCTCCATCTTGACCAAGGTCTCAGCTATGATCCACTCTTTGTGATGTTGTTTCTTTTCTCCGACCACTTCCTGGCAGGTTGCACTCAGTGTCTCTTTAACTATCTGCCATTTGTACTGTACAGTGTCTTCCTCTTCATTGTGCAGCTGTTGTAGTACCTCAAACCTGTTCTTCAACTGAAGTCCAAAGTCTTCCCTAATATTGGGGACCTTCAGGCAGCTGACATCATACTTCATTCTTCTATGTGATCCTTCCATCCAGGTCTTCTTCAGCTTCAGTTTCATACTAGCAACTACTAGGTGGTGGTCGGATGCCACATCTGCTCCTCTTCTAACTCTAACATCTAGAAGGGAACTTCTGAACTTCTTACTAATGCAGATGTGGTCAATCTGGTTTTCTGTCACGTTGTCCGGCGATACCCAGGTATTCTTGTGAATCCGCTTATGAGGGAAGATACTGCCTCCGATGACCAGATTATTCAGTGCACAGAGGTGTGCAAATCTCTTGCCATTCTCGTTCATCTCTCCTAGTCCGTGGGTCCCCATGACATGCTTGTCTCCTGTGTTGTTGAGTCCAATTTTGGCATTGAGGTCCCCCATAAGGACAACGATGTCTCTGTTTGAGTATGTCTCCATGATCGTCTGCAGTCTGCTGTAAAACTGGTCCTTTGCCGCATCTTCGCTATCGTTGGTGGGGGCGTAGCATTGGATGACGTTCATCTTGATCCTCTTCTGTTTAGTTCTGAAGGATGCTGTGATGATCCTGGGGCCGTGCGCCTCCCACCCAATCAGTGCCCTCTATGCCAGCTTGGACAGCATGAAGCCTACTCCCTGGGTGTGGGGAGTGTCGCTCTCTACATGTCCGGAGTACAGCCATAGTTCTCCTCACATCAGTTGCCTCTGTCCGGCTTGTGTCCATCTGGTCTCACTGATTCCCAAAACTGTCAGGTTGTTGTTCCTCATCTCAGCAGCTACCTGCGCCGTCTTGCCTGTCTCATACATGGTCCTGACATTCCACGTACCAATGGTGGTTCTCCTGGTTGAGAGAAGGGTAGTCAGCCTAGTGGCTTCTTTGCGGCTTTCACCACCTAGCATCATGCGTCTTCGGGTAAACGAAGATCCTTCATTTTCCAGGAAGTTGGTCTCTGAATTATCTATTGCTTGCGTTTCTGTAGTGGGTAAATTCTTACGGGGTGGGGTTGCTAGCCCCACGCCCAACCTTCCTCCGTTTTCATCTGGGCTTGGGACCGGCATTGGCGGAATTGAGACACCAGAAATGCAACAAAGTATTTCCTACAAACAATATGCTTGATAGGGAGGTTTCTATAAAAATCTTTAGGATTGATTTAATATTGTGGAAACATTTTCCATATTTTTACTCTTCTTTTAATTTATTATGAAAATTATTCCATCGCTACAAGAGGATTATCTACAGTGTTCAGTGCACCAAGAATCAAGACTGTGAGAAAAAAGGTTTGGTTTAAACAACATCTCTCATGAGTTATTTTGTCTATGATAAGGAAATTAAATAATTGCATGAGAGATTTTCAAAGACACAAAAGGCAGTTAGACATCCAACTCCCACTGTAAAGCAATTTCATGATACACCCAAGTCACATGTGTGCACTGAAAATCTTCCTCTACATGTACAGTATACAGTATACATATATTCATAAAAGAAAGCTTTCTCAGCCTCAGAAAATACCCTAAATGGATGGTACACAGAGACTGGGAATGTCTGGGTCATTACACAAATTGAATCTATTTCCCCATATTAAGTATCCTCACACCTTCTTGTCAACTGTCTGATATAGGCCATCTTGATTATCACTGCAAAAGGTTTTTTTTTCCTGCTGATAATAGCTCATTAAATTAAATAGCCTCTTAGAATTGGCATGGCAACTTCCACCTTTTCATGTTTTCTGTGTATGTGTGAATATATATACCTATATCTATCTATCTATCTTACTACTGTGTGTTCCATTCTATGCATCCGATTAAGTAGGCTGTAGCCTATGAAAGCTTATGCTGAAATAAATTTGTTAGTCTCTAAGATGCCACAAATACTCCTGTTCTTTTTACGGATACAGACTAACACAGCTGCTACTCTGAAACTAGACAAAAGGGGCACTTTGAGTTTCTCTCTGCCTCTGGCATGCTCCCTTACATCAGAGGCAATGTTTAAACCCAGACAAACCAGATGATGCTGTACTGAATGGGTAAGTTCTCATAACTAAAGATTTCAACAGGCAACCAAACTACTAAAAAGACTAACTATACTATAAAACTAACTGCAAAGCTATTAGCTAAAGCTATAAGGAAGGGGACAGGTTCCATTTCTAACCCAGGAAGCCGGAAGAGGAACTGAATGTAGTGGGTATGCCTTGTCCCTATATGCCCTTGCAGAAGTCCTAGCCTCTTTAATCTCTCCTCATATGGGACCCGTTCCAATCCCCTAACCATTTTAGTTGCCCTTCTCTGAACCTTTTTGAATGCCAGTATATCCTTTTTGAGATGAGGAGACCACATTTGTACACAGTATTCAAGATGTGGGCGCACCATGGATTTGTATAGGGGCAATAAGATATTCTCCATCTTATTATCTATCCCTTTGTTAATGATTCCTAACATCCTGTTTGCTTTTTTGACTGCTGCTGCACACTGCATGGACATCTTCAGAGAACTATCCACGATGACTCCAAGATCTCTGTTTGTCAGAGGGGGATGATGGATTGCAGAAGAGAGATCACTTGATCTTTACCTGTTAGGTTCACTCACTCCGGGGCACCTGGCATTGGCTACTGTCGGTAGACAGGACACTGGGCTAGATGGACCTTTGGTCTGATCCAATACGGCCTTTCTTATGTTCTTATGTAAGAGCATGAAGACCGAAGAGCACATGCACACATTAGGGGTACCTCTGGCCAAAAATCTCTAATTTGACCTCTAATGCACAAGGTGACTGTGCACCATCAGTGGAATGTGCATCTGGTCAATTACTCAAAGGAGCAAGTGAGATTATTTCTTCCTTAGATTAGACCTGTATTAAATAAATATTAATTTTCCACTTAAAGTTAATCCAGGCTACAGATAAACCTCGTAAAGCAAATCACAAACAGAACATTTTTTTAAACCTAATCTGTTCATAAAGAGGGACACAAAGTTTTAGGGTGAAATCCTGGCTCCACTTCAGTCAAAGGCAAAACCCTTATTGCCTTCAGTCACGCCAGGATTTCACCCCTTATTCTCTTAATGTCACCGATGATATACAAATATTTTTCAAATACTGCTTCTTTTTGAAAAAAATGTGTGTGAATTTAAGATTTATGAAAGTGGCATCTTGTCTGAACAGGAGACTGATGTACTCTTTGGATTGATAACAGGTACAAAACAAGCAGTTGTAGCACAAGCTGTCTCTCTCAATAGTCATATTCCTCAAATCATGATTTGGAGTGTTCATATTTTACAAAGGAAGCACCCATTCTCCTCTATATTAGACAAGTGATACTCAGAGGCTCAAGAGCTGCAAGTGGCTCTTTAATGTATCTCCTGCAGTTCTTTGCATTACATATTAAAACAGGGTGTGAATTAGCTATTAACCAACTGTAATTAATAAAATAATACTGCCTGGTCAGTCACTTTGCTGTGAGAATAATATATATAGATATAAAGAGATATATGTATATAAAAATAGTAAATGAAACTATGAATTCACACTAGTGGAGCTTTTTTGGATAACGTTGATTGCTAATTGGGCTCCTGAACCACTGAGGTCCGAGTCTCACTGTTTTATAAAGGTTCAGGGCAAAATTCTGGTCCCACTGAAGTCAATAGGAACTTTTGCCATTGACTTCAATGGGGCCAAACTCCTCTTGACTTCAGCAGGATATCACCACAACGACTAGATTCACAAGGAGAATTTACACACTTACCTGCCACTTTAGGTGCCTAAATCCAACATTTAGGCACCACTAGCATTCACAAAACCACACTCAGCTGCCTCCTAACCATGAGGGGGTCTAAATTCCTAGGCACCTAAGTTTCTGCTGGTAAAGTCCCCATGACACTTGTATATCTGCTGATGGGCATGCATACAGCTGCTTAAATCCTGATTTTGCCAAGCTGCTCAGTGGCTAGGTCCATTGGGATTCACAAAGTAGGTGCTTCCCCCACCCAGCTCACCTATAGCCCTCATCCATGAGCATGCCCACCCACACAAAAGACAGCAAAGTAGTAGTACTGCCCCTTCCAATCTACTAGTCAGAGCATTTGTTCCCAGGATATGGGACATCCAAGTTCAAAACCCCATGTTGCCTGATTAAGAACTTGAATCTCCCACTTCCACAGAGGTGCCCTAACTGCTATAGGAGCTTACGGTAGGGTGGCTTTCTTGTTGAAGCCCTTCTGCTTTCTATAAAATACTTAAAATAGTCATTGAGACAGAGAGAAACTAAGAATGACTTCACAGCCCAGTGGTTAGATTTCTTTTTGAGAAGGGCACCTAAGTCAGAACAGCCCTAATACTAGAACACAATTCACATCTGTGAATCCCATATAGAGATAGGTGCCTCCCTCTAGCCCAAAATTAGGGGCCCAGTTCCTTTTTGAGGGGTAGGATTTAGGCCACACCTTCCTTCTCTGTATTTCCTACTGTGTATTGCAAGTAGCTCCTGACTCAGCATGCTGGCCTCTGTGATTCCCCTTTTTAGAGACCTAATTCTTCCCATGCATTGTATAGGGAGCCTGGCACCTAACTCAGAGTTGTGAATTTCACTAGGTGGCTGGGCACCCAAAAATTATATGTTGCAACACTGAGTATGTTGCAACATGTAAGGCCCCCTTGTAAATCTAGCCCTAAATGCCTGTAACTAGTACATTGATCCTAACAATTTTTTGAATATGATATTAGAGAGAGAAAGTCTGTTTAAAAAGAAAAGAGGAAAAAAATATGGTACCAATGCTGTGAAACTGTTAAGAACTTACATCTCCTATAACATTTAATCCCAGATAGGTAGTAATGTTAGTATATGTTCCTCATGTAAAATCTTCTCCAGAGAAAAACACACACTACTTCTGGAATATGCAAGTTGCCCAGATAGAGTGTTTGTTGGCTGCACAGAAAGTGCAGAAGGCAAAAGTTCTGATCACTCAAAAAAAGGAAAAAAAAAATTGTCCTAAGGTGTTGCAGAGAGCAGATCACTGCAGCTCTTTGTCTTTGATCCAGCCTTCTGTCTGCTGGGGCCACACAGCTTGTGGGACCTTCTGCTGCCAAATGACTGCACTAAAAACATGACAAGGGATGTGACAGGGAGAGTACTTGGTTACTGTTATGTGGAAATCGGGAGTGTTGCATGGGGTATGCCGTCTCTTCCACTAAAATCTGGATATGTCTCTAAGCATTGACTTCCTTCCTGATGTCTATAGGAGCACACCAGCCTCCACTTTCCCTGCCTCAACTGAGTGTATTACTCAATGAGCTAGGAAAGAATTTGCCCATGCAGTAGGGTACCAGGGAATGCACTGAGCATGGTCAGTGAGTCTTCCAAAGTTATTTGCATTATCCCAATTGGCATATAGGAAATGGCTGGTTTGGGTGGTTGCATAATGTAAAAACTGGCTTAACAAAATCTTCAAGGGAGAAGTAACCACTAGAGAGAGTACAGCTTCAGAGGCACACACAAAGTTCATGGGTCAGCATCTAGAAGCTATTTTGGATTAGCTAGAGAGCATTTACTCATATCTATGAATATCTATATGACACAATGACTTAGAGAATAACCTTCAAATATGACATTAGCTTGCACTCTTTAAAAAGTCCTTGCCCCTTATAAAGCAAACAGATAATATAAAATAAATCTCCATCAGCTTGTGAGTAATTGCCTTAAAGAACAAAATCAGTGACATTCAGAGTGAAGGTCTGAGATAAAACCAGATTTATTGCAAACATATCTGCCGATGAAGGCCTCTCAGATCATCCGGGCAGTTTCTTTATTTTCATAAAAATGTGTAGTGCAGTCAACTCAATCTGAGTTCATTGCAACACAGGAATAGAAAATGGCTCCAATTTTAAAAGGTTCTTTTGCATTTTCCAAAGAAAGCAGTTTCTCTATTTTAATAATAGGCACTCTGACAAGGACTAAGTGCTTTAATAACAGAAAAACAAAATGTTAAACAATCTTTTTGTTGTAAAACTGAAAGGCTGATAAACATTTTATACATATAGTATAAACACATCTGTTTTTGTATTATACATGTAGATTTCGACTTGGCTGGATTACAAATATAAATTTAGAAAACTAGTAACCCATCCTTTAATACTATATTTCCAGAAAAGGTCCACTGCAGCTACCTAATGACTCTGCTCATCTATTTCACTGAGCTTACTGTGGCTAAAATCATGGCATCGTACTTAAAATTTAAAATAGCTCAAGCAAAGATTTTTCTTTTTCTAAAATTAAGGGTTGGGTTCTGCATCTTGCACTTTTACATTTTTCTTGCATTTAGTTAAGCCATAGCATTTACAGGTAAAAACCATTAGAAAGTCCAAACTTTAAAAACTAGAAGTACGAACTTTAACTCTGCCACTGTATCCCACCCACACTATAACCTGGGCCAGGAGACCTTTGCCAATGGGCAGAGGAAAGGTAAGTCTACTCAACAGCAGGATACCTGGTGTCTGATGATATAGCTCATTTCTCCCTTCCCACCCCACTCCTTCAGTCTATATTGATGAAAGAAGAATCTTTGCTATATGTCTGGTGTGTCAGGGTAGATCCTGATGTCCCTGGGAATCTACCCTTGTGGTGAAAAGAGCACCCAAATCTGTGAGGAGACAGCATACAATTGATTGCTGATGCCCCTAGTGGGATAGGTGATGCAATTCTGGACTATATGGAATGTTTTATGATGGGGGAAATTTCTTAAAACATTCTAACCATAATTAAAACCATTTGAAACCATAGCTCAGTCCAGCAGGTTTTGAAACCAGCTTAGTAAAAAAACAGTTCAGAATGCCTATAGTATGGTGTATCGTCCCTACATTTTTAGTATTTGTTATTGATGTTTTAAAAATCTGTAACATTTCTTTAGTTTTAT
The DNA here is from genome assembly GCA_007922305.1 of Dermatemys mawii. Lineage (NCBI taxonomy): Eukaryota > Metazoa > Chordata > Testudines > Dermatemydidae > Dermatemys > Dermatemys mawii. Next base: position 11,522,861 of record ML677335.1, on the reverse strand, counting down.
TTCAAAGGGCTGAATATTTTGTATATTTTCAACCTTAACTCTAGCTTCGAGTTTTCTATTTGAGTATTCTTTTAATTTTTATTAAAGTTGAAAAAGTATTTGCTTAGCCCCATATTAGTCAAGAAGAGTAAAATAAATTTTTGCTTGTAACTTCAGTACAACTTGTATTTAGTTAGCGGTGCTTATAAGAATGTCATACGTGCATGCAAGAGAGAGAGCTCCTATGAGTTACAAGCACTATGACTGTACTAGCAGAATTTACAACTATCAGAAAACTGCAAAAATGTAGGCTATGTCTACACTACAGCTTATGTTGGCATAATTTATGTTACTCAGTGGTGTGAATTAATGCCCCCTACTCCCAGCAATATAAAGTTACACCAACATAAGTACTGGACAGCGCCATGTCGGTGGGAGAATTTTTCCTGCTGACATAGCTATTGCTGTTCATAGGGTAGTTAAGACGATGGGAAAATGCTTTCTGCCACCGGCTTAGAGCAGCTACATTAAAGAGTTTACAACAGCACTGATGCAGTTGCACTGCTGTAAACTCTCTAGTGTAGCCATGTCCTTAGATCTCAGCAGCAGAATTGTATCTCAGACCTCAAAGAAGTTATAAATTTCATCAGCATAACCAGTAGAGCTTGTTACTGCCACAGTCCCATATTTAGATTCACTAAAAGTTAAAAGCTGCATAAACCTAGTCCAGAGGATTTATGGAAATTACAAGTACAGCTGAACAAAAAGTTGTCATTTTTCTCTGAAAGAAGTTTAACTGACAAATGACATTTCATTAAAATGAAAATGATTTGTGGAAATGTATCAGTTTTTATATAGATTTCTCAGTTCCAGGATGGAATGTCTGGTGAGGGTGACACACACACACAGCCCTATCCCATTCCAGGATAATCAGTAGTTTGGCAGTCATGACACTCAACTGAGATATGAAAGGCCCAGGTTCAAGTCCCTGCTCCAAATCAAAAAGAGTAGGGATTGGTGTCTGTCTATCTGTCTGTCTGTCTCTCTCTCTCCGGAAAAAAATTTAAAATCTCATTTTCATTCCACATCAGAATTACAACAATTTTTGAAATCTTAAATCTTTTGTGAAATGTAATTTTTGTTTTCCAGCCAGCCAAAATTACATGCTTTGCTGGCATTATGCTCATTAAGCTTATGACTTTCCAGCAAAACTCAGCGTTTAAAAAGACACAAAAATATTTCATATGTTGAAAACTAGAGATGGTCAATTTATTTGTTCTGATCAGTTTATTTGGTGACTTTGGCTTACTTTCTGTTCATCAATTGTCTGTGAACAGATTATCATCCATTTACTAATCATCTGACAATTTGTCAGCTTTTTGCTGGTCATGACTGACCCCTTTACGATTCTTACAAGACTTGGACCTGTGGTACTTGCAAAAGCTCACGCTTACAGATCCTGTAAACTTCCTTAGCAAGCAAACATCACTTAAGTTATATATTTAGGCTGTAGGGCAAATACTTTACATTAACAATATTGTATGCTTTTTCTTATTGTTAAGTTTTACAAAGTCTGTAGTTTTTGGTTAATCCAGGTGTTTTCTTATGGGAAAAGGGTTGAACCATCAACTAAATTAGTCTTTAGTGAGAATAATTTGAGAGTAAATAAATGCCCATGCTCACTTAAATTGGTCCTCATGCCATGTCGAACAGTATTCACTGGTTCATAAGAGGAGACAAAAAGTTTCATTAGAGAGTCTGCTCTCTCTTGTGGCTCTCCTCAAAAGGCCTTAATATGTTTGGTAAATTCAATTTCTACACAGTGGCAAGCTTTCTGTTGAACAGATCATTAAGGTATAATGGAAACATATTTCGCAGCCTTCCACAGATAAATATGTACATGCATAGACTGATAAACACATGAAATAATCTTAAAAACTGCTCAACATAGCAAGAAATGGTTAAGTGGCTATTTGAGGACTTCACTTTAATTTGGGCAGACTGCAATTATTAAACCTTTATTTGTTCATTACTTAGCAAGTAATATTCTCTGCAATATGCAAGAAATGTGGAACCTCTTTCTACCCTACCTGCAAAACCAGGATAGGATAGATTAAGGACATACACTTCATATGTGACAAAGTAAAAGACAAAATCTAAAAAGGAGTATGAAAAGTTTTCCACCCAGCCTTTTATATGCTTTGAATTTTGCTAGATATTGCTAATATAACCTATTTACTCTGTCACTCAGTAACAAAGGAATTTAGCAGCCTCACCACTATGGCATACATATATGGTACTACAGTGCCCTCTTGTGCTTCATATATATATTCAACAACGCCTAAGCAGAGGATTTAAAATATACAGTATTAAATACAGTATTTACTTACAAATGACATAGAAAAATGTGGAATTCAAGAACTGTGCTCTCAAACTGAACACATTCTTTTTTTTTGTATTCATAAAACTTGGGAACATGGGCAAGAAAAACAAGGGCCCTCCTTTGCACGTAAAGGTACTGTACTATTATCACATAGTAGAGAATTAGGTGGCTCGTATGATATGAGTAAATCTGACAATTTTAATCAAAGCTACACATTCTAAAAAATACCCTAGTCAGGTTAACTAAAACAGAGACATTCCTACACAGAGAAAGCATGCTGCATCTACTCTCAGGGGCATAATATAAACAACATGGGTGAAATCCAGATATCCCTTATTTTTTAATTAGGAAAAAACATATTGCTAAACAACAAGTGTATATGCACTTTACAATTTGAATCCCTTTACACACAGCAGTAAGAGAAATTCCTTCTGACTCATTCTTCTGATGCTGATGCTGCCATTTTGGAATTACTCTTGCTGCTGAAAACTCTGGCCTAGAGCCTTGGCGTGAAATCCTGGCCCCACTGAAGTCAGAGGAAGTTTATCCATAGACTTCAATGGGGCCAGGATTTGATCCTTGGTATTGATTATTCAGCCTGCAAGTAAGACCCCTGTGGCAAGCAGTTGTGTTAACTGTGCGCCCAGCCTCACCTATGGAATGGGAGTCACACTGTAAATCTACTGCTGCAATGTGAGCAGTTTTGGTGCTGGAGTTGTATTTTTAAACTGGCAAATGAATTTGGTCATACCTACTTTCACAAGTATCATATTTGTCACATAATTGTTTTCAACCAGTCACAGACCCAGGAATTTTCACTTATTTGTAAAGTTCCTTTAAATATTTCAGGTGTTACTTTTACTTTCCATTTCTAAAACCGAAAGCTACTAATAAGGGTCTGAGATCTGTTCAGCCTCTCTGAGGTGGTAATACTCTTCCTCAAAAGTTAAACTGCAATCAGCAGAGCGCAGAGGAAGGGGATATTGCCCAATTCCAATGTTGCCCTTGTATTATTTTATTTGATGAAGAACATCACACTATATTATCAGTTTAATGATAGCAGGCATTCCTGGAATCACTGACATTTGGCATCATAACTTGGCTTATATTCAGAAGTATCAGTCTGCACAAGTGAATAATTTAAAGACATACAGAATAGGGAATAATGTTTCAAATACCCCACCCCCAACATATACACTATAAATTAAACAATTACTAATTGTAATTATTTTATTTTTTATTTATTATTTTAGTGCCTTGAGGTTGGGGCTTTATTGTGTTAAGCATTGTACAAACATATAGTAAAGGACAGTCTTTTCCCCCCCAAGAGCTTACAATCTAAATAGCTCTGACAAAGGATGGAAGGTGAAACAGAGGCACAGAGAAATGAAGTGACTTGCTCATGATTACAAAGCAGGTTATTGGCAGAACTGAGAATTGAACCCTGGGGTGAAATCTTAGCACTACTGAAAAACAGTGGATTTTGCTCCGGGGGTCCTGACTCCCATCCCATGCTACCATCATTTTAGTAACTAACTGACTTACAAAGTACTGTTTTTAAAAGTAGCTTGTGCCCACATTTGCTTCTGCATGACTTACAATGAAGGCTAAATATATATTGTTTGGGTTTTTTTAAAACCTTAACATTATTTTAGAAATATCAGCCAAGCCAAGCCTGCTTTTTCAGAGGTGTGTCAGAGAAGTGTATTGTGAGCTCTCGTGTTATTGGAAGGAGTCTGGGTGTTTATTCTTTAGTGAAGATGTCCCTTTTACCAGACATTTATTAGACATTGCTAGACAGGTGTCAATAAAGCAAAAACCTATTAAACAACCTGACTAAAGTCCTTCCCTTTTAATTGTACCTCATTTTGAGAGTTGTCAATTATTTTAATTCATAACTTACCTATGTTCCACACAAGTTTGTTGTCCCTTCATTTTTTGATGTTAAATTTTTTTACATCAAAAATAAAGAATCATGAAACTGTGATTAAAGAGAGTTATTTACACTAACAGAATGAAGCCCACAGCATTTGGCGTTTTCTGAATGGATACTTTTTTATGTCCCTTATTTTGCATCATGGTCACAATGAGTTCCACATGGAGCATTTCAGAGGTATGATTGTTCAGCTTTCAATTCAGTGGGGAAGGGGCGGGGTTGGTGCAGGGTCGAGGGGAGGGGAGGGGTACTGGCTGCAAGCACCCACCGGCGCCGGGGAAAGGTGGCGCCTGTGGTCATGAGTGAAGGAAGAAAATGCCCCTGTGGGGCAGCATACAGAAAAGGAAAGCAAGCAAGGGAAGCTTTTCTATCTAACCAGGAAGGAGCTCTCCTGAGATACAGAGACACAAATGTTCACGGTGAGCCTTTCAGCCCCAGTGAGGATGTGAGTGGTGAGGAGATGCCTGATCTTCCACTTAGTCAGGAAGTAACCTGGCAGCTACTGCAGAATCCATATGTCTATCTCAAATGGATGTAACCATGCACATTCCTGAAGAGAAGTGTAGATCACGAAAGAGTGTGCTGGAGGTGCAAGAAACAGCTGCTGCTGAGTTTAGTTCCTTAAGTCTAGATGATCTAGGACTGTGGACACACTTGAGCAGTATCCTGAGGGACTTCCTTGTACTGCATGGGCCACAACAAGTGAAAAACTTATTGTTCCCCCAAAAGAATGAAAATAGAAGTTTCCATTCAACACATTACTGGTGTGAAATCCCCAATGTTGACAAAGTGGAGAGGCCATGGCTTAGGTATTCAAAACCCCAGAATGCTGCAAACTGTTTTTGTTGCAAACTCTTCCAGTGTAATGTTCCAGGAACAAAGGACAGAAAAAAAGGACTGGAAAAATCTGCTAGAAATCTGGCATGCCACAAGAAGGCAGCAAATCAGCAGAGAGCATTCTATAGGTGGAAAGAGCTGGAGATGAGACTAAGGTTAAAGGCCACCACAGATGATCAGCATCAAGAGAAGATTGCATCAGAGTCTCTTTACTGGTAAAATGTTCTGAAAAGGCGCATTGCCATTGAGAGAATGCTTGCACTCTCCAAAACCTAGCACTCCGTGGCACTTCAGATCAGCTGTATGTGCCGAACAATGGACATTTCCTTAAAATTGTGGAGCTGGTGGATGAGTTTGATACTGTACTCCAGGATCATCTAAGAAGAGTCACCATCCAAGAAATGTACACACACCACTACCTTGGAAAAACAATTCAAAATGAGATCATACAGTTACTGGCAGCAAAAGTCAAAGGGTACCCTTGGATTGACGGGTAGTAATCCATCTATCAGGGATCGATCTATCGTGTCTTGTTTAGACGCGATAAATCAATGCCCAAAGGCGCTCCCTTTGGGAATAAATCAACGCGATAAATCGACTCTGGAACTATAGCTCACCAAGAGGCACAAGTGGAGTCAACAAGTGGAGTCAAGTGGAGCCCACTACCGCCGTGAGAATGCCAGGTAAGCCAACCTAAGATGCGCCAACTTCAGCTATGTTATTCACGCATATCTTAGGTTGACCTCCCTCCCCTCCACTAGTGTAGACCAGGCCAAAGAAAAGATTGTGGCAGATCTGAAATCAGCAAGACTTTACTCTGTTATTCTGGACTGCACGCCTGAAATCAGCCATACAGAACAAATGACTTTAACAACAGAACCTAGTGAAAATGTCCCTGCAATGGTGACTGTCAGAGCATTTTCTACAACTTACTGACATTGATGATACTACAGGAGCTGATATGACTAATGTGCTTCTTAAAAAGCTGGAAGATACGGGAATTGCGATAGCTGACATGAGAGGTCAGGGCAACAATAATTGTGCCAACATGTGAGGAAAGAACAGAGGAGTGCAGACATGGATCCAGGAGTTCAACCCTCGAGCTTTTTTTTCCCCATGCAGTTCTCATTCACTGAACTTGGTGGTTAGTGATGCAGCAGCAGCTTCTAGTGAGACTGCTGAATTTTTTTAATGTAATCCAAAGCATCTATGTATTTTTCACTGCATCAGCTCAGTGATAGCAAATTTTGAAGCAACATCTGGGAACATCTTCTCTAACACTGAAACCACTGAGTGCCACACAATGAGAGAGTCAAGTGGAGGCGTGTAGAGAGGTTAGCCGGAGCTCGTCTCTCTCCGTGGTGGCGGGGAACCACACCGCCTCACTACACACTGGTGATGTCTTGGGGGAATTAGTCCATCTGGGGGAGTCTTCCTCGACAGCCCTTGTGAAAGCAGAAATAGGCACAGTATGCCTGGGCCCTAGGTCAGGGTGGGGCAACAAGGAGTCAGGCACTCAGACCCTCAGGCGGGGGCTGAGCAATAACAGTACAAACAGTAGGCCCAAGCCTCCAATGGGCCTGGGAGTGGGGGAGGCTGCCACCTGTGAGTTGGGTGGCAGCAGGCCGCAGGCCCTCCTACTCCACTGCATCCCAGTCCAGGGCCCTAGCAGTGGCAGAAGATCCGCTGCTGCGTCAGTGGGGATCCTGGCCGCAACACACTGATATAGGCTCTGGCACTGCTGCAGCCAGACTAGGGTCGGCTGCCCCTGGCCTACTTCCAGACTCCCTCTCTTGTGGTACCTGGGTCGGGGTGGTGTCCTCTGGGGGGTCTTCGGGGTAGCTGGCGAGAGGCAGGTCCTGCAACTCCTTTCTGGTAGCTGGTGCAGGGCAGGCTCAGCAACTCCTCCGGGAAGCTGGCGCAGGGCAGGTTCGGCAACTCCTCTGGGCAGCTGGCGTGGGGCAGGCTCAGTTCCTCCGGGTAGCGGGCACAGGGAGGGCAGGCCAGTCCTTCGGTGTACCACGGGCCATTGGAGCTTCCCAGTCGTGGGCTAGGCTGGAGGCATCTGTCCTCCCTAGTGGCTGTTTCCCCAGTGAGCTCTGAGGTCGAGTGTTTATACTTCCAGGGCACTGCCTGACCCTCTGGGGGTTAGGCTCAGAGCTTCCTAACTCCGTCCACGCAGGTATCTGGAGGGGCTCGTCTCTCTCCAGGACGTCAGGGAACCACACCTCCTCACTACAAGGCAATAAAACCTATCAAACACCAAAGTGGGAAGACTGATGATGCCATAGTTGCCCATTATGGAGGATAATGCTATGACAGGTACTGTTCATGGGAGAACAGTGGCAGAGGGAAATGGAATCACCAGAAACATACTTAACTTCAAATTTCTTCTTGGTTTGAGGTTTGGCATTACAACATTTATTTCAAACAATATGTCAGCAAGAGACTCCAAGGTGTTGACCTTGATATGTCTGGAGCAATGGAACAACTGGACAAAGCGAAGTAAAACCTACAGTCTTAATGGTCAGATGGGGAATTTCAAAACATTCTGAAGAATGCTCAGAAGTTGGCAGAGGAACTTCACACAGAAGCTATTTTCCCACCCATTCAAGAATACAAGAGTTCCCGAAGAAGAAAACATTTTTGATAATGAGGCATGGGATAATGACCCCAAACAACAATTCAAAGTTGAATTCATTAACCAGGTGCTAGATTGTGCAATACAGTCAGTTGAAGAACGTTTCATGCAGCTCAAGGAACACAGCAGTAATTTGGGATGTTGTATGATATTCCAAAACTCCCCCTACACCAGCAGTGCAGGGCACTAGAGACAGCGTTGATACCTGATGACATGCATGATAGTGATGTGAGTGATTTAGGTGATGAACTGAAAGCTCTTTCAAGCTATATTTCAGCAGGGTCAACTCCAAAAAGCTGTTCTGAAATACATGTGAACAAATAAGATGACCATCCTCTTTCCAAACACTTTTGTTGCTCTGTGCATACTTCTAATACTTCCTATAACAATTGCCAGTGGAGAACGCAGCTTCTCCAAGCTGAAGTTAATAAAAATACATCTACACTCCACAATGACACAGGAGAGGCTGGTCGGCCTTGCAACCATTTCAATAGAGCATGAGCTGGCCCAAACTGTGGACCTTCAGGAAGCAATTCAAATCTTTGCAACCAAGAAGGCACAGAAAGCACCAGTTTGATTATTCAAACAGATAAAAATATCAGTGTTTACTAACCAGACAAGAAAAGTTACATTTGCTGTTCAGGCATTTGAAAGTTAAGTGTTACTTAAAATTTTTGAACAAGGCCTTTTAAGTTGTTAGTTTTCCTTTATTGGGGTAGGTAGCAGAGCAGTACCATGAGAGGAGAGGAACAGGAAGAAGGCAGAATTGAGACCTTTCAAAGTTTTGGCCCAAGCGAGAGGGCATAGGGGCGTCATTTGAGCTCTCTGCCTCAGGTGCCAAAATGTTGTGGGCCGGCCCTGGCCTCCTTTGAGAGTGCCAGAGTTTACAGACTCCCATAACAACTGTAAGATCCAGCCCACATCAATTTCAGTTTGGCAAAGGCAATATCACAAATTGGAGACGTTCAATAATTTTTAAAAATATATTTAAATATAAGCACTTCTGTTTTAACGTCTCCAATAGTCTGATACTGGAATTACTACAGATACTGAATAACTATTTGCAGGGTCTTGCAACTCCTACATTGCCCGTTGGTCCACGTCAGTTCACATGGTATCCACGTTCAATATAGATATTTCATGTGGGAGCTGTAGGTCCACATAGCTTCTCAAAGTGATAGCATTTTAAGTATTCATTTTTCTATTTAACTGTATTATCACCACTAGAAGCCTTTAACCTAAATATACAGTTCACAGAGAAAAAGGTTCAAAGCATCTTGTCAATGGATTATTTACCTGAACTTATGCTACCTTGCTATTCTCTATTACATACCATGTCTGCTCTTGTAGGTGAATACTTGAACAATTCTTCTTTCTTCTCCTTCATCATCCTGGCACGCTGTCTCCATTCCTGAAGCACTTCTTTATCTCTGAAAAAATATAATTTATATTAAACTTTTAAAACCACATTTAAAAAAATGAATGCTACTTTTTTTACCCAGTCAACCATTTAACATTGGAATAACATGCCAGATGTGGCATAAAAATGTACTAAAGACATCTTTGTGAAGCACTAACATTCAAATGGAAGATCAGCACTTCAAGAAACACCACTGCATTAAAGTGCAGAAAGAAAAAAATATAGCAGCAAAAGACTTTACACAAAAACTGAAATGGTTACAAGACTGATTACTCCAAGGTTTGTTAACAGATTAGAGCTTTCATCGCTACATAGTGTGACGGAGTCAGACCAGAAGGGTATAAGAGAGTGCTGGAAGGCAAGTATATTAGCCTCAGGATGTGCAGGTCCCTGTTCCCTGGATAGCCAAATAAAGGCTACTCCAGGCCAATAAAGACACCTGGGGCCAATTAGGAACCTTCTAGAAAGGAGTAGAAACAGCCAGCCTGATTGGGACACCTGAAGCCAATCAGGGGCTGGCTGAAACCAGTTAAAAACCTCTCAGTTAGTCAAGTGGGGGAGGGGGCCAAGGAGAAAGGAGCTGGAGGAGAGGAAGCTTTGCTGTGACTTGAGGTAAGGGAGAAATGGGAGAACTGTGGGGAAGTGGCCCAGGGAAAAGTACCAGAGGGGTAGCCGTGTTAGTCTGGAATTGCAGAAGTGACAAAGAGTCCTGTGGCACCTTAAAGACTAATGAAAGAGTTAGAGCTTATGCTTTCGTGGGCTAATACCCACTTCGTCAGTTGCAATGCATCCGACGAAGTGGGTATTAGCCCACGAAAGCTGATGCTCTAATTCTTTAGTTAGTCTTTAAGGTGCCACAGGACTCTTTGTCACTTCTGCAATTCCAGACTAACACGGCTACCCTCTGATTCTTGACAGGGAAAAGTAGCCACTCTGTCAGTGAAAGGTTAGCTGCCAACAGCTGCTACCATTAGGGTCCCTGGGCTGGAACCTGTAGTAGAGGGTGGGTCTGGGTTCCCCCCAACCTGCTACTACTGAAACACCTCCTGGAAGGGGAAGGCAGGCCCTTAGCAGAAAAGGAGGTTATACTGTCTTGAAATAAGCCCAGAGGGACAACAGAGACTGTGGGAGTTCTCTCACAAACCGCTTTTGCTGGATCATGATGAGAAGGGCTAAGTAGACTGTAACCCTGGCCTGGAGAGAGGGGGGCTCCGTAGAGGGTCACAGTGAGCCGCTGAGGCTAGCACAAACCGCCTGGAAGCACAGGACCCCTAGGGACAAGGCCAGAGCTTTGCCACAATAGCTAATCTGGCTAGGTCAGAGTACTGAGTAGGAATGGAGGTGCCTGTACATACAGAAGTAGACAGACAGTTGGACCAGAAAAAGATCACGTAGATCATTTAATCTGACCCTCCTCCCTCCAATATTTTGTAGGGATGCTCATTAAATAATTCTCACTGATATTTTATTTTATTTGATCTTGAATAACTGCAATGATGGTATTTCAGTTGCCTGTGTTGCTAATCCATTCAACTGCCCAACTGCTCTGTTAAGAACTTTTCCCTAGTATCTAGCCTAAGCATTTTCTTCCTAGCCTAGTTTCGAGTTATTTCTCCTTGCCCTACCACTGCCTGATATTATAAATACAATACTCCTCTTCCTTCATTTTCACTATCTCCTTGAAGGTATTTATCAACTGTGATAAGCCTTCTGAGTGTATTCTTTTAAAAACTATATAAACATAGTTTACCCTGTCTCTTCTCCTAAATTCTTCTAAGTCCTGTGCACAGATAGAGCAGCCTAAGGACAATTGTGATCTACATTAGCTGCTCATGGCTCCAAGAGGCTGAAATTGCAGTAGAGATTATCATAGTGTTGAGGTGTCCTGACTAGGCATATTTCCTCTAGTCTTTTCCTTGCTACACTATATACAGAGATGTGGAATAGTGACAATGTAAAGACAGAATCCCCCTTGCACTGAGTTGATCTTCCTAGGATTAGATTTGCTGGTTTTATGCTTGTGCTGGTGGCATAATGGTCACCAGCCGCATCAGTCTGAACTGGGTTTCTTGGAATCGGAACCAAAGTTTTTGACCTGAAAAGCTCAAAAGTGATCAAAGAGAGAAGAGCTATAATGAAAAGCTGTGTGAATTAGTGGAGAACTTTAGCAGGCGTTCTGTTAGTTCCACAATTTTTGTTTGGATTTTTTTATTTATCATCCTTTCAGGTACTTAATTTGTTAATGCTTCACTATGGGAGGGGTTTATGGGCTTCAAGGATGACAACTGTAGTAACTCCGTAGTTTTACATAAGATTAATGTACATATACATGAATAACATCATCATACAGCAAGTCATTTTTATACCAGTGCACACCAATGCTATGCTAGTAATACGCATTGGTGCATCTCCATCATTGTTATTAGACCACTGCAAAAAACCCAGTATAGATAAGCCCCTGGTCTGACCATGGAGGTAAATTAATTAAGGAAGAAACAAGAACTAGGGGATTAATATATACAAAGGGCAAAACAAGAATTAAGGTTAATTCATTATTAAAAGAACTGAAGAGCTTATTTTACTAACACTGGCCCAAATAAGTATTTAGGCTAGGTCCCTCAGGAAGGGAAGGGTACACAATGGTTGAAGTAGCCCTCCACAGCCTCAACACCCCTATACAGGAAGGAAAGAAAGGCGGCAACTAGAGGATCCACACAGTGGCAGAGCCTCTGCTCCCATCCTTAATCGGCCCTGTCCCCCTCTCTCTACAGTGATGTGAAAGCAACCCTAAAGAAGCTGGGTTCTTCAACATGTGGATGGATGCCTTCTGCACACTCCTCCTGCTAACTGCAAGATGTGCAAGATCTTGTGCTGCCTGGCATATTTCTGCAGAGACACGATTGCATTCTCCCCATTATGCAAAAGCATGAACTACATTACAGACATATGTTGGAAAATTTAAGATGCTATAAAGTCAATTAATCTATCTGCTTTTTTATTTTTAGATAAGTTCCATGGCTAGTGTGTTGGCTTCTGAATCTGATTCAAAATACATGCACTTGGCGGGACAAAAGGCAGAATGTTCAACAATTTACAATTCATAGAACACAATTTGTTAAATGTACATACTCTTTATATGGAAAAATGCCTACACGTTTTATGACACATAATATTGCCTCTAGTAGATTCAGAGGTGGATTATCCACTGGACCAACGGGGCCTCTGGCAGGAGCGCCAGGTGAGAAGGCAAAGCTGTTGTCTGATTTTAGGAGGTTAATATCATTAATTTGGATAGTATGGATTATAGGCATCTGAATACATTGCTGTTAGTGAAGATCAAAAAATGTTATTTAAATACTTCTATAATATATATTATGAAGTAAGGAATAGTGAAAAGAAACATTTTTTCCCACTGGATGGGAACAGGAACTCATATTTCTGTAGTGAAGTCAATGAGAAATTCAATAATTCACACTCCTATCCCCAAGAGCACTGTGCTTTGTGAAGGAAAGTACCCCTTACATTTCTTACATTCGTAATCCAGATAATTTGTAACGATTTTCTTTCCTTACAAATGGTTAAGCGGGTGATTTGTGAAGGGAAAAAAGTTACAATGTATTAAGAACAGCTGAACAACAACTTAAAAAAATACAGCATTGTCATTAAGCAACATAACCATAAAATTTACTTTCTGTGCTGTTCCATTAAAGCCTGTGTCTCTTTCAGTTCCTTTTGCACGGCCAATCTGAACTCTTCAGCTCGCTTTGCTTGAATCATCTTATCATATGATTGAAATTCAGAAAATATATTCTTCTGTGAGAACTTCTTCCTTTTAAAATAGGCAGTTTGATACAGTTAATTAAATATTGCATGAAAGGGCAAGCAGGTGAAAAAAAAATAATGATGGTGCAGACTGGCCTTAGGAAAAATGGCACCCTGGGAAAACTTGTATTTTGACACCTCTGGCCCCTGCAGGCTCCTCAGGCAAACACCCTCATTTTCTCCGTCACCTGTGAGTTCCTCTATGTGCTTAATTTGTAATGAAAAAGATTCCAGGGCTCAGCACCAGGAGGCGCTGGCACAAAATAAGTGCCTGCTGGACGGCCAGACAGTGGTAGCTGCTGGCTGGGCACCCACCCCTGAAGGCAGCACTGTGACCAGCAGCAGTGCAAAAGTAAGGGTGGCATGGTATGGCATATTGCCACCCTTACGTCAGTGCTGCTGCTGGCAGCAGCACTGCCTTCAGAGTGGGGTGGCTGGAGAGTGGCAGCTGCTGGCTCAGCAATACACCCCATGACTACCGGGCCCATGGAAAAGGGGGACCCAATGGCTGGCCAGCTGGCTCTGCAGAGGCAAACACTGATCCTTGCACCTCCCTGCCAGGTTGGCTTGCTGGCACTCACCCGCACTGAGCACAGCGTCCTGGGTGGTCGCCCATGTCACACACTCCTAAGGCCAGGCATTAGAAATAACTAAATTCACAAGGCACATTTATGTGTGTGTTTGATCCTTGGCCAGAGAATAAGAAAACACAGAAATCAAACCAATTTGGCTTTCTTCCTTCTAAACTTTTTTTTAATAGGCACAATAGATCATTGACATTCCAACATTTAAGCCCTGATTCAGCAAAGTGCCTATTGAGTACTCATAAGAGTAGTTCATACCTGTACCCCTGGCTGAAAACCACCAACTTAGGGTATGTTAACAGAGCAGTTAGACACCCGCCGCTGGCTGTGCCAACCAGCTCGGGTTTGCGGGGCTCACAATAGCTGTGAAGCCGTTTCATTGCTCTGTAGACTTCCACGCTCAGACTGGAACCTGGACTCTAGGAAGGTCCCAAAGCCCAGACTCCAGCCCAAGTCTGGAAGTGTACACAACAATGAAACAGCTCCAACTGCTGAGTTAGCTGGCATGGGCCAGCCACACGTGTCTAGTTGCTATGTCGACATACCCTTAATCAAAAACACAATTACATGGGATCATATTATGGAAAAATAACAGAAACAGCCTGAATCAGTAAGCCCTCCCTTTGCTTGCAGTGGAAATGGATTTGTAGAGCAGAACCTGGAACATAAGAATATATATAATGAAGATGGTAAAGATGATGCATAACATGATGAGAAGAAACTGCAAGTAAAAGATTTCAAAGTAAAAGCAGTTTATAAACTTAAGAGTATATTCATTCTAAGAGAAAATGGATTACAGAGTGCCACCTTCAGGTTCTTTTCATAAAATGAAAAAAACAGTAAGCATACTGTACAGGAAATCTAGTGAACTACCTACATAAAGTAGCAGGTGATTCTCTGAGTGCTGGAACTTCCCTTTGTTCTTCCGATTCAAGTGCACTTTTTGTTGGAATGTGTTTTCCTTAACTTTGGATTACAGAAACTCCTGTATATTTTTTGCTTTTTCATGAATGATTCCTCCTATTTCCCTCCCCAACCTCATACCCAACAGTGCAACTGAGCAGTCCCTTGGATGCTCTTATACATGAGATTATGTTATAGAAGTTATAGCAATGTTCAGCCAATCAAGTAATTTACAGCATATAATAATAAAAACAAAAAAGCATAATTTGATGAATGTTGACTCATTATATAATTTTTTTTAAATTAGGCAGAGTGGATACAGTGCATCTTCACATCCTAAAGGGGGCAATAGCTTGTTTAATCATAAAAGTGCTGGTGAGGACAAAAGGGAAAACTTTTACCAAAAAAATGCTCTGAAAATTTCTCCCCATTTTTCTCTGAAATGTGAAATTTCATTCAAATACTAAATTAAAAATAACTCAGCTCCATGTTTGCTCAAAATCAGGTGGTGGAGAGCAACTGTAAAACTTTAGTCAAAAATGTTCCTGATTTTATTTTTAATTTCAGAATTCCAACAAAACTTTGAAATTCAAAAAAATGTTTACTATTCCTAATTCTTAGACTTGAAGTGGATATTCACGGTTTCATAACACTGTACATTGACAACACACTACAGTAACTCAAGAGAAAGTATATACTGGAGAAATTTGCTATTCCACACACTTAATAATGTGAACATAAAATCTATTTTCCCTTTTCAGAATAGAATCAATAGAAGGTCCTCTAGTGAGGGTTTATTACCTAAACTTCATTACTTTTACAAAAATACCACCATATTTTACATTTACTAGCATACTATAAAAAGAGAACTGGATAAATTCATGGAGATTAAGTCCATTAATGGCTATTAGCCAGGATGGGTAAGCATGGTGTCCCTAGCCTCTGTTTGTCAGAGTGGGGTGATGGATGGCAGGAGAGAGATCACTTGATCATTACCTGTTAGGTTCACTCACTCCGGGGCACCTGGCATTGGCCACTGTCGGTAGACAGGATACTGGGCTAGATGGACCTTTGGTCTGACCCAGTACGGCCTTTCTTATGTTCTTATGTACTATCAAGTTTCATAAACATCAGTTAGCAAAATACATGAACTAATTACATTGTATCATGCAATAGCCTTATTGCTAAAAGAATAAAAATAAATAATCTGCAATAGATCTTCTAATCACTAGAATGCATTAATAGATTTTACTTCTTTCAGTCAAGCGTGTTCCAAAAGTATTGCTAAAAGTGTAATTATTAAAATATGAATTGATAAAGTTTTATATCTGCATTGGGATGGCAGTTTTAACCAGTCATCTTTCCTTTCTCATGTTTACAAAGTTGACAGCTCTTGTTGTTTCCTAGTTTTAGACAAAATTTAGAGTTATTTAGGGCCTTTTTTGTTTTCTTTATTATTTATTTGTTCTACCCATCACTAATGCATCATCTGGGCACAGATGGAGTGTTTTTAATCATGCTGTATGATAAAATGCTGTTAAATCTTTCCACTTAGAAGTTTGTGTTGGGTAGGTGCTGAATAACCACACAGTATTCCATGTTGTACGTCATTATATGAAATTAAAATACATATAATACTTTCTTTCACCTGGAGAGACTCGCTGATTTGTGGTAAAGCCTCTCTTTCTTTCTGCCGTTTTTTCTGAACTCAGCAAACTCCCGCATTGTGGCTTTACGATTTAAATCCTGGTTAGCAAGAAATTCTTCCTTTTCATCTTTTACCATTTCCTCTTTCAGCTTCTGAAATCGTAGCATTTCTTCTTCATTAGGCCACTCATCTGACATATCCAAACTGGATTTCATCAACTCAGTTAAATTTAACTTTTCAACCGGTGGCATTTCTATTGGAGTAAAAAGGAGATTACTATATACTCATCTATCAGACCAATGAAGTTACAAGATTTTGTTTGGAAAATTTCTACTTTTTTCCTCAGAAATGTGAGTATACATGTGAAAGACTAGTTTGTTATTCTCATACTCTGGCTTTCCCCCATGATTAGTAAACTACAACCATCATTTGAACCAGGAGCAGTACACAATACATTAAAATGAATGGAAACATTTTCTATAATGATAAAGTTAACACATCATGACAAAAAGAAATGTGACATCTATGTTAATTTTGAGATTGTCTCTTTACTCTGCCACTAAAGAGTTATATAGTTACCCTAAAATAATAAAAAATCTAAACTTTCACCATGGTGCATTCTCTGTACTGTGTATGTAGCTTATGTAGCTGCTCAACTGGTAGGTGAAGTCAACCTATAGGAATATGTTTATTAACAGCAGTACTGACTTCCCATTCACTTTTGTGTACAATTCAAAAGTTAATTTTGGTCTGTAAAGCTGTATCTGACTTGCTGTCTAGGGCCCAATGAACCAGGCACAGAAGCATGTGCTGAACTTCAATCTGAGTAACTTCACCCTAATCAGCAAAGCATTTAAGTGCATGGTTAACTTTAAGCACATGTTTAAATCCCACCGGAGACAATGGAATTTAAACACATGCCTAAGTGCTCTGCTGAATCAGAGCCTAAGACACCTCTTTCTTCATAGTTTGCTGTAGTTGAGACCAGGTGGAACATCTGAGCTAACAACCACTCCTCATCTTACATATTATGAGGTTGGTGGATGGATGTTCTCAGACTACGCCACAGGATTCTGAAATTTGCCCCTGGAACTGACTGGAACCGGTGCCAAAGTCTTCTGGCCATTAGGGTGAAATAGAGGGTCCATCCCTTTTAACTTAAGCAATACATTTGTCACTTACTTAGTTTTTAGTGGTTAATCACTGAATATTTATATTTTCTTAATATAGTTTTTTGGCTAGCGTAAATATATGCTACATAAAATATGTACGAATAATGAGTAAATGACTGTGTGTACACTCTATGTATGATAACCAGCAAGTAAGATATTTGTACCAGAGAAATACATATCAGAAGAAAGTAAAAATACTAAGCAGTAAGATACCATAGCATGAAATAAATGCCTAGGTGCAGATCTGTTAGTCCAACTGGAAAAAAACTTTTAACATAGCCAACCAGAACGTGAAACCTTTATGAAATACGACAGGGATTGGCAACCTTTGGAATGTGGCAGCGAGCACATCTCTCAGCCCGCATCACTTCCCACAGCCTCCATTGGTCTGGAACAACAAACCACAGCCAGTGGGAACCGCGATTGGCAGAACTTGTGGATGCTGCAGGTAAACAAACTGGCCCAGCCTACCCGCAGATTTCCCTGATGGGCCGTGTACCAAAGGTTGCCGATTCCTGAAATATAACATCAAGGGAGGGAAAACAAACAAGTTACACAATAAGTCTTAGTTCTGAAAGCCTGGGTTTCAAATCTCATAGACTCATAGACTTTAAGGTCAGAAGGGATCATTATGATCATCTAGTCTGACCTCTTGCACCATGCAGGGCACAGAATTTTACCCACCCATTCCTACAATATATTTAGTATCCCAGTAAAAACAACCTGTCTCAAATTATTCTATTATGTGCATTTGTCTACATAGGCACACCTTGAATATCTTTTATATTTACATGTCAGGACTAAGATGCATTAAGGTTTGGTTTGGCAGAAACTGCAGAGTTGGAGGTTCCCTGAATCCCAAAGAAGTAAACAGCTACATTTCATCTCTCTCTTCTCCTCAAGTGTTAGAGGAAATACATTCTCCCATAGCACATTCTGTTATATTCGCTGCATGAAGTGTGTATATACCACCTCTTACATACTGCTCATCCAGCATGAACAGATGGGCCACGTGGGAGGGAACAGAAAACTCTTGAATATTACAGAAGGTTCCCAAATGTGGCATGCCCACAAATTCTGAAAAAAAAAAGTCTATGGGGAGTATTTTGCCTTAACTATAACAGTATCTAAAGTAGAACAGTATGATATTGCAGTAGCATGAGTTATGAAGGTGTTCCAATATATATTTTAAAATTATTCTGTAGTTAAAATACACTGTCTTTGAATATAGTGAAAAATAAAATAAATAGCATGCAAGGCTACCTTTTTATGGAGTTATATAATGGCTGGAAGAAACAAAATCCATAAGATTTTCAAAATTAGGTATGTACCAAAGAAAGAAATTAGACAAGAAAAAAAAACAGTGCAGTGTTTTAAAAATATAATTTATTTGGCTTACATTTTCATGTATAACAAATATTTACAGGGATCTCAGGAAAAAAATAGGTATACTAGTCCATATTGCAACAGAAACAAAACACAATGATAAATGACTGTCAAACAATTGTGATAATTTCTATACTAAACATTTACTTACATGTTACTAGATATCTATCAAAATTTCCTCATGCAATGAATTTGGATAAAATCTGATACAATTCACTGATTTTATTCTCATTATTTGTTATAGCTGATTATGTAAAAATGATTATCAGAAACATTGCAAGTTCTTCTGCACAGAGTAAAGTCAAAGGATTCTGTATCTACAGTCTATGCACTTTTTATAAACAAAAGATCAGTCCTTTATTTAATTCTTAGTAATGATATCAAAAGATGAATTTTAACAGATACTGAACAAGATATACAAAATAGTCCTAAGGGACCTATTATAAAAGATTTAGGAGTTTTATTCCTTCTACTTAACAGAAAAGATTATTCCATGGCTATTTTAAACGTCTTATTCAAGATCATGCAAACAATTCTCAAAGGCAAATGTACTTTTCAGAATAAATGAGTTCATTATCAGAAAGAACTGTTTTATCCTCTTCAACAGAGATTGTTTTGCTTCTATTTTTCATGATCAAATTTATTTATTTCTTATTATAAGGTCCACTGAAAACTGTAAAAAGCCCAATTCCATTTAAACAAAGGCTTTCTTATATATTTCAGAAATGGAAAGGACTTATTACCTAATTACTTCCAAAATCTATATGAGGCATTATTTTGAATATCTTACATGGGACATAAATTCTGGTTCAAAATTAAGAGTAAATATTTGGTTTTTCTTTCCTGAACCCAAATTTCCTTCCCCCATTTCAGCTCTACAAAGGATCATGCTATTGATGGAAATGCTAAATATACACCCATCAAAAAGATGGCCACAGTTCTCAGATATATTAAGCACAAATGTAATATAGCCAAACTCATTTTTTCAATTTGATTTCAGAAATTTAACTACAAAATTATTTGATATGCTACATTATTAAACTTAAATAGCAAGATTCAATAATACATTCTGAGGTCACACGTTCTGTGGACATCACAATGTATGCATACAAATGTATGTAATTGTTAGTATGTTCCTATAAAACATAAAAAAGTTATGTTCCTCTAACTAACATTCTACTGAACTCACTAATGAAGCTCATCTGTTTCCATGGACCAGTGAATGCTTTCCTAAGAGCAGGGTATCTGTTAGACTTTCTCTTGTACTCTTTAACAATGGCCTTTGCTTCTTCTTGTAGTATAGAAGGCAATTCTGTGAAATATAGAACTTGAAAGTATGTGCATAGTCTACTATATTAAAGTCTAAACTAAGACTAGACTGGACAAAAGACTGTAGAATATATTATAAAGAAGCAATCTTGCATCCTAAATGGTCTTCTCTATTTGCAATCTAGAATACTAATATATGGCAAATTTTATGAATAGTAGTATATGCATTTTATATACATGCATTTTCTAGAAGACTGTGTTAATCTTCAAAAATGATCAGAACAGAGTAACAGTTTGAGGCAGAAGTGACAAAGAGTCCTCTAGCACCTTAAAGACTAACTAAAGTATTAGAGCATAAGCTTTCGTGGGTTAATACCCACTTCGTCGGATGCATGCAGTGGAAGTATCCAGGGGCAGGTATAAATAGGTAGGTAAGAACAGGAGTTTGAGGCAGGCATAAGTAGCACATTGTGCAGGCAGGTGCTGGGTTCACTTCTTCAAACAGATTTTTGAATTAATCTCATCCTTGACCTACCATAACTCTTTTATTCTAGTATAATCCTTTCTTGAGTAGATAGTAAAAAATGTGCCAGATTGTGGACTGAGTTTGTGATGTAGATAAATAGGATGAGGCTACCAAAATTCATTGACTCAAGGCCTAATCCAAGATTTGAGAACTCAGCCCTCCAGACAAATCAGTTTAATTCACTAATCCACTATGCTACTTAGTCTCTCTAATAAGGTATTTGCATTTGTCTACAGTCAGCACACAAATAACTACCTGTTGCTAGTAAATTAGCTAGCTGTTACAGAACAGCATAATACTGATGATAATGCCTAACCTAAAACTCTTCTTAGTCTTGATAACATAAACATGCAAGTAAAAGCATTTTGTGTATTTTACACTAAAATGTACACTAATGTGGAAAGAATTTAGTCAAAAGTTTCAAATAATAAAGTATGCACAGTATCATATAAAACAATATGGTCCCTTTACTTGAAAAAACACTAGTTTATTTTGGCCTTTTAATGTCATGAAATAATCTTCAGAAAAGTTTGCTTCAAATAGATCTACAATGTTTTTTGAAAAAATAGTTTAAATTTTGGTTGATATAGGAATCTTCATACAAACACTGTATGGATTCTTGTATACACTTAAATTAGCTATTATTCTATAATCTAGTTGCCAAGAGATTTCCTTTTTGACCATTCTCAGCAGGGTATTGCATGCAGAAAGCGGTGATAGCAATTCAGTAATGATACTTTCTTTCCTGGTCAGTGCTGAACCAGCTCCATAGCAAATTGATATGGAGCACAGTGCTGCTAGAGATGTAGTCTACTACCTGAGATGTAAAACATAGATCCTGAACACCTGTGGTCATTAAAACACACATGGCAATATCTCCTTTAGTGATTCTTCACACTTTCTGCTCCCCTTGGTGTCTTTCAGATTTCTGTCCCCTTGTTTCCTTACTGTTGCTGACTTCATCTATTCCCACAGTTTCAATCATCACCTATATGTGAATGATTCCCAAATCTACTTCTTTATTTCTGATCCCTTTCCCTATATCCATTCTGCATATTTTAATGCATCTCAGACATCTCTTTCTGGATGCTCAATCACCAACATTGAACTCAACATTTCTAGAATTCAACATTTTATTGTTTTTCCTAATAGGAACATCCAGTTACATTAATAGGATAAATATTTATAAACAATATAATAATCCCTTATGCTTTAGGACATATGCTAATCACTAATTGCCCAGGGTTAAAGAAATTTCTCCTATGAGCAAGATATTCCATAATTGTTTATTATGGGGTTTCTCAGACCATTCTCTGAAGCACCTCACCACTATCAGAGAGAGGACAGTAAACCACTTGCTGGATTTGTTATGACAATTCCTATATTTCATTTCTCTGTCTATTGGAAACTCCACTATCCTTCCATTCTCTGAGGGTCTCAACCTTAGTAGGATTTCTTTCCTGACAGTTTTTCACCAAGGCCTATTACTACTTCTTTTTAAATATCATCACAATCTGGCTTGTCCCTTCTTGCTCCCTTGCTAAAAAATCTTGTATATGTTAGTCATACGTCAAGTTGATTAATGCACATGTCCAGTCTTCCTTGTTCTCATGTCTCCCCTCTATTATCAGAGCTGCCTTTTTTGAAGACATATTCCATTGCTGTTGCTCCTGCCACACAGACATCCTTAAGTTCCTTCCCTGGATTTCTCTCTTACTACATAAAAGTCAAGCTCCTTTTTTGCAACTTCAAGACCCTAAAATATGTTTTAAAAATATAATACATTTCTTTTTCCATTTATCTATCATGACTTGTCCAATTTTTTTATTCAAGAGTTGACAGTACTACTGACACAAAGTTATACAGGGAATGCATCACTTCATTCACATTGTTTTTCAAAATCAACTAATTACAATTTTAATAAATGTTCATAAATAATTGACCTCATACCTTGAGTATCTGGCTCTAAATTGACAAGTTTTCCATTATCGACATTCCGGAGAAAGCACAGAATGGACTGCAGTCCCCTCTGTACAACATCTTTAGGTGGGAATTCCAGAGGGCAATGCCTTAGATTCAATCCTGTCAATGAAGTTAAGTTACCTACAAAAATAGTTTAATGTGTAAAAATTTTGGAAGAAAGAGCTATCTGCACATTCAAGACTCAAATATGACTAAGTTGTAGAAATGTATTTCTCATCACAATTTGTTTTATTTATAGCTATTTCTATGGGACTCATCCTTAAGAACATAAGAAAGGCCGTACTGGGTCAGACCAAAGGTCCATCTAGCCCAGTATCCTGTCTACTCACAGTGGCCAATGCCAGGTGCCCCGGAGTGAGTGAACCTAAGGTAAGGATCAAGTGATCTCTCTCCTGCCACCCATCACCCCTCTCTGACAAACAGAGGCTAGGGACACCATCCTTACCCAGCCTGGCTAATAGCCATTAATGGACTTAACCTCCATGAATTTATCCAGTTCTCTTTTAAACCCTGTTATAGTCCTAGCCTTCACAGCCTCCTCAGGCAAGGAGTTCCACAGGTTGACTGTGTGCTGTGTGAAGAAGAACTTCCTTTTATTTGTTTTAAACCTGCTGCCCACTAATTTCATTGGGTGGCCCCTAGTTCTTCTATTATGGGAACAAGTAAATAACTTTTCCTTATTCACTTCCTCCACACCACTCATAATTTTATATACCTCTCTCATATCTCCCCTTAGTCTCCTCTTTTCCAAGCTAAAAAGTCCTAGCCTCTTTAATCTCTCCTCATATGGGACCCGTTTCAAACCCCTAATCATTTCAGTTGCCCCTCTCTGAACCTTTTCTAATGCCTGTATATCCTTTTTGCGATGAGGAGACCACATTTGTACACACAATTCAACCACATTTGTACACAGTATTCAATTCAATCCTTAATACATCTATTGATATTGTATACTGTCTAAAAAAAATATTGGGTCAAGTCTAATGATTTCAGGTCTTCTAGTAGCAGAGATGGAAAACGACTGACAATTTTTTTATATACTCATTTTATAGTACTATAAACTCTAAAATATCAAATATTATTACATATGTAGTTCTTAAAGGCAGACATCTAATTTCTAAGCTTTTTGATATTCACCAATGAACATAGCCTCACTGAGACTCAAGTACATCAAATCTTCTGCCATGAAAAAAATTAGAGGTCTTTAGAACACAGCCTTTTTATTAGGGACTACCATGCCACAGCAAGATCAGATTTGAACTAAATGAGGCAAAGGTATATCAAATATACAAAACTTCAAACACACTTGTACTGTTCCAATAAGACACACCTGCACAGATACAAACATGCAAAAAGACAGTGTCACTAATGCAATGATACATAAAAATATTTTATTCCAAACCAAAACTATTTCTTTCCCTATCAAGATAGTTCTATGCTCTTTCCCATATTTAGGAACACAGCTCTTATGCTCATCTTGCAACTAAAACAGATTTAACAGATCACCCTCTCGCACATGTAACTTGACTCTTGACAACATTTATTTTTGTTTTTTGACATAATATTTTGGCACCAATGGTTACATAAGATAATAATGTACTCTCTATTTTGCCTTTCTTGCTCCCTCCCTTTGCCATCTCTTCGCCTTTTTAATTCTACTGCGTAATATCTTGATGATTCTCATTTTCATGTAATAATTGCATAGACTTTGGATTGTGGGCAGAATGCTAGCACTTTTTTTTTTAATATATATTATTCCTTGCCCCCCATTCATCTAATTTCATCCATCAACATTTTTTTGGTACTTTTCTCTGCATTCCTTGTCTCCCAATCTTTGTCTCTCCACTGCTTTCCACTTACCACCCTATCACTTCTAACATGCTTGGCATTACTCTTGCAAAAGATGATAAAAGTTTCCCTCCCCACTGACAAGAGATAGATGCCACATGCATCTTTACTTCCTGAGAGAGTCCAGTAAATGTACGCATCCTGCTTGTATGTCTCAGTCTTCTACCTTGCTTTTAAGCAACAGTGCAGGCAGCACCTGACAGCCAGCCATGGAAAGACCCACTGTGTCAGAGCTGCAATTAGCAGTGCATCATACATTGTCAGACGTGCACTACCCTGACAATTGTCCGTAATGCTGTGGTTGAGCTGGGGACAGCTGCCAAATATGCAATGTAGGCTGCAGGGATCTTT
This sequence comes from Dermatemys mawii, assembly GCA_007922305.1. NCBI lineage: Eukaryota > Metazoa > Chordata > Testudines > Dermatemydidae > Dermatemys > Dermatemys mawii. Next base: position 11,498,173 of record ML677335.1, on the reverse strand, counting down.
GACCTACCTATCCCCCCGACTCCACCACAAAGCCTGAATTAGTAAAAGAAAAATAAGTGAGCAGAACAAATATTTCCCTATTAATTGGACCTGCAGAATGAAATCATATTCTAAGTTAGGTCATTAATAATAGTGGAATTTATATTTTTTATGGATTAAAAACAAACCTCAGAGTTAAAATCTACTTTATAAAACAAAAAGTTTATTCAATTTCTAAAATAAATTGTACTTATGATGACAAATATTTTGACATGGCATGATTGATTGATTTTAGGTTAATAGTTAAAATATTTGGAAGCACAATGTGAAAAATGAGATCCTGAGTCTAGTCACTGAGAACAGATATTTCACACTGCCTTGAGAGAATGGCACTTTAAAAACTTCATTCACAGCTTGACTGAACATCAATTTATGTTCTCTTGATTTGTAAAGGCATAGTACTTAATATTCTGTGTGAGCTTATTTTATGCTTTACTCATTACTCTATTAAGTAGTATATTTGTACTTTAAAAATGTTTTCAGTCAAACCTTACTTGCAGGAATGACAACTTTATTATTTATAGCACAATTATTTGATTCCAAATTATTAGTAATTAAAGTTGAAAGGAATGTTGCAAACTTTGTAACATGATTAACAATTGTACTGACATCACTTCCCTAGAAATGCCAATTACAGCAATATTAACAATGGCTCACACACAGGAAAAAAAATACCAAAAAAAGAAAAGGATGCAAATAACAGGATAAAAAATGAGAAACTGGGCTAAACACTGGGATTCTCCATGAGCATAGGGTGTAGTGAAGAATCCTTCCTTCCAGAACTCAGGGTGGAGTAGACTATGGGATGCTTGTGTCCCCATTCTGTTGAGGGCATGAGCCTGTGGAAACAAGCAGTGATGAATCCTCCAACCCAGAGAGAACCCCTACAGAACAGGGCCTTTGGTGCACAGGAAATACTCATGCTCTGTGTGGGATCCCAATATTCTGGTCCCTCTCCTGAAGAACAGATTTGCCTTGGTTCCACTGTTATTTTGGACCCACTGCATCCAGAGAAGGATCAAGATATAATATTTATTTTCAACTAAAAGAATCTCTTAGCCATTAGGCTATTTATTGGATATCTAGTCTTTTGATGATCAGTTATGGGTTTATGTCTGTCCTCTATCAACTACAGAGGTTTCTTCTTAAAGTTTTAAACAAAATGAACCAAATTCAGGTCAGCTGTATGTGGGTCCGACCCCACTGACATCATCAGAACTTAACATACTTACATCCAGTCTTATGTATTACTAAAATATATACCGAGGTAACATCTTACAACCATTATTATTTATTACAGATACAATATCATAGGTGCGCCAGACACAAAAAAATAAAGAGACATGGATACTAACCTTACAATTTAAAACTATGCCAGAAATAAGACAATAACATGAAGATAAAACAGTGGGCACAAGAGAAGGTAGAAAAACATACCCTGACATATATTTACCTGCTCTGTGTGAGAGGCAGAAGTTGGTTGCAAGTTGAATATCTCACTGGTTACCTTATTGTTTTTAAAATCAAATGTGAGGAAACAATGTAAGATTAAAATTGATAGGTCTCCTGAAAGGAGTAAAGTTCCGAGGTAAGATTTGAATGATGAGAGAGAGAGTAATCAATTGGCACAGGAGGTTGTTCCAAGCACATTGGTTGGCATGAAGAAAGTTTTCTTCTTCCATCCTCTTCAAACCTAAGCAAGCAATTCAGCCACTCTTCTTGGTGTTGAGAAGTACTTTACTTTGAGGACAGATCCACTGAACTCAACAGCACGACTTGCAGAATAAAATGCCATTCAAATTGAGAAAAATTAACAGTATTGGGCCCTAAGTGAACAATAAAATATCAAGTTTAGGAACTGCAAAGGGGCTTTGACAGGAAGTAGCTGGAAACAAGACTAAAGATACAAGTGTAGGGTGAAGTTACATATGGCCATGAAGGTGAGGTTCAGGAGTGAAATTAATAAGAAAGACGACGGGTAGTCAGTGAAGGAACCTGAAAAGAGAAATGACTTGATCCAAGCGGTAGCCAAGAAAAATGATTTTGGCAGCTGTGTTTTCTACGGAGGTGGAATTTAATCAGCAAGTGCTTTACATACTAATTACAATAAGGTCATAAAAGAGGGAAATGAGTGGGTGAATCCACTCAACACTGGAAACGTCTATACATAATACAAGGATTATGGGGAATAAATAGGAGGAACTGGAAATATTAGTACATATAACCTTTCAGAGAGGTTGCTCCTGAAATATGACACTGAATCTCTAGGGGACTCCCCCACGACTACAGCAACAACTAGAGAGCTAGCTATCTACTAATTTCATTGGGTAATCCCTGATTATCATGTTAAGTGAAGGGATAAATAACACTTCCTTATTCACTTTCTCCACACCATTCATGATTTTATAAACCTCCATCATATCCCTTTTTTAATATCTTTTTTCTAAACTGAACAGTCCAAATCTTTTTAATCTCTCCTCATGGGAAGCTGTTCCATACCCCCTAGTCATTTTTGTTACCCTTCTTCAGCTTTTTCCAATTCTAATATATCTTTTTAGAGACGGGGTAACCAGAACCGCACATAGTATTCAAGGTGTGAGCATACCATTGATCTATACAGTGGAAATATGATATTTTCTGCCTTACTATCTATCTCTTTCCTAATGGGTCCCAGCTTTCTGTTAGCTTTTTTGACTGCTACTGAGCAGATGTTTGCAGAGAACTATCCATGATAACTTCAATAGGGTAATAAGGAATAACCAGCAAGGATTTGTCAAGAATAAATCATGCCTAATCAACCTAATTTCCTCCTTTGACGTGATTACTGGATAATGGGGAAGCAGAATATGTAATATATCTTGATTTTTAAAAGATTTCCGACACAGCACCAGATGACATTCTCATAAGCAAAGGAGGGAAATGTGGTTTAGAATAAATTATAATAAGCACACAATGCACAACTTGTTGAAAGACTGTACTCAAAGAGTGGGTTATCAACAGTTTGCTGTCAAACTGGGAAGATGTATGGGTAGGTGGCAGTACAGCTGAAAATGATCTGGGGGTTGCAGTGGATCATAAATCGAATAGGAGTCAACAAAAAAGGTAAATATCATTCTAGAGTATATTAACAGGAGTGTTGTATGTTAGACATAGGAAGTAATTGTCCTGCTCTACTTGTGCCTGGTGAGGTCTGAGCTCGAGTACTGTGCCCAATTTTGTGGCAATGATTTAGGAAAAGTATGATCAAACTGGAGAGAATCCAGAGAAGAGCAACAAAAATGATTTTAAAAAAAAAAACATTCAGAAAACATGTCCTAATTGGAAATGTTGAAAAAAGTGGGCATGTTAATTCCTGAGATCAGGTCTCCTGTCAGTCTTCTTATAACAGTCTTCACACATGTTAAGGGCGGTTATAAAGAGGACAGTAATCAATTGTTCTCCATGTCCACTGAAGGTAAGACAAGGAGTAATGGACTTATTCTGCAGCAACGGATTTAGGTAAATATCAGGAAACAATTTTCTAACTATAAAGGTAATGAAGTTCTGGAATAGGCTTCCCAAGGAAGGTTGTGGAATCCCATCATTGGAGGTCTTTAAGAACAGGCTGGACAAACATCTGTCAGGAATGGTCAAGGTTTTCTTGGTCTTGATTCAGCAGATGGGGTTGGACTTCTATGATATTAAGTGATCACTTACAAATACATTACCTCTGAGTGGAATGCAACACTCCATTACAATTCAATAAAACCATTCAGAACAGAAAATAGACAACAACTTATCCATTTGAGATTACAGGGGAGTTTAAGATAAGAAGAATTGAATTAGCCATTAGAATTTTGGTCAGGGTTCTTGAGCTCCATTAGGTGCTACATGCAAATGTAAGTGTGATTGATTGTAGCAGAAGTGGGCATACCCATGCTAGCTTTTATCAAACTAGAACAGATAACAGTAGCATAGACATGGCAACTCAGGCTTCAGCATGGGCTAGCTACTCAAATACAAGCCTGCCAGGGAGCATGGTTATCACAGTATGGACTGTGGTTTCTAGACCATGCTGCCATGTTTATACTACAAATGTCACTGATGTTTTCTAGATTAAAGCTAACATGGGCATGTCTACCCAGGCCACATCTTCACTTGAAGTGTGGACATTCCATTTGAATGTAATGGGAATAGTCAGGTCCTTGATTCTAACTCAACACATGGCAACTCCAGAAGCAGAGTGACCATTAACACTGTGTACTGATTCAGAAAGTACTGAATCAACACCACTTCCTACAGCACCATTAAGGCTATGTCTACACATAAACCACTGCAGAGGCAAAACTGCACTGATGTAGCACTTCAACATAGCCACTCACCACACGGATGGGAGGGGTTCTCCTGTCATTGTAGGTAATCCACCTCCCTGAGAGGCAGTAGCAAGGTGGTCAACCTAGCAATGTCTACACTTGGAGTTAGGGTCTGCTTAACCACGTTGCTCTGGGGAATGGGTTTTTCACACCTGTTGCAGGATACTCAGTGTCCCGTACGAACAAAGCACACACACAGCTGCTGAATAGAAGTAGTGAGTTTATTGAAGGCAAAAGTGGCACACCCGCAACGGGGGCTCCCTTTGTTGCTGCCACTGAGACGGGGAAAGCCCGACGCATCGGAGCAGTGCTCGGGATGAAGTCCACTGCGCGTGGGCACACAGGGAAAGAAATAACAGGAACATTTGCATCTGATGCATACCTCATGAATAACTAATACCTTGTTTCTGTCTTGTTAGTATTACATAATGCAAGCAGGTGTCTCATTACAAGGCGAGCAGACAGTGAGAACCAATTACTCCGGCATGTGAAATATGCAATAACAGGGCAGGGACTGATAACGATGGCTGAAAGTACCCTGTCCTTCCCTAGAGTGTGGGAGGGAATGAGCACCCCCATCCAAGAAGTGTGGGGGGGAAATGAGCACCCCTTCCTTTCCTGGAGTCGAGGTTGAGAGCGCCATTAGCACTCTACCGTAACAATGTCTTGCGCGCCCTTACAACATGTTAAATGACACAGCTGGATTGATTTAACTTTTTAGTGTAAACCTGACCTGAGCATTACTTAGAAGTGCCCCACGAAGTACTTCCTAGGATTAACCCTGTTTTCCTTATGAGATCATAGCCCATTGTAGTGAAGCGGCGACTCACCCCTGCGACGCCTCCCGCTGGTCTGTCCGGGAATTAGCTCTTCCAGCGTCCGGAGCGTCCTCTGCAGGCCGGCGTCCTGCTCGCTGCTCGGCCTCGGGTCCCTCCCTGGACCCCGGTGCCTTCTTCCCTGGGGTGCTGCACCGCTGCAGTACCCCCACAGTCTCACGCTGGGTCTCCCCTCCCTGGGGAATCCCCACCTCCTATCCCCACCTTGCCTCAGTCTAGGCAACTGCCAGTCACCACTTGCCCCCATTCGCTGGGGCAGACTGCAGTGTCATTGCCATTCATCACTGGCAAGGGGGGTTGGCCTGCTGCTTCTGCCTCTAGAGCCCTGGGCTGCCCCATGCAACCCCAGTACCTCTTAGCTGGGCCATCTCCTAGGCCCTGCAGCCTGGGAGTTTCCAGGCCAGAGCTTCCCTGGCTCCTCTTGCCTTACCCCAGCCCTGCTTCCCTCTAGGTACCTTGCTCAAGCTCCCAGCAGCCAGGCCTGTCTGCCTCTGCAAACAGAGGAGACTCTCTCTCCACCAACCTCTAGGCCCTTTTATCAGGGACAGCTGAGCCCTAATTGATGCAGCCACAGCTGTGGCTGCTCTGCCCAATCAGCCTGGGAGCTTGCTTGCTCCCAGCTACAACCCTTTCCTGGGCTGTTTAAACCCCTTTTAGGGGGAGTGGGACAGCCGCTCCACTACACCCATGGTATAGCGAGGTTCATTTCTTATGGAAACGGATCCTTACTTTAAGATACAATAGTGCAAAAGGCGGTATAACACACTCAAAAATATACCAAAAGAAAAACAGGTCAGGAAACACATAATAATATAAGAATAGCCATACTGGGTCAGATGAATTGTTCATCTAGCCCAGTATCATGTCTGTGACAAAGCGGGACTCACCACCATGGCGCCTCCTGCTGGCCATCCTGGGAATTAGCTCTCGGACCTTCCAGTCCGCTTTCATCTAGTGATATCACACCTGCCCTTACGGCTGTCTCTACTCTTTAGACCTGCGTTGATCCCCGGACTGCAGCATCCTCTTCTGGACAAGGACAAACTGCAGTCTGGATACTGGCCACTCTCTTCATTGGCAAGTGGGGTGCAAGTGGGGGGATTCAGGCCTGCCCACTACTCTAGATCCTGACCCAGGGACCCTATAGCCTGAAGCCACCTACTGCCCTCCTCCAACCTGCTGCCTATTTTCCCTGGGTCACTTCCCCTGTAGTCCTAGCACTCTCTTGGCTCTTGTAGTAAGTTTCCAGCCTGGCAGTGGTCAGCCAGCAGCCTACCCTCGCACTTTGCTACCCCTGCCCAGCACCGCTCTTTGGCACTTCTTCAGGCAGCCAATCTTCCTCCCTGGCCTTCCAGGGAAAGCCTTCCTACTGCCCTCCTCCACTGCTCAGCATCCCCTTCTTATATGGGCTAGCCTGGCCCTGATTGGCTGGCACTATAAGTCTTTTTCTCATTGGCTGCTTCCTGGGCAGCCTCCCCATGGTGGCTTTACCCTTTACCTATCAGCGAGGGGCACCACTCCACCACAGGCCATAAAATAAATGTCTTTTAAGTACCTGGTTTTTAGTGTCTTTTGAAGAGGTTGTGCCAGTTTCCTTTGAGGACAAAGACAGAGATCAGATATGGAGCGATCACTTTGTGAAAAGTGTTTTCCCATGGATTAAAAGGTCTTTTATTATTATTCTAAGAGAGTTCATTTAATAACATATGACATACAAAAAAGACACACAAACAAGAGAACTCAAGCAGACCCATCATACCTGGCCATTGTACTCTTACTCTTACCAGTCACCACCCAAAAGGCCAGTTTCCTCCAAGACACAACCAACTTCCTCCAGAAACTATGCACCATTAACAACCTCCCTCAGAACACCATCCTTGACACCATGGACATTACCTCCATATATACACCATGACAGCATCATTGCCTGCCTTTAACACATTGCCAAACTCGTCTGTTTCATTCTTATACATAACAACTTTACATTTAACAGTAAACATTTTGTACAAACCATGGTGTCAGAGTTGGCTGTGTGTGTGTTCCCTCTGTGTACTGCACTGGCTCTGGCCAGACCGTCCAGACAATAGGTTTCAATCGAACTGTCCCGAAGATCTAAGACTCAGTTTTAGTACCAAAGGCATGCAGTCAGGTTTATTGTCAACAAAGCATGGTTTCCAGTATCCCGTAGACTTTACAGGACCAGTAATACATGTATGCTTGTTACAGTGGACCAGCTCAGTCCGTGGCAGGACTTTCCATTGCCCCCTATGCTAGACAGTCTCTGAGACTGTATTTTATACACAAATACAAACAAATTATGTATTGCCCCTCTGACTACTTAGTTTCTGCCCCCTGACATGGTTTGTTATCACCCATTACCTTGTACATGTTGGCTCGATCAAAACATCTTTATCCATTACACTGGCATCCTGACCTTATCTTTAAGAGGGGTCAATGTCTTCCTATTATCTTTGGGGAATGTGTGTGTACCATACTTGGCATTAGGGTGCTCTGGTATCACCCTTCTGGAATGTGTTTGTGGGAGTGTCCTATGCCTAGCACTTCACAGGAATGTGTATGTTTTTGCAATACCAGCCCTGTTCTTGCCAGATTCAGTGAGCCTGCACACAGGCACAGTCTGACTTCTGCTCACAATCTGAATTTTGCTAACTTTGCTTTATATTAGCAGGGCTTACCCACGACTTTAGTTCAGCCCTCAGGCCTCATACTGGGCCTCTGATCCAAGGTGTCATGTCTCAGGCTCTCTTTCTACTACACCTGGGGAACAGCACTGGCACTAGGATGATTCCCTAATGTGCCAATTTCTTTATGAGCCACCTCAAAGAAGAATTTCTGGAATAATTTTTATTCTCTGGACAGGTGACCTAAACTCCCTCTTAAATTTACACCATAATTTCAACCACCATCCATCTGTCAAACTCTAGAATTCCCACACCAGCATCAAATTCCTGGACATCACAATCACTTTGAATCAGGGGACCCTACAGACAACTATAGACAAGAATCATGGATCACCACCACCATGGATCACCACACTTACCTTCATGGATCTAATAGTCACCCCAAAACACACTAAGAAATCTGTTACCATCTGACACTACAGAACACATTCCAAGGAGATAGTCCAGAATACACACCTTAACACACATAAAACTACGTTCAGTAAATCAGAACACTCCAAAGACACAGAACGCATCATGGAATGGGCCATCCAAACCCTGGGAGAATGTGCTTCAGTACAGGGGCGGAAAAAAGCTTTCAAGGACTACACACACAACTAGTTGTCCCCTACTACTTCACATGGGGTATCATCAAACAATTACAAACCATACTTAATGGGGACAACATCCTGAAAGAAATCTTTCCTGAAACCCTCTTCTGGACTTCAGAACAAGCCCCTATCCTCACCAAGCTCATCATTAGAAGTAAGCTCCCCACAGACCAGGACATACCAACTCAAAGTGGTACCAGGCCCGGCCAGAACAATAGATGCAAAACCTGAAGATGTATCTCCACAGCTATGATGAATACCCCCGGCAACATACCTTTCAAAATCTAGAGTCCTACACATGCCTATCACAGCACGTGTACCTCAGCCAGTGCATCAAAATGTCCCAACACCAACCATGTGGGTGAAACCAGATAATCACTACTACTCAAATAAACTCTCAGAGAAAACTTATAAAAGACAAAAATACCCTATCACTCCTGGGCAAACACTTTTCACAAAGTGATCACTCCATATCTGACCTCTCAGTTTTCACCCTCAACAGAAAACAGTACCACACCTTCAAAAGACAAGCCTGGAAACTTAAATTCATACCTCTGCTAGACACTACAAAACAACAGACTTAAGAGATACTGGTTTTATGGCTATGACAACAATTTGTAACACACCTTGCCACCTATTAATCCTTCATTGCCCTACAACAGCAGAGGTGCTAATTACTCACTTCCGTTTTAGTGGTCGCCTACAACAACCTGTCTCACCTTGTATTAGTTCAGATGCTCTGATTACCTTCCCCAAACCTGAGGAAGAGCTCTGTGAAGTTTGAAAGCGTGTCCTTTCCACCAAGCAGAGGTGGTCCAATAAAAGATATTACCTCACCCGCCTTGTCTCTCTCATTTTATATATCTAGCTATCTAAAAAAAAAATTTGCTGAATGAACAACTACCAAAATGTCTTTCCATAAAGTAATTATTTGCAGATTAGAAAATTACATAAAATAATCATAACATAGAATGTAGAAGTGAAGCAACAATATTGTCGTCAAAAAGAAACAGTGTTGAAAATGTAATTTATGAAGATCTATTTGGAATTGCACTTAGATCTAGAATAGTTTAGTACTGAGAAATCAAATCTATTTTTAAGTAGAAGTGATTAGAATGATTAATAAGAATTGATATCTTCTGTAACAGAAGAATGGAATCTACTTTTTTTATTTTGTTGGAGACCACTGTAACTTGATCATGCTTGTCTCTCTGTATATATACACAGGAGAAACAAAATTATAAAAGTTAGAACTAGAAAAGACTTATTAGATCATCAAGTCTACCCCCATGCCAAAGCAAAATTAAAAGAGAAAAATGTTAAAAAGTAGGTTAATGAATGTGTTTCTCTAAAACTAGGAATATTCACTGACATGCAGTTTTACAGACTCAACGGTCAGACGGTACCATTGTGATCATCTTGACATCTGGTATAACACAGGCTATAGGACTTCCCCAAAACAATTCTTAGACTATATCTTTTAGAAAAGCATCCAATTTTGATTTTAAAATGGTCAGTGTGACATTATGCTCCATATTCTTTATTTAAATATGCTCATTACATGACTATAACATAATTGAGATGTACTTTATACAAGATGGCTCATGTAAGGTATCATTGGAAAGTTATGATTTAAGGAATATGTTTATCCAATTTGTATGCATGTATCATTTTTGTATCTGAAGCTGTCTCTGTATTTCAAATGTGCTAAGTTGGATGAGGCCAAGCAATGTTAGTGGCTTATCGAAGAAATGCACACAAGCATAAGGATTACTCATGAACTGTGTGCAATAGAAACCTCTAAGAGACAGCTCTACACAATGGAACTGTTTGACCCAGATCACAGCAAAAAAGCTTTTCAGCAAGGGGATGGAATATAAAAGAGGGACAATGACAACATGAGGGGGCCTCACTCTCCCTATAACAACAACACACCTGAAAACACCTGTGGAACAAAGACTGAATGTGGGAAGTGATGGTCCCAGGCTGGAAGGATTTTTAGCTTGTGTAAGAAAACCTGGGAAAGCCAAGGCAACTTGTACCTTAAGAATCTGCCAGCCTGTTTATCACTCAGGGTCAGAATTTGCTAATTTGTATCCTACCTATCTAGTATGTTAAGCTCAGTTTGCAGCTTTTGTTTATTTCCTAATTTATTTACTATTTACTGCTTTGTTCTGTTTGCTATCTCTTTAACCACTTTAAATCTACCTTTTGTAGTTAATAAACTTATTTTTTATTATTAAACCCAGTTTATGTAATTTCTAACTGGGGGAGGGGCCAAGAAGTCATGCACATCTCTCTTCACATTAAGGAAGAGGACAGATTTTTATGAGCTTGCGCTGTGCAGATTTTTCTATACCGTGCAAGACAGTAATTATTTTGGGTTTATCTCCCGAAAGGGGAGTGCATGTGAGTGCTGTGGGAGTCCTCTCACACAGAGCCACTTCCCTCTATTGCTGCAGATGGGGGGGTGTGTGTGTGTGTGTGTGTGTGTGTGTGTGTGTGTGTGTGTGTGTG
>ML677335.1:11219823-11473315 GCA_007922305.1 Dermatemys mawii | reverse complement strand
CCCTGTGCCCCACAAACCCTCTCCCCTACCAAGACTCTGCACAGCCACCCCCAGTCCTTTCTGCGGACTTTTAATTCTTCCTTCCTCCCACACAGATCCTCCACAGCCACCCTCAGCCTTTGCCCCACAAACCTTTCATCCTCCCCTCCATGAGCCCTACAAATCTCAGACTTACAAGCACAGCCATACTGGATCAGACCAATAGTCCATCTAGCCCAGCATACTGTCTACTGACAGTGGCCAGTTGCACATGCTTCCGAGGGAGTGAACAGAACAGGGCAATTAATGAGTGATCCGTCCCCTGTCATCCAGTCCCAGCTTTTGGCAGTCAGAGTTTTAGGGACACCCACAGCATACGGTTACATTCTTGCCAACAATTGCTATTAGTCATGATGGTCACTATTCTTCATTAATTTATCTAATTCTTTTTGGAACCAATTATACTTCTGGCCTCCACAACATCTATTGGCAGTGAGTTCCACAAGTTGATGGCCTTTTGTGAAGAACTTCCTATAGTTTGTTTTAAACGTTCTTCTTCCCCCTCTATTTCTTCTCTTCTCCCATGTCCTCTCTCTCAGTTCTACCTCCAGCTTCTCTTTCTCTAACCTCTCTTTCCCCTCCTTAATGCCCCCTCAGCTTTCAAGGTGCAAGAGTCAGATCAGAAGACTCTCAATGAATCTTTTCAATTGGGATGTTTTGGAGCATATTGTTAACAATTTCACCATGAAATAAGCCACTGGCATTGATGAAAATGACTTGCTTTTATCCTTGATAAACTCGCAAATAATTAAAATAAAAATCAGTATGCAATTGGTCATTACTCGAAAAGTTTCACACACTAATGAGCTGGGTCCCAATCCTGCAAACATTTGTTACTCAGTACTTAGTTCTGTTGATTTAAGTGAAACTACTTGCATGATTAAAGATAAGCAGTAGCTTAAAAGTTTTCAGGTGTTAGAGTGGTGTTAGAGTTTTCCAGGTAGTCAAGCCAGGTCTCGCACATTTGTTATTAGTTTGGAATGGCTTAATGTTGATCATTGTTTTCTCTCTGGGGGAAAAGTTATGGGTCTGTGTTAAATTCACAAAAATGAAGTGTCATTTCACCATGATATATTGTATATAAAACTACACACAATTTTTTCTAGCTCCCTGCTTTTATGCTACAAGTGGGCCCTTGTTTAGATAGTAATATCCTATAGTTCCTATATCAAACTGCAGTATATAACTCCACTGGAGATGTAGTGAGGGATTGTGTCAATCTGAAATAAAATATATACTTTAAAGATGATTTGTAGGGATTGATAGAAATATGTCATGGGGCCATAAATAGACAAGAAAACCCCAACAGAACAAACCTAATTTAATTCTAGTAATGAAATTACTTTTTAGACATCTTAGAGCCCTGTAACCTGCCTGATAATTTCATATGTACCACCTGTACAAAAAGTATGAAGAATTTTGAAAATTGGACAGTGAAATTGACAATATTATGCACATGATTTTTTTTTGCTGACAAATACTATATCAAACTGGCTCAAGAAAAAGAATATCTTCAGAAGATATTTCTTTCAAAAATATGTTTATCTTTTTACATTTTGTAATAGTATCTAAGCCAAATTATTTGCAAAACTTTCTGATACACAATCTTTATTTATTATATATATACACTATATGCTCACTTGAGGTACAATACTTCAGATCAGCATCAAGAATTTACACTTAAATTAAGAGATCTATAATACACAGGACTTTTTATTATAGATCTTGAGTTAAAAAGTGGTAACAGTACCATGCGGATTCTATCTTGTTTACCTTCCCCTACATGCCGTTCTTTCATATGTTTATGATTGTACAACCTATTTTGGCTGCTGCTCAGTTATTTTTTGCAGATTTTTGCCTTGTCTGGGATTTCATGGTCACCCACATCAAAGTCAAATGAAGAACAAATACAATAATATAAATGTTCAGAAAACCATGGCATACATATCTTTGATTCCAAGACAATTTCCATAGAAATGAATAAATTAACAAAATGAATGAGCAGGATTTAAGAATGAGTCTGACTAAAGATTGGTAACATATGTCCTCATTTTCCTAATGAGACATTTGGATAACAACCTATAAAAACAGATAATTATAAGCAGAAAAAAAATTGACAGACATGTAAACAAAAGAAAAAACAAGAGAACAAAAGGCTGGTGAAAAGTTAATGGGGTAAACTAATCTTGCACAGCACAGGAAACTATAGAACTGGTAAAATTAAACATGATGGTAGATTTATTTGTCAGGGTACAATACTGGCAAAAGTCAAATGTGTAATTCACAACTGGTGTGTATCCATCAATGGTAAAAATGGTGTAAGCAGTTGTGTAGAGAGGGCACAACTTTTTAACCAGTAGGGTTCAAGAACAGAGGTAAAAATACATGTACCCCATCTAAACTACATTTTCTACTCTGCTACCACCAGTAGAATGGCACTGACACTGAAATATGCATCCACTTTTTTAAAATCTAGGCAAGACCTTAGATTTAAGGATGTGTTGCAACCGTTGGCAAATGCTCATTTTTTATGCTGATTGTTGCAGATGACCATAATAAAAAGATATTATTAGTTAACTGTGCTGATGTAAAATACTGGAAAACAGCTGAAGAGCTAATACTATTAGCGTCTTTTAAAATTGAGTTGGCACTATGTACAGACATACTAATGATAGGAACAAGGAGTGGGAAATGTCCCCTTTTAAGTAATGTTATCAAAGGAATTACATTTTCTTGAAATAAACATAGGTTTATCTCAGCAAACTATCCTATGGACAAAAAGCATATGAAAAGATAATATGCACATTTATTTAATAATTCCCTAAACATGCTGCAGTTATAAATCCATTCATATTCAGTGTAAGTTTTTCTAATGGGAATCACATCATCAGAATGTGCTATCCTTATGGTATTCTCCTCTAATTAAGAATCAGAGGGGTAGCCGTGTTAGTCTGGAATTGCAGAAGTGACAAAGAATCCTGTGGCACCTTAAAGACTAACTGAAGTATTAGAGCATAAGCTTTCATGGGCTAATACCCACTTGCATCTGACGAAGTGGGTATTAGCCCAAGAAAGCTTATGCTCTAAAACTTTAGTTAGTCTTTAAGGTGCCACAGGACTCTTTATCACTTCCTCAAATTAGTATTGTTTTAGAACATTTGTGTTATTTGCAATTTTATGATATTATTAGCATTTATATTATGAAGTAGTTTTCATCAGTTAAGTGAAATGGATAATCCAATGCTGCTTTAAACATCATAAAATGGTCAAGAGTTTACTATCACACTAACACAATGTGAGGAATACACAACTTTCAGCTGAAGCTACAGGGTCTAATTGCTTAACTAACATGTTGATCTTAGGAAACAAAGTATATGCTTCAAAATCTTTTATACTAATCAGTACGTCTGTAATCAAAAGAGATGGTACTATATAGAGATTTACAAAGTGCTTGAATATCAGTGTGAGTTGAGGATATTCATCAATTTGAAAGATTTGCTCAGCAGTTTGCAAGACTAGGCCCTCTGTGAATAATTAGACAAAATCTTCCCTAGTTTAAATCAGTGGAATTATACACAGAGATTAATATGGCCCAGTCTATATTGCTGTAATCTCTACAGCCGAATTCTGCATTTTGTTACATGTGGCATGCCTCTTAGAGAAGTGAAAGGCAAGTGACAAATCATGTCTTTGACTGTACAGTGTCACTGGGATTTTTGACAAGACACAGCTTAAGTGTATGAAACAGATGGAAAGCTGGTATGTGACACACACTTCACTTTAGGTGGTTATGCTTGTAAACCACTAGGCAGACTCACCAGCTGGGGTAATCAAAGTTCAGGCTCTCAAGTACATTTACACACTCCTTTCCTCAGGGCCAATTTTATTAATAAACAGAAGATGCAAGAGTCTTAAAATATCATAAAACATTAAATAACAGAGTGCATTGTTTGCAAGCTGGGAAAGAAAAGGACACACACTTCCAGCTAAGTAACTCTTTATGCTTGTCCCCTAAGCCTCCTGCAATAGCCTTATAAAAAAACCTTCCCACAGAACCATTCCCCAGCCCTCACATTCCCAAGTCTAAACTAGGAATGTTCTTTTCAGAGTCTCCTTCAGGCAGTCACCCATCACTTGGTCAGGTGACCCCTCACCATCATATGCCCTGTCCAGAGACTATAGCTTCCAGACACCTCACTTTTAAGGGCCGAAGGATTGTAATGGATGAGTGTGTGCCACCCCAAGGCCCAGTTACAGAGCCCTATAAAACGCTGTACCTCCTCTTGAAAAATATTTTTTACTCTGTTGGGATCTCATACATGCTATTCTGAAAATACAATTTTGAAGAGATGGAAGGTGTTTATCTCAAAGTGCCAACTTTAAACATACAGCACTATCCAAAAATCAGAATTTCAAACAAAAATGCTGTAAGTTTATCATTTCCTCTCCCATAAATGTGCAAGGCTCTTATAAGTTCTTTTAACATCTGCTAATATTTGATGCCATCAGTGACATTTTATGGAGAAGGTAGATTGGGAACTTCTGATCATGTTTCAGAACACAAACACAAGGGAACATGCAATGAAATTAAAATGTGCTGACTTCAAAACTGCTAAAAGGAATATTTTTTCACACAATATATAGTTAGACTTAAGTGAATCTCTAACTCTTATAGACCAGGTTGAGTCAATGTGAGGTTGAGACCAGGCTGAGTCACATATAAACAAAACATGTACCGCAAGATTCTGGTATTAACATTTTTAAAAGAAAAGTACCACATTTCCTTTAACATTTTTTCCATTCTTTATATTTATACATTGTATAAAACCAGAGAGGAGGAAAGAAATTGAGTGGTTTCAAGAACCTACTACTCCTCAGTCAGTCACCAACCCCATACACCTCACCCATTTCTGAGCAGTATTTTCAGAGTTGTCTTCAAGGTGACCTGCAGAGTTGAGTCCCTCCTTCCAACTGTTTTTTAAACTCCTATATTTCAAAAGCAAGGTATATTCCAGTTTCCCTGGAGACCAGACTATCAGAAGTTAGGTCACTTCAGAATTCTAAGCTGCTTTTAGGCATACTTGCATTCTGATTATAATAATCACCATAATACACATTTTCATATATTTATTATCTTTTGTTACTATGATGGTTATTTAGAGTATTTAAATTGAGGGGCAATTGAGCTGTTTCATTTACATTATTATACTAGTTGTAAATTTTAGTATTATGCAGAGGTATCCAGTGCGTAGGAAAGACACCTATCTGCAGTTTTTAGAAATAGAAACAAAGAAGGAATATTGTTCCTCTATAAAGATAACAAAGATCTATATGGTCATGGTTCATGGCACAGGTCTCACTGAAGTTAATTGACATATTTGCATATATGATCTGAGAAAAATATGTGGCCACAAAGCTGCAAAAACCAGAGAGAAATTAGAATGAATTGATGCATTAACTTTGCACAGTTGTAAATTACCACACAAACTGTACACAGTGGAGAATCAAGCTCACTATCCTCTGTTTGACAAGTGAGAAAGCTGAGGCAAAAGATTGAGGGTTGGATTGTCTTCTCACTTATACTGGGGTAAATCAGGAGCAACTCCACAGAAGTCAATAGAGTTACACTGGTGTAAAAGCAGAGTTTAACAAGAATCAGGGTCTAACAGTAGCTCAAGACCACAGAGGTGGTGCTACAGAGGTGGTCTGTATCAGAATCTGACATTTTTCTACTCTATCCTTCTCAATTGCTGGCTAAATCCAATATATCTCAATGGAGCTTAAATAAAAAAAAAAAATCACATTCCTACTCTCCAAGTAATGTTCTCAAATGTTGACAGGGCTGGTTTAGGGCAGGAAGCACATAATATTGTTTTGCCATTTGGAACTGCCGCAGGAATTTTGATAAGGAAAACATAATTATCATGCTGGAATATGGCAAAGTTAATGGGACAAATTCTGCTCTCAGCTGCATTGGTGTCAATCTGGAATAACTCTTCTAAACCCAGGTCCCCCTACTCTTATAAAAATGTGCCATGAGATCTTTAATACCACAGGGCAATGGACATCAGGACAATGGTGTGATTTGAAAGATGGCACTGCCATGACACAGCACTGCTTCTGGGGTAGAAGTACAAAGAGTGAAGAATGTTTTTGTTTTAATTTTAATTTGGAACATGGCAATCTCCCTCTCCCCTCTAACAACCATTCAGAGCATGGATAATCTTACTCCAGGTAAGAGACTGAATTGTTTTCCTGGAAGCATCAATAAAGGAATTAAAATAGTTGTTGGAACCCAACCCAGAACACCTTGTTCAAGTAAAACTCCCAGTAGAAAAATCCATGGATTTTTTGGCTGAGTAAAGAGTGCAGGACTGAGGTCCAGATTTGTAACACTTATAACAATGTCTATTTCACTCTTCAGAAAGAAAAACTGTTATAATTATGCTGGCGGATCTTACACATATGGCATCTGATCCTGCTCCAATAGCAAAACTCCCATTATTTTAAATAAGAGTCAGATCAGGCCCCCTGTGAGTTGAAATTCTGGCATGACAGGCTGATGGTCTTCTTTGGATTTATCTGTGTTTATGAGAGGGAGTCATACATGCATATGAATAGCTGATTTCTTGAGAGCAGGAGTGAGCCCATAATATAATTTTAATGAGGGTTATTGTTCTCCAGAGTTCTGAACAGTACTGAACAAACTTACAAGCATTGCTTACATCTTGCCTAGAAGGTTTGCTTTTCTTTGTAAGACTGACAGCACCCATTAGTCTTGCAATGAAGTGTACAATGAAAATGGTGGTTGAAAACATGCTCCATGAAGGTGGCAGAAAGTCTTAAATCTTCCAGGAGAAAGAACTAACAAAGTTGTTGAGAAAAAAAATGAGGCAGCTTTTGCAATATGATCACAGTTTCATTCTAAACATGTTTTTGAGAAGAATGTGAGGGTCACTGAGGTAGAAAAGGGGTTGGGAATCATGGAATCAATTCAAGGAACATTTGAAGTCCTGGTTGCCTAAAAAGCAGCAGAGAGAGAAAGAGAAAAATGTCAAGTAAATGGGACACGGATTGAACCCCAAAATGACATCCCGCCGCCAGCATGTAATAATAGGAGAGTGAAAGCAAGAACTGAGCACTCCGATATATAATTTACTGTAAAACAAAACTAACCAAAAACAGGTGTCTTGTATAAAGATGGAGTATCCTGTGTTTTGAGAAGACATTCCTGTTGATTGGAAACCATTTGGTGAAAAGGCAAACAAATTTACAACCTACCATTTGCAGTACATTTACAACTTACTTACAATTAAAGATGCCTATCATATATTTTGTACAAAGCATGAATCACAATAACTAACAATTATATATAACTTCCATAACATAGCATAAAAGAAAATAATACAGAATGTTAAAGCAAAATAGATATTATAAAGCTGCATCCTAGAATCAGTGTAAACACACTTGGAGGTAATAAATATGGTTTTATAGCTAAGGTAGTGTCATCTGCTCCGATACTTTGGGTACCTTTTATTAGTTGACAGAAAGCAAGGATTTCCTAGGAATATCTTTAACTAGCATGAACATTTATTTTCATACAACAAAAACAAATACCCTTTAAACTTATGAGCTATCATATTCACCAAGCATCATGTGTATGGAAATAATTGTATCTCCTAAAATTCAGTAAAGGTGCAGGCAATTTTATAATAACTTGAAATTAGAATAATTCTTTGAATAAGAATATTTGCATCAATATCGAGGTCTATCCTATACAAAACAAAAGCAACAAACCCCTGGAATCAACAAAATGCTTCCACAGAACAAAAAGCAATCCCATATCCTGATTGTAACTCTTGCTTTCCCTATCCCAGTCGCTCCCTATGTCTGAAAACTGGTAGATCAGGTCTAACACAGGCTCATTAGGTTTTCTCACGCGCATAGCTATTCATGTGCATAAGCATTCACAGAATCTAGGCCTTAGATTGTAAATTCTTTGGAACAGTGATACCTCTTTCAGTTACACTGTTGTATATCCGATGGATCAGTAAATGCACTGAAGACAATGGAGTTTCTCTGGATTTACTTTCGTGACACAGAGTAGAATTTGACTTAAAACCTTTTCAGTGTTTGGTAAACCACCTTCACAGTGGTTCTCAGGACCCCAAAGTGGGTCAGGACCCCATTTAATGGGGTTGCTAGAGCTGGTGTTAGACTTGCTGGGGCCCGGGGCCAGATCTGAAGCTGAAGCCTAAGCTCCACCGCCTGGGACTGAAGCCCTTGTGCTTGGGCGGTAGGGCTTGGATTTGTTTTCCCACCGCCTCCCCCACTCCCACCGTCCAGGGCAGTGGGGCTCAAGGAGGCTCAGGCCTCAGTCCCCCTTCTGGGGTCATGTAGTAATTTTTTCATCAGAAGAAGGTTGTGGTGCAATTAAGTCTGAGAACCCCTGAGTCTCAGCACTGTCTTGTGGACTATGGAACAATGCATAACAATAAAAACAATAAACCCTGTAGGAATTTCTAAAGCATGCTGTATCCAGGAATACTTTGAGAGAAACTCTTACTGTGCATTACTTACATGGCTGCTCTCATGCAACTCCAAAACCTGCAGAACATGCAGGTGAGAGAAGAGTACTCCCAAGCTACTACTCTCAGTTCTGCGTCTCACAATGGTTTGCGCAGGTTACCCAACAGAACCAATCAATACAGCACTCGCATTTGGTTGGCTGTGAATCATGTTCATGGAGAGTGGCCTCTTACTCTAGCATAGCATTTCTCAAACTGGGGTCTGCAAGGGTAGTCCAGGGGGTGCTCTGATCATCTCCTCCCCCTTCCTCCCAGTGCTTCCTGCACACCAAGGAACAGCTGTTCAGCAGCATGCTGGAGGCACTGCGAGGGAGGAAAAGGAGTGGGGATGGGGTGCACTCAGGGGGAGGGAAGAGGAGGGACAGAGGTGGAGCAGAGGCAAGAAGAGATGGCATAGGGGCCAGGCCTTGGGGGAAGGGTTTGAGTTGGGGCAGGGCCTGGGGCTGAACGGGGGACTTGGGGGTCCACAGCAAAAATTTTAAATCAAAAGTGGGTTCTTGGGTTACTAAAGTTTGAGATCTGCTGCTCTAGCAGACTCTTCCGTAGTCATTCTCATACTAGTTTAAGCAACAGCATGCTGCTTACCACATATGCACAGAATACACAAACCCCATTTTTCTCTTCAATATGTATCTATAAGCATACACAGCGGAGTAACTCCCCTCTTTACACAACCAAAGTGAATTTAGGGGTTTTGCCACTAAGTAGCAGCCTATTCTAGTCAGGTTCTTGTAGTGCACCATGATATTTGGATGACAGCGCTTCAAACCCATACCTTTAACCTCAGCCTGTATTTTTTTCTTTGTTGAAACTTACCATATAATATCTGCAGACCCAATTCAATAAATATGTCCTTACAAAATAAATCTGTAAGAGGTTGTGGAAGCCACATTAAAAAACCCCAAAACATTGATTTTCTGAGACATACAAAGATTTAAATCAAGCCCTTAGTTTATCACAAAATTTGAAGAAAAATCAATGTCTCTGTCTGCCTTAGTATGGTGGAAAAAATCAGTAGTGACTAATATAAGATATCTACCTTTGTGCTTTCATAAATACAGTAACTGTATATTGGTAACTTATTAATAATGTAGTCCAATTGCCTTTCATATTTGTTGTAATGGTTATGAGTTTTAAAATAACAAAATGGTGCCATATCTGCTAATAATGAAGTTGGTTCTGGCACAATTGATAATACTAGAGCAGGACCAAGCCCTTCATCCTATAGTCTTGTTCAAGAAATACTCCCATTGAAACCACTAGTATTTTGGGTACCTAAGAAATGCTTGGTCAGGTACAGAGAGAGTTTTGTATGAGTAAGAAGTGCAAAAAAGATTCAGTCCTCCTCAAACTGAAATCAAAGGCAAAACTTACATTGTTGTTAATAGTATGGGATCTGACCTAGATGAAGTAAATAAGAATCTACATCTAAAGTACACTATGGCATGGAAGATATTCATTATACACCTGATCATGTACTTCTGATCCATCAAGCAAAATTCTCATGAATGTCAGTAGATGATGGATCTGTATATGTAGAAAAAACTAGACTCTGAGGTCCCCATTGATGAACATTACTCATCTAAATGCAGGAAAGAACAAATTGATATGATTGGTCTGAGAGTTATCTGAGTTCAGAACATGCACATCAAATCACAAGTATAGGGTAAAAGAAAGAAATAGAGGAAATTTGTGTTCATACAGGTCCAGAAAATATTATTTTTTGTTTTCAGTCATCTATCTTTATGTTCTGAAAATCAACAACGAATGAAGTTCAAACTTGTCTACTGTACATGCCAAGTACAATTTTCCCATGATATGGTGAACAAGTTTTTGTTATGCAGAGTGCAACCTAAATGTACAGTTAAACAAGAGACTAGAAAACTATGGTGAATTAATTAACAATGTAAATTAAGAACAATGCAGCCTTTAAAAATTGTACCTACATAGTATACTGGGAGGAACTGTTGCAATGCGAGCACTACATTAAGTATTTAAATTGCTTGAAATACAAAATTATCTGATAGTAATGTACCACTTGACTAAAATTAGCCTGTTAAACAGTGATTAAACATTGTTCTTCCTATTAAAGGACCTTTTGCTGCATTTCTGAGCAGACTGTAGTATCTGACTATAAAGCTATGTTGCAGGAAGAAAAGTCTCTACAAGAAAAGTCTTGTGTGTATTTTTCACAGCACACCATAAAAAGAGAGTGGAGTCATTGTTAGGTGAGAAAGCCAGGTAAGCAAATGACCAAAATACCCGATGACTTTTTTCCACTAGTTTTACCGGTAAGTCTGAAGGAGGGGGGTGTTCATGTTTGTATTAACAAGAAAAAACAACAACCAGGTAATGCTAACACATGATGGAGTAAAATGTTGCTCCTTAGCTGTTATTCACACCCTCTCTGGAACACCTGACTGGTCAGAGCTGTATCGATCCCAATCGATAATTAATTCAAAACAAGCCAGATACACCTCTTACCATTCACATCGCCAGGGGGTGGGGGGGAAAGTGCTCAGCTCTCATTAAAATTCCCCCGACATCAAAGCCCCCCACAGGAGCCAACATCTCGATGAGCTCAAGAGGTTAAAGGTAATTCCTCGTTCGCACAGCTCGGGCGCCACCTAGCCGCAATGAGGGTCCTGCACATTCACACAGGGCAGCGGCCCCACACGCTCCGGCTGCGCCGCCCTTGCTGAGAGGTAGGAGGAGCGGGGTTCGCTCGACTCTGTTGCCGCGGTTCGCGTCCCCTGGCTCCAGCGGGAGCCGCCGCCGACAGGGCAGGACCCCGCGGGGAGCAGAGGCAGCGGTTCCCCTGGGCGTGTGCAACCAGCGGCAGGTCCCGCGGCCAGGGCCATGCGTGCCGGACAGACAAAAGCCGCTGGGAGCGAGGCGTGAGGAAAGGCGCCCGGAGGAGGAGAGGGAGGCGCGTACGCACAGATCCATCTTGAAGGGGTTTTGCCTGCTGCCGCCGCCGCCGGGCCAGGCTCGCCGAGATCACCGGGCGCTAGGGGATGCCAGCTCGCCTCCTCTTCCAATGTTTCACTGGGGCAAGTGGAAGAAGAGGATGGGGGCGACCACTTCTTCCTCCAAGAGACCCGTGTTCGATGAGAAGGAGGATGGTGAGTACCGGGCTGCCCCCGCCAGTCCTTCCCAGGGCGGTCAGAACGTAGCGAGGGGCGCCCAGGCGCCGAGCGGGGATTGCAAGTCACAGCCGGGGGCTGAGCAAGGCAACTTTTATTTCACGGGGATCGGTGGCACAGCAGATCGGCTCTGCTTTGGGAGTGGAGAGAGCCAGGACGGATCCTTTCGGACGGGAAACTCTTTAGTCAATTGCGGGCACCTGTCTGGGGGAGAGAGAGGCTCCAGGAACTTGGAGAAAGAGTTGTGTGTGTGTGTGTGTGTGCAGGAAAGGATTTTCAATTCTATTGAAGGGATGCTTGTGTAAAGCAAATTTCTGCTTATGGTTTGACAGTAAGTGCATAATGGACAACAGAGAAGGGAAACACGCTAACATAAGGTCTACCGTTGAAATGGTCACAACCCCACCACTTTACTTCCCTGGGCTGAGAGATGACCAAAGCTGTATGCAGCTGATACGGCAGAGTCCCTAGCGTGCACACACGTGGTGGGCATCTGTTGAATTTCCAGTTGCCTGACTGGTGCTGGAGAGAGCGGTTCTGCTTTAGCGGTAATTGGATTTGTCAGTTATAAGGTGTAAACCTACAATGTATACAATATCTTACAGTAGACCCATGAATAGGGGGAGAAAGTTAAAGTGTGTGGATCATAGACTGCTCCCCAACTCCCTTTATACGAGAATTCTCACCTTTGCCGCTCTCGGAGCCTTCTGTTCATAGATTGTGAATGTCTCGTATGGGTGCTTTTCCCTCTTGCATCGTTAGCACGCAGACCATGTTTGCCTGTCTGAGAAGAGGGGAGGTGGTACAGTGATTTTAAGATTTAAGTGGCAAAAATCAAAAGTTAAAAGGAAGTGTGCATGTAACAACACAGGAAAGCAGGGGTTGCAACCTTTCAGAAGTGGTGTGCAGAGTATTCATTTATTCACTCGAATTTAAGGTTTCGCATGCTCGTAATATATTTTAAAATTTTTAGGTCTCTTTCTATAAGTCTATAATATAGAACTAAACTCTTGTTGTATGTAAAGTAAATAAGGTTTTAAAAATGTTTAAGAAACTTCATTTAAAATTAAATTAAAATGCAGAGCCCCCAGACCAGTGGCCAGGAGCCGGGCAGAGTGAGTGCCACTGAAAATCAGCTCATGTGCTGCCTTCGGCAACCATGCCATAGGTTGCCTACCCCTGCACTAAAGAGATGTTCAAAACCCTATGTGCTCCATCAACATGAAAGACAACACGTATAGTTCCAAAATAGCATTTTGTTGCAGTTTTAGTGTCCTGAACTTGGATGTTAGAATATTAGGAAATATTTTCTTGGAGTTATTGGCCATATGAGAAAACAGCTCTCACAAAGCCATCAACAGGAATGTATCCTTTGTTAAACCATTGCCTCCAATACATACATATGCACTACAGATGGCAGAATGGGGTGTGCTTTGTTCACCTCATTTGAGTAGTTTTCTTATCTAGATGCCACCCCCTTTTATCTGACAGTGCTTTGTTTTGGGGACAGTCACCAACTAAAAAGCTGTTTTGGCAGTATTGAATCACACTGTGTAATATGATCTTCCTTCACCCCATCACAAGGGGAACTCTTGTAGAGGGAGATTCATAGCCAGGAAGGTCTTGCGCAGAGATTGCTGGAATGAGGGGGCCAGCGCTACCTTGTCATTTCAATCTAGGACCAAAGTGCGAAAAAGTTTTACTTCAAATTTACAGGCTCTAGGTGTACTGTGTAATTTCAGTCTTGTTATCTCAGCTTTCACAGATAAAAGGATGGATTAAGGACTCAAAGCTGACACATCTGATAAACAAATATTCTGTTAAATAGCTGGGCAATGTGATTTTCACCATTGCTATTTGCATGTGGTGTGATAAGCAAGAATGAGTATACATAGAACCCAATGCTGCACGGTCATTCGAATATGGAAATTCTATTGACTTCAACTGGAGTGACTGACAGAGGGTTTCCAGGCCCTCTATAAAGATAGGGTAAGTTGTTAACAAGAAATAATGCCTCATTTAAAAGAGCAGAGAAGGAAAACAGAAGTTATAGCAAAGAAGTCCCATCACTAACTAAAAAGATGAAGCTTCAGCTCCTGGTGACACATGACACTCTGCCACTATCATGCATAAGAGCAAAGCTCAGAAGATTGGACAATGGTGAGTATAAGTTAGAGTGTACTATCATAAAATTACATTCACTTCTGTTAAGATGATCATACATTACTTCTTTACCTTGAGAGACAATAAGTTTGAATGTTCAGTCATCTCGAAGTACTGTTTGCTTGTCTTCATTACTAATATCTGATTAATATTGTTCCAGATCTTAATACTGTTGATCTCAAAGAATTTTTGCAGCCACATTCTTCTCTGATTTACACCTCATGGAGCGCCAATGAAGTTTAATAGGTTTAAGGCAGCAGAGAGGTCCTGATTCAGGAAGGTACTTAAGTGCATGACTAACTTTGAGCACATGAACACTCATGCTTAAAGTTAGGCACATGTTTAAGTATCTTGATGAATCAGGACCAGAATGACTCAATTTTTTTAACTCCCTGAATAAGTGTTTTCTAGCACACCAGCAAGGATTGTTTTCTTTGTATGTAACAACATATAAACTTGTTAATCACTGCTAAAATTGTCAGGAATAATAGTGGCTCATTGAAGTCAATGGCAAAACTCCCCTTGACGTTAGTATGGCTAGAATTTCACACTAGATACATTAGGTTCAGATTATTATTATGTATATATTGTGAACCCTAAGGGCACAATTTTACCTTTATTTATGTGAATTGTTACAAGGAAGAGGGAGAAAAAATATTGTTCTTAACCTCCTGAGGATAGGACAAGAAGTAATGGGTTTACATTGAAGCAAAGAGGTTTAGGTTGAACAGTAGGAAAAACTTCCTGTCATGGTGGTTAAGCCCTGGAATAAATTGCCTAGGGAGGTTGTGGAATCTCCATAATTGAAGACTTTTAAGAGCAGGTTGGACAAACACCCATCAGTGAGGGTTTAGCTAATACTTGGTCCTGCCATCAGTGCATGGGACTGGACTAGATGACCTCTCGAGAGCCCTTCCAATCCTATGATTCTATGAATTTTGACTGATGTCACCTGTATAAGTAAGGTCAAAATTGAGGCTCTACTTTTGCTCTAGAACAGTGGTTTTTAATCTTTTTTTCATTTGCATTCTGTTAACAAATTTCAAATGGAAGTGCAGACCCCTTTGAAAAGCTTAGACAGTCTGCAGAGCCCCAAGGATCCATG
Organism: Dermatemys mawii; assembly: GCA_007922305.1. Lineage (NCBI taxonomy): Eukaryota > Metazoa > Chordata > Testudines > Dermatemydidae > Dermatemys > Dermatemys mawii. The sequence goes on along the minus strand of ML677335.1, from coordinate 11,458,274 downwards.
TTCCACAGGTTGAAAACCACTGCTCTAAAAGATTACTTAGTATGAGAAAAAAGGTAGTAGTGCGTATTGGCTAATAAGCCTTTACTAGCCAAAGTAATTAACATTGAAGAATTATTAACACTGGCATCTCTTTAGTATTATTAAAGAGTTCAGAATGTAACTATTAGAATGCTACAGGTACAACATTACAACTAATTACCAAGCAGGGTTGTGATGTGATTGGAATATAAAGTAAAAGTGGTATTGGGATTGACATTGCAAAACCCAGTAAAACGTAGTACATTCAACTGATTAGCTGTTTATGGGCCTGCTTGCATAGCTGCTGTGTCCATGGAACTCCCATGGACTACTAGAATTTTTTGATTAAGGTAGCCTCAGGATTGGACCCATAGAAAAACAGTGGGCCCCATTTTGAATGTTAAGAGGTAACAGGAGCAATGAACTGTAAAATGCTTTAGAAAGTCAGCCTCACAATATAGTTTAGAAGGCCTTTTTTTCTGAACAGACTGTATACCTTTAGAGAGAAAAGTAATCTTTTCAAATGAGGAAACATTGCCAAAGAATGATTATAAATAAAAGGAGTGCTTACAGGCAGTGTTTTTATAACAGGATAGATGTATCAACATTTAACTTTTTTTTTTTTTTTTTTTTTAGCATTGCTTGTTAGTATATTCAAAGCAATTACAGTGTTGTTCTGGTGCACTCATATTTACTGGCACAGCATGGTTGCTATGGAGATCTCTTAAGACATTCTGAAATAAAGAGCCAATTAATATTTCAATTTGATGTGAGATAATGTCAGTAATTCTTCACATATCACAATTGCCAATATTTTTAAAAAAAATAGGCAAAAAGTAGACTGGTGTATATATATCCAATGACTAATTAATTATGCTTGTCATATATAATTTTAAGACACAGTTGTCTAAAATCAAAGGTGAAAGCTTAATATAAATATGAAAACATTGTATGGTCTGTCAATTAACACAAAGTTCAAATTTTTCCTCTAGAGAAATCCAGATATTAGATTTTAAGGCCAGACTGGGACCATTGTGATCATCTAATCTGCCTGCATAACACAGGTCATAGGACTTCCTTGAATTGATTATTGCTTCAGGTCCAATAGCTGTGGTAGAGCCAGAGCATCTCTTAGAAAAGATCTATTCTTAATTTTACAAAGTGTCCATTGATGAAGAATTGAGCACAACATAGTAATTTGTTCCAGTGGTTAATCATACTCCCTGTTAGATAAAAAAAAAATTATGCTGTATTAATAGTCTAGAGTCAGATTCCAGTCATCAGATTTTGTAATTCCTTTGTCTGCTAGACTGACGAACTCTCGACTGTCATATTGCTGTTCTCCATGTAGGTACTTATAGACTGACAGTTACTCCTTAACCTTTTTTTTGATACACTAAATAGTTTGAGCTCCTTGAGTCTTTCACTCTAAGCCAATTAGATCAACACCCTAAACATATTTTCCAATCCTTTAAATATTCTTGTGGCTCTTCTCAAAACTCTCTCCAATTTTTCCAACATTTTTCTTAAACTGCTGATACTAGAACTAGATGCTGTATTCCAGTAGCAGTCACACCAGTGACAAATACAGAGGTCATATAAGCTCCCTACTCCTACTCGAGATTTCCTTGTTCATACATCCAAAGATTGCAGTAGCCCTTTTAGCCACAGTGTCACACAGGGAGCTCATATTTGGCTAATTATCCACCACAACCCCCAAAACTTTTTCCAGGATGCTGTCCCCCAAATAGGAAAATCAACTAATGTTTCTTAATACATTTCTGTGTAGCCCAAGAAAAAACATGTTGCTGAATTTAATTCAAACTGATATAGAAGTGATAAGGCAACTGTTTTTTGATAAATCCATATTTTAGTCTTGCCCCGATTACAACACACAATTATCCCTTTCCATGTTTTCTGATTTAACCTTTGAAAAGCTTCACAGCATTTCAATGTTGTGCTCCAGCTATCTGTAAAGTTGGTCTTGAAAAGAAAGACGTGCTCCTCATGTTTTGTGATTATTTACAAAAGCCACCAGACAGAACACATCCATAAAGCAATTTTCCCCACTGCTCTGAAATTGTTAGATTTATTATTTTGTATAGAAAACTGGTTTGGCATCTATGATGTTTTCTAAAAATGTAGCAGCTTTACCTACTTGTTATAGCTTTCCATCTGGAGATGCTTTTCAGTGATAATTTTCTGACAAAAAACAAGGTCTTCCCCACCATATATAGTACATTTTAGATTAATCAGAGGTTGTTAATTGGCATAGTCATATTTGACATGAACTCAACATTGTCAGGATTTCTGACTAACCTGGTGCAAACACTCCTTCCCCCTCTAAATTATTTTTAAAAAATGAGGTGTGGGGGACATTATCCAGAGCGCAATCTGGACTGATGAACAGCTATGTTCCTTCAGTTCTCTAATCCGGATGCCTTTTACATTGCTTTGCCACGAGAACAACCACTCCCGGCCTGCTCACACACAGCCTCCTCCCAGTTAAACTGTATGAATGCTATAACCAGCCACTCATGAATTACACTGCAGGGCAACACAAGCAAACTCCCTGTCCCAGACTTCCCCCAGAAATGTTGCACCTTGTACTGCCCAGAACCTTCCTGGACAATACAAACTCATATCAAGTCCATTTCATTAGTAGAAAATCATATGCACAAATCCTGTTATTCCAACTGAAGTTTCCCAAACATTTCATCCAAGTATACTGGTTTGGATAAAACAATGAAAGGTAGATTGTTAAGTCATTACAAATAATGAGGCATAAAAGTTGGAATTGGGTACAAAGAAATAAAAGGTAAAACACAACTAATACCAAAAGTGAATTCATAGCAAGGTCTTTCTCACCACAAGTTCCAACAGTCTTACTGGCTGCATTTTTCAGTCAGGATCCCTCCTCAGTCCAGTTCTTCAAATGTTGTTGATTCTGTGGTTAGAGAGAAAGGGAGAGATGGTTTGGGGCATCTTCTCTCTCCTCTTATAGTCATTTCTCTTGCCTAAAGGCTTGGCAGCACTGACATTTTATAGTGCTCTAACTTGCTGGCTCAGGGGTGTGAAAAATCCCTCCTGAGCGCAGCAAGTCTGAGCTACTTTAAAACGCTAGCGTGGACAGGCTCAGAGCACTGGGAGCCGGGCTCCAAGTGCTTTGAGCTGATCCCCTCATAGAGGCGGATTACCAGGAGCGCTGGGAGAACTTTCTCCCAGTGCTCTTGCATGACCACACTTCAGCTTCAAAGCACTGCCGTGGGAGCATTCTCACAACAGCGCTTTGAAATTTCAAGTGTAGCCAAGCCCTGAGAATAATCTCCAGCTGAGGCTCAGGAGACAGAAACTCTGTGTGGACAGGAACCTCAAGCTGCTTTTTTAAAAAAAATAAATCAAAAAAGAGATTTTTTTTTTCAGCCACACCGTGTCTTCTGCCAAAGAGTGGTCACTTAATCAGGTGATGGTCCATTTGATCTCATTGACACCTGATTGAGGCATTGGCTAGCCTTTTGTCTCTGGGGAACAGGTTTGTGATTGCTCACCAGACAGACCGAGATCCATTGAAACAAACTGTAAACCCTGCATATAATGGGAACCATTTCAAGTCAGAGGTTGCAGCAACATCCTCTCTTCCTTAGTTCTGGAGACATAAGTGCTGGAACTTGTCTCAGCAGTATCACACAGTGGAATTTTAAAGCTTTACATACAATGTTGCCACATGTACTTTATCAAGACAATAATGATCAGCAAATCATGAGTTTTCAAATAACACCTCATAAGGCATACTTTGTACCAAGTTTCACACCAGTCCTCTAAAAGGGGTGAACACAGGGATACAGACTGTCACAATAGGAGAGTCTTCCATCTTTTACAGTGAATCCAATTGTATTTTCTTTACTTCAAAAACATAGGACTCCACATTCCCTAGCATGCATGAACAGGAAAATATATAACACTAAAGTGCTAAAAAACATTGTAGGTTGCAAAATGAAGCACACGAAGGTTAGGAAATGTCAGGATTAAGGTTGCCTGTACAATCTTCATTCAGTCTCCCTGTGCTTATGCATTATGATGAAACAGTATTAAAGTTACATGATCATGTTTTTCTACAGGACCGCTGGCTTGAACCTTAACCTCTCTGTGCTTCAGATTCCTCTCTGTACTTATCAGAAGTTTTCAAAGGCTTATAACTTTACCAAATTTGGGAAGTTTTTCCATAGGAACAACAAAATGCACACCTTGATATCAGGGCCACTCCCCACCCACTGGCCAAGTTTGAAGTCCCTGCTCCGAAACATGAAAGAGCTAGTGCTTTTCAATGAAACAGTTGTAAAAGTTTTTAATATGGACAAAACTTTATAATTTTAATTTCCCCTAATGTTGTTAGAAATACTGAACCAGTGTTGCATAAATTTTATATAATATGGCTGAGGCTGATAGGAAATTTTTAGCTTGAGTGTTTAAAGTTTGGCAAAGTTATATGCAACTAAAGACAGGTTTTTATAAGTAGTAGCATTGGGCAACCTTAACTATAGGAGGTGCTGCCTGCAGTACCTATAACAGAATGAGATATAAAATTTAACAATATACCAGGCCTGCACAACATACGGCCCGGGGGCCGCATGCGACCTGCACGGGCTTACTGTGCAGCCCGCAGGGGATAAGTAGGGTGGGGCAAGCCAAGCGGTAAGGTGGGGGGAAGCAGATGGGGTGGAGCTTTGCGGCCCGCAGCTGTCCTTTTTTTTTTTTTTGCAGTAATATGGCCCTCGCTGCTTTCTGAGTTGTGCAGGCCTGCAATATACAGTATTTATCATCTCCATTCTCAGATGCTATAGGAACTCTCAGACTCACTCTTTAGAGTGGCAACTGTTTGTGATTTAGTTACATTCCCATTCTCAGTATAGTCCCATTCAGCAACATTGTTACAATGGTTCTCTATCTTCGGCCCTTTCATACAAGGCCAGAGACAAACAGAGGTGCCCTTTCCTTGAGCTTTTTGTTCACACTGAGCTCAGTGAGCCTTACTTACTCACTTCCTGTATCCTTTTTTATCTCTCAGCTGGTGGCCTAATTGGCTCACCCAGTTGTCCCCCCGCCACCATTAGCCAATTAGCTTGTACATCCCTGTCAGCTTTCGGGGGCGGGTGGGGTGGAGGGGTGCAGGTGCTGACTGAAACCTAAGCACTCAGAGTGCTAGCTCCCCACACTGTCACTGTGTTTTCATATAAAGTTGTCTAAAAATGTCTAAAGAAGAACTGTAAAGTGAATTTCCAGCTTGGTTTCTCTAACAGGGACATATCAATACATGTGGTGTAAGCAATTTAGCTGTCCATTACTTTGTTTAAATTGAAATTATTAGGTATGGTGGCTTTTGTCTTTTGGGTACTGCACGTGAGGAACAAAACTGAAATCAGAAATCACAACTGGTTTAAGGGCTTTTAGCGCTAATGTCTATTTTTTTCTGTTACGCTTAGGAATTGCTTTGCTCTCGGGTCTGATCCCAGATCCCCTGAAGTCCCTGGGACCTTTATAGTTGATTGGGGGAGGGGATAAGATCAGGTTTGTCTCCAGCTTATTTTATTTACCAAAATTAATCTTTTCTAATAAAGAGCCCAGTCCTGCATTCCACAGGCACAACTCATTGTCTACTTAGAAAAGCTTTCACTGTAGTCAATACTATAGGAATAATTCTCAGATCAGGCTATACAGAATGTGGGGCTCCTTTCCTCAAAGGACAATCAGTACTGAAATTACTTAAGCCATGAAATACTGGTAGAATCTACCTTATTGGAATAATTCAAGGGGGTGGGGGGAAGGAGAAATGACCAAGGATCATCTATTAGGATAAGCTAGAAAGCTAGCTTTTGAAGCTAGAAATGTCAGGCCAGTGAGCATATCCCACACATTTGCTTTCCTGCCTTTGTAGGTGGAGGAAGAAGTGGGCGGAAGTGGTGCGTCTAGGCCTGTTTCATCTCCTTAGAGGCTAGCTTTCCTCTGAACTTTATAGATTTTTATTGTCTACCACAATTGTACAGATAGTTTTAATATGTGAGTGGGGGATGACTGACAATGAGCCTTTTCTCCTTATAACAGAAATAGCTAAGCCATTTTTAAATATTGAAAAATATAGGTTTAGATTTTTGTGCAATGGAACTTGGGTGCCTGGCTCCTGTGAAAATCTCAGCCCTTAGTCAATTTACTGTGATTTAATTTCTTAATGCAACATTTAAATATGGTTGTCTTCGCTCTTGAGGAGGGCAGCTATTTAAAACTTCCGGCAGTAAAACCTTTATACTACACCATGTATCCTCACTCCTGTATCCATCATATCTATATAGAGATATAAAATTGCAGTAAAAATCTAATTTGTGAAAAGTCTATCTGCATGGATGACTGCAATAGGTGCTCTGGTTGAGAAATATCATTATTCTACAATAATTTCTATGTAAAGGAAAGACTCATTAAGCATCTTGATGGTGTTTTCCTGACTGCTTGTTTAGTAAAAGTTAAAACACTTAAGAGTCTACAGGACCCCAAAGGTGTTTAAAGTCTGTAAAGCAGTGTTTGAAAAAAATGGCATTTACTTTTCTCACTTGGCAGTCAGAGCTGAAATTTACAATACTTTTAACAGCCCTGCTGCCAGCTGCTACAGTGCTGCTCCCATCCCCATGGAAACAGACATGAAATTGCAAAACGTGGGGTAAGGTGCTTAAAATAATCTCCATTTTAACTTTGAACAAGGTACTGATGATCTATACGATTATATACACATCAGCATATTCTTATCTTTGTAGTAATCTTGGGAGAAAAACTCAAGTGGTTTGAGAAGTCAGAGAGTATGTAGATTTAATCATGTTGCAAGTGTTTTATCTTTATCTCTACTCTTCTTCCTCACACACCTCCATATGCTCTTTAACTCCTCCTCTGGGTCTGATCATATCTGTTCTAGCCAGGTGTTGAGAAACAAGCCACTGGAGGTGTAGCTTTAAATCCTTTTGGAGTTTGCGGATCCACAATGAAATCAGGCTTTGTTCCTGGACTTCTTCAACAGCTGTGTCCTGAAAGCAGCTATGTCATGCTGTGTTGTCAACTGTCAGTTTTATCATGGGTATTGTGATATTTGGGGTTTTTCATAAAGGCCCAGCCCTTGGAGTCAATTGATAGTGGCATTTTAAAGTAGGTTTCTGGTCCTCACAGTTGTGGAGAAAAGCTGGAAAACATAATCCAAGTACACCCTAATCGCTCAGGAACCAGAAGGCAAAGAAACTTGGCATCTTACAGGATAAGGTCCTTAGACAGTAAGCCTTTTGGGTATAGACCTTGCCTTTTTACATTGTATGAAAAGCACTGTTTGCTTACAGCTCTTAACTACTACTACCACCACCAACATTGATGTAGCAGAAGGATATTTTAGGAATTTTTAATGAAAGTATCATATAAAGGGCCAGATTTTCAGTGTGTGCAAAATAGCATGTGCCCAAGTTTCCACCCACACTTTGCACTATCCTGTACATGTAAATCCTTGCACATGCACACAGATGTTAGATTATGTAAAGGTTGAGCGTATTAGAATTTTGGACAGATGTTTTAGTCTGCAAAATGCAGGCTCAGGTTTCTGTTTACCAGTTTTGCATGCTCAGAAATAAGTGGAGAGCAGTTATCAGATAGATGCCTAGTATGCAATATCATTCTTTGCTTCTGCTTACTAATGAAACACAAAAGTAACAGCAAAACAGGAGAAACACTTCAGAGATGTTTTTCAAAACGATGGTTTGATTTCAAGACAGCTTTGAACAATGTTTGGTGGAGGACTATGGGACTAGGTGTAGAGAATGTGCCATATGTAATTCATCCAATCATCACGTGCTTTTTAGTGCATTTAATGTATTTGATTTACCAACATGAAATATAAAGCATAACATACATCATTTTTAAAAAATTTGTACTTCAAAACTTCAATAATTGTGAAATATGCTGATACATGACAACAGCCAAGACTAGAGCAGACAATGGGGTTTTTGCAATGCTCACTTTACATACATATTTAATGGATATATTCATTTTAAAAAAATCATTGTTAAAGGGGCTGGTTGAGATCAACAAAATCCAGTTAAGGAAGGCATAGCACAAAAATGATTTTACTTTACTTAACAATTTAAAATGTCATGTCAAGACTAGGTAAGCTGCCTCAGCTATAAAATCTATCTTGCTGTTTATATGACAGCCAGGAGATCAATCATTCACTATATGACAGAGTACAGGAAAAAATCCAAAAGGATGTTTACCACATTTTTACCAATAAGACTGTAGCATGCATATGAACTAAAGTGAATTGTCTGATAATTGACTGGGTTACCTCTGATTCTGATGTCCTAATCCTACCCATGGAACCAGAGCTGAGCTGTTCATAATTGACTTGCAATCAGAATAAAATTTGATGCAATCTAAGGATATATCTACACTCAAACTGCTGCAGCTGTTCTGCTGTAGTGCTTCTGTGTTGACACTACCTACACAAACAGGCAGGGTTCTCCCGACATAGGTAATCCACCTCCCTGAGAGACAGTAGCTAGGTTTGTGGAAGAATTCTTCCATCAACTTGGTGCTGTCTACACTGGGGGATATGTTGGCATAACTATATCTCTCAGGAGTGTAGTTTTTGTTGTATGAGCTGAGTTACTGGGTGGGCATTGACCATATACATTTAATCAATTGTTTACAGTTGTCAGTGTCCTTGGACTCACGAAGCATTCCTGCTTGATCTGCAGTTTCTGTCCTAGCTGTTAGCTAAATTTTAACTCTTGCCTGACAGTATACTATCTACCTCCTTCTCTCAGCCTATGGATGCCCACCTTCATTTACCCTTCCAGCCTGTCTCGGCCAAATAAGGAAAAGACCTGAGTCAAGTAAAAAATGAAGAAAACATAATTTACCTTTCAAATGTGGTTGTAATGCAAAGGAAACAACATTTTGGGATCTTATACTTTATTGTTGTGAAAGTGTATATCATGTACCTTTATTAACAAGAAAAAAATAGGCACTCTCAACATGCACTTAAGAGGGACACTTCCAGTATTAACTGGCACAAAAATGTTCATTTTCCCTCCCTGCCCCCCAAATAAGCACTTCAGCAGCATGAGTTTTATTTGAGTGGCTAGACACCAATAAACCCAGCCTTCAGATCTGCTGCCAATGTGGCTTCCCTCTGTGACCATCATGTTATTCCACTGCTCTGTCCATCAGTCCTACTATTGCGATGCATGTGGAGACCAGGAATCACATTTTCAATCTTCTCCCATCCCACCAACATGGATGTAGCAGAGAGAGTCAGGGGCATATATTTCCTGAGTTTTATCCTGGTAATTGTGATTGTGATTGGGTTGCCCATTGGTTGGAACCCTCATTTTGGAGGGTTTGGCATTTATACAGCATCAGAGGTTTTTTAACAACCTAATATTTTTAAGGGAGAGGATCAATCGATCTCTTTTGTCAGTGTTGTTCATGTCCTTTTGAAGGTAAGCCTAAGGTAAAATGTCCAAAAAATCATCAAGTGAGTTAGGAGCCTAAGTCTCATTGAAAGTCACTGACACTTAGGCTTCATGTCCCTTAGTCTCTTTTGAAATTGAGGCTGATAGATCACTTATGCCCATGTGCTTATGAACATGTTAGTCCTAGTCCCAAAGTCTTTATGCACATTTAACTCCCATCGAAGTCCCAGTGGGCATTTTATATGCAGAGATGGGCCCTAGTGTAAAGTAGTAAATGACGTATCAGTGAAAATGAAGATATAACTTTTCAGAAGTACTATTCTGCTGATTTGCAAGAGAGTGCATTTCCCCTCCCTTTAGGATGACCAGCTGGCTTTTGAAGGAGCAGCATGAAGCTTTTATTAGGTAGAAATATAGTTTCTCTTGGTTGGGAAAATCTTTTTACATAATTTAGTTGACAGGTTTATTACTTGGAAATGTGCCAAATGGTTTATTTTGTAGAAGTTTGGATCAAATTGAAAATCCCCCACTAGTAATGTAGATTCACAGAAATATCTTCTAAGGCAGATGGGGCCAAGTTCATCCCTGTGTAATTCCATTGACTTCAATGGTGCTACACAAAGTCTTAGATTTAGCCCCTCATTTGCAGACTGTAATAACCTATGGCAATTGAATAAAAGAAAAACAGGTGCAGAAGGATGATCATCTTTGGCTCTGCCTCATCATTACTGAGTTCAAGTGAACTGTATCAAAATCATTATTACATTTCCAATTGCAAAATTAAATTGTCAGATAAGCAAGAAGTTATAGAAGGTGTATCAGAGCAGCAGTAGCAGGCTTTGGAAAAAAAAGTAGTTTATACAAAAAGTAGAACTTTATAAAATTATAAGACATGTATAGATATGTGCTCTTTTATGAGTTTGATCCTGCAATTCCTTACTCACATAGGTAGTTCCACTGATCTCAGTGGGGACTACTCCCTTGACTGAAGATTACTCACCAGAATAAGGCTTTATACATATGGGTCTTATTCTTTTCCTGGTGTCTCCATACAGTGTGAGAACTTCCAATCTTATGGATCTGATTGGCACTTACACTAAGTTAACATTTGTATAACTTCATTGAAATCAATAGCTACTCTTGATTTACTCCAACTTGAGAGCAGAATCAGATCTTATGTGCAGAGAACAAATGGCATTGATATTCTATTATTGTAATACACAAATCTTTGGAAAGGACTCTTGATGTGTATGTAATCTTGTATAAGAACTTACCAAATAGTGAATCATTAAATCTGGTGATCTAGTGACCTCTTGATTTTCAATTTCTTTACTTCCCCTTAGCCATCCAGCATCAGGCCTTGCTGTGGCCTCAGTTTCCCTTTCTTTCCTACAGAATCAGACTTCATATTGGGTATATTTTCTGAACAGTTTCCCCTTTTAGAAGTCTGGCGTATTGACAAATGCTCAGATCCACCCAGGTATTTAGGCTTCATTGATTTCAGTGGAAATTAGGAGCCTAAATGCTGAGTGGATCTGGGCCAAAGTTCAAGCCTCCCAGTCCTTAGCTAGGGTTTCTCCCCAAGCACGCACTTTTCCCCTACAGGTCAGGAATCTCACCCCTTAATAGACCTCTGCTATTTGCAGGTCGGTCTCTATCCTTCCTGGGAACTCTAGAACTCTCTCAGCTACCCTTTTCCAAGCAGACTCCCTTCCTAAACTCTCTCAGGCTAGGCTTAGGTTGCCCATACACCCCCTATCAAGCCTAGGTTCTAGTCACATACTCCCATCATGTCATCCCTGGTTTCATTATCTTCAGCTGGGGAGATGAGCTAAACCTGGCCCGGTGGAAGCTGAGCCCCAACACCCATAAAGGTGACAGAGTCAGAGAATGATTCCCTTTGACCTCAGCTTAGCAGGGATTGCCAGCTCTGTTGAATGAAATATTGTGGGTTTTGATTAGAAAACTATGGACTCGTGCCCAGTAAGGCTGCCATAAAATCCACAATCCTATTTATTAAGGTCAAAGATGAATTCGCTAAGCTTCCATGCGCTGTAAGGTACTTGTTAAAAGATTTGTTTAAGAAGAGGGTGGGGGAAAAAAGAAATAAGCCTGCTGCTCTAATCAGCAGAGCTGTATCTCCAGATCCAGATTGTTACTAATCTTTAGAAACATTTATCAGTTTGTCTTATAATCTATTTTTCAGACTGACTTTCTTGAATGGCTGTGGGTTGAGTGTATAGATGCCTTTGCTTGTTGTTTCAAAGCAGAACTACCACCCTAGCTGTATTGGAATGGCAATTCCATAAATACTGCAGAGGGGTAAGAAGTGGGGGTTGTGAGGAGAGGTCCTAGGAGTTAACGTAATAGAGGTAAAATACTAAAGTTGAAACTTTTCATATTCTTTCCTGGCTGACTATTCTTTTCTGGAACTTATCCAGCTAACCTTTTATAGCATCTATTGTCTGGTACCTTCTGAACTCCTTAGCAGAGGCAACGGCCAATAGGTAGGACTAATAATGTAAAGGCTTTGAGTGGTAGCTTTTAAAACTGGTGTCTAGACAGCCATTGAAAGACGCTCTCCAGTTCCCTGGGTATAACCCTTAACATCATTCACATAAGCTTGCTGTGATGGGCAAGCCAGCTATAGGCAGAGACTCTTCTGTAGAGATAATGGTGTGGAATGCCCACAACTGTGAAGCAGCCCCAAAGGGTAATTTCTGGTGGGCTAGGGTTTTGTTTAATTGTGCAGCTTGATGTGTGTATTTTTCAGTCTAATATAAAGACGATCAGAAAAAATAGGTCAGTGAAAACAGTGTGTAAAGGTAAGGCATAATCCAGAAAAATCAGACTATATTACTTACCAAGGAAAGGACAATGTGTCTTGATTTGCCTTAACTTAAAAGTGAAAGTGAGGAGGGGTGTTCTCTTAGCGGATGAGCTCTTACACTCCCAGTAGTGTTCATATACTTCAAGGGTATCAAGTGGTTTGTGCTAAGCCCTTCACCTCTAATAGAGACAGATGTTCAAGTTCAGGCTGCAGGAAGGCTCCTCTCTCTGCTAGTGATCCAAGAAAGTGAACCCCTCTCCTGGAGTCAGGCACCTTAGGCATCGAAATCATTTCTTGTGAGTGAGTAAACACTGGACTGAAATAGTGGGACTAGATGCTGGGTCTCCTATCTTGCAGGTGGGTTTCCTAATCACTGTGCTACAGAGTCAGTCACTCTCACTCACTCTCTGGCCCAGTCACTAAGTATTTATTCACAGTAGAACAGTTTCAACAGGAGAGACCCACACAAGAATATTCCATAGATTAGTGGTTAGTGCACTCAAAGGCGGGAGACCCTCTGTTCAAATACTCTCTCTCTGGCCGGGGGACAAGGGGGAATTAAACCTGGCGCACCCCCCGCCTTCCTAGATTTTGAATGGGAGCCTGATAGATGGCTCTGGCCTTACATGCAAGATAGGTGAGCAAATACCTGTTTCTTCATGGTTTGTGGATAGTTCTGGGGCTTAGATGGGCATCTAGATGCCCAGAAGCAGCAGAAACTTACGCTCTGAGGAGCCTTTTACTCTGAAAACTTAGATGCCAAGTGAGGTGAAGAGCAGGGGTATCACAGGTTTCAGCAGGAGTTTTGTAGATCACAGAGAGCCTACAGCTGGAATTTAGGCACTCAAATGTGCAGATTAGGTGCTAAGTACCTTTGTGAATGGAGGCATTTGCCCCTTGGAGTCAGTTGATTGGCTTATAAAATTGCTACAGCTCTCTGGTTCATTTTTAAAATATTCTTTTCTCATTCTACTCCTTTTCAGCATTATCTTTTATCAATTAAAAACAATAGGGAGTTCTTTTGAGCGATTTATGTAATGCAGAAATATTTTACATGCAGCTGGTTTGGTAATTGAAAACCATTCTGGCATAGCACAAACATGTGTTAAACCCTGATTAGTGGTATCTCTCCTTTCTTCTTCCAGGAAAAAATATCAGTCATTTTGGTTGACTTAAAATATACACATTGTGGGCTATAATCTGTCTCAACCAGAGCAACATAAATATGGGGAAATACCAGTGTGGATTTACATTGCTATAACAGAGCCAAATACGCCCTTTTGAGAATAAAAGTAGAATTAACTAAAGTTATCATTTTGTAAATATGACTAGGATCTTGATGAGAATAGACACTATTCTTTTTCTAGGGCCACGCTTTGGTTATTCTATGCTTGTCAAACTTCCGTCTAGGTACATACATTTTTCAGTGAAATCCTTTCAAAAAATATTAAAGTAAGTTTGTCTTTAAATGAATTATACAGTATGCACTGGGGCTGGAAAATGTATGCTTTTTAAATGTATTCCAATATGTATCTTATATTCAAATTATTTTTCATATTTTTGGGTGTGCTATTTTTCTCTTTCCACAGTTAACACTACCTAATGATTTTCAGAATTCTGGAGAGTCCATCTGACTGCACATATGGTTTATTAATTGACCAAAAATGAATCCAGATACCTCTGTTAAGCAATTGTACTTGCACAATAATCCAATTGTGCTTTTGGATGCACACACAAGGCTCTCAGGCAATACTGTTACTGATTTCATTGGCAATCTTCTGGATACCTCTGGGATCAGAACTTGGCCCGCTCACTAATTATCCTTTTCTTCCAAATACGTATAAAACTCTAACAAAAAAGTATTTATAACTCTGCATGTTAGCTACTCTATCTTGAAATTCTTCTCAGTCCAATCCTGCACAGCATTCTTTTCCTAGCCCTTTGCTCTTTTAATCTGACCTTAAATCAAATGTCTTTAGGGCATCTATCCTCCGTCATGTGTCATGTCATTTTCTGCTTGTGCTTGCCATAATCTGCATGTGCAAATCTCAGTATTTCTATTTTTAATTACTAGATCTAGGTGCAAATAAAATAGTTAGATGTGTAACCAGTAAGACTGGTACCCTGAATTCCAATTTGGGGACAAAAAAGGCAGATACATTCTTTTGTGGGCACTTAATGTGTGCTGAAGCTTATCTTTTAAAAAAAAATCAGTGTAAGTTATATACAATGCACACATTGTACATTTAAAATTAGCATTCAGCTGTTTAAAAACCACACATACCACCACCAAGATTAAGAAAGTTGTGAGTTTTCACATGTCTGCCTTTCCCTAAGGTACAAAAGAATTGAGTTGCTCATAAATATGACAGACTTGGTGCTTCTTTTCGAAGGAGGTTAAAATGTCCATTTCTGGAACTTAAGAGAATTACTTCAATGTTGAAATGTCTTTATCTTTATCCCACGTCTAAAAGATACTTTCCCGCTGTGAACAATTAGATAGTTGATGTTCTCATTATTCTAATTCTCTCAGGTGAATGGTTCCAATGTGCCATTTGTTTGAAATAGAATTTGTATCGTTAGAACCTTTAAAATGACTGTTACATACAATAAAACGAGGAATACTTGTAGCACCTTAGAGACTAATCAGATTATTTTAGCATAAGCATTCGTGGTCTGTAGCCCACTTCATTGGATGCGTAGAATAGAACAAACAGAAGTAAGATGCATTTATACACACAAAGCAAAAAGTTGTAAATTACTATACCAATTCTAAGAGGTTGTTTAATTTGGATGGGCCATTATCAGCAGGAGAAAAAAAAAACAACAAAAAATCTTCCACTCAATTTTCATTACAGAAAGTTGTGGTTTTTTTTTTCTCCTGTTGATAATGGCCCATCCAAATTAAACAGCCTCTTAGAATTGGTATGGTAATTTACAACTTTGTTTTTGCTTTGTGTGTGTGTATAAATGCATCTTACTTCTGTTTGTTCCATTCTATGCATCCGATAAAGTGGGCAAAAGCTTATGCTGAAATAATCTGGTTAGTCTCTAAGGTGCTGCAAGTATTCCTCGTTTTATTTATGGATACAGATTAACACAGCTGCTATTCTTAAACCTGTTACTAGGGTGACCAGATGTCCTGATTTTATAGGGACAGTCCGGATTTTGGGGTCTTTTTCTTATATAGGCTCCTATTACCCCCACCCCATCCCAATTTTTCACATTTGCTGTCTGGTCACCCAACCTGTTACATACAATGTAACTGGTGATGGAGTCATTACTCAGTGCCTAGTGCAAGGATGTGTAAACTGTTTTTGTAAATCTGTAACAGAGAGCCCAGCAGGAGAAGTCTGGGAAGAGTTCTAAGCAGAAGCTCTACTTTAAGGTAGAGGCAGAAAAGTTTTATGGATAATACTGGTTTCCTTATTTTAACCCTTTCTTCTTGAGTGTTAGAATAAACTGACTGATTCTTTACCAGGATCAGAAATTGCCTTCTTTGTAGTCTAAATAAGAGGAAGATAAGTTACAGATGTTGAACCCTCCACACTATTTTCAGTTTAATATGTCCATTGAATCGACTGAGTGGAAGTAAAACTTAACCAGACTCTGGATGGCAATGAAGCTTAAAAGATAGAGAGCACTGAAGTATAGGTCAATTAATTTATGCAATGGAGAGTGAAGTTGGAAGTGTTTTTATAGCTCACTTGCTCTTATTGAAGGAGTTAAGAATAAAACTATTCCATCAGTCTTATGAAGTTTGATAAGCATTCCATTCCACTCCAAAAAGGAATGTACTATATGAACAGGGAGCTTTTACCAAAGGGCACAAAATCCATTGGCAATAAAGCACCATTTATAAGCACAAAGGAAGCATTATGACTTTGTCAGTAATAAGATTATCATCATTTAGGATTTTAATCAGGAACTTTCTGAAAAATTACAGAGCTAACTCTGGAACAGCCACAGCAGTATGAACTAGTGAAATTGCAGGCCATTCAGCATGGAAGCAGTGGAAGCATAATGAAAGTAATAGCAAAGAAAAATTCCCTATGGGAAATGGGCAGCCCCATAAAAATGCTCTTTGGGCTCTGATCCTCCATCATAGAAGTCAATGGGAAAGTTGCCAGTGATTTCAGTGCAAGTAGGAGCAGGCTCTAAATTCTCTGGGGAGAATTGTGGCAGGTGTGGAATGGGAAAAGGACAGAAGTCTGCTCAGCCAGTGGAACTGTGTGCTGCAAATGTAAAGAAAAAGGACACCACAAGTAACCATCTAGACTGACCTGCATCCATTCTGGAGGGCCTCATAAATGCAGAGGAAGTTGGGATGGAGTTCAGCTCAAGTGGATTGCTGACAAGGAGAACTAGTGTAGATAGTGTTAAAGGCCGATCCTGCTGCTTCCCAGAGTGAGGGAAGAGCTGGAAAGGACGAAATATGGTAGAATAGGGTGTTACTGAACTAGTATGGGGAAGGGGTTGCACTTATGATACCTATTATGGGGAAAAACTAGATTTTGTTGTTGCTGCATAGTCCTAAAGACTAAAGCAGTAAAGAGGGAAAATACAGGGTAAGATTCACTGGTTTACTCTGGCTGCTTTGTGCTACTCCAGTGACTGGCCATTTAAATGATATGTATGGTTCTTTTGCATCACTGTGGCAGCACAAAGCAGCCTGGGTATAGTGGTGAAGCTGGCCCATAGTTTAACTGAACAACAATATTCTGCTCACTAAATTCAGTTAGTGGATTCTGGCAATTGCTGCTTCATCCGGAAAACTTAAACAATATCAGCTGAATGATATTATGTCACCTCCTTTAATCATCACAAACACCCCAGACATCTTCCGAAGGAAAAGGAGAGAGATTTTACAAGGCCTAGAGGGACAACTGAGTTTATAGGTAGCCTAAGAAAGAACATAAGGTTAAAACAAATCCTGAAGGCAGCGGAGACTGCTTGCCTAAAATTAGAGAAAATATATGCTGTAACCAACCCAACTACAATCCTTGAGGCATTTCATTGATAAAGAGGCATGAGGGCACACCCAGAAAAGTCAGAAATATATTTAAAGTGACATTTCAACTCTTTCAGAACTGATGGGCTTCCTTGATAAAATTTGTTAGGACCAATTCCTATCTGATTTGTTCTCTAAAGGCCACTCTAAAAGCTGTTTAGAACACGTCTATAGATCTGGAATAAAATACAGAGCATGCTTTTAAAGTTCTAAAGAATCACATCCCCAGTTCTGCTATTATAAAGTTTCAAAGTTTGCCATCATTTCAGCAGACGCCCGCAGCGATTGTCTCAGTGGTGTGAAATGGAAATGTTTGGAATGCCACGACATATTGTTTCAGATAGCTTTCAGACTCCTAAAGCAGGTATTCCCAAACAGAACACATGTTTGGTGAATATATAAGCATATGAAAGCTTCAGTAGATAGTTGCAGAATCTTGATAATTTCAAGCTTGTGAGTGACTGCAAACCAGCTCATACCATTTTATAAATGGCGGAGCTCTAGAAAAGAAAGTGATTTCGTCTCATGGTCACATAAAACTCAGATGCCACAGCAACAGGCTGAAAAATTGCAGATAGATTATTTTTCATTTGTTTAGTGCTGACAAGATGGTAAAAGGCATATAGTTTACATTCAAAGAGACAGACATGATATGGACCATGCTAGGAAATCCATATATGGGGAAGATGCACGCAGTGTATTTCTCTTAAAATATAAACTCACTTCTTGTTGCATCACCAATTAGAAATGAGTTTTTAAGAAGCTCTTGAATGAGGAGAGGATAATGCCTGCCAAACTGGAATGGAGAGATCATTCTGTACAGTGGGGTAGTGGGGTTGGGGAGGCTGAATACCTTTTAGAGGATCTGAGATTTAGTTGCTTAACTTCCCTCTGTGCCTTTGAAAATCTCTTGCAGCAAGTCTTGCTTTTGTCTTCTCGTTTACAGTCAACTCAGTGAAACATTTTGTGATCCTATGTATTATGCTGTGTTTTTCAACATTTTTTTAGAATATTACTAACAAAACAGATACAGATCAGTAATACATGTTTTTAGTAATCTCATGAGCATTAAAACAAAGCCAACAAATTAAAAAAAAATGAGGGATGCTATGCAAAAATAAAATGTACTGTGTGCCTATATATAGACAGAGAGAAAGAAAGAGATGGGGAGAAAAGAACAAATAAAAGCTAGTTTGTATTCATCTCCCCAAGTATGGGGAGTGGGTAACTGGAGTATCTTATCTTCTAGCAAAGAAAAATAAATACCAAGGTCCTTTTTTCTCTCCCCCACTGCTTAGGTGACAATTATGGAAAATTAAAAGTGCTTCAAATGTATGTGGGAACAGACCATTTTGAACACTGTTTAAGCAATAAGATAGGAGTGTGAATTCTGATGTGTTAATTTACACCTAGTGTGTTGCTCTGAGACCTCTGTTACCTAGGCCCAGTGGATAGTGCATGCATGGCATGGTATATTTTAACTCAACATTTTGTTGCTTTGAGTGTGCATGTATAATCTTCAGGGTTAGCTGTTTGGTCCTGCTGTTTAATTGAATTAAATAATTCATTTAGAGCTCATGAAAAGTGTTATATTGGCAGCCTTGGAGGCCAAAGTTTTTGTTTTATTATTCACAATGCACACAAGGAATGTATGTAACACCACGATAAAGGGTTACTTTGCTTTCAAGAGAAATACAAAATATGGGTTGTCAGCTGAGGAGTTTCTAGTTCAAGCTACTGTATAGGAAAAAGGATTATTCCAGTATAACAGGAATCAGAGGGGTAGCCGTGTTAGTCTGGAATTGCAGAAGTGACAAAGAGTCCTGTGGCACCTTAAAGACTAACTGAAATTTTTTCAGAGCATGAGCTTTCGTGGGCTAATACCCACTTCGTCGGATGCAGGTTAATCCAGTATAACAGGTTACCTTATAGCCTTCTCAGTGCCCCTGCAAGGTTTCCATTCACTTATGGATCAGGTAGCACAAGGACTAAATGGAGCCATATTACTAGCAATTATACTCTAGTTACAGGACACATCACAGTAGTCCACTGAATAACTCTGAAGTAAATAGACTGTAAGACTTTGGGATAAGAGTAAAAAAAATCAAAGGGCCAAATTATGCCTCACCCCTACTCATTTGCACAAGAGAGGAGAGCACATCTGAGACCATCCCCATCCCGGCATAGTCTGTGAAAGCAGAAGCCACAATCACAGCCCCTATGCTCAGGGCTGGGCCTTACAGACACAATTTTTGAGATATGAGGTCAGATTAATTCCTGGTGTAACTCCACTGACCAGAGATATGTGTAATTTAGTAAATCTTACCTGGTCACTGAACTGATCCTGAAGGAATTTACTGAACCTAAAGAATGAATGCTATTAACTGTTAATATTAGTAAATTGCAAGCCTATGGTGTAAGTGTGTGAACCCTGAACTCAACTGGGGATTTTCAGGGCTAAATTTTAAAAGCATTGCTCCTAAATAAGATTTTGCATCTGCACAGGTGTTGCATAAAAATAAGAGAGGAGTTGCATTCACTTTGGAGGACAGGATTGGAATTCAAATCAACTTTTAGGTAATTGCTCCATTTCTTCTCTGCACTGGTGAAGTCTCAGCTAGAGTACTACATTCAGTTCTAGGAGTTACACTTTAAGAAAGTTGTGAACAAATTAGGGAGAGCATGTCTAGAAGAAAGCAACAAAAATAAGAGATTTTAAAAAAACTGAAGTATGAGAAAAGATTTAAAAAACTGGGCATGTTTAGAATGGACAAGAGATGACTGAGGGAGGACCTGACAACAGTCTTCAAATATGTTATGGCTGTTATACAGAGACAACCAGAGTTGTTCTCAATATCCACTGAAGGTAGGACAAGTAGTAATGGGCTTACTCTGCAGAAAGAAATTTTGGCTAGATAACCAGAAAAATTTCTAAACTATAGGGATTTTCTAAACTATAGGGATAGTCTAAACTGGAATGGCTTCCCAAGGTAAATTGTGGAATCCCAGTCACTGGAAGTTTTAAGAACAGATTAGACAAATACCTTTCAAGGATGGTTTAGATAAACAAATGAGTGTGGTAACAGCTTTCATTGGACTAACTTCTATTGGTGAGAGAGAGAGAAACTATTAAGAGACACAGATCTCTTTTTCTGGCATGGTCTAGGTCAGTGGTTCCTCAACTTTCACAACCTGTGAACCCCTTTCTCTAAAATGGCAAGTCTTGCGAACCCCCTCCTAAAAATGAATATTTCCAGAGATTTTTCTCCTTTACCAGAATATAAATTATGAGAACAGTGATCTTGGAAATATAAAAATTGTTTTTATGACATTATTACACACTATTAATTTATCATTACAGTATTTTTATTACAATTATGAAAACAGCAACACTTTTCCAAGATCTCACTTTCATAGTTTGTATATAGTCTGTTATAAGACAAGGCTCCTATGTTTCATCAAGGAGTATCAGATGTGAAACAGCATGAAGGTATTTAAGAAGCCAACTTAAAGAGTTCCTCCTAAAAAAGCATTCAGGTTTTGAGCAGTCCAGGAAAACAACGCACATTACAACAAAGCTTAAACTTGCTCTTCATAATAATTTTAAAAACAACCCTAGTTGCCTATTTAATTTTAATAACAGCAAAACATAAAATAAAAATAAAAATCCATCTCCCTTTCCATTTCTTATAAGGAGTCTTGAAGTTTAAATCTCCTCAGTGTGATAGATATGCTTGATTTGATCTGCTTAGCTTTTGGAAGTCCGGGGGCTCTGGGCTGCTGGCCCCATGCTGCCCAGGGTTCCTAGGGACAGCTCTGTCCTCCATTAGGGCATTTTTTCCTGAGAATCCCCTGTAACATTTTGCAAACCCCAGTTTGGGAACCACTGGTCTAGGTATACTTGGCCCTGCCTCAGTGGCGGGGGAGGAGGGAAACTAACTGACCTTCTGAGGGCCCTTCCAGCCCTATATTTCTATGATTATATTTTTATTCTACTTTACCTGTAGTCTTGCCTCATGGTGCCTCTCCTGTTTTGAGGAGGCAACAGTGATTTCCAAGAGTTTATGAAAAAAGGCCATGTGTAAATGTCACACACCTGCAGAAAGACAAAGGAATTATGCATAAATGGAAAAAAAGAGGCTCTAGGTGTAGTACTTAGGACAGTAAAACTGTAAAAGAGAATGTACATTGATAATGCACTTTTATGGTATTTAAGAATTTAGCACCCAACACCTCTCATGTCTGCAGGACTTTGTTGACAGTGTATTGACAGGATATTCAATATAAAGCCATTTGAAAAGGGGCCTACGTTAATGTTTTCCAAGATTGTTCGGAGAACTCCAGATTTTAATGTCATCCAGTACAGAGGGGATCCAATCAAATGCCAGGTGAAGTCACAGGCAACCCCCTCATATAATCCAATTAATAAATGTATCAAGCTTCAGAATAAGCAGTTCTTCATAAGGATTACAAAGGAGGAGACAATAGTGGAATTTGGTTAAGATAGAGGGTAACTGCAGTCTTCAATGAAGTAATAGATAAGAAAGTTATCAAGACTTTTATTGATGCAAAGAACTCAGGACATGCATATTTTCTTTCCTTTACAAATAGCTTTTTACTACTAGTACCCTTTCTGTTCTGCTTCAGGTACAGCATGAACACTTTCAAAGCATTGTATAACAAACACATTACAAAAGTTTCACACTACTCATCAGGACATATTGCAAACACCCACAAACTACTACTGTGACAATTGAACAACACTGAAATCTGTCCAAGTGTATTCATGGGAGTACATTGGGTGTATATTCATGTTCATCCTTTTGGCTGAGGTAGACATAGTTGTCTCTTGAAAACAATCATCAGCCAATAATGGCAACCATCCAATAAAGAGCCATTTAAATGTTTATTCTAGACATGACATTACTTTTCTGAATCATCTCCTTGCATTTGTACTGTGCAGTGTAACATTATATCAGTTGTGACAATGAAATTTAACAACAAATTTTCTTTATGACACTAGGATAAATTACCATGTAAAGAGAACATAATGTAATTAGTTAGAAACTATATACTGTACATTGTTATATTGTATTTGTTCTTTAGTCTAAAAGGAAATGGGCAGAAAACAGTAAGTGGTAAAGATACAAATTAGATACCTGAGACTTATTATTTATACAATGTCAAAATGTGCATGGTGCTTTATAGAAAATAAGGCTGTGTCCTGGCTCCAAAGGGCTTATAATTTATAGGTTTGATGCTGCAGGTTTTAAAGTCACATGAATAATCCTTACTCAGTCCCAAAACAATCATTTCACATTTGAAGCTGGTAACTTTTAGCAAATCTACCAAAATCAATTCCTGCTTCAGCACAAGTGATCAGGAGACATCCCTAACTAAATGGAGAGCTTTTGATACAGTGTATATTATCTTATATTTAGCAGTCATTGCATTCCTCATTAGCCACTGATGTGCCAATTAAGATGGAATATATGGGACAAAGCTGTTAATATAACCCAGTCACTGACCAACATTAAACATTTTTAAACAATGTTTGGAATCTTGTATACAGAGAGCTCAGGCTTCTTAGTACCCAGGCAAACACATGATTAAAAATTCTTTTAAAACTTTGATTAAAGATACACCGGGCCAGCTCTAGGCACCAGCACAGGAACCATGTGCCTGGGGTGGCACATTTGAATGGGCGGCATTCTGGCCATTCTTGGGTGGCACATTTCAAGGGGCTTATTTTTGGTGCTTCAGCACCCCCTTTCACCTCTGCCTCCTCCCCGAGCATGCCACCACTGTTCCGCTTCTCCTCCCTCCCTCCTAGGCTTGCCACAAAACAGCTGATTAGCCTGGCAAGCCTGGGAGGGAGCGGGGAGAAGTGGAACAGCGGTGTGCTCGGGGGAGGAGGCGGCGGTGGAGTGGAGGTGACCTTGAGGGGGGCACAGGAAGTAACCTGGGGGGGAAGAGGAACTGCTTCTTGCCCCAGCTCACCTTCGCTCCACCGCTACCTCCTCCCCTGAGCGTGCTGCCGCTCTGCTTCTCTCCCCTCCCTCGGAGGCATAGGAGGGGAAATGCGGTGTGCCCGCGGGAAAAGGTGGGGCTGGGGATTTGAGAAAGGGGTTGGAATGGGACTGAGTTGGGGCAGGGCTGGAGGGGTACATGAAGGGAAAAAAAGGCAGGGGATTTTTTGCTTGGGGCAGCAAAAAACCTGGAGATGGCCCTGAAGATACAGAAAAGGAAAAAAAAAGTTAGATTTGAAATGTAAACTTAACAAAATCCCTTTTCCTTTAGCTAGATGATAAAACTTTTGAAGGGGAAAAAACCCCTTGTTTGACAATCTCTTAAATTGTGTTGAAAGATGGTGATAACCGTCCCTTTTGGCAAATAGAGGAGAAGTTAACAGAGATGGGTTGGACCTGATTTGCTGCTGTTATTGTTAAAGTTGATCCTGTTTCCTTTAAGAAATATCAAGACAAACACACACACACACAAAAGGGAAGAGAAAAGAACAGCAAAGATGGAAAAAGCAGCTTTTGTCTCTGGTATTGACAGTCACTTGCAATCTTACTGCTGGAAAAACACAGGCATAGCACAGGGTCTTGTCAGACACTTCAAACTTGAAACTTGTACCAGCATGAGGTTGCTTAGGGTACTGCTTTCAGTTGCCTCTTTCTGGTCACAGGCTTACATCACTGTTGCAGACTATACGCTCTTGGCTGGCTAAGCCAGATTTGTTAGACAGAAGAAAAAAGGAAGAAAATTGGGAAAGAGAAGAAACTGGATGAGGAAGGAATCACAGAGCCATAGGATTAGAAGGGACTACAAGGGTCATCTAGTCTAACCCTCAGCCAAGATTTAGGATTTGTTGTGTCAAAACCAGAAGTGGCCAACCTGTGGCTTCAGCGCCATATGTGGCTCTTCAGAAGTTAATATGCAGCTCCTTGGATAAGCATTGACTCTGGGGGTGGAGCTACAGGTGCCAGCTTTCTAATGTACTGGGGTGTGTGTGTGTGCTCACTGCTCAACCCCTGGTTCTGCCACAGGCCCTGCCCTAACTCCACCCCCTTCCCTGAGCTTGCTGTGTCCTCGCTCCCCCCACCCCCGGCTCTGAGCCTCCTGCATGCCACGAAACAGCTGATCGTGAGATGTGGGGAAGGAGAGGAAGGTGCTGATCGGCAGGGCTGCTGATGAGTGGGAGGCACTGAGAGCAGGGTAGGGGAGCTGATGGAGGGCTGCTGATGTATTACTGTGGCTCTTTGGCAATGTACATTGGTAAATTCTGGCTCCTTCTCAGGTTAGCCACACCTGGTCAGCCACCTGTCTTTGGTGGTTTAATCTAGCCTCCTTTCGAAAACCTCCAATGAAGAAGCTTCCACAGCTTTGTTAGGCAGTCTGCTTCATTATTCTACTGTTCTTACGAAGTTTTCCTGAGATTTAATCTAAATCTGGTATTCTGTAGTTTGAACTCATTGCCTCTTGTCCTGCCCTTTGTGGCAAAGAGAACTGTTCTCCATCTTTTTTGTGGCAGGCTTTCAAGTATCTGAAGACCACTATCATATCCCCCTTTGATCTCCTCTTTTCCAGACTAAATCCTTCAGCCTTTGCTCATATGGCTTGTATTACATCCTCTTGATCACATTTGTCACTCACCTCTGGATCCTTTCCAGTTTCTCTATATCCTTTCTGTACCTTGGTGACCAAAATTGGACACAGTATGCCAGCTGAGGCTTAACCAGTGCCAAGTAGAGCAGTACTATCACCTCCCTTGATTTTCATGATTTACCACCGTTAATGCAACCTAAAACGGCATTTGCTTTTTTTGCAACAGCATTGCATTGCTGACTCATGTTGTGGCTATGATCCATGTAGCGGGGTGGCTACCCGCTCCCAGCCACGAAGGGTTAAAGTCAGCTTAAGGAGAAGGCTGGGGCAGTAGGGTAAAGCCCAGGCTGTTTGGGAGAGTAGGGTGAGCTGAGTGGCCATGCCCCAAACACTCTGCAGGCCCTTAAAAAGGGCTGAGAGGCCAAGGCAGCAGACACAGTCTCCTCTGACTGCAGACAGAGACGGGCCTGGCTACTGGGGAGACTTGATAGGATACCCAGAGTGGAGCAGGGCTGGGGCTAGGCTAGAGGAGCTGGGGAAGCTCCAGCCTGGAAACCCCCAGGCTGCAGGGCCTGGTAGATGGTCCTACAAGGGATACTGGGATTGCAGGGGCAGCCCCGGGGCAAGCAGAGGCAGAGGCAGCAGGCCAACCCCCCTTGCTGGTGATGAGTGGCAATTAGACTGCAGTCCACCCCAGTGAGCGGGGGCAGGTGATGACTGGCAGTTGCCTAGACTGAGGCAAGGTGGGGGTTCCCCTGGGGAGAGGAAACCCCGAGACGGTGGAGGTATTGCAGAGGGCAGCACCCGAGGTAAGAGGGCACCGGGGCCCAGGAAGGGGTACCAGCACCAGTAGCAAGTGGGACCAAACTCAGAAGAGGGCACTCTAGGGGGCTGGATCAAGCTAATTCCCAGAAGGACCAGCAGGAGGCGCCAAGGGTGAGTCGCTGCACGCTTACAATCCACCACAACTCCCAGATCCTACTCAGTAGAGAAGGACTACCAAGCTAGTTTTCTTCCATTCTGTATTTGTGCATTTGGTTTTTCTTCCCTAAGTCTAGCACCTTATGTCTGTCTTTGCTGAATTCATATTGTTGTCTATAGCCCAGTTCTCCAATTTATCAAGATCCCTCTGAATTTTAGCTCTAACCTCCAATGTATTGGCAACTTCCCATATTTTTGTGTCATCTGCAAATTTAATCAGTATGCTTTCTATACCTACATCCAGGTTATTAATAAAAATGTTAAACACTGGCCCCAGAAAAGATCCCCATGGAACCCCATTTGAGACCTCTCTCCAATCTGAGATCATTCCATTAATAGTTATTCTTTGTTTGCAGTTGCTTAACCAAATTATGGGTTATCCACTTAGTGGTAATTCTGTTGAGCCCGCATTTCTCCAGCTTACTTATCAGAATGTCATATGGGACCGTGTCTAAAGCCTTGATGAAGTCCAGATATATGTCCACCACATTTCCCCCATCCATCAAATCAGGAAAAGGACACATGGCGGGGAGAGGGGAAACAGTCTCACATTCGAGGTTGTTTTCAGGATTTAGCTGGAGCCTAGTGGTATCACCTGGGTCCCTCTCTCCAGCACAGTGTAGTCAGGATATCTCTCAAGTTTAGAACAAAGATGGTCCAGGGTCCCAGGAGAGTGTGAGGGTGGCAGTCATGATGGTGAAGCTTGCTCCACTAGCCAGTTTTTTTCTGCAAAGTCTCTTTTTTTGAGGATCTTCAAAGGGGAGTGACGGATAGAATAGCCCATCCCCTGATTATTTGTCCATCAGTTAGACTAAGTTTCAACACCACTCTTGGTTCACTGATTTTCAGTCTCATGCTATTCTTGTTTATAAGGCAGGTCTTAACACAGTCTTTGAATTTTAACAGCAGGCCTTTTCCAATTCAGTCTCTGTCTCCCTTTTATACCTTTCCCCACCTCCCCCCATCAACATTTGTTTATATAGGTTGTTGTGACATTTATAAACTTTCATTCACTTTTTATCATTGGACTCATAATTAGGGTAAATTTGTAGGCCCAATTATCCCACCACCACTTCAGGAATAATTTTACCTGCTTGCTCTGAAAACATCTGTACCACAGTAATTAAACTTCCTGGAGTTTTTGTCCTTGACCTGTTTTTCTTTACTTTCATACATCACTGCACTTTTAACAGATGATAAATCCTGCCAGAAAAGTCAACATGAGTTTGTGCTGTTACTACTAGCTTAGTGCAAGCCTTTGCAGTCACAAAAGAAAACAGTGGTAATGAAATAATTTAGTTATACAAGTTATACAATTTAATTATATTAAATTCATACTATAGTGAACACTAAAGATACACTGTATACTGATTTTGATCACATCACTGCTATTAAAAACTAATTCAACGTGGCATCCTCATATTTTTTCCAATAAATGGCGTGCTTGGTCTATCTTGCCAGCACAAATATGACTAATCATCTTTATTTCAAAGTTTCCTATTATTGGTTGTAGTATGCTATGTCATACCACAGCTTTGCTTTATTCTCATTGGGATAAGAGGGAAGATCCTTTCATGGATTGAGAACTGGTTAAAAGACAGGGAACAAAGAGTAGGAATAAATGGTAAATTTTCAGAATGGAGAGGGGTAAGTAGTGGTGTTCCCCAAGGGTCAGTCCTAGGACCAATCCTATTCAACTTATTCATCCATGATTTGGAGGAAGGGGTAAACAGTGTGGTGGCAAAGTTTGCAGATGATACTAACCTGCTCAAAATAGCTAAGACCCAAGCAGACTGCGAAGACCTTCAAAAAGATCTCACGAAACTAAATGATTGGGCAACAAAATGGCAAATGAAATTTAATGTGGATAAATGTAAAGTAATGCACTTTGGAAAAAATAACCCCAACTATACGTACAATATGATGGGGGCTAATTTAGCTACAACTAATCAGGAAAAAGATCTTGGAGTCATCGTGGATAGTTCTCTGAAGATGTCCATGCAGTGTGCAGCGGCAGTCAAAAAAGCAAACAGAATGTTAGGAATCATTAAAAAAGGGATAAAGAATAAGACGGAGAATATCTTATTGCCCTTATACAAATCCATGGTGCGTCCACATCTTGAATACTGTGCACAAATGTGGTGGTCTCTTCTCAAAAAGGATATACTGGCGTTAGAAAAGGTTCAGAGAACTAAAATGGTTAGGGGATTGGAACGGGTCCCATATGAGGAGAGATTAAAGAGGCTAGGATTTTTTAGCTTGGAAAAGAGGCGACTAAGGGGGGATATGATAGAGATATATAAAATTGAGTGGCGTGGAGAAAGTGAATAAGGAAAGGTTATTTACTTGTTCCCATAATAGAAGAACTGGGGGCCACTCATTGAAATTAGTGGGCAGTAGGTTTAAAACAAATAAAAGGAAGTTCTTCTTCACACAGCGCACAGTCAACCTGTGGAACTCCTTGTCTGAGGAGGCTGTGAAGGCTAGGACTATAACAGGGTTTAAAAGAGAACTGGATAACCTCCAAGAATTTAAGTCCATTAATGGCTATTAGCCAGGCTGGGTAAGGAATGGTGTCCCTAGCCTCTGTTTGTCAGAGGGGGGTGATGGATGGCAGGAGAGAGATCACTTGATCTTTACCTGTTAGGCTCACTCATTCCGAGGCACCTGGCATTGGCCACTGTCGGTAGACAGGATACTGGGCTAGGTGGACCTTTGGTCTGACCCAGTATGGCCTGCCTTATGTTCATTAAGCTGAATCATCCAATGTAATTTGCATATATCCTGTTTTGGGACTTCCTCATCTTTTCCAAAAGTAGTGGGTCTGATTCTCATTTACACTACTCTGCTACTGCAAAGAGGCCTTTAAAAAGCAGTGTAAATGGATGTTAGTGTAAACCAAAATAAAAACACAAGTACTTGCTATACTATTAGTATATATGTTAGTAAATAGCAATATCAAGCCTTTAATTATATAAATTAAGCCTGATAATACCCCTCTGAGGTAGGTACAGGGAGCATTACTTTTCCCCATTTTGCACATAAGAAAATGGAGGCACAGAAAAGTTAAATGATTGGGACAAAACTTCACATAGAGGCTGATTCAGAGCCCATTGAAATGATTGGGCATCGTTCCAATGACTTTAATGGGTTTTGGTTTGTATGCCTAGTAAGTCAGTGACAGAGCCAGGAATCCTAAGCCAACATACAGAGCACAGTTTTTCCTAAGTTATAATGCCTCATATATAGTCTATCATGGTTGCTAACTGTCATACGGAAAATAAGCACCTCGATTTTCACATTAAGTCAAAAATCAAGCTAATCCCATTTCAAAACAAGGCCAAAAACAAGCCAATCCCTAAGAACCTCAACACTACATGACTAGATCCCTCCAGCATGCAGTCTGGGACTGTGGTGGGCCCACTGTTTACCCCTGATTCTCTCCCTGCTTGTTGCCTCTTGTCTCTGCTTGCTGAGAGCTGATCAAAATAAGAAGCAACAGGCACAAAGGCAAACAAGCAACAAGCTACAAGCAAAAAACTAGTCAACAAGCACCTCACAAGCCAATTAAGACAAAAGTCCAATTTCTGCATTTTTCCCCCCATGGGTTTGGCATGTCTGGCCTATATGTAGGTATTTTAAAAACTGCCTAATCACCATAGCATTT
Source organism: Dermatemys mawii (assembly GCA_007922305.1). NCBI lineage: Eukaryota > Metazoa > Chordata > Testudines > Dermatemydidae > Dermatemys > Dermatemys mawii. The sequence goes on along the minus strand of ML677335.1, from coordinate 11,428,662 downwards.
ATAGGAAAATGGGTGTGGTACAGTAAGTATTTTCAGTGGCAGCCATATAATGTGTGTGTGTGGGTTAATGGTGGGTATTAGGCACCAAAATATCTGTGTGAAATGTACCTGTTCTGTTCATTCATGGTGTTGTGGTGGCCGCAGTTGAAAAGGGCAACTTGAGTCAAGGAAGGATGCTTCCACTTTCTTTCTATAAATTGCTATATTTGGGAGTGGGGGAATTATTAATCTAATGGGCCCATAGTCCATGTTGAGGAAAGAATCATTTGAGAAGCCTCCTCTTTCCCCTTCCTCCCACTTTTTCTTGAGTACGCCAACCTTTAACTTGGGAGTTAAGAGGAAATTTCTCCTACAAACAGTTTATTCCACACCCTATTGCAGAGCTTCCTGCCTCTAACTCTTGAAAACCCTGGTATGGGTCACTGTCAGTGACAGGACACTGGACTAGGCAGGCTTTTGTCTAATCCAGTCTTGCAATTCTTATGTTCCTGAATCCAAAATAGTAACATTAACAGTAAATCTCTGCGTAAATTGGTGAGCTCACTTTTGGTGCCTCCTTGTGGCTGGATATGGTGTGGCAGCTTTCTGTCCACTGGGGTCTGCTGCTGCTGATTGCTCCACCACTGCAGTGGTCTGCATCTTCATGTGACTTGGCCCTCTATCCAAGTCACTTCAAAAGTCTCTCCCCTTCCAGGGTAGTCCATAAACAAAAAGCAAGGGGAGCTAACTCAAATAAACTAAGTTGGTGAGCAAGGAATGCTTCCCTCTCATTTTTCCCTGGATTTCCATGGACATGTTTACACAGCCTGCAACAGCAAGTCTTAGAGCCTATGTCAATGCATGTGTGCTTGCTCAAGGACTCTGAAAACAGCCATGTGGATGCTGTGGTTCAGGTTTTGAAGACCAAGCCCCTCTCTAAGCTTTTCAGACCCTAAACTAACCATCTACACTGCTATTTTTAGTGCCCTGGTGAAAGCCTGTGTCTGTTGATGTGGTCTCTTAGACTTGCTGCTGCAGGCTGCATAAATATACCCTATGAGACCTGATCTTGCTCCCTTTGAAGTCAATGGGAATTTTGCCACTGATGTAAAGGGGAGCTGGATTGGACTGTTGCTCTTATCCGAGATTATATCTGTGCTATTCAAAGGGCCTCCTTCAAGTGCATAGGAATCACCAAGGCCTTGTTGTGTCTTCCTGTTCCAGGATTAGCCACATTATAGCAAAATTGGGTGCATAACCATTAATATTTACACTATGAAATCTGGCTTACATCAGCTTATTTATTTGAAGGAAAGTGAGTTGGTCATGCTAATGGTCAGAATTAAACAAATTAGATCAGTTATGATACTATAATTTTATTGACAGAAGGCAGAGTATGGTGCAATACATATAGATGCCAGAGCTGCCTTAGAGAGTTTAAAAAAAACTCATTACTACTGTTGATTTCACACTCCATATTTTCTGATAAAGCCTTCATGGTTAACTTTAGTTTAAATGTTTTCTCTTTAGCCTAAATTGTTTTGTTTCATTCCACTAAGAAAGAATTGCTATGGCTGAACTGATCAAGATAGTCATGCAGCTGTCTGATTATTATGATTTGGTTTTCCTTTTAAAACCTTTGAAAGCAGTGAACACAGCATAGCCTCCACTTCGTGTAACGGCCATTAAATTGTACATGTCAAAAATGTTGTAAGTTGGTTGAGTAGCAGCATTCCCCAGGGGCATTAAAATATTGAGCCACCTCTGTCAGAACAGCCCATTCATTTATGCAAGCTAAAACTATTTTAAGAGTTCGTGGCTGTTTTCCCATGAATTACAGGATCAAGAAATGACTGTGCTTAAAATAGCATGTTAGAGCCATCTATTAACAATGCAAATTGCACCAGTTTGGCACCTGAATAAAAAAATGAATTGATGTTTGTTTTTCAGATATCCCAGTTTTGTTGATATGGTGGTAACACAAAAAAAAAGCTGTGTTAACTCAGTTACATATAATTTAACGACAAGTTAATTAACAGGATATGCACGTACACATCCCTCCACACTAGTTATCACAGAAAAGGTAGGTAAATCAAGGCTTCATTAGTTTTTTGGAGAGTTGTCCACCCTTTGAAACAGAAGAATGTAAGTGGGTGGGCCATCCTAAGCATATCTTGGCTTGCTGTGTCACCTCTGGGTTGCCCCACCTTTCCATCCCCCAACGGGGTGTCAATCAATCCACTCACATGAATCAAGGCAAAGAGAAGCCAAACCAAGCTACTCAAAAGAAGTGCGTCTCCTTTAATGAGGCCCCAAGGAAGGATCAAATGTAATAACAAATCAAAGACTCTTTCCTCAGGACCTAGGGTTCTGATTTGGCAAACTAGAAGTCCAAAACAAAGTCTCTCAGCCTGGTACACCTAGTCTCCTGCAGCTGGAGCAAGTATCTCCTTCTACAGACTGCTCAACTTTTAGCCTTTCCCCCATGCTCAACTTCCTCTTCTTGTTTAGGTCTGTTTGTAAGTCCCAGGCTAACCCTTAAAAGGGGAGTACACTCCTTCATGTAAAAGCTTATTTCATTTTATCACTGTGTGTCTTGCTTTTATGATATCTTTTGAGAGATAATATTGTGACATGAGCAAATAGAATATATTTTGCCATATTTATGTACAATGGCCAGTACCATAAGCTCCTAATCTCTGGGCTTGGCCACAATATAGTCCTAACAATAACAAATTCCTTTTTGGTTTTATACCTCCTCCATCATGGTGGTAGCTCCAGAAGATTAGCATGCAAGATAATCTTTATTTTTGGGGGCTTAGAGACTATGCCTACCCTTCTGAAGTCCGTAGTAGTTTTGAAGTTGACTTCAGTGGGTGAGGGACAGAGCTCCTTCTATTAAACACACACTTTTGTAAAATAGATGTAAGTTACCTTATAGATAACTCAAAATTGTCCTGTACGAACTACTGACATATGAATGCACCTTGCTATCAGTGTTGGGCATCACTGTGGTAATTGTTATTACTGCAACCCAGTTTGTTCATGAGATTTGTTCCAATTTTCTTCAGGGTTCTGTGTTGCAACTTGCCACTGCAGAGATGGCTGGTTTTATTAGTGAGAGTACCTGAAATATTGTCATTATTTTATTCACAGCTTTACTGAATTTATAGTGAATACCTAAAGAAATGGGAATCAAGCAAATCAAATTTAGTTTTTAAATTTAGGAAAAAACTCTTCCTTCATTGCATTCCTTTCAGCTCAGATAAGAAAATATGTCTCAAAGGTTGCTCACTGTCAGAAAAGTAACTATATAAAATGGCATCTCTATTTTGTGTATCATTGTCATACTATACACTGTTTGATTAATTTAATATAAACCCAAAACATTTTTATACGCTTAGCTCTGCAGACTCAATAGAGCAGTGGCAGAGAAAGGTGGATTCTAATCTTCCTTGTACATGATTGACAACATTTTTATCTAAATGCTGATATTTATTAGTTGCAACAGTGAAAGTGGCAGAAAGAACCGAGGTTGATTTTTCACATCCCAGGATTTGCCATGATGGCAAGTAGTAAAAACATCTTTTGACTTATAGACTGAGCCAGCTGGATCTGAAGTTACCGAAAGCATAAATTTGGAACTTAAGGCAGCCTTTTCCACAGTTATTTTCTCACTAGTTTCACACTTAAAACCCTTAGCTAAGTTATAATTAAGGATACTGAACTTGTCTGGAAAAACATAAAGATCCTAATTCACATGCTAAATCTTGTACTAAACACAAACTATATTCAGTAGACCAATTTATTAATGTAAATATTTTAGCAAGACAAATTGTGCTCCAACCCCAAGCAGCGTTCCTTTCTTTTTATGCTCAATAGCTCTGGCAATCTCTACAAGACCAACGGTTCTCACTAAACCTCAAGTGTTCCAACCCTTCACACAGAACTGTTAGACCTCACCAGAAAGAATGTTGAATGCAAGAACCTAAGGCTGACTAGACTGCCACCAATGTAACTTTGTTATTATTAATTTGCATTATGGTAGGACCAATAGACTCTAACAGATATCAGGGTCCCATTGTGTTACATGCTGCATGAACACACACCAAGAGACAGTTCCTTCCCCAGACACTTAGGGTGGGATTCACAAAATGATTTAGATGTTCCAGTCCTGAGCATCCTGGCACCTAACTTGGAGAAATCACCCACTGGAACAACACTGTGAGCCACAATCAGTTATGCACCTAAACTCCCTGTACAACACATGGGGAGAGATAGGTGGCTTAGCATGGTGTGTTTTGTGAATTGCATTTTAGGGAGAGAGCTGCCTAAGCTAGCCAGTGGGAGATAAGAGAGGGGTGCGTGCTAAGCCCTGCCCCTTTCTTGGAGTAGATGCCTCAGTCTGAGCTGCTGGGAGGTGCTTAGCTCTGTTTAGTGATCCACAGATGGGAGCCGATCTTCTGGAGTCAGGTGGCTTCAATGCCTAAGGCATTTCTTGTGGGAATGAGTTAGGCACTTGCTTTGTGCCACATAAAACAGTTGTGGGGAGGGCTAACCTTAGAGCTTTTAGTCATGTTGTTAGCGCACTCACCTTGGATGTGGGAGATGCAGATTCAATTCCCCCCCCCCCTGGCAGAGAGGGGGAAAGAATTTAAATAGGGGGTCTTCAACCTCTCGAAGTACTCTAATCACTGAGCTATGGGATATTCTGATGTGCATCTCTGTCTTTGTTGATGCTGTTTCACTGTGGATAAACAATGAAAGAGTGATTGATTGGAGCAGGGGTACTGGATGCTGGGTCTCCCCTTGTGGAAAAGAGTGTTGCCTGATGCTCCTAAGTGGCAAGGCCAGGAGCTGTGAAGCAGGGGGAAGGTGTAAAGTGGGGGGAAAGAGGGGCCTCTCTGGGTTTTAGAAGATCATGCAAAATATTGTTTAAGATGCTTTTTTTAATAAATGTAGAGCAGCAGAAAGTTATTTTTAAACCAACTTCAGCTGTGCCATTATTTTCCACCCTGCTATTAATGTTGTAGTTGCCTACTTTCCTACCCTCCACCATGCCAGAGCATCTTGGAAGACTTGCCTTTCTGTTATGCAACATCAGCTGCCAGTCATGTTGCACTAAGTTATGCACTACCACCTTTCAATCATGATGTCCCACTAGTTGTCAATTAGCTGTGATGTTTCACTATCTGTGTGCTGTTCTGCCCACAGGAAGGGGGTGGCAGGAGTATTTTTACTTCACAGTTCCCATGTGATTGATGCATTAGGCTACAGCTGGTCACATGACAGGCTTTAACAATACTCAACATTACCAGGCAGTCAGAACCAAGCACTTGCTGGTTTCTAACAAGAAGAGCATGCCTTTGAGCTCAGCTGTTGGAGCACTCACCTAGGGACTCAAGTTGTTATCTCACTAGAAATGTTAATTGAGGCATTAATTGGTATCCATGCTTGTTTATTTAGAAAGATATGTCTGATGGTGGCTCTGCTAACAACTAGTGAGGTACACCTTAGAGTTTAGAGCCACTACATTGCAACATTCAACCGAATGCAAACTTAAACTATACATTTTCAGGAAGTACACTTTTAAATTGGCTGAAAGATTTCCCCAAAAATAGATGGCATCACATTGCTCATGTTCATTCACATCTAAATCCTCAAAGGCATTTATACACAAACTGCTCTTTGGGATAAATTCTGCTTTCAGTTACAGTAGCATAAATGCACAGTGGTTCCATTGATTTCAAGGCTTCCTGCCTTTCCTCATTTTGACGTCATTGGAGTTAACTGCAGATTTGTCAATACATCAATATAAATACGTTTAGACCAGCATGTATTGTTTATAACCACAGTAGTGAAACTTGTGCATGTCACAAGACTAAGGGTAAAATTCTGCCCTTGGATGATCCTATGTAACACTTTAATCCGTGAGAGTGTATACATGTATTAGAGTTCAAAGTTTTGCCCTTTGAATTTAATACAGAATATATGTATTTAATAAGTATTTTAAAAGAAACTGATTTTTGGCTATTTTTGTTCTCTACCTTGTTTGGATGCTCAGCAAATCTTCACATCTGGACAGCACAGACTTCTATTTTAAAGCTAACAAATGCTATGTTGGTCTTATTAGATATTCCACCCTCGTCTGCAGCAGAGAGGATATTTATAGAAGCACGTCTTCATCGGCTGAGAAGATGAATGAAAGCACAGTCTGATTTTTCTCAAACAACAATAGAGCACAGATCAAAAAGAGCACATGGTTAATTTTAGTGTTCCATTTATTTATTTATTAACATGCATGTCAGCAGTGCCCTTTACCATTGTCCACTCTTGACATTTACACAGCAATAGTTTTTAAAGTAAACACTTTTGACATACAGATTAGACAATCCATTCAACTACAGTCTATTTTAGGATCATATCTTACAACTTAAATTTATAAAGTACAATACAGTGTTAATGTCTTTTGATCACAGAATATTTCAAGATCATGTAGTGAGGTACATTTTTTTAAACAGTGTCAGAAACACCTAGAAATGGTTGCTCTAATTGCCAGTTCAAGCACCATGTTAAGGTTAGATGACAATCATCTACTTTCCTAGAGCTGTTGCGCTTGACTGGGAGAAGATTTGGGAAATTTAGGTCATTCCTCTGATAAGTTCCAAGCAGGCAGATTCTTGTGTCTCTGCAGAGCCCTACTAAAGTCAGTGGAGTTCTATGCAAGTATGGGAAATGACCTGTGTCTCCAGTTTGGAGGACCAGGGACTTAATCATTACCAGCCCTGATCAGGCAAATTAACCTCCTAGAGCTGTATGCCAAGCTACAGATTATTATACCCATAGGGTTCAAATCCTAATACAGCACTTTAAAAAAGGATTAGATCTTTGAAATCAGTGGAAGTGAGAAGCCTAAATACCTTTGTGAATCTGAGCCCCAGTGTTAACAGATGAAAGGCTAGCTATTTTAAAAATAAGGGATATTTTCCCCTCTTAAATATGATCAATCACAATTACCTTATTCACAATATCGCAGCATTAATTTTCTAAGTTAAATAGTCAGTTAAACAACAAGATAGATTATAAGAATGGCCAGACTGGATCAAACTCCAGGTGGAACTAGCCCAGTATCCTGTCTTCTGACTGCGGCCAATGCCGCATGCCCCACGGGGAATGAACAGAACAAGTAATCATCAAGTGATCCATTCTCTGTGGCCCATTCCCAGCTTCTGGCAAGCAGAGGCTAGGGACACCATCCCTGTCCATCCTGGCTAATAGCCATTAATGGACCTTAAGCAATTAGTATCCCTCTCTATTTTTGTTTTGTTCTTGTTTTTGCAAACAGGTACAGAGCTACTTCCAGATCTCTAACAGTTAGTCAGTACATTGTCTCTCTTGTCACTGGATTTAATGTAACCAACTCAGATTATTCTCAGAGAACAGTTCTTCGCTATTAACATTGCTAATTTGCCTCTCTTAATTAGCATGGAGGTTCCCCTGGGTATCCTTAGATAATCAGATACTGTGTCAGTGCCCTTCCAAAAAGTAAACAGCACTGACTTTAACAATGGCTTCTTCTGCTCTGAGATCTTTATGTAAGACACTTTTCTTTTTTTTTTTTTAGAATTAATAAAAATATGGAGTTCTAAGTCTTGCACTCCACTTTGCTGACCTGTTTCAAAGGTTCTGGTTAGCAGTAATCCCTAAACATGAAGGGAGGGTAGACTCCAAATCCAGATTGCTTTTCTTTTTTCACTTTGCAAGGGAAATGTTAGATAGCAGTGAGGTCTGCTGGTGTGTATAATCTAAACTCTATGTACAAAGCAGGTGTACAAAATAAAATGTCAAAACTAGACCTGCTTCATTCATTTCCCTGACCTTCCATGCTAGACTGCAATCTTCTCATTCTTTAAAGTGTTTGCTGATAGACTCTTGACAATGAAAAAAATGTAAAAATATTTATTATAGCATCTCTAGAGATACAGGCAGCCAAACCCACCCAGACACACTCACTCAAAATTTTTCATTGTGTATGCCTTTCCTTAATAATCAATCCAGTATATCTTTCCTCTTGCTAGGGTGTAATAGTCCAGGTAGATACCAAATCTTTCCAGTATTCAAGCTACCTTCGCTCCCTCCTCTGTCTGATCTTTCCTCTACCAAAGCTCTTTTCTTCTTTTACATCCAGTTGCTAGGCCTGATGAGCTACAGAGCCCAGCAGCATGTTCTTCACACTCTTTAATCCTTCTGTGATCCTCCACAATTGGAAAGGAAACAGATGGTTGAAGTGGGGCCACGCAGGTAGATCCAAACATGCAGGTCTCTCACAGGCGTTGATTGGATATGTGATAGGTCAAGCAGAAATGTTCCTATAAGATTGTTTTTCAAAGTTTCGCATGGCACTTCAATACTTACATAGTTTTGTTTCCTAAAATGCAGTATGCACCACATTTAAAGCTTACTACAAAAGTAAACCTATAAGCAGCAACTTTATGTAGGCTCAGAACTCAAGCTGAACATGGCTAAAACAAAGCTTCTAATCTTCCCCGCTTCAAGCCCTCTTTGCAGCTACTTTTCTCAAGTTCCATGGGTAACACTACCATTGTGTGTTACTGTGACAGTCTGTGCCCGTTTATTCATTCCTTGCACACAATGTAATAATCTTTGTACAAAGTATACCTTGTGAGGTATCATTTAAAAACTCCTAATTTGCTGGTACTAATAAAATGTGCGTGGCAACACTGCATATAAAATAATAAGATTCCATGGTATGGTATTCTAATACATGTTCCAAGTTTGGGGAGTGGCCCAACCAGTTCCTCAGAGATAAGTGGCAAGCTGACACCTTAGACAGGTGTAAACAAGGCCAAAAGGGCTATCAACTGCTAAGTTGCTATATATTGGCAGGAGAAAGTACATGGGTGAAAAATTTACATTATAGCTAAGAAACAGCATAGAGTTCCTCTCCCAGGAGACTGCCAGGAGCCCTGCTCTTAGCTGGAGAAGCTTTTCAAGGGCTTGGCTATACTGGCACTCCTGGTACTCCACCTCCCCGAGACGATTAACAGCTGTTGCGTATTGGGTGAGACGCTGCAGCTCTAGTGTAAATGAGAAGTAATGTTACTACATTCTAATTGACCTCTGGAAATGCCCCATAATCCTCTTAAGTCAAGTGGCCTCTCTTCCCTTTGTTGTGAAATTGCTGCAGGAATGCAGAAGTGCCTTTTCAAAGCTCTGTTTCAGACAGTGGCTGCTTATCTGCAATGGGGCAAAGCAAACATTTATCGAGTGAATGAGAGGCAGGGAAGCTATGGGGGACTAAACTTACAAGATAGCATGCTGACACACTCTCAGCACTCCAAAAACCCACTCTCTCCCCCCACATACACACAACATACACCACCCCACCCCCTCATTTGAAAAGCACGTTGGAGCCACTTGAACGCTGGGATAGCTGCCCATAATGCACCACTCCCAATGCAGCTGCAAGTGCCACAAATGTGGCCATGCCAGGGCACTTGCAACTGTCAGTGTGGACAGACTGGAGCACTTTCCCTATTGCGCTCTCCAAAAGCTGGTTTAACCCAAAACGCTCTACAGCTGCAAGTGTAGTCAAACCCCAAAGGAGGAAGAGGACTATAAAAAGAAAGGCAAGAGACCCCAAAAGATCCCCCCTTTCTTTCTGCCCATGGCATTCATGACACCTGAAGAAAAAAGGAAGCATTGTTGAACTGGGGGAGGGATCCTAACTGAAAGACGTTCAGCCAGTAGAATTACTGAAACATGTGGTGAGAGGAACTTTGCTTTGAACTTACCCTAGTTTGTTAAGTTAGGCATCAGTTGTGTTTTTCTTGGAACCAATTCTGATTTTTATGCCTCATTAATTGTGTTCACTTGAAATCTTTTTCTTTGTAGTTAATAAACTTGTTTTGTTTTATCTAATCCAGTGTGCTTCATTTGGAGTATTTGGGAAACTCCATTTGGGTTAACAGGATTTGTGCATATAATTTCTATTAAAATGACAGACTTTTTTATGAGCAAGAAAAGATTGGGTAGTACAAGACACGCATTTCGGGAGGGGGCAGGGGAGGATCTGGCACTGGGAATATGTTGGTATGACTGTGCAGTGTGATTCAAGAAGGGCTTGTCTGTACCACTTATATAATATAGCTGGGAGTGAGTTACATGCTGGAGTCTGTGTGTGAGCAGACTAGAAGTGGTGGCTCTAGCAGCAAAGCAGTGTAAAGGACGCTTCAGGAAACACAGCTGATGTGATACAACTATTCATAAGTCTCTAGATTGTACCCTGGGCATGTCACAGTCACTGTAAGCTGTAACCTGGGCATCGTCTTCAATTTGGACCTCTCTCTATGTTCTCATATCCAGGTTCTATCTAAATCTTGCAGATTTTTCTGAATATCATCTCTGTGATCCTGCTTTTCTTATCCACACAATTAAAACACTCATCCGGGCTCTAATCTTCTTGTGTATCAATTACTGCAACATATTTCTGTATTGCCTTAACAAATGCAGTTGGGATGCACTCATATCCATTTAGAAAGTTGCTGTAAAGATCATTCCCCTCGCCTGTTGCTTTGATCACTGGCTCCCCCATCTCTGTTGCATCAAATATAAGCTGTGAGTGTTCACTTTCAAGGCCTTCACTGCCAATCCCCTCCTCACCTATCATCTCTCATTCTCTATCGGTCTGTCAATGCTCCTGTCAGATTGGCCCATGATATGATCTCTACGGTCCACATGTTACATCTTCAAACAAGCACCTTGTGCTGCCTCTCATGCTTCTGCTCACTTTGGGAGGCATTCATCATAAACATCCGCCAGGCTACCTCATTATCCACATTCAAATCCTTCCTCAAAACTCTTCTTTGCCAAGAGGCTACCAAAAAACCCCCCAAAACTGGACATCATTTAGATTACTGATGGGCAGAGACCACAGCCTATCATGCTGACCAATATTGTCTTACTGTTTCCTTCTTCTCCCCCATCTATCTGTATCCATCTGTTGTCTATTTTCTTACACTGTAAGCTTCTTGAGGCTGGGACTGTCTTTTTCTTCTGTTGTACAGTGCCTAGCTCTATACGGTTTTCATCCTTGATTAGATGCTGTAGTAATACACATAATAAATAACAGTAATGCCATCCAGCCCCCTATTACAAGGGTAGTCAATTATTTTGTATCAGGGTCCAAATTTCTTGGTCAAGGTCCAGACTCCAGAAAATAATTAAAATGATGATGATAATAAGGTAAATACAAATATTCAGGGTCCATTCAAAAGCATCTAGCAGTCCAGATTTGGCCCTCAGTCTGCCTATTGACTACCATTGCCCTTTAACATGTATCCGACCAATGTAAATATCTTCTTCCTACAAATGCCTCTCAGAAAGATAATGCTAGACTGAAACAGCACAAGCAGAAGGATACACCCATTGGAAGATGAATTAAGTTAGATCATTTTCCCTGGCTATCTGAACACATCACAAATTTGCATTACAGATTCTGGCATCCATGTCCAGTCACATTCTTAAACGGTATTTTGATCTGAAATGTTTCCTCACATTGTTTAATATTGTAAGGCCAGTGTCAGTTGTGTACGTGTATTCCACAGAGCATCTCTTTAACAATTATGTATTCATCTGGTCTGTCTTGCTTCCATTACCTTTTTCTAAAGTAACATGCAGCTCCCTTTGAAGCAGCTGGGTTAATTTGATCCCTCAGGAAGACATCATGCTATTGGTATTTTCAGTGAAATATCTTCATGTGATATTTCAGATGGGGGACACTATGGAAAAGAGGAGGATAAAGGGGAGGATTTGGGAATAGGGAACTAGAAGGAAACTATGGACATGATTCTGATCTTATCCCAGTCTATATGAGGAGTCTACCTATATGGCTCCTATCACCATAATATTAGAGTGCCTTCCAATTAGTCACAAAGTTCTCCTCGTACTAGCTGTGTGGGTTAGGGAAGCATTACCACCATCACCATTTCAGACACTGAGAACTGACTAAGCGAGATTAAGACCCAACCTCTCAAAGGATTATGCAGAAAAAATGGGAAGGGAATAGGGGGGAAAATTAGGAGAGAAGGGTGGTGAGTGAGATGGGATTCCCCTCCTTCTGTGGTCTGTAGACTGGCTTTCCATTCATTTCTGCCATCAGATCTCATCTCATTTACCTTCATTCTTCCCTGTTTTCTTCTGTTTCATCATTCCTTCCTTCCAATTCCTGTAAAAGAGCTGCAGGCAGGAAGGCAAATGCATGTTGCTTTGGATCCAGTCCCGCTGTTGCTATTTAAGTTGGCTTGTAGTGGAAAGCTCTCTAAGTAATGCAATCAGGTCAAGTGCATCTTTTCTTTGATGTACACATCCTCTGCCAACTCGTATAGTGTACAGCATGAGTTTGCTTTTGAATCTGTCTCCTGCATGGCAAAGATGTGCTGCAAGATCCAAAGCATTAACCCAGGGAAATTGCTGCCTGGATCAAATGTACCAGTCTGTGAGTCTGCAACTTTAATTCTGGAGTCTTAAGGGATTTTTTTTTTGTGATTAAACATGCAAGGACATTGTCCAAAATGTGTGTAGTTTTTAACAGCAATAGCTATCTAAGCTTTTGAAGCATCTTCTGTGAAAACATGTTTGTTTGTGTATTAGCAGCATCAAATGTTGTCAGCACTTCTCTGGAAACAGTGTTTGTTAGTTAACCAGTTAGAGCCTGAACAAAATATTGGTTTATGTGGGTTCCACAAAAATGACTGTTTTCAATTTTAAGGTAAACCAAAAGAGTCCAGTATTTTAAACTCTTTTCTGTAATACTGTTGGATGTGCAATCATACAAAGGGTGCATTTTGAATGTCTTCTAGTATGGATGGGAGCAAGAAACATAATCATGCTCTTTTCTTCTTGAGGAGCCATTTTGCCTTGGGTCTCTGTGTGGCAGCTAGAGAGATGAAGGTGGATCTGCTGAGAGTCCTGGTTTATACTATGAAATGGTTGGGAGGCAAAGCCTTCTCTTTCGAGCTCACTCTGGCTCACTCTTCCATAACTATTTGCCAGCGTATATGTGGGACACACCTTTAGGGTGAGACTGTTGTTTCTGTGACAGTCAGAGTCCAGACACCCCAAAGGGAGAGGGTCTGAACGCCAACAAATAAGCAACTGAATCAACTGATTGTATAGAATGTTGTTCTGTATAAATATATGTCAAGTAAAGTCTTTTATGAAAGCTTGTAATCTTCTGAACTTGATGATTCATGAAATCTGGACTTGTGTGCTTTTACCCTATACTACACAGATTTCACAAGGGAGACCAGCATCTACCGTATTTGGGATCCTGACCCAAAAAGGAGTTGCAGGGGGGATGCAAGGTTATTTTAGGGGTGTCACGGTATTGCCACTCTCACTTCTGTGCTGCCTTCAGAGGTGAGTGGATGGAGAGAGGTGGCTGTTGGCCGGGTGCCCAGCTCTGAAGGCAGCACCCTGCCAGCATCAATGCAGAAGTAAGAGTGGCAACATCATACCACGCCACCCTTACTTCTGTGCTGCTTCTGGCAGCGTTTCTGCCTTCAGAGCTGGGCTCCCAGCCAGAAGCTGCCAGTCTGCAGCTGCCCATCTCTGAAGGCAGCACCACCACCAGCAGCAGTGCAGAAGTAAGGGTAGAGGTACTGCAACCCCCCCTAAAATAACCTTGTGACCACCCCCCCACCCCCACAAATTCTTTTGGGTCAGGACTCCTACAATTACAACACTGTGAAATTTCAGATTTAAATAGCTGAAATCATTAAATTTACAATTTTTAAAATCCTATGACCGTGAAATTGACCAAAATGGGACTGTGAATTTGGTAGAGCCCTAGACATATGTATACAGATTATGAATGTATGCATGTGTATATGTGTAGAACATTATAACTGTAGGGTTAAATTAATCAGGAAGGGAGGGGCACCTTTACATAAAACTAACTGAAAGCAACTAGCATTGGCCTGCTAAACCCTGGGTTATGAGCTCAATCCTTGAGGGGACCATTTAGGGGTATGGGGCAAAAATCTATTGGATGATTTAATTGGGGATTGGTCCTGCTTTGAGCAGGGGTTTGGACTAGATCTCCTGTGCTCCTTTTCAACCCTGATATTCTATGATTAGGTGGATGAGGCACGTGACTTATGAGGAGAGGCTAAGGGAACTGGGCTTATTTAGTCTGCAGAAGGGAAGAGTCGGGGGGATTTGATAGCGGCCTTCAACTATCATAAGGGAGGGTTCCAAAGAGAATGGAGATAGGCTGTTCTCAGTGATGACAGAGCAATGGTCTCAAGTTGCAGTGAGGGAGGTGTAGGTTGGATATTAGGAAAAACTATTTCACAAGGAGGGTTGGTGAAACACTGGAATGGGTTATCTACGTAGATAGTGGATTCTCCATCCTTAGAAGTTTTTAAGGCCCGGCTTGACAAAGCCCTGGCTGGGATGATTTAGTTGGGGTTGGTCCTGCTTTGAGAGAGGGTTGGAATAGATGACCTCCTGAGACTTCTTCCAACCCTAATCTTCTATGGGATAGACCACACTACAGAGTGTGTGTGTGTGTGTGTGTGAAGAGGGGTTGACCTAAGATACGCAACTTCAGCTATGTGAATAGCGTAGCTGAATTCGCAGTATTTTAGCTTGATTTACCTGGCTGTCCCGTGGCGGTGAGTCGATCACAGCTGCTCCCCTGCCAACTCCGCTTACTCCTCTTGCTGAGGTGGAGTACAGGAGTCGATTCGGGGATCGATTTTTATCACATCTAGATGAGACATGATAAATCGATCCCCAATACATCAAGCGCTACCTGCCAATCTGGCGGGTAGTGTAGTCATACCATATGATTCTATAGTACGTGTATCAGTTAGGAAGAACTGCTTTAACAGTAGGGCCATGAAAGTTGGACCAATACTACAAGGCAGGTTTTAATAAGTGTTTCACTTGTGGGTCAAAGCCAGAGTTCAGGTTGGAATTAGGCCTATGTCTGAACTTCCCTAACATTCAGAGGGGGTTAGTCTCAGTGTTCCATCATGGGTCAGTCTCTAAATCAAACAGTCTGCTATGGTCAGAAGTAGGTAAGAGGTCTTTAAGAAATGATTCTATCTGCTGAGGTTGGTTGATACTAGTTAGCCAGTGCTTGATAAAAGCGTTCCACAACTAAGTAGATTCTTCTAGGTCAGGGGTGAGCAAACTATGGCCCACTGGCCACATCTGGCCTGCAGGACTGTCCTGCCCAGCCTCCTGAGCTCCTGGCCGGGGAGGCTGCCACCAGCCCCACCCCCATGCTTCCCCCTCCCCTGGAGCCTCAGCGTGCCGCGCAGGCAGCACTCTGGGGAGCGGGACAGTGTGTCTGGCTCCATGTGGCTACCAGACATGCTGCTGAGTGGCGTGGTAAGGGGGCTGGAGCCAGGGATTGCATAATGGGCAGGGAGTCACAGGGGGCAGTCTGGGAGCAGGTGGGGTTGGATGGGGGGGTAGGAGTCCTGGAGGTCTGTCTGGGGCTGGGAGGGTGGATAGGAGTCAGAGCAGGGGGGCTTACATAGGGGTTGGGGTCCCCAGGGGGCATGGAGGTGGTTAGAGGCAGGGGATTTCGGGGGGTGGGGGGTGGGGCTGGCAGGGGATGAGGAGCAGGGGGAATCGGATGGGTCAGGGATTCTGAGGGGGGCAGCCAGGGAGCAGAAAGTGGGTGGCGGTCAGATAGGGGCAGGGCCAGGCTGTTTGGGAAGGCACAGCCTTCCCTACCCGGCCCTCCATGCAATTTTGCAACTCTGATGTGGTCCTCTGGCCAAAAAGTTTGCCCACCCCTGTTCTAGGGACTTCAGTAAAGGTGCTTTTTTATTTCCACTAAAATTCTTCAGCTGTAACCACAGGCACACCATTCTGAGCTTCTGTACAGTCTCACATGAGTTTTCACATTTATGAGCTCCTTGCTAAAAAATGTCCTGAGACAATATAACACAATGGACCTGAAGTGGCATCAGGCTTTAGTTCGGTGGCACTCCCCACTTACCAGTAATGGAATCTGTCCATGCCTCCCCTCCCCCTTTACTGCACAGCCAAGGCTGCTTCAGCAGCAGATCTTGTGCTGAAGGTGGAACTGGGGATGGGGGAGGAGCTGGTGCTAGAGGTGGAGCTGGCCTGAGCGCAGAGAGGGGATGAGGGCAGAGTTGGGCTGGAGGCGGAATGGAGCTGTAGCTAGGACCAGAGCTGGATTGGGAGCAGAGGCGGGGATTGGATGGCATCCCCCCTCCATGGGGCTGCTCCAGACTTCTCCATGTGCCCCCTGAATGCTCCGCCGCATTTCCCTGGAGTGGTACACCCCACCGTTTGGGGACAAATGCTTTAGTCCTAGAAAAGCGCCTAGCGGATAAGGAGCCACGTAACCATTGCATTGGGTAGATACTGACTGCACTTGCTGAGTTTGTATAGAGCAGTGTGGGCGGTGTCTGGTAAGCAATAGCGGGGAAGCTATACTAATTTAATTACAATTAATGCATAGGCTGCATGAGCTCCTTACAATCAGGATCAATTACAAGCCCTGCATGAGTTTCTTATGGAAAACTTCTTTAAAAACCAATTAAAGTTGCTCAAATGCAGATACCACTATCAAAGCCAGAAAATCACTGAATCAGCCATCACCCGACCCTTGCAATCCACAATCCTAAATTTGCCTTCTCCACAGCACCTCAGTCACAGCTACCATCCAACACATCCCTTCCTTCTCTGTTACAACTTTCCAGTAGTGAGTGAACAAATTCACTCAGTGTGTATATATATAAACAATATTGATGTATGTGTGTATATGTATGTGTGTATAATTATATATACACACATACATGTATATAAATCTATGTTTGGCAATTTTTATTTATTTATGAAATAATTTCCTAATGTGCTGAGAATGTTTTGTACTATATTTTGCATAAACAAGGATGGTTAGTAATGTGAGGCACTGATAGTAAAGGGGCACTGTCCAATTGAAATATAGGCATATAAAAAGTAAGTTAAAAGTAGTTTTGGGTATTGAAAAGTCCTCCTGCCAATTTATGTGGTTTTGCAATCAATTTTTCCTATTAAAATAACAAGTTTGTCTCTCCCTGAATTCACATAACAGGGGAAATTTACTATCTGATTTACTATACAAGGAAAACAGTGAAACTCACTGTTCACAAAGTGTTGGGAAATGCACAAAGTAAACAACAACAACAACAAAACAACAATGGTCTTTTAGTTATAGTAACTTCAGATGTTCAAGAAGAAATACAATATTTATGTTGAATTTAATGAGCTGCCTTAAAATAGTGGGGATTGCCACATGTCACTATTTTCCAAAACAGAGGCTTAGTTTTTGGCTATCAGTCAGTCCCTGGCTTTATAAGTACCTACTCACAAGATTTAATTGGTGCGGAAAAAGTAAATCTGCTAGTCTAATATGAAAACAATTCTGGTGCTCTCTTGTAATGTTATAGTGGTGATGACATTGCATTCAATAATTAGTGCATAATTAGTATATTTTTACTATATAAATAGCCTTTAAACATATAATTAAAATCAACAGAATTTATACAGATATTTTGATTTTTTTTCCTATTCATTAGGATTTGGATTTTCAAAGGGGCTCAGTGCTAGCCTACACTGGCTCCCATTAAGTTGTGCAATTGATATCAATGGGAGCAAAGTTAAGACAATGCTAAGGGCTTTTGAAAATCCCACCCTAAAAGATTTTAGGGACCACAGGTTCATTTAATGGCGGGGCTCGTGGCCAGCTGAGTACACATTGACTAGCCTTGGTTCAGACACAGGTTTGTAGCACTTTCCCTACTAATGGGTGGAAGGAGCAGATCTGCTGATTCTAGCCATCAGTGGAATGTCACTCTGAATTGTCTATATTTACTCCATTCCTGGTGAAGGCCCCATCTCAAAAAAGATATTATAGTTGGAAAAGGTACAGATATGGGCAAGGGAAGTGATTGGGGTATGGAACAGTTTCTGTATAAAGACAGATTAAAAAGACTGAGACTGTTCATCTTAGAAAAGAGACTAAGGCAGGATATGGCAAAGGTCTATAAAATCATGAATGGTGGGGAGAAAGAGAACAGGGAAATGTTATTCACCCCTTCACATAACACAGGAACCTGGTCACCCAATGCGATAAATAGGCAGCAGGTTTAAAACAAACATAAGTACGTACTTCTTCACACAGTGCACAGCAATCCTATGCAACTTGTTGCCAGGGGATGTTGTGAAGGCCAGAAGTATAACAGGCTTTAAAAAAGAATTAGATGAGTTCATGGAAGATCAATGGCCTTTAGCCAAGATGGTCAGGCATGGACCTCAGTGGTCTAAGTGTCCCTACATCTCTGACTGCCAGAAGTTGGGACTGGATGACAGGAGATGGATCATTGCCTCTGAAACATCTGGCACCGGCCATCGTCAGAACACAGGATATTGGATGAGATGGACCATTGGCCTTTCTTATGTTCCAAATTGTGTTTTGATAGTGTAGTGCTTTGGCAGGCAAGTAAGCTGAGAGAGAAACTAGCTCCAGAGATTATCACAAGTCTCCCAAGAATCTTTAATTAATTAAGTGTCCATTAATTAATAGTAATTATCTGGAGAAGAACACTTCTTGGAGAAGTGACCGTCCAGCTTCCTAACAATACTTTGCTGCTAAATTTAAAGAAGCAAAGTTGCTAATTCCTGACCAGTACAAATGTCTGAAAGAAATTAATCTTTATATTCTTAGTTTTCATTCTGACAGCAAGGAACCTTTTCTTAGGCTTCTTAAAGCACATCCGTGATAAATCACTGGCCCAGAGTTTGTTATAGGATCTTATTTCTAACCATATATTTGAGGTGCATTCAGTCAGTTTGCATTTTTCCTGATTTAATAGCATGCTGGACTTATTTTCATTTTTGATAGTATTTTTCTTGCCATTTAAAATCTGCTTTCTATTCTGTTCTGTTGGCCTTTATAAGTATTAAAAAAGGAAAATAACTAGAACTATTGTATTAGAATAATGATGATGAGATGCAAATGAAATGAAAGGAAGAAAATCCAGAGATAAAACTGTTGTGACAGGATATTTGCACCCCATATGGTATAGCTGGCATCCTACATATATACATGGTATGAGGAGTGGCATGTGTTTGTTTCTCTGAGCATCTTTGTACTTCATCCGTAATGTTGTTTATATATAGTTTTTAGTATTCAGTTAAGCAGCGAAGAAGAAAAAGATCAGGGCTAATTTCTCTGGTTTAGAAGCAAATTAATGTTTTACGACTTGCCTTGTATTGCCGAAATGTTTTGGCTTCCACCACATTTTGATCATGCCTATGCTGAGACTTCAATCTGTAATCTAGGGTTTTATTCTTTTCTGTGCCCTCTCAAAATGAGGGCCTCATGTTTACTATACCTCTACTCTGCTATGTTTACTCAAATAGGACCTAATTCAGTGCCTGCTGCAGTCAAGGGAAAGACGACCATTGATTCCAATCAGCGCCGGCTCAGGACTTCTGAGAAATACCTTATGCTTTGGCTTTAGAATTCAATGATGTGGCTGTTCATGCAGTAACATACTATTCACTAGGAACAAGGGCAACAGATTCAATATCACATATTAATTAGTTAACTTTCTTTATTCAATGGTCGTAAAACAGAGTAGTGACATGTTTAAAAAAAGAGAGACCGACTGATTTGGAATTTTTATTTACAACAGTAAGTACTTACTTATCTTAGTAGTTTCATTCACTGCAATAGTGCTACTCGCAAAACTGCTCACATGTGGAGTGTTTGCATGATCATGATTTGGATTTCTGTATAGAGTAACAATCTGAAGTCTCCCTTTACAAGGCTTTAGCAAGAGCATGCAGGACATCTTGTTACATATTTCCCTTCTACCTTTGCATGATTTTGTACTCCTATAATCAATTAAAAAACTCCATTCATAGTAGTAGCAGTAAGGGACAACTGTAGTAATCTTTCCATTCCAAATAGTCAATATTTGTGGTGGAAAGAGCTAATAAAAATCTATCATCCATTGTTAAACTGTTCACTTCATAAAAAAGATGTTAGCCATGCTCTGTGATGTACCTTCAGCACAGACATGTAGCTGTCCATTTGAACTTATGGATCATATTCTAACTCGTGTGTAGAAAAGTCTATGGCAGATTGCATAAGATGAGCAAGTCTTGTTAACTTTTTTAATTTCAATACAGACCCTTTATTAAGATGAGCACACTTTTTATAGCATGTTGTACAAGGTAAAGTTGGAATAAAATGCTGTATTAGGAAATACTCAAAATTATTAAAAATAAATACCTTAGGATCCTTGTCACAGCGTGAAGACTCACTTGGCCGCGCCTCCTGCTGGTTGACCAGGAATTAGCTCTTTCAGCTCAAAGTGCCCTCTGCAGGCCGGTGTCTTGCTGTCCGCTGGCCCCGTGTCCCTCCCGAACCATGGTGCTCTTTTTCCTAGGGTGCTGCCCCCTGGCAAGACCCTCACACTCTGCCGCTGGGTCTCCCCTCCCTGGAGAACCCCCAACCCTCTAATCCCTACCTTACCTCAGTCTAGGGCTACTGCTAGTCATCATCAAGCCCCTGCACCCTGGAGCAGACTGCAGTGTAGAAGTGAGTCATCATGGGCAAGAGGGGTTTGGACCAGCTGCCTTTGCCAAGCCCCCAGTACCCTCCGTAGGCCTCACTTCAGGCCTGGAGCCTGGGGCGTTGCTAGGCTGGAGCTCCCAAGTTCCATTGCCTATTCCCCCAGCACTGTTCCACTTCAGGTACCCTGTCCCGCAGGCAGCCAGGCCCTGCTCTCCCTCCCAGCCTGGAGAGAGAGAGACTCTTCTGCTCCTACCTGTAAGCCCTTTTATAAGGACCTGCTGCGGCCTGATTGGGACTTGGCCCAGCTGTGTTTCTGTGTTTCCCCAATCAGCCCAGGCTTGCTGCTTTCTCCCAGCAATCACCCTCGCCAGGGTTGTCTTACCCCTTTTATTTTAGGAGCAGGGTAGGCACCCTACTACAGTCTTGCAAAAGAGCAGCTTCTCTCAGCAGTCACTTGTGGTAGCAAAGTTCAGATCTAAACATGGAATCCTGTACTTCTAAATATTGAAATCTAATGGATGGCAGACTATGTGATTCCTAACAGAGGTAACTGAAGTTCTTTAAAAACACACAGTTCCAAGTGTCTGTACACTTTAAAATAAAAACTGGGCTGCATAACAACATTAATTCACTAATTGGACACTGATGAGCTCAGGAAGTCATCTCCACGAGCACAGTGGAAGAGGTCATTTCTCTCTCCAAAATTGATTTCCCTCTCCCCTATTCCTCCTCACTTAGCAGTCATTGAACCTAATTCATAGTTGGAATAACTGGGTGAAAGTTCCTGATGGTCAGTCAATTCTATGGAGACAGCGTGGTAGAAATAGGGTGACCAATGTCCCGCTTTTATAGGGACAGTCCTGTTATTTGGGGCTTTTTCTTATATAGGTTCCGATTACCCTCCACCACTGTCTTGATTTTTCACACTTGCTGTCTGGTCACCTTAGGTAGAAATTACACACCTGATGTAAATTGGTAAGGAAACAAGTGTACAAGCAGTGGCTGTATATGGTAAAGTAGTGAAACTTTCACTATTCAGTGAACAGGCATAATTTAATACATTCCAATGGAGTTAAGACAGAGTAGGGGCAGCAAGAAAACTCACAGGAGAAAGTGAGATAAAACAAGCTCTTCATTGTATATTACACTTTCCTCTTGGCTGATTTTCATTAGGCATTCTCCCCTGGGAATATGTCACTCTTTTTGCATACTCACAATATGCCAAATCAATTCAAGTAAGTAACTCTGCATCACTTTGTACACCAATTTACATCTGTTTCTAATCAGCTAATACCCAATGTTTAACTTCACCACATTAACTTCTTAGTACAATTCAGGCCATTGAGGCAGACCCATGCATGAAGAGTCCCAGAAAATAATTACCAAAACCCCAATTAACAAGTGCTGGGAGAAAAATGTTGGGCCGATTTCTGTACTGTTACACTAGTGCAATTATGTCCTGGAGGGTACAATATGGCTCAGTAATGCTGTTTTATGAAAGGTCACAGTTGTTAAGGCACTTCTATAGCAATGAAATCTGCTTTAGTACTGTAGTTAGTAAACAAGAATATGCTTCATTTCCACAGGGCTAATGTTCATTTTCATAACAATCTTTTCCATTTCCTGATAAGGCAACTACTTTCTCTGGGACAATAACAACTTTAGACACCTCTTTTCTGTATCATATCCTAAGCTTGTCAGGTATATTCTAAAGAATGTGATATGCATAAAATTTGAATCTACATTTGGGTTTAACCAAAGGTCCTCTAATACTTATTAATGGCTAGATTCTCAGAGCCCTTCCTGGACTGAGTAATGATTGCTCAGGTATACAGCAACTTTGCCCACAATAGAGAAAGTGGGGACTTCCTGCTTGATGCTCCTCCCTGCCAACAGGTAGGTGGGAGGGTTATGGAGTGGGAGGAGCCGTGGCTCCATCTCCCACCAGCCCACTCCTTAGCTGGAATAACTGTCTGGGGCTAGAGGAGGAAAAGAAGTAAATTTCTGTTTAAAAAAGGGTGGAGTAGCTCACCCTCTTTTTTCCCCCAGTCCCTAGCGAAATGGGTGGAGGAAATGAATTGCAAACTTGCAAGAATAGATTGTAAAGTTACAATACAGCCAAGAGTCTGAGGCATTGTCAGGATTTCCTTCGCATGTTATTTCTTCAGCTTATCTTGCAGCCCTTTAAGCTGTATTGCAATTGCTGTCACTTGTGCAGGAGTCAGGATGATGAACAAAGGCTGTTGGCTTGTGACTTGATTAGGCCATGTCTACGCTTGCAGAGTTTTTGTGCTGTCAGTTTCACCAGTGAAAGAAAAGCACTGGTTTGTGTACTCACTTAATTCCTCAGGTGTCAGAGAGTGCTTACATTTGCAGCCCTTTCATTGCCCATGAGAGCAGCGCAGTGAGGTCAGCTTTCCCACCGTGCAGCTCTCTCCGTTTTGATGATGGGTCTTGTGGGAAGGACAGGGGGTGATTGCAGGGCATCCTGGGTCCCTGCACAGCCTCCCCTTCTCAAACACTGATCAGCTCCAGTAACTCAGCATTGTTCCAAGCAGGGGATTGTTTGCTCCATGGAGCAGCCATTGTCACCTGGCCAGATGATAAATGAGTACTTGCGAAAAAAACAGGAAGGGGAGTTTCAAAGTTCCCGGGCTTTACAGCAGGAGGGGTGAATGTCTGTTAACATGTGTCAAAGCAGCAGAGCTGCTGGCTAGAATGGTCACCTAGGCATTGTGGGATATCCTGCAGAGGCTAAAAGCTGTGTAAACAGGAAGAACGTGTCTTCACTAAATAATTCTGAGGATCTGGATCTTAGAAAGTCAAAGCCAATAGTGGAGGATATTGCTAGCACTTTGGGGACTCAGTCCCACAGGGTGTTGAGCAGTCTAGCCCCACAACAGTAGAGCACTTAAGCACATACTTACGTGTAAGCAAATGAGGATTCCCACTTCAAGACATGGAGACTACTCAGCTGCTTACAATTCAGCATGTTTAAGAGTTTTGTTGTAGTGGGGCCACGGTGTTCAACACATTGTACAGCTGAGCCGTAGGAGCCGAGACACAGCTGAAGAAATACAAATACTTATTGTTGGACATAGTTCCCGCTATCAAGGGGAATCCCACTGAAGTCAGTGGGGCTACTTATAGTATGTATACTCTGTGTCCTGGAGTGTTTGCTGAAGGAAGTCCAGAGCACTGTTCCCTCTAAGCTGTGAGCATGCGTGCATGCACACAGATCCTAAACCCCGCACACACAGCAAAACACCGTGCGCACAAAAATTTGCACAGAAGAAATTTTTTGCACACACGGCCTGTCAAAAATTAGAGGGAACATTGGTCCAAAGGTACTGTTAGGTTGATTGTGAAAAATGCTACCATCTCTATTAACAATTTCATGGATTAGTTAATTTTTTTTATTTATCACCTAGGGATCCAATTGTAATACATTGTTAGGCTGCTCATTTTCACAGTTAGTGACACTGATGTGTCTAAAGCCTGGAGCTGGAAGCTATTGTGGAGGATGTTAGAGAATACCCTAAAAGCTATCACTCATTGTTACTATAGCAACACAACCCACTGCATTCACTGTGCGGGAGTGAGCTGGGAAAAGGGAAATGCTGCCTATGACAAGGTCCTTAGAGTTTCAGAGATCATGGCTGATATAATTAGAGGGATTTGTGCCCATTATTTTATCCCCAAGACCTACAGGAGTAAAAGGGACTCTTGTTGCATGTAGCAGTTGTGCAGCTCTGATCTGCTTTCCAAATTGGTTCCCTTGCTTTCAGCATGTTTTACATATATCCTTACATTTGTGTATTTAACCCTTTGTTCCCTTTATAAAACACAGACAGGGAGATCAGCAGGGCAACAGAATAGTATGAGTGCCTGCAGCCTAAGGGGATAGCAGAATCTGCCTCTCTCAAAAAATCTA
The DNA here is from genome assembly GCA_007922305.1 of Dermatemys mawii. Classification (NCBI taxonomy): domain Eukaryota; kingdom Metazoa; phylum Chordata; order Testudines; family Dermatemydidae; genus Dermatemys; species Dermatemys mawii. Next base: position 11,404,111 of record ML677335.1, on the reverse strand, counting down.
TTAAATTCCCTCCCCCGCCCCCCAAAAATAAAAGTCAGCACAGGGTATTTCATTGCAAAGAGAGAGAGAGAGAGGAATTGGGTACAGGTTATGCTGAACAAGTGGAACTTCATTAAACCCTATACGCTGCTCTTTCTATGTGTCTGAGTTGCTTCCAGCCTAACTCCCCATGTTCCAAGTTCCCATGGTGTCCAGTCAAGAACAGTCGCTCCAGGATCCATGGGCCTTCTGACTCCATGCGCTACTCAAGATATATAGAGGGGGATTTTTTTTATTTTTGTTTTTAAAAAAACACATTAAAAAGAGTGTTTCTGGCTCACAACACAGAGAGACCTCTCAGACTCCAAGGGAGAAATGCCAGGACTGAAAAAGACCACATGGCTACCAAAGTGGACATCTTGGAGTTATTTCCATAGTTAAGGCCATAAGAGATGATCAGATGACCAAGCTTCTAGAAGTCAAGGAGGAAGTTCCTGACTTGGAAGAGGTGAGTCACTGTGCTAGAGATTGGCCTAAGAGAAACAAGTGAGAGAGACAGAGTCGCATGATGCTGATGGAAAACAAAGAGCAGTGCAGTTTAAGTGAGATGACATAGAACACAGTAAGAAGAAACATCAGAATTAACAGAATGCCTGAACACACTGCAGGAGGAAGCTCAATCCAGTATGTAAAAACTTCAGTTGTGGACTTGTTACACCTGAGCTTGCTGGTGGAGGTAAAAGTGGAGAAAATGCTGTTCACCCGACTAGGGCCTTGACAGAGAGCCAGAGATCTAACTGTGAAATTTTATGATCAGCAGAAAAATTAATTATGAATAAAGCCAGAGAACAGTCAGAGCTCATACTCAAAGACCAGAAGCAGTAACATTTCCATGACCTCTATGCCCTAACTCAGGCCTGCACAACTCGGAAAGCAGTGAGGGCCTTATTACTGCAAAAAAACCTAGCTGCGGGCCGAAAAGCTCCGCCTTCGCCCCACCCCCATCCGCTTCCCCCCACCCCACTGCTTGGCTTGCCCCACCCCTACTCACCCCCCGCAGGCCGCACAGTGAGCCCGTGCGGGCCACATGTGGCCCCTGGGCCACATGTTGTGCAGGCCTGCCCTAACTTAAAAAAAAAAATAAGGCTGGGAGAAATTACAGCAGCGCTCAGGAAGGAAGATTCCTCTGTAGAAGCAGATTTCTATTCCAACTCTCATTCAGCTTCTAAAATCAGGATTGTGCAGTAAGAGAGTTTAAACAAGGAAAAAATACACTCCAGTCATTCGGGATAGAAAGCCAAAACTCAGAGATGCAAGAGGATACTCCAGAGGTAGTAACAAAGGATACGCTGCTGGAAAACTGCGGACAGATGGTGAAACCCAGGAAAAGGAAGATAGGAAAAGACAAGACAAATGCCTCTAGAGACTACACTGGTAATAGCAGAGGTGAAGCGGAACAAGGTGGAGGTGTAACCTAAAAATTAACCAGAAAGGACTTTTGGGGAGTCACCAAGAATGACCAGTAATTATGTTAGTGTTATAAAGAAAATAGTATGATTTGTGCTTTAATTGGAAATGATAGCTGTATTCTGTATCTTAAGAAATAGTGACAAAAAAGGAAGTAAGGGAGGAAATGGGTTTTGGAGGTGGGGGCAGCGGGAGCGAGGAAGGCCGTATCAGTTTGGGGGAAATACAGGGAGGTTGGGAAGAGCTCGTATGGGTTTGTGTAAATCCTTCCCATGCAACTCAAATGATCAGGTGGTAATCTATCCCTGTAGGTGTAGGTTAAGGTCCCATTAAGTGGAGAATGTATCTTCTTTGGATTGCTAGATACGTTGTCCAGTTGTTCTTGGGAGGCGAGGGGAAGTACTGGGGTTTAGGGTTAAACAAAGAATAGTCATTTGGGGACTGATTTATATGCTATGTTAGTTTAAATGCAAAAATAAAAAACTAAGAGGAAAGGAGGACTAGGGAGGGAACTGGTGAGAATTAAAACCAGAAATAGCTATGCAAGTTTACAAACAGAAAATTAAGCCATATTCAAGTGCACAGTTGCACATACAACATAATTAGAAACAAGAGACATAGTCTGAACACTTGTATAGTCAATCATACAGCTAAAGAATCACAATAATTTCAAGTTTTTCAATAAGCTAAGTAGCTATTCTCTACAACTCTTCCTTTTCAAGTAACATTTTTGAATGTCAAAAGGCTAAATAAATGCCATTAAAAAGGAGGAAAACACCTTAAAACCAACTCTGATTTTACTTCAAGAAACTGATTTTCAGGAGGGGCAAATTGTAGACATAATGGTAATTGGTTTCAGATGACTTTTTTCCACACACACTAAAGAAAAGAGGAGGGGGCATGATATTTGCTAAATACATAACTTTTCAGGTTAATGATCAGTTTAAGGATAAAGAGTTTTATCTTTTTTATCTTTTATCTTATTGAAGGGCACAAATGCTGAGTTATTAACAGTGGTCTCAGTGTATACCCCCAACCAAAAGCATAAAGAAAAAAACACAATTAAATTAATAAGGACTTCTTTAAAACACTGCAACTCTTTGGGAAAGTGGAACTTATACTTGGATGAGACTTCCAGTTGCACTCTTATTCCTTACTGGGACAGACTGGATTAAAAATAGGGTGGATAGGGAAGCAGGTGCAGCATTGTCTTTTCTGTGCCAAAAATTCAGGCTGATTGTTGGAGAGAATTGCATGCAGGAAAACAGGATTACACATTTTATTTACACCATCATCAGTTATACACTAAAAAGATTGAATGTTAATCTCTAAATCCTTAATGAAGCAGAGAAAGGTCTGCAGAAATTGACACCATTACATGGTCAGATCATGCACTTTTTGGAAGTAATATTGACAGCTGGGATGTATCCTAAAAACACTTTTGGAAAATGAACTGCATACTTTTTTCTCTGAGACAGAGCCGGGACTGCAGCAATTCAAGAGGACATCATCATTTCTGAAAAGATTGAAGAAGCACACTATAAAAAGAGGGCTTCTCTGGGAAGTGTATAAGCAATATTTAGAGGGGCCAATTGATAAATAGGGTCTCTCAACTAAAAAAAGACAAAGCTCAAGAATAAATTAAAACTGGAAAGGGGAGAAAAAGGTTAAGACGCATAAAAATAGGTTAAAAAGTATACCAATTCACTAATATTCGGGGGAAGTTGCATATGTTGATAACAAATACCACTGAAAAAGCCCTTAGTGTTACAATGGAGATCTTTTATGAAAAAAGGGAAATAAATGTGGAAACTTTTAGCTTGAAAGTTTAAAAGGATTCAAGAGCAATATATTATTCCACCAAACAGAAACAAGCTGCAAAAACTAGTTATGCACTCCAATGGATGCGTGCTACTTTTAGTACATATTATTAAAAGTTCCATATCTCAGATGCTCCAAGCTCTAAAATTATTCTAAAATATCTGGAAGAAGCAATCTTGCCAAAGATAAAAATGGTTGAAGAATTTTTTAGATAAAGAAATCTTAGAAGTAATACTAAGTATGAAAACTGGTAAAACTTAAGCTAAAAGTTCTAGCTGAATTTTGCAAGATATTACAGGATATTGGGTCCCTTAGGAGGCAGGTGAAATGTTGTTTTGTTAGGGGATGAACTTCTACAACCAATGAAAGAAGCTACTGTGGTGGTTCTCCCTAAAGCTGGGAAGAGACTTTATCTTATTCAGCTCTTGTAGGCCAGTATCACTGTAAAATTATGTCAAAATTTTCAAAAATGTTAGGAATGGTACTAGCCAGCCAGTTGCAGTCCCTACTCTCAGGTTACATAAATCCATGTCACACTGGTTTAATTAAGGATCAATAGATATTAAACAATATTTGGGAAGTACTTGGAATCATCCATAATGCTAGATCCAGAAAAGAATTTTTTTGAAAATCACTTGATGTGGAAAAAGCTTTTATAGAGTGGCACTTTCTGTTCCATGTCCTGTCTCATATGGACCTGCCCCACAGTTTCTTAAATGGGTAACTGCTCTTTACACCAACACAAAAGCAGCTGTGAGAGTTAATGGGGTTAATCTCCCTTGTCTGAGTTACACAGAAAGACAAGGAGGGATGTTCATGGTCTCCTTTACTTCTTGCACTACCATGGAGACTTTTGCACTGAGAACATGGAACAATGACTATCACAGAATAAACCTCGCAGGAACACATCAAAATAGCTTTACTTGCAGATGATATAATATTTTAATTTAAACCCAGTATTTCCCAAAAGTTAGTTTCTAAAGAAAAGCACGATTTTGGGACAGTGTCTGGATTTAAAGTACATGACACTAAATTATATGAGACCTGTCAATTCTAATCTCAGACGACCTGGAAGAGTTTTGTAATTTAAATGTCAAACAAACAGATTTGTGTATTCTCTGGTTCTTCCTCCCCATCCCTTCAGTTGTTTAGTTTGTGCTTTGGCCAGATCTTTGCATTTCATCAGTGTCACCATTACCGTGTATATCTAGTCATAGAAAACTTTCCCCTTTTCTGTGTGCGCATTTTCCGATGTAGCTATGTGGAAATGAAAGACTTGTTCAAAAAGTGGAAAATTTGATTGTAAAAACCAACACTAATTGGCGGGGGGACTCTTTAGCAAGCATAGGATCTGAAAATGACTTTTAATTAGTTTTTTAAAATTGACTAGATTTCAAATTGATGGCACCCTTTTAATATCAGAGTGCTTCAGATTACTGAAACTTCTTTGGTTATACAAAATATAATAGAACGTTCCCTAATACATTAGGAAGTATTATCATTAATTAAAGTTGTGCAATTATTTTGCCAATTGTAGAACATTATGATATTGGTGATGCATTATCCTTTATTATATCTTTATTAAGTTGTTCATTTGTGATTACAAACTCAGTAATTTGTAATGGATGAAACACACCTTCCCACCCAGAGCAAGGCTATATCTACACTGCAGAGTTAATCCACAAGGTCAGCATCTGGGTTAGCCTAGCCTGAGTGTAAGAACCATACTGCCAAGCCCTACCTGAGTGACTGTGTCCTCAATGGTTCTGCACTCACCTGTGTGTTTAGGGGCATATCCCATGGTTCCTTGTGCTAAAATTATCTAGAATTCTTTCCCAGTCAATTTTGTAGGAGAATGTGTCTGTTTTTGTAAGGAATTGTAGGAAGGGCATTGGATTTGGAGGACTATCAGCACTTGAGTGTTTTAACCTGGTCCTCACTGCAACATGAGCAGGTTCCAATCACAAGTTAAAACAGAGACTGTTCTAACCCACATCCCCAGTTGATCCAGCTAAGCTGGGCTTAAGCGCCTCCAAAACCAGTCAGAGGTTCCTTTGTGAATGGCAGTGGTGTGAAGACTAAAACGCAGGTAAGAGCCTGGATTAACTGTGCAGTGTCAATATAGCTGAATTGGGTTTTGTTTAAGAAAGTAAGTGGAGGTTGGGTGAAAAGAAATCGACCACACACAGTCAGGGATAGATGTACAGGTTAATATTAACAGATTTTAAGGCCAGAAGAGGCCCCTATGATCATTTTGTCTGACCTTCTGCATATGTAACACAGGCCAAAGAACCTCACCTCATTTTTGCATGAAACCCACAACTTCTGTTTGAACTATACCGTATCTTTTAGGAAGACAGCCAGTCTTGATTGAAAGATTTCAAGTGATGAAGAATCTACCACATACCTAGCTTCAGCTTCCAAGCATTGAACCTTATTATGTCTTTTTTCCTCTAGATTAAATGCCATCTGCTATCAGAAATCTTTTCTCCATACAAGTAGTTGTAGACCTTGTATTGTGGCATCTCTCCCACCAAACTCAAAATGTTGGGTTTCCTGACCTTTTGTAGACATATTCAGTGGCCTAATTCCATATTTACACTGAAGAGTTGAGTTCAGAAGCTCCCTATACAGCCACTCTGCTGAAGTCCCCAACCCCCATGCATAAACTGTGTCATGCAGACGAGTAACCCATTCTTCTGCCAATGTGAACTATCCAGTCACTAAAATAAATTCAAGAGTTTCTAGCATATATCAGGGTTGCCTTTTAAAAAGAAAGATCAAGAAACTCTGTACAAGGTGTGATCTGGGTGTGGGTCAAGTCATGACAGGACAAGGAGTAATGGTCTCAAGTTGCAATGCGGGAGGTTTAGGTTGGATATTAGGAAAAAAAATTCACTAGGAGGGTGGTGAAGCACTGTAATGGGTTACCTAAGGAGGTGGTGGAATCTCTTTCCTTAGATGTTTTTAAGGTCAGGCTTGACAAAGCCCTACCTGGGATGATTTAGTTGGGAATTGACTCTGCTTTGAGCAGGGGATTGGATTAGATGACTCCTGAGGTCCTTTCCAGCCTGATATTTTATGACCTCTGGTCCTAAAAGGTTGGACTTAAAAACAAACATTTGTAGTACGGTTTCTCTTTCTTGCTCGCTTTATTTTTTTTAAAGAAAGCTGTGCACATTGAAATGGTAATCACAGGCTTTCAATGCATTGTAAATGAAAATGAGATGAAAGCTCACTTCCTTAAATAGAAGATTTAAGCAGAAATTATGCAATTCTGGTACACATCTTTTATGTAAGAGTCAAGGTACATATTGTGTGTGTGATTTTTTTAAAAGAGAAATTCTTGACTTGTACCAATTTAGATAATTTACCCTTGTCATCAATCTCACTTGAAAATTGTAGAGATGTTGTCTGTGTCCATGTTTCCCATTTATCAATTAGTCCATCAACAGATGCTTTAGAGTAGGTGTGGGAAAAATGGGCATAAACTTGAAGACAATATTTTTCCATGGTGAATTGTAATTAAAGGTTTTAACCCCAGCCTGATCTTCCAGTGCCCTGCACCTTGTGTAGTAATTTACACAAATGCAAAATACAGAAAGAAGAATGGTCTACTTGATAGTGCGCTGGATTGGGATTGAAGAGGCTGAGTTCAAATCTCAGATCAGACAAAGGGTTTGTCTTCAGTGCAATGTTAGTTCAAGGTATCATGTGAGTGTTGCTCCTAACCCAGCTTCCATCTATATACAAAAATCTCTAGGTTAAGCTTTAAACTCAAACTAGCTGGGATACTAGGGGGATATGAACATAAGAATGACCATACTGGGTCAGACCAAAGGTCCATCTAGCCCAGTATCTTGTTGTCCAACAGTGGCCAATATCAGGTTCCCCAGAGGGAATGAATAAAACAGGTAATCAGGTGATCCATCCCCTGTCACCCAGTCTCAGCTTCTGGCAAACAAAGGCTAGAGACACCCTCTCTGTGCATCCCAGTTAACAGTCATTGATGGACCTCTCCTCCATGAACTTATCTAATTCTTTTTTGAACCCTGTTGTAGTCTGAGCCTTCACAACATTCTCTGGCAAACAGTTCGACAGGTTGACTGTCTGCTGTGTGAAGAAATACTTTCTTTTGTTTGTATTAAACTTGCTGCCTATTAATTTCATTTGCTTACCCCTAGTTCTTATATAAGAGAGTGTTATGAGAAGGAGTAAATAACACTTCCTTATTTATTTTCTCCACACCAGTCATGATTTTATAGACCTCTGACATATCCCCCTTAGTCGTCTCTTTTCCAAGCTGAAAAGTCCCAGTCATTAATCTCTCCTCATACGGAAGCTGCTCCATATCCTTAATAATATTTGTTGCTCTTTTCTGAGCCTTTTCCAATTCCAATATTTTTTTTTTGAGATGGAGCAACTACATCTGCGCACAGTATTCAAGATGTAGGCATATCATGGATTTATATAGAGGCAATATGATATTTTCTGTCTTATTATCTCTCTCTTTCTTAAGGATTCCAACATTCTGTTTGCTTTTTTGACTGCCACTACACATTGAGTGGATGTTTTCAGAGAACTATCTATCCACAATGACTCCAAGATCTATTTCTTGAGTGGTAACAGCTAATTTAGACCCCATCATTTTATATGTATAGTTGGGATTATGTTGGAGAAGTGTGCATTACTTTGCGTTTAACAACATTGAATTTCTTCTGCTATTTTGTTGCCCAGTCACCCAGTTTTGTGAGATCCTTTTGTAGCTCTTCACAGTCTGCTTGAGTACTTTTGTATCATCTGGAAATGTTACCACTTCACTGTTTACTCCTTTTTCCAGATAATTTATACATTTGTTGAATAGGACCGGTCCCAGTACAGACTCCCGGAGGACACCACTGTTTACCTCTCTCCATTCTGAGAGAAGACCATTTATTCCTACCCATTGTTTCCTATCTTTTAACCAGTTACCAGTCCATGAGAAGACCTTCCCTCTTATCCCATGACAGCTTACTTTACTTAAGAGCCTTTGGTGAGGGACCTTGTAAATGGCTTTCTGAAAATCTAAGTACACTATATCCCGTGGATCCCTCTTGTCCACATGCTTGTTAACCCCCTCAAGGAATTCTAGTAGATTGGTGAGCCATGATTTCCCTTTACAAAAACCATGTAGACTCTTCTCCAACAAATTACGTTCAGCCATGTATCTGACAATATAGATTACAGTTCGAGTGATACTGACTCTTGAGCTGGGGGTTGTTACTAGAGGTTACAGTTTAAGTTAGCACAAGTCAGCTGTGAAAACAAACACTCTGTGCTGTTTATCCTGTCATTCTGTTTAACTTAAGTGTTGTTTGATCATGTGGTCACTCTCACTTGGCTAAGTTAGCTCAATGGAGTAACTCAAGGTCATTGTTGCAGTGCAGACAAGCACATAGATTTCCTTCATGATCTTGGACATGTCATTTCATCTACTCTTTGGCTCAGTTCCCACCTTAAAATATATCATACACACACTCTCTTCCCCACCTCACAGATGTTCTACAGCACTCAGATAATAAATGGAATGGAGTGTGGAATGCTACTTTTCTGATTTGTTAGCATTTTCCCACTTTGTGGCTAGAATAAATGACTACACCACATGTAGAGCAACAGAGAATCAGTCCTACAAGTCAAATCCAATCTTTATAAAAGGATATGGCAAAATTCCCATTGAGTTAAATGAAATCAGGAGAAGTTGGTCTCAGTTGTTTTTACCACCACTGGTATAAAGTAATGCTTAATACAGTCCCTGTTTCAATGCACAAATTTTCCAAAAGGAGAAAATTCAGAACTGGAGAACAATGTTACATGCATTTATATAGGATATTAAAAAAGACTCCCCACAATAATGAGACTCATTAAAATTAACACCTTTAAAGTGTAAGCAGTGTCAGGAATGAGATCTATTCTGACGTCTGGTGGTGAATTATGGGAATTGCAGTGAGCGGTGGAAAATAACTTTGGGGCTGATCGATTTTCATAGGCACACTCACCGCGCCTAGCCTGAGCTCACAGCAGCCCACATGGCCACTTTGGCTGATGTGGAAGCCCCAGTTTCTATGTTACTGGGGCAGGAATGATAAAGTGATGTTACCCTGATCATGTGAATGAAGGACTGTGGACATGTACTTGGCCCTTGTTATGATGGAGGGACTCGCCATCATCTAAGTAGCACTCACTGGTCAAGGGCCAAGCGCTTCAGAACACTCTGAGATTGAGAGAGGCCATGGGCAGGTGTCTCTCCTTTTTGGTGAGGGACTTGTCTAAGGGCCCCCCAGGCCTATTGCACCTTGCCTCTCTCCATTGTGGAATGTTAGAGCTAATTTTGATTCCCTTAGGAGTCTAGGTTTAGCCTGCTAAGCTGAATTCACTTTGGGTCTGCTGGTGTACCTGTGCCAAGGTGTTCCACCCCCCCCCCCCACTAAGAGCTGAAATCACTTAAGAGCTGAAACCACTGAGCACTGTGTTAAGTAGGGGCAGGTCTAAAGGCATGCTGGTGGCACCAAGCAATTTGTGCAGCTAGCAGAGCGAAGCAGTGGACTTGGCCGAGCGGTTCCTGGGTGCAGTTCGTGTGGCTGGCGGAGTGGCTGGCACAGCAGAGCAGTCCGTGTGTCGACTAGCGGAGCCGTTTGTGCTGCTGACGGAGTGACTGGCACTGCAGAGCTGTCCGTGTGTCGGCTAGCAGGACGGCTAGCGGAGTGACTGGCGCTGCAGAGCAGAGCGGATTGCGGTGAGGGCTGCAGCGGAACCCCACAGAGAGGCGGCGCAGTCGGCCTCGGACCACGTAAGGTGCCCCGTGCCCTACCCTCCATTTCCACCCAGGCCGGGAGGTAAGACTCTGCCAGTTGACTTTTGAACTCTGCACTGACCCAGAACAGAGACTCTTGGGCTGCTGGACTTTTGGGACTATTGAGTGACTTTTTGGGGTTGTGGAACTCAAGAGCCAAAGGGAAGGCCATGGCCTATTTGCTGGGCGGGGGCTCCTGGTTCATGGTTTGGTTTATTAACCTTGTTTGTGGTGTTTCCCCAATATAATGCCACATTGTTTTCCCCTGTTATTAAAAGGCTTTGGTACACTCAGACTCTGTGCTTGCGAGAGGGGAAGTATTGTCTCTTACAGATGCCCAGAGGGGTGGTATATGGTTGTCCCAGGTCACTGGGTGGGGGCTCGAGCCGGTTTTTGTATTGTGCTATTGGAATGGAACCCCTGCATACTGAACCCGGCCCTTGTTGCTGCCAACTCTGATGGGCAGAAGGGTTACAAAAGTAAAATCAAAAAAGACCAGCCTCCTTCTTTCTGAAGAAAAAAGTAGTATTTAAAAATAAAGTTTAAAGAAAATTGTCAGATCAACAGCCTTGTACATTGACACTAGCATTGCTAATCCACAAGTCACACACCAGAATTCTCCACGCTGTCGAAGGTTCCTCCTCACAGACTTGGAGGCACTGCCTTCAGAGCTATATAGGAGGACAGTCTCCACTTAATTTGACCAGACTTCTCTGCTGAGGAAGTCAATAAGAGAGCCAGTTTTGATAATAGTTGTTGTAGTGTGTGTATCATTCCAATGGGAACCACCAACTTCTTTCACATAAATCCCTGAACAGACTTCTAATCCTGGCAGGGAGAGGTTTACACAATCATGGAGCATAGTTTTAAAGGCTTTCTTTAGTGTTTGGATGTTACCAGATAACAGCCAGTGGCTGACTGGGCAAACAGTCACAAATGTAACAAACCGGCTACTAGAGAAAGTTAATCAAGAAATGGATATTTATTACTACAGATTTTATAGCTCAGCATAAGAAGCATATAAATCAATACAGTGCTGGCCCGGGAGGCAAAGAGATTAGGATAGTATTACCAAAACATTACTCAATGAAGAAGTGTGGAGATCTACAAAATATTAAAATTAGCCTCAATGGAAAAGCTGCATCTCATGTTCAGACGTCCAACATCTCCAAGCAATACCCAGAATGTCATTTACAAAATAAATTGAAGTAGATTCAGGTAACATTAAATTTTTCAAAGTTACACAGTGGTAATCACTGATTAATTTTGTGACATTATCCTTTGCTGGAGCATTAAAGCCTTGAGCCACCAAGGAGCAGTCACATCATCCAGGTAAATATTTGTACTGGAAGCTTTTAAGCAATGGTTTTCAACCTTTTTTCATTTGCAGACCCCTAAAATATTTTGAATGGAAGTGTGCACCCCATTGACTTAATTGGGCAGAATCAAATCCATAGAAGGAGATTTTCAACACAGCTGTGATGAAAATTTTGATGGGCAACTCTTTAGCAGGAGAGGTGTGATTTAACACACGAGTTTGGTCCCCCAAACTGCAAGATGGCTGAAGTGCATCTTGTACTTTAAGAAAGGAAATTTTATGTATAAACATTGGTATGCTGTAGTGAAAATAAATTATGGTGGGGTTCTTTTGATCAAACTAAGCTATTTCTCAAGCAAGTATCAATCTTTAGGACATTTTCAAAGTTATGACATACAGGGGCATTGTGCCTTTAATCCTCTGAAGAGATGATTAGCTCTTAAACATTATAGCCTTTATAACAGTTTTAGGGGACTGCTGTGCAGTTTTTCTTGAATGAATGAGGCTGACTGATTATAATGACTGAATAGCACTTCAAGCCATTTTATTTTCTTACCTAAAGAAGTTCACTAACCAGTCCTTCAGCTAAACAACTTTTATGATCCACAGGGAAATTTCTCTGCAGCATTGAAGACCGACATTAGTAGTCTTGTCAACATTTGCTTAAATATGCTGCACATTTCTCAGGATTAACACTTAACTAATTCTACAGAGTGTAGATTCCACCATGGCTTATTTCAGCATCCATATTTCTGTTTTAAACAAAGCAATACTTGTTAAGAAAGGCAAGCCTTCTTGGAAATATGTTGTACCCAGACGGAAAGTTGACTTTTGCCTATTACTTTTAGCAAGTGCAAGTCAACATTTTTGAGCATAAATTATTTCATTATGTCTCTTTGGGCCAGTAGTAGTGTAAATGCATTAACATTTGGCTTCTATGGCAATGTATACATAGCTCCAAATAGAATTAGTGAAGTTGGGTTTAAGAGTTAATAAGCAGCCAGATGACGTCTGACTGATCTACTTAGACCTGTTTGGAATGGCCTATTAGAACTTAATGTCCCAGGAAGTTTTAAAATTAACAGTCTTACTTTTCGGTGATTTACCATTAATAAAACCAATTTAAATGTAGCGTAGAGTTGAAAGAAAACTGGCCAGACTATGACTGTATTTGAACTTTTACAAGTGTAGCATAAGTTAGCCTGCCATACCATAGTTAAAGCATTAAACGGAACACATTTTTTTTTAACCTCGTGCACAAAGGTGTTCTGGTGATACAAATGAATCAAGAATCTAACTGATCCAAATTGTTAAGGTACTTATTTTCAAAACACACTGTGTTGTTAATTTTATTCTTCATAGTTTCTAACACCTCACTGGAAGTGTTCACTACAGATTTTGTCCTTCATTTAGCAAAGATTTGACACATCTGTTTTTCCAGTGCCTGCAAGTTGGCTACCTTTTGCATTGTTTCCTTTTTGTCCTCTAGCATCATTGGTAATATCAGCAAGAACATGCACTGCTGTGCATTCCATTCGTTTTTCTTCCTTCATTCTATTGTGTATAAAGGTACATTGTTTTATACTTAGTTACAGAGAGCTTTGGGGGAGGTCAGGCAGAAAGTGTACATATTGTACAGAGCTGAAATTTGGTTTTATCTAACTGAAATAGCAGCAATTGTTTCTCTTCTAAATTACTTACTGCACAGAAGAAACCGAAGTGACTAGACTCCCTGCCATTTCACTGATCTTTGACTTCCTTGCAGGAAGAAAATTAATTTTTCCCCTTCATCTTGACACTTTTTGGTATTCTAAGTATTTAGACTTCCAAAATCACAGATATTCCCGACTAGATAGAGTTTGAGTAGCAATACATATACTGGTGCAAAAGATATAAGAATGTATCTGAAACTTCATCCAGAATTTTAAATCTGGACTGAACTTTTTGTGAGGTTTGAAGAATGTTGTGTCTTTGTTTCTCCTAAGTTTTCATTTTTTGCACACCTCACTACTTCATGGTGAAAAGCGGCAGAAATGCCAAAAGAATAAGTTCTCAAGTTATTTGCAACCTGACTAGAGGCAGGATGTAGAACTCTGACAAGAGAACCTGTTTCTATGGGATTTCCAGCCCAGTACTGCAGACCCAAGAGATCTGGATAAGTTTCAGCAGCCAGATTGTGGATGTTTGTATAAACTAAATCTCTAAGGGCTAGTTTATGTCTATAGACATAGTACAGTAACTCCTCACTTAACATCCTCCTGCGAAACGTTGTTTCAAAATTACATTGCTGCTCTATTAGTGAACATGCTCGTTTAAAGTTGCGCAATGCTCCCTTATAAGATCATTTGGCTGCCTGTCAAGTTCCTCTTCTCCACCTCCTCTCCCTCCTTCCCAGTGCTTCCCGCATTGCCAAACAGCTGTTTGGTGGTGCTTAGGACTTGTGGGGGAGGGAGGAGCGGGGATGTGGCATTCTCTGGCATGGAGGTGGAGTGGGGATGGGAAGAGGTAGAGTGGAGCAGGGACAGGAAGAGGCAGGCCTGGAGCATCCCCCAGCAAAGTCGGCATTTGTTCCTCTCCACTGCTGCTGCGAAGGTGCTTCCTAGCGTGCTTGCCTGCAGCAGGCTGTGCCTGTGGTGAGGTAAGCCAGGGGCACTTCCCAACCACATTACAGTACTATACAGTTTATGCCTTTTGTCTGCCCCCAAAATTTCCTTGGAACCTAACCCCCCTGCATTTACATTAAATCTTATGGAAAAATTGGATTTGTTTAACATCGTTTCACTTAAAGTTCCATTTTTCAGGAACATAACTACAACATTAAGTGAGGCGTTACTGTACTAAGTAGGGCAGGGTTGGGCAAACTACACCACACAGGCCACATCCGGCCCCTGAGCTCCAGGCCGAGGCAGCTGCTCTGGCCCTTCCCCCACCTTTCCTCCTTCTCCTGGAGCCTCAGCGCGCTGTGCCGTGAGCACTCTGGCTTGCCACTCCAGGGCAGTGCTGTAATGGCAGGGCTGGCTTTGGTGGGTCCTGAGCTCCTGCCACTCTGAGCAGTGTGGTAAGGGAGTGGAGCTGCGAGCTCTGGCAGGGCAGCGTGTCTCGCTCCAGTGGACCTGAGCGGCGTGGTAAGGGGGTTGGGGCTAGGCCGGGGCCTTGGATAAGAGATGGGGGGCAGAGGTGTGGATAGGGTTCGGGGCAATGAGGGGATCGGGAGCACGGGGCTTGGGTAGGAAGTGGCGTTCTGGGGGGCAGTTAGGGTGGTGGGTCTCAGGAGGGAATGGTCAGGGGATAAGGATCAGAGGAGTTTAGCTGCGGGGGCGTGAGGTCCCAGGGGGTGGTTAGGGATGGCGGCGGGGGGCGGGGAGTCTCGGGTGGGGACAGTCATGGGACAGGGATTAGGGGAGGTTGGATGGGTTGTGGGTTCTGAGGAGGGTGGGAAGTGGGAGGGGGTTGGATAGGATGCGGGCCAGGCTTTCCTCCCCTACCCAGCCCTCCATACAACTTTTAACCTCAATGTGGCCCTCTTGACAAAAAGTTTGCCTACGCCTGAAGTAGGGGTATGGTTACTAGTAGCACCACCTCAAAAGTAACACTGGGTGGCACTGTTTCAGAGACATTCTTCCAGGCACATTTCCTCCTTTTCTTCCTCCCTGTATCCAGGGTGTAGAAATTTACAAATGGCCAACACCAATAGTAAATCACTATCCTACTCTGCTCTGGCACAGTTACTTTGGTCAGGGAGTGGGGAAATGGCACCAAGGCTCCACCCCTTCCCTGCCCATAGCTGCCCATTCCCTGCCCACCTGAACCTGGGATGGAGTAGGCAGCTGATTAACTTTATTTACTCCTACATTGCCAAACCCAAGTGCAGGCAGCACATGTAAGATGTATAGTCCAAGTCAGTCTAGTTCCAAACCTTTTAAAGCTTAGCCATCCTATTTAAGGTAGGTCAAATTTTGGATACAAGAAGTGTCGGATGAAAGAATAGTTTGGAAGTGATCCACCCTACTGCATTTGAAAGGACCAAATCCTGCTTACTCAATGTTCAGGAGTAACGTGAACTGAATTTGGTCTGGACTTATTTAGGTATATGTTCATGGGGAATTTTCAAGGTTATACATTATGTTTGCAGGTAATTAAATGCTTAACTGAACCTGTGGTACTTGATAGATATTAATTTACAATATTGAATACAATATGCAATATTCTTATTTTATGACAAGACAAAAATACTTAGGCATAGGCCTGAACCAAAACTATATCCCTGAATTCTCAGGAACTTTGGGAAAATTTGGGTTTGTGATACAAACTTTTTATCTTAATGGTTAAAATGAGCAAATAATGTTTTAAAGAATTTAGCCTTTTTTTCTGCTTGTAGAAATTCTGTGAGCTAATTACAGTTCCACTGATGTTTTTTCTTTTAAAGTATGAGTGTGTATATATATGTTATGGATTGATTGGGAATGGTATTTGAATCCATATTTAACATTTAAGTGATTAAAAGCACAAGTCACATGACAGATTTATTCCATGACTGGAGAACTTTAACTATTAATCGAGTGGACGGCCTAAAGGACTTATCAGGCTTTGAATTTTTCAAGGAGAGGCAACAAGTTAGTGAGAGGCCGAAGAAAAGTAGGATTAGGGAATTTTAGAAATGTCTAAACCTTTTCTTTCTGGGTAACAGAGGGACCATTCCTATGAAATTAGGCTTCTGTAAGATTCATAGATTTTAAAACTAGAGGGACCATTATGACCATATGTGAGCTTTTGCATAACATAGGCCATAAAATTTCACCAGGCATTTCCTGCGTAAAACCTATAAGGTCTGTTTGAGCTGTAACATAGCCTTTAGAAAAACATCCAATCTTAATTACTTAAAACGATGGAGAATACTCCGCATCTCTCAGTAAGTTGTTCCAGTGGTTAATTATATTCACAGTGAAAAAAGTGCACCTTATTTCTTGTTTGAGTTTATCTACCTTCAACAACTTCATCTTGTTACACTTTCATCTGCTGTATTAAGGAGCTTTCTATGTCAGAAATCTATTCTCTACATAGATACTCATAGACTGACTAGGTCACCTCTTAAACAGCTCTTGGATAAATTAACTAGATTGACCTTCTTTAGTCTCTCTCCTCAGTATAATAGAGTTCTTCTAAGAGAATTGTAGAAGTGAATTACCATAATTATATCATTTTTTCCTTCTAAGTTCTGTGACTGAGTTATAACCACTGAAGCTGGAAACTAATGTTATGGTTACAATAACCAGCTCTCCTATGTTTAATTATTTGTCAATCTCTGTTCACTTAGGGAAGTTTGTGTTTTTGCAGAGGTCCCAACATATTGCTGTTATAAGGACTGTCAAACAGTGGCTCACCATTCATGCTAGAAGCAGGAGATGTAACCCATATTTGTGGGAGAAAGCAATAAATTACTACTTTCCATTTATTAAAGCTGTTGGAAAGTATTCAAAATTTCAGTTAAAAAAAACCAAAGGTGGGGGGGAATGAGATGTAATTTTTCAAACACCTCCATAGCTGGCCAGAAAATTTATTGATGAAAAATGGGTGGAAATCTGCAAATATTTCTATGGAAATTTGTCATTTTTCCATCCAGTCCTATTATTCATCTGTTTTTCACAGAGCAATAGGCACAAGAAACACAAAAGGCAAATTCATACCCTCAGAGGGCATACACTTTAAAAAGATAAAACAGAGAGCCCAAGAGAAATGGAGAGGGAGGCAGTAGTGAAAAGGGCATAGCAAACAAGTAAGAGGACCATGCAATAACTATGTACATCCGGATAACACAAAGCTCAGTAACCCTATAACCTTGCCATTGTCGGCTGCTTAAGTCGATGGGAGTTTTGCCATTGACTTCAATGGGGCCAGGAATTCACTAGATCTTTTATATGAATTTCAGGGCAATGTTTAGGACATTGAACAAGGACTGATTTCTTCATCTGTGTAAACTGATGCCATTTAAGTAAATTATCTGTTGGTTTATCTATTTCTCAGTTTGTGTGCTATATTTTCTTCTGCAAATCAAAATATAAAGTTTCTGAACCTAGGGCTTGGAGTGGGATTGGTGATAACAGGAAGCAGAGAGTGTACCAAATGTATCTTTTGTAATTCTCTAATTGAATCATAATAAGATCCAGATATTATATTTCTGCTCATACAGTTGAGTCAAATCAGTTACTAGCTATTTAAACACAGCCCAGCCCTGCCTATTTTTCTTTCTTATTTTCAGTTTCCTCTATGAATCTTTTTATAATTTAAAATTTACACTTTTTAATGTGTAGCTGCTCTATGAAAACATCCTAATATTATAACAGTTGCTTTAAATCTAATACACCCACAAACCAGATTATCTGGAAAATAAAATGCAGTAATGAATAAATGGAAAATCCAGCAGACTCCAGCTGGCATGATTTTCCCTTGGATATGCTTGTTGCATTGATTGTTTTTCTTAATATAACTGCATTTTGGCTTGTTGATTCATTTTATAATTCAGGCTGCTAGATATCTTGGTTATCTATATCTCTGGGGTTGAGATGTAAGTTTTGACTGGGAGCAAAATACTGAATCTGTACATTGCCCTATTCCAATACCAAGTATGTCTGGTAATCTTGTCCTTTTGGCTAAGGTAATGGAGAGTCAGCAGCGGCTCTGAGATAGTGGTGTTGTGCACTGCAGTCATATGGGAGGAGTCCAGGTATGCTCCAAATGTACCCCCATAACCCCAAGCACCCCCTTGTGGCTGGACACAGTAATATCAGAATTACTGTCTTCATTTCTCCTCTCAGGCTCCTGAAAGACTCCAGCACAAGTTCTCTTAGATCCAATATTATCCCAAATTTGGGGCTGGCACATTATCTCACATAATATAAATGGGCCCTGGAAGCCCCAAATGCAGTCCATTTACACGCACAGTCCATAAAATTCTCAAACACAGTCTGTCAATACACCTCATACCCCCAACGCCAGCAACGTCTGCTATGCATGGTCTCTCCTTCCATCCCTATGTGTTCTTTTATCGAAAAGCCATTCCAGCCTCTCTACCTTGGATCTTTCTCAGGCTTCTTTCTAGATGCCAAGCCACTGGCTGGGAAAAGTCAGCAGGTTAGTTCCCCCCGCTCCCCGATTTCCTAGTCCTCAACAGCATTTTGGCTCTACCTCCTCTGTCAGTCTTCGGCTTTCTGAATGGAAAGCCTTCTAAACAACTTCTCCTCAACTACAATGGTCTTCCTCTAATTGATTAGTTCCTGATGGTGCTCCACCTCTGCATCAGGTCAACCTGGGACACAGTTGTGCTGGCACAGGAGCACTGGTCCCACATCACTTAAAGGGGCCAGTCAGCCTGTGACATCCAATGCTTAATCTGTGCTAGGGCTTGCTAGGACTGCTCCCCAGTATCTCTAGGCTTGGCAGTTCATAGCCCTGGCACCTCTGGGCTTGCTGAATCAGTTATGAATGTAAAAAAAAATTGCTTGAGCCCTGGCACTTCTTTCATTACAAATTAAGCACTGGTGACACCCTGTTGCCATAATGGAAAAGAGAGAGAGAGAGAGAGAGAGAGAGAGTGGGTGCGGGTGGGTGATGTGTTTACATAGACAGCATCCTTGTTTAGAGAGCTGGTGCCATGAGAGACAGCATTCTTGCAAACAGTCATTGCCCAATTCATAACTCATTGGTGTCTAAGTAGTTTAAATTGTTTCTTGCAGTGTGCAATTATTATACTGCATTCATTGGGGTTGAATATCTTGGGTCTTTGTGCTGTCCTAGTCCCTTGTTTTATTAGATTCTTGTTGAGTTCCTTACACCCCACCCTAGTCTGGGCTAACCTAAATTTTGTGTGACCAGCAAATGTTACCTCTGTTCTTCTCCCCAAATTCCAGAGCATATGGTGCAGAGTGGTATATATGAGTCATTGGAAGCTTTATTCCTTGTTAAATATGCTTATTTTCACTTTCTGAGACCATAAAGACTTGTTTTGCTACTCTTGTGTTGTTGGCAATTCCTGTGAGTGTTTGATGTCACTCTTACAATAGGAGGTTGTTATTTCATGGACAGTAGGGATTATTTAATTTGCTTCTGCTTTCCCTGATAATGAGATTCACTTTCCTGATTCTTATTAAGATTGGGGAACTGTTAAGTGTAATTGTTGATGTAAGGGAAGGTCACAAACTGGAAAAGAGCATTTAAAAATTATATGGCGTTAGTGTCGAAGAAACTTCTAAGTTAAAACCAAACAGAAACAAATGTACCAAAAGAATAAAGTCTGCTCTAAACTACATATGAATGGGAGCACTTCTAAAGTAAAGGTCTAAAATGAACAGATGGGGGCTGATTTTCATTTACACTGTACCCTGCCATCTCCTGCTCTATGCTACAGCTAAGCAAATAATTGGTTATTTGGTTTGATGGCTGCTGAACTGAAAAAAATTGTTAATTTCAAAATGAAGCTGAACTTTTACATTTTTCTTGCCAAAACAAAAAAATAAAAAAAAGTCTTGGATTGACAAAAATGCCCAAAACAAAGTTTGTGTAGTGTTTTGTTTTTCATTCCCTTAAAAAACTACCTAAATTTCAAAACCAAGTCATTTTAAAATGGAAGAGTGCAACATTGTTTTAAATGATTAGCTGGAACTATTCATCAAATCTGACCCAAGTTCACAAGTAGTTTTGGTGCCCTGAAAATACATTTACTGTTTGCTGAAAAATTTTCACCCACCTCCATTTTATAGCATCAAACCAGTATAAAGGGGCATTGGTATAAATAAGAACCGGGACCATTTCCATATCCATTTTCAGAGGACTATTTGTGTCTGTAGCTATATAACAACTCGTATCCAAACCCAGTATATAGTAGTCATGGGGTGAAAGATTAATATTAATGCACAGAGTTAATGAGGACTTCAGAATGTAAGAGTAACATTGTTTTATATTTCAGTGTGTAGCTGGGGAAAGAAATAATTAAAATGTAGCCACATGGTAGCATTTAATGAATCACAATTTGAAGTTGCTTTCTAGTGTTTTAATTATTGTAGGTTTAAAACAAAACGAAAAAAACTCAAACAAAAGCAAACAACCCTGCCACGCACTGGAATATGCATAATAAAAACAACCTATTCTGAAGGATTTTATAGTCAGAGAATCTGTAAGCACTACTGGAAACGCTTTTCAGAGGTACAATATGTGTTGGTACTTTTCTCCATGCTAAATCTTTGAAGAAAAACCTACATGTCCAGGGAGACTGTCAGAATGAATCCCTTATAGACAATGATGGTTTGTAACATAAGAAATAATTACAGAGTTTTCCCAGTGCCAAGAAAGTCCATGATCCTGTAATGCACCTCCTAATCTTCCCTAGAAAGGCCCTGCAATGTACAACAGAGCTGGTTATAAATACTTTCACAACAGAAAGCACAGAGTTCAGTTTGGTGTGTCACATTATTTAGGGGTATACAGATGACCATTGGCTTTCATGCACATTTTTGCAAACCGCAGAAGGATTGTGCATTAACCAACAGGTTGAAAATTATTCATTTAAACTTTTTTGTGGATACTTATGAATGCATTTGTAGAAATCAGGAATGGGTCTTAAATGATCCATTAGGCATCAAAGCAGCTAAATTTGTAATGAAAAGTTTGACCAGCTCTCTTTTCCAATGATGGTGGAGATGACAATGCTACTGCAGTTTGAGGGCCATTACTGTAGAATACTGTAGTTATTTATTACATGCTTCAATACTATTTTTACTTCTGCCTCTGTTTTTTCAATAAGTGAAAAGGACCCCAGAGGAAGGGTCAATGTCATGTCATTGACACATGCATGTGTCGGATCCGGGGAAACATGTTGTCTCTTCATGTGAATTGAACACATCTGACCAGTAGGAGCTCTAGCGAGCTGAGTTTGTTTCTGTTTTTCTAGCAAGACTTAAATACCAGTTTTCCTTGTAGTTAGGAAGGAGGAAACAGGTGAAAAGAATGAAAATAAACTGAAATAAGGTTAAAGTAAATGACACGAGAAAGAACAATTCAGTGTCAGGCTCCCGTTGGACCTGTTCTGTATCACTGACTTATTCTCCTTTCCTATATTTTTCTTTCCTCTTATGATGTGCTTCCCCCTTGATCCTCACCTTGTTTGTGCTCCTCTGCATTTTTACTTTCCATTGTGAGTCCTACACATGACATGGGCCTTGCACTTCCTAACCAAGTACCTATTGTCCTCCTACTTCTCAACCCCAACCCTCCAAAAACAGGTCTTGCCATGTGCCCCAAGGGCCAACAGGTACATGTTCATTATCATAATAGTAATGTTGTGACCACCCCATTAGATGGTGCTGCTGTGATAGTCAAATCAGCTTTGAAAAAGGACTGCTGGGACTTGTGTTTAGTATTAATTACAAACTGTGCTAATAGGGGACCTCTTTTCTATTAAGTATTATCAAAAGAGTTTTTCATAAGTTATAAAATGCTGAAGGACTTAATTTTCCAATTGGCAAAAAGTGCTGGAACTCAGGTAAGGCCGCAATGACCTCTAGATACTGCAGGTTCAGCGGCAGGAGTGAGACTCAATTGCCCCTGCACAGCCACACACAGAAATAAGAACGTTTAAGCCTGTGTGATGTGGAGCCCAAAGATTTTACACAGCTTACTTTAAATAGCTTTTCCACTCCCATTGACGCCTGTGCCAAAACTCCTGTTGACTTCAGTGGGAGCAGAACAGGAACTTAGAGTATACATTGTACTCATCCTTCAGGTTCTAAAGGAAATAATGGGAGCACAGAGCTGTTCTACCTCCCTAGTTATAACTCGCACTCCCTTCTGTCTAATCTCCCTCAAGAAATGAAAAAGAACCCTCCAGTCCCCAACAGACCAGCAGTTTGGCAGGAAGCAGGAACATCTCAGCCCTGCCACTCTCCTGCATTTCAGCATTGAGCGGCTGTCAGCTCTGTGCCAGAGTATCTCTGCCCACAAGCTCTCCTGTTTTTGGGCACCATCTGCCTCTAGTTACTTCTGGACTTGGAGCAGGGCCCAGCAGGAGAGAGTGTCACCTTGTGCTGAGCATACAGCATTGGCTGTGGGGAGAGTTTCCTAGCTGCCCCCTAGCATAGCAGAGGTAGAACAGAATTCAGTTTTCCCATGAGTCCTGATCCACTCCTTCCACCAGCAGCCAAAGGCTTTCCCAGTGTAGTGGTTCACAGTGGCCTCCCAAAGCCCCAAAAAACCAGTTGGTCCTTATGGCATATACACATCAAGATTAACCACTTCCCTAAGGCTTAGAACCTTCTGTTCATATTTATTAATTTTTATTCAATAAGCCCTCTGCAGCATAGCTGTGTGCTTAATATAACTTGATTTGCATGAACCTAAGCAATTTCACCATCTCTTATTTTTCACTCTCAATTTTTTTAAAAAAGCCTTCTGTTCTGTAGTGCCTATACATAAATCCTGTAAAGAGCTATTTAAGTGTATTTTCTTTTTTTTAAATACATAGCTTTTTGTAAAATGTAATTGTTATATGTCCTGACCTCAGGTCAGCTCATTCATTTCCATAACGTATTTTGCATATAACATTGTTGATTCTTTTTAGGAATAAAGGACTATAGCATTATTCACTAGAAATTATAGCTTTTTTATTTACTTTGATCACTTTGCGGTTTAAGGAACCCCTTAAATACCATGTCACTGGCTACATTCCTGAAGCAATTCTTTTGTAAAATGTTATGTCCTGTGCTGTATAACCTTTTGTGTGTCAACTTTCATTAAATTTCCAGTCACTAAACTTGGAAGATAGCACTTTAATTCAGACTTAATTGGCAGGGCCTGGTATGACTCTTTGCCAAGCTCCTCAAATTCTGGTAATTTTAAAGTGTTGTTTAGCTGAAAGAAAAAAAAATGCTCTCAAAGCTTGAGTTTGGTGTACTGACTCTTTTGTTCCAGTTTCATTCAGGTGGCTTACAATTCAGATTGTAATAAAGTTATAGTAGTGAGTAAAGTGAACAAAGATGTTTAAAGAGTTGGGCTGATAAAAATCTGTATGATGGCAATTGGGAATTGTAAACTTTTATCTGAGGAGATTGGAATGTTGTGTAATTATATCCTCTGTTTAAAACAATGTATAATAAAGATATACATCTGGGACATTGTTACTCATGTCAAGTTTGTACAAACAATTTTAACATGTAAAACCTTAGTCAAATGAGAAGATAAATTTAATATAACTAATGGTGCTAAGCATTGTTGTGTCAGTATCTTGCAAAAAGAACACTAGGAAATCTGGTAATTGGATTTGTATTATTAGTCAGTTCCATGGAGATATTTTGGCATAACTTCAATGGTTTGAACTATTTCTTTTTAAAGAACCTCAAAACAGATGATAACGAGACATGCCTGTCAACTACCCAGAAAGCAGAATTTCCTAATGCGATTTTCAAATTTGCATTTTTAGTAGCATTGTCATACAGTACTATATTGGTCCAAACAATTTCACCTTTATTAGCCTTTGGAAGCTTGCTAAATATTCTACCATATTAATGTTGGACTTGCGTCTGAAAACCTTTACTCACCTGAGCAGTCACTACTCAGATGAGTAAGCCCATTGACTTCAATAAGACTACTCAGCTGAATATGACTCTGCTAGATTGAACCCTTAAATTGTTGATAGGATGAAGTTCTATACTTAATGTCACTGAAATGATATTAAGGGCTATAGTGTGATTTCAACTTGTGCAGGGACATGATGGGAATAAGAACTAGTCACACATCTGCATCTACCTCCTCCTGACCGCTAGAGAATAGATCATAGCTCAGGCTAGGCGGCCACTCAAGGATGTGGCTGGGACTTAGAACCCCCAGGTCCCTGAGACAAATGCTGCATGCTCAGCACTTCCATTCCTGTGCAGGTGGATGGAAGGGATGGGTGAGGCCCTGTCTTTGACCCTCCAATGTGCAGGACAGCATAGTGGAACTGGGATGGACCAATAGAAGATTACTAAGGCTATGTCTGCACTTAAAATGCTACAGTGACACTTCAGTGTAGATACTCACTAAGTGACTGGAGGGGTTCTCCCCTCGCTGTAGTTAATCCACCTTCCCAAGAGGTGGTAGCTAGGTCAATAGAAGAATGAAGTTACGTTGAGATACCTGTCTCTCAGGAGGGTGGATTTTTCACACCCCTGTGAAATGGTAGCTATGCCAATGTAAATTTTCATTATAGACCATCCATTAGTCCCACTCCCCACCCCTGGGAGCAAGGAAGGGAGTGATTCTGTCCTTGGAGTGCACTTGGGGCAATGCAGCAATACATCACCTTTTACCCAGGACTACTTATAAAAGCAGAATATATCCCTAGGGGAGTTAGAAACAAATGAATTTAGTTCTCCGTCTGCCTGAGACACGACTGCAAACAAGAGAGATTGTTCATAAATACTGGGCTTTAGTTTTTTTAAACACTTCCTTGGCTGACTTCAATTTATAAATCTAGACTACTCGGCCAGTTTTTAATTTTTAAAGGATTGAAAATCCTGTTAAGATGGAGGTTAACTCAACTGCGCTAACATGCAGTTCTTTTCACCCATTCAAGACAGGGCCAATACACTGACCTTTTCTTTCATTCAGTCTTTTGCATAATCCATTTCAATACATGCAAGTAAGGTTTTGAGTGTGTTCCCAATTTGATCTGATCGGCTTCACATCTGAGTCCTTCATGAGACTGTTAGAAAGGGTCCATGGTAATTAGAGCATTTAATGTCTTTGTCTTTTGAGATAAAACTATTTTTTCCTTATAAACATTAATCTGCATTATTGCAGATGCACAGAAATGAGCTGTCTGTACAGAACCTGAACCACACAGTATGACTTCCAGAACATTGTGTTTTCAGGTTACACAAGACTGAAAAGAAGTTGAGATCAGCACTATGGGAGCTCTAATTAGCTCCATCAACATATGTGCACTGAAGTCATTAGAAGTGTATTGTTAGCTTTAACTAAGCAGGAAGAAACATCAAGTGCTATCTGACTATACATAATAAAGTTTAGAGGAAGAAGAGTTAATCCCTCTGATTATAAGAATGTGCCATTTCAATGAATTCTGTATTTCCCTTTATCCAGATGTTAAGCCTGAGAAGGAATTAATGTAAGCTCTTGGCTATTAAGCTAAACAACTGGTTTGGAATTTAATGCTAGACTCTGGTAGTAAGTGATATTATTAGCATCCTGATGGTATTTTGTGCTAAGATGATAATGATCACTGTTGACTTGATGCAAAAAAAACAAAACAAGTCCGGTGATCTACTGCATACATTTGTGCAGCTTGCACTTTGGTGATCAGCATCACCTGTGTTTGGTATGAAGCACAAGTCAGTTACACACAGTCACATTTTAAGCTCCAGGGGGCCTGATTCAACACTGCCTTTACACCAGTTTTGTACCAATGTAACTCCATTAACAGAGTCAGTCAGCAGAGTTACACACCCAAGTATGTGAACACACCCAGGTATGGTCTACACTTACCGGGGAGTGATAATGTGGCAATCAATGCACCGGGGGTCAATTTAGCGGGTGTAGTGAAGACCTGCTACATCAACTGCAGATCACTCTCCTGTCAACTCTGGTACCCCACCGGAACAAGAACCATAAGGAAGTTGATGGGAGAGTGTCTCTCAATCGACCCAGCTTGGTGTAGACACTGCAGTAAGCCAACCTAAACTATGTCCACTCCAGCTACGTTATTTATGTAGCTGGAGTTTTGTAACTTATGTCGACTTACCTCCGCAGTCTAGACAAAGACTTAGTTTGTGGCAAGCTGGGGTGTAAATCTAGCCTGATGCTCACTGACTGTCCATGTGGGCCCTACTGC
This sequence comes from Dermatemys mawii, assembly GCA_007922305.1. Classification (NCBI taxonomy): domain Eukaryota; kingdom Metazoa; phylum Chordata; order Testudines; family Dermatemydidae; genus Dermatemys; species Dermatemys mawii. The sequence continues at coordinate 11,377,825 of ML677335.1, read as the reverse complement.
CATGCTCTAAAAATTTGCAAGTGTCCTTTTTAATCTACTCCTGTTTCAAAGCAGGGTGAATTAAAGTGCACTAGGAAACGTGGAGAGCCCAGCAGCAACTTCAAGACAACTTAAAAAACAAACTCCAACAAGAAGCTGCTGAACTGGAATTAATTTACAACTTGGATACCATTAATTTAGGCTTGAATAGAGAGTGGGAATGGCTGGGTCATTACACAAATTGAATCTATTTCCCCATTTAAATATCCTCACACCTTGTCAATTGTCTGATATGTACCATCTTGATTATCACTACAAAAGTTTTTTTCTCCTGCTGATGATAGCTCATCTTAATTACATAGCCTCTTGGAATTGGTATGGCAACTTCCACCTTTCCATGTTCTCTCTGTGTGTATATATCTTCCTACAGTGTGTTCCATTCTATGCATCTGATGAAGTGGGCTGTAGCCTATGAAAGCTTATGCTTAAATAAATTTGTTAGTCTCTGTGGTGCTACAAGTACTCCTGTTCTTTTTGCAGATACAGATGAACTCAACTGCTACTCTGAAACCTGTTACTTTCCTTAATCACCCTATACTGTTTTAAGTTCCTGGAGGAGCTATGGTACCGCTCCGCAGGGAGCAGAACACATTCATACATAAACCATTCATACATTTAATACAGTGCTCCCCAAAATTACTGCATGGATTTGCAATATCTGTATGTCCGCTGTTTTTACTTACACTGCAGGATCTTTCCAAGAATTACTAAAAATTGTTTTTATGTTTTTGGTAAGTTTGTTCTTAGTTCTACTGAATTAAAAAAAAAAAACAAAGAGGCCTCAACTGAGAACAGATTCCCCATTGGGCTAGGTTTTGTACATACAGCAGAGAGTGAGACATTCCTTTCTGTGAAGTAGTTACATTCTAAAGAGACAAGACACGTGTGAAGTGACTTGCCCTAGGTCACACAGCAAGTCAGTAAGGGTATTTGCACTGCAGCTAAATACCTGTGGCTGGCCTGTGTCAAGTGGCTTGGGCTGTGAGGCTATAAAACTGCAGTGTAGATGTCTGGGTTCTGCAGGGAAAGGGTCCTAGAGCCTGAACTCCAGCCAAGCTAGATGTCTACACTGCAGTTTTATAGCCCAGGTTTACAACTGCAGCATAGACTTACAGTAAGGAGAGTGAGGAATAGAACCCCGGTCTCATGATTCCTATACTCTGGACCACACTGCCATCCCTAACTGATGCATCATTCACCACACCTGTCAAATTAGTTTTTCTGCTAATTATGTGTAATACTGTGAGCCTGATCTTGAACTTTCCCATTGATTTCAGTGACAACTAGTTAGGGCTCTTTGTTATCATAGAATATCAGGGTAGGAAGGGACCTTAGGAGGTCATCTAGTCCAACCCCCTGCTTAAAGCAGGACTAACTCCAACTAAAGCATCGCATCCAAGGCTTTGTCAAGCCTGACCTTAAAAACCTCTAAGGAAGGAGATTCCACCACCTCCCTAGGTAACCCATTCCAGTGCTTCACCAGCCTCCTAGTGAAAGAGTTTTTCCTAATATCCAACCTAAACCTTCCCCACTGTAACTTGAGACCATTACTCCTTGTTCTGTCATCTGATACCACTGAGAACAGTCTAAATCCATCCTCTTTAGAACTCCCTTCCAGGTAGTTGAAAGCAGCTATCAAATCCCTCCTCATTCTTCTTTTCTGTAGACTAAACAATCCCAGTTTTCTCAGCGTCTCCTCATAAGTCGTGTGCTCCAGGCCCCTAATAATTTTTGTTGCCCTCCTCTGGACTCTTTCCAATTTTTCCACATCCTTCTTGTAGTGTGGGCCCCAAAATTGGACATAGTACTCCAGAAGAGGCCTCACCAATATCGAATAGAGGGGAACGATTACGTCGCTTGATCTCGTGGCAATGCCCTTACTTATACAGTCCAAAATGCCATTAGCATTCTTGGCAACAAGGGCGCATTGTTGACTCATGTCCAGCTTCTCGTCCACTGTAACTCCTAGGTCCTTTCCTGCAAAACTGGTGCCTAGCCATTCGGTCCTTAGTCTGTAGCAGTGCATGGGATTCTTGTCCTTGTTGAACCTCATCAAATTTCTTTTGGCCCAATCCTCTAATTTGTCTAGGTCCCTCTGTATCCTATCCCTACCTTCTAGCATATCTACCACTCCTCCCAGTTTAGTGTCATCTGAAACTTGCTGAAAGTACTTTTATTTCATTCACCATAGTCTCCTCTGAATTGTATTCAGTTTCCTAGCGGAATATGCCAGTAGGATCTCTATATAACAGAACATTTACAAATGCTACCTACAACTATACGAAGTATTAAAATAAAAGGACTAACTCTACTCTGGCCCAGTCCTGCTCAGTTGAAATCAAAGGAAAAATTTACATTACCTTCAATAGGAGCTGGCACAGGGCCATTATTACTAAGGGCTTGCTGAAGGATAGCCTTTCGAATGTAAAGCTACATTTGATTTATAGAAGGACAAAAAGAGCAGCACAAATGAGACGAGCAAATATTTTTTTAAATATAACAAAGATTTTATGTTGCAAACTTATAAGCAAATAAAAAGGCTTCTTGATTGCATTTTTGCTTGCCGGATTCCAGCTCGGAGTGAATTCAGTTAGAACTTCAGAAAACCAGGGTCATGATGTAGATGCTGTCAGTGTAGGTAGCTTTGCTAATAGGCCCCACTCTAATACAAGACAGAAGCAGGTCTATTAATTTTGTTGCTGGAGCAGCTTATTAAAATGTATCAGACCAAGGGCAAATTGTGAGGACATGGATTTGGTGCATTGGAATTCTATGAAAAATACAGAAGGTTTTATTTTAGTCCCTCATCTCATGAAACAGAGTATAAAAATAATATCTATCGTGGAAAAGCCACTGATAATTCTTATATGGGGTAAGGATGACCTATTTTTGGAGGAGCAAAGATATTTCCAGTTGCCAACTCAGTAAGTGAAAGTATGCTCTCTGAACAATGAATAATTTAGTAACTTAAAAGTGATTAACGTATCCAATGAGCCCTAGTATCTGAGGTGCTGTGGGTCTTCTGTATGAAATGCACCCCAGTGCAGAAAATGAAGCACAAAAACCTATGCATCATTGCAGGTCTATCTTAAGCCCTCAAAGTAAAGTTTAATGGAACTTAAGTGTTAGAATTTAGGCCTTGTGTTGGCCCCCAGGACAGGGGTGAAATTCACCCACAGTTGGGTGCACCCACACCCTCTTGAATCCAATGGAAATTGAGGTACCTTAGCTGCTTATTACTTTGAATTTCAAGTTTAAATTGACTTAAAGGCATAGTGATGGGCATATAGAACTCTATCGAGCACTTTATGTTGTTTCCTGGTGTTCATTTCTTGGGTACAGGAGGGAATGTGAAGTACAGAGCTAAATAAAGAAGATAAACAGAATAAGTAATACAATTCATTTCTTGTGAAAAACTTCTTTCTCTTATGCAGAATATTTCAAGTTAAATTCTGTTATACAGGGAATTACTACAGCATAACAAGGCAAAATGCAGTCCCAGTTATATTAAAAACTACTGAAAATTAATTAATGCTTTGGAAATTGTACTGCAAGAAAAAATATAACTCACTGTATTGGGGACATTCACTCCATTATTTATGAGGAGAGGCCAGTACTGATACCAGTGCAGTTGGCTCCAAGCAGACTTTCCTCAGAATTTCTGACCTACTTCTGCAATGAATGTATTTTTCCAAAGGTATTCAGTCATTTTCCAGATTTAATCTTCTTCAGGAATACAGTTAGCAGCTGCTAGTTAAATGAATCAGAAATCTAAGAGCACAGTTTGCCCACAGTCTATATTGAACATGTGGATCTGCAGGGATATTGTGAGGCTTAATTCATTAATATACGTAATGGGCTTTGCAGTCCTCAAATGGAGGGTATAGTGCAAATGCCAATTAGGTGAAAACAGCAAAAACTCCAACGCCAACCCCAAATTAAGAGCACAAATACCTTCAACTAATCAAATATTAAAGCATAGCAAGTATGTTTGGATAACAATGCATGCAGTGACTAATGTTTTACCAAACATCACTTCTTACAAATAATAATTCCAGACTGAAAAAAATTTACAGTAGCAGGAACCAAGACCCTATTGTGCAGTCCCTGCCCAAATCGAAGATAAGAGATAGATGGGGGAGTACAAGAAAACAGTAAGACAGTATTGTTCAGCACAATAGGCTATGGTCTGAACTAGTTTTTTTTACAGGCTTCAAGGTAGAGGAGAGATTTAAGGAGGGTTTTGAAGGTGAGTAATGAGAGAACTTTGTGGATGTTCATTGGAAGCTTCTCCCAAGCACAAGAGGTAGCACAGGAGAAAGAACAAAGATGCTTGTTTAAATTTAAAAAGTGGGTGATGGAAGCTGGCATCATGGGCCAGTCAAAGGCAAGAGTAAACCTTTCAGTACTGACTGAAGACTCTGAGTAGGTCTCTTTAGATGGATGTGATATAGGGTGACCAGATGTCCCAATTTCATAGGGACAGTCCTGATTTAGGGATCTCTCTTATATAAACTCATATTACCCCTCACCTCATCCCAATTTTTCACATTTGCTGTCTGGTCACCCTAATGTGGTACATTCCCACATTGATATTGTGAAGTTCAAAGGGAGCTCTCACCCACTGTTTCTGGGAAATCCAGCCTGAGGAGCGAAAAAGGCAGCAGACAGCCTAGTCTGAACCTTGAGACCTGCCTGCTTCCCTGAACCACTTCCTCCAGCTCCCCTTAGGCCCAGAGTCTTTGGCCAGGTTTACACTATGGGAGGGGGGCATGAGGGGCGGGACCTAAGATATGTCAACTTCTGCTACGAAAAGTTAACATATCTTAGGTCCACTTACCTCGGAATCTTCATGGCGGTGAGTTGACCGCTGCTGCTCCCCTGTCAACTCCACTTCCGCTTCTCATGGTGGAGGAGTTCCAGAGATGACGGAGAGAGCGCTCAGGAATCAATTTATCATGTCTAGTGTAGGCACGATAAATCAGATAGATTGATCACTACCCATGAATTTGGCGGGTAGTGTAGACATGGCCTTTGTGGTCTGTCTCTGGTACTACAGGTGAACTGAACCAACTCTGCTGAATGTATTGTCTGTCCAGCCCAATAAATGCAAGAGTTCAGGTAACGAAACTTCCCCTCCATGGGATTATCCCAATCCTCCTTAGGGGTTTGAGGCACTCTGCAGACAGATTGCAAAGAGCTACATAAGCCCGAACAACCCAACACAAACGTCCCTATCCTAAGATTTTTTCCCTAGTCTTCCAGCTCTCTTCATGGCTCCTTCCAAAGCCCTGGAATGAAGAGATTGTCAGCAGCACTTTCTCCTTCCCAAGCAATCTGGGTCCCCTAAGCAGACTAGGGTGGGGAGTCTCTTGGCTTTGTGGTTTCCTAGACTAGGAGAAGCATTGAAAGCTGCTTACTGCTTCCCTCTGAGTAGCTCCAAAAATTCAAAGTTAAAGCCTACTGAGGAAAACAGAAAGGAGCATCAACTCTGGAAAGTCAAATGTAAAAAAGCGCAATTATGGAGTCAAATAATAATTTGAAGAGCAACTAGCCAAAGATTCAAAAACTAACAGCAAAATATTTTAAGTAACTCAGAAGCAGGAGGCCTGCCAAAGAATCAGTGTAGCCACTAGATGTTTGAGATGCTAAAGGGAAAGGTCATTGTGGACAAGCTAAATGAATTCTTCGTTTTGGTCTTCACTGCAGAGGATGTGAGGGAGATTCACACACTTAAGCCATTCTTTTTAGATGACAGATCTGAGGATCTATCTTGGACTGAGGTGTCATTAGAGATGGTTTTAGAACAAAATGATAAATTAAAGAGTAATAACTCACCAGCACCAGCCGGTATTCACCCAAGTGTTCTGTGATGCTCTTTTGCTGTGACCTGGGGTTAAATAGTTCCCATTGCTTAGTGCTATCTCTGAGAGGTTTCTATTGTACACAGTTCCTAGGTGAATCCTTTTGTTTTTGTGCATTTCCTCTATAAGCCACTCACGTTGTTTGGCCTTTTTACTGTTGAACCTGATAGGCTACTTATGGGTGTTCTCAACCTCACAGCATGTTTCAGTAACACATATATAGCTGAACTTCATAACTTCACATATGACGATAGCACATACAATCCAATGAGATATTACTGTCTAGCAGATCAAGACTTAGAATGATACCTCAACAAGGCATACTTCATACAAAACATATCCTAATTACATAACAGTGGTGAATATTCGAGTGTCACAAGGTAATGTGACACCACTTTTTAAAAATGGCTTCAAAAGCTATCTTGGCATTTACAGGCCAGTAAGCCTAACTTCAGTATCAGGCAAATGGTTTGAAACTGTAATAAAAAACAAAAACTTATCAGACACATAAATGAATACAATATGTTGAGGAAGAGTCAATATGGCTTTTGTAAGGGGAAATCATGCCTCAATCTATTAAATTATTTGTGAGGGGTCAAATACATGGACAAGAGTGATTCAGTGGATATAGCATACCTGGACTTTCAGAAAGCCTTTAACAAGGTTCTTAAGCAAAGTAAGCAGCCATTGGATAAGAGGGAAGGTACTCTCATCATGGATCAGTAACGGTTAGAAGATAGGAAACAAGGGGTAGGAATGGTCAGTTTTCAAAATGGAGCAAGGCAGATTGTGTTTTCCCCCAGGGATCTGTTCAACATATTCATAAATGATCTGGAAAAAGGTGGCAAAATTTGCTGCTGATACAAAATTATTCAAGATAGTTAAGTCCAAAGCAGATTGCAAAGAACTACAAAAGGACCTCACAAACCTGGGGGAGTAGGAAACAAAATGGCAGATGAAATTCAATATTGATAAATTCAAAGTAATGTATATTAGAAAACAATCCCAACTATACATACAAAACGATGAGGGCTAAATTAGCTGCTACCCCTCAAGAAAGATCTTGAAGTTATTGTGGATATTTCTCTGAAAACATCCACTCAATACGCAGCAGCAGTCTAAAAAGCTAACAGAATGTTAGGAACCATTAGAAAAGAAATAGCTAATAAGACAGAAGATATCATAGCACCACTATAGAAGTCCACAATATGCTCACATCTTGAATACTGCATGCAGTTCTTTTTGCCCCAGCTCAGTATATATATTTTAGAAAGTGACCTTATGAGGAGACATTAAAAAGACTGGAACTTTTCAGCCTGGAAAAGAGACAACTAAAGGGGATATGATAGAGGTCTATAAAATCATGAATGGTATGGAGAATGTAAATAAGGAAGTGTTACTAACTCCTTCATGTAACACACGAACTAGGGGTCACTAAATGAAATAAATAAGCAGCAGGTTTAAAACAAATATTAGGAAGTGTTTCTTCACACAATGTACAGTCAATCTGTGGAACTCCTTGCCAGAGGATGTTGAAGACCAAAACTATAACAGGGTACAAAAAAGAATTAGACAAATTCATGGAGGATTAGTGAAGATGGTCAGGGGCACAACCCCATGCTTTGAGTGTCCCTAGACTGTGACTGCCAGAAATGGAAGTGGATGACAGGGGATGGATCACTCAGTGATTGCCTGTTCTGTTTATTCCCTCCTAAGCATTTGACATTGGCCACTGTCAGAAGACAGGATACTGACTGTGATGGATCATTGGTCTGATCCAGTATGACCATCCTTACGTTCCTCTTCCTAGGCAGGTGCTCTGACAAGCACAGCTGCAAACATAGTGTTGCTGACCCCTCACATTCAAAAATCATGTCAGGCCCCCCAAAATCAGAGGACTCAATTAAAAAAATATTCAAAGGATTAAAATATATATTTTTTTGGTTCTCTCTCTCTGCCTTCCTGTTTTTGAGCCTTTAGGGCACAGTTGAGTCACATTTTCAAGCTTTTCTCCTCAACCATTAGAGCTAAAAATTATTTTTTTAAATTAAAGGTGAAATCTCATGTAGTCACCTGGCTCCAGGAGTTAAGGCTTCAAATAAAGACCAGATATTGCAAGACATGATAAAATTGAGTTGCCGACACTTGAAACACACCCTTTAAATGGCAGGTTCTGAAGGCATGATAATGCCTGTGTGTGGCTCCTTCCCTTGAGAATTAACCCTTTCCCTGCCTGAATTAGTGTAGGGCATGTCCGCCCCATCACAGATGAGAAACGGGCAGGGATTGTTTCTCTTAGGGATTTGTATCAAGGTGTTTGCCAAGTTCCTCTGCATCCTTGCAAAATTGATTTGCTTTGGGAAGTTGTCAGCAGCTATCATTTCATGTGATTTCAGGCTGTTTGCATTCCTGCTTGCTCAGAACACCTGGGGCCATCCCCATTAGTTGTTTCAATATTATAACTTGCCGCCTCCTCCTCTGCTATAATCTTCAATTGTGTATGTGATGTCACTTGAGCTGTCTTACCCTATTCCTACTTGTTCTTTTTGGAAAGAGATGGGAAGCCTGAGGAAGTAGTTCAGAAAAAGCACAAATTGAAGAATGTACGTGTTTATACATGAAAGCAACAGTAGGAGTGGGAAATTAAAGCAAAGGAGAAAGTCTGATAGATTAAAATCAGAAAGACCTTTCATCCAGAATGAGCCTCTCCCCTCCTCCCCCCATGGCTATTACTGCTGTGGGCCTGATTCCACTGAGGATCCTGTGCCTTATCTATCCCCTGTGTCTGACCAGTTGTGCATCACATTCAGTAAACAAGCAGGATGTCATATATTGTGTGGTCTGCAGGCCTACTGGGTAAGCAGTGTCCTACATGGAGGCTGCAGTCCATTTTCCCTTGTTCAGTTTTCCCTTCTTTGTTATGCTCATCACTGCAGCAGAGAAAACGTCACTTCTGAACATTTGCACGAGCAGCACATCACAGAACATATCACAGCCATTAAAAAGCCAAGTGACTATTGTATACTCCTTTTTGACAGGAGTTTTTCCTCTGACTGAGCCATTATACCGGCCAGTCCATCACACCTATACCTTTGCATATATGGGTGTTTCTATTTTATTGCAATTTTTGCCAAAACAGTTGTTAGGAAGTGTTAGCAACATTAGTACTTATTGAGCCTACTTCCCTGCCTAGCATCCTGAATAGCTGAATTGGCTAATGTGTCCATTCTGTAGTCATGGGAGCGATCGCATGGTGCAAAGAAGTGGTCCACATTATTGGCATGTTTATACTCCAAGCGGGACCGTGCTTTCCAGCTTGGGTAGACTGGTGTGTGATAAATACACTAAATAAAGCAGTGTAGCCAGGGGTAACACAGGTGGCAGCTTGGGCTAGCTACCCCTGTAGCCAGGGGTTTGGATGAATTTGCACTCGGGTGGCTTTTTTAGCACCAAGGCTCAAGCAGAGCTAGGGCATGTCTGTTTCCCAGTGCTGGAAAGCAAGCTCCCAGCTACCATGTAGTTATACCCTTAATGTAATATATTCTTCCGGAAACAAATTCAAATTTATTTTAGTTACAGAAAATAAAATTGGATTTAAATATGAGAACTTTTCATAAAAGCTTTGATGACATTTTAATTGCATTGTTGAACATCCTTACTGTGCTTCAAGTTATTTCCTGTTTCACTTTAATCAATCTACATTTTAGACTGGGTACAGATATAGGGTCCAGTCCTGCAAACAGTTATGCATTTGAGCAATTTATCCATATGAGCAGTCCTAATGAAGTCAGGGGGTAAAATCCTGGCCTCATTGAATTCAACAGCACCAGGATTTCACCTCTGACCTCCTGGATTTTGCCCACTGACTCCAGTAGGGGTTGCACATTCTTAGCATTTGGCTCAGTAAGACTAAAAGACTGGCAGAAGTGAAGTACAATTCTGCTGTGTTGGCTGTGCAGGTGCTCAGAATCTCTCACGATTAGATGTGAAGGAATACTGCCCTTGAGGTTTTGGATTTAAGGTTAAGCTGAGATAGCAGATGTATTTATGTGATAAACAAAATTAAAACAACTGGGACAGATTAAAACAGCAAGAACTGGAACATGTAAGGCCACTGAACAGCAGATACCTAGCATTGTTGGATAGTTAAAACTGAACCACAGCAACAAGCTGCAGGAAAAAGTTACCATTTTGAGTGGGTGGCCTCTGCATCTTTCTTGACATGTAGTAAGGCTAAACAATTATCTGGTGAGTTTTAAGAACACGCAATATTGCTGCCTTGCTGTTTGTAACCTAGCAGTCTTCTGGGGGAAGAGGTGGATTAGACAAGCAATCTGCATACAGCTTTGACAAAGGTCAGACCTTTGTAGTACAATTCAGAGTAGGAGATTAAAAATTCTGGAGTAACCCATACTTATGATAATGATTGCAATTACAACAGAAATGGTCTGTGGAACCTTGCCCTGGACATAACTTTAAAGCTATAATTCCCCCCTTAATGCAATGGGAGATTTTTAAAATATATATTATTAATTTTGCTTACAAAGAAACAGATTTCCCAGAACAATGATGAAATATTTACAGCTCATAGCACAAAAAGAGTAGGAATAATAATCCTTAAAAATCATCATTAATTGGCCAGCCTTCCTTACCTGGCTTACTCAGGTAGTTCCACTGAGCTAAATTTGGTAGTGAAATAAACAATGACATAAGTGACATACTAAGGCGACATTCTTCTCTCATTTACATGGGGGTGAACAGTGTAAATCCATTGATACTAGTGGAATGTCAGATTCATACTGATGTGCGTGAGAGTAGGATTATGTGTGAATCAGTGAGAAAATGGGTATAAATAGGATACGTAATGAGTTGTGATTATTGCTCTTTTTTGGCTAAGAATTGTACTCACAGCAATAGTTTGTAACCTTGCATTAGCTCTCACCAATTTGTTCACTCATTCCTTTGTTATGTTTTGTGTACTATGACTACAGACTGTCATTTACAATATGATTGCATAGCATCTAGCAAAATATGGTTTGCATCTGGTTGAGGCTTGTGGGCACTACCAGAATATAAATATGGAATAATAACAGCAACTTGCAGATTGGTGGGCCTGATTCTGCTTTCACACCCACAGAACTCCATGAATGGCAAAGCATTTTTGTTGAGTCCTAATACATTTAGCTTCACAGCACTCTTTGAGTTAAGGAGGTAAATATTATTACCCCCTGTATCCAGGCGATAACTCACCAGTGCAGCACCTCCTTCTGGTCATCTTGGGAATTTGCTTTTCACCAGCCTTGGAGCACCCTCTGCTGGTGGCTCGTGTCTTGCCTTCCTTAGGGCTTCCATGTCCCTCCTGGACCCCAGTGCTCTTTTACCTTGGGGTGCTCCTCCCACACTCTGGGTCTCCACTCCCAGGGGAACCCCCAGCCCTCTAATCCCATCTTGCACTGACAATGACTGCACCTTCCTTTTGTCCAGAGCAGCCAAGGGAATTGAAGGAAAGTGGTAGTTTCCTTCTTTCCCTGTATTTCTGCAAAATGGGCAGCGCCAAATTGGCCTGTGAATAGTTCCATTGAAATCCATATAAAAAAGGATTGCAGGACTGGGCTTGTATGGCTTGACCCACCGCTCATTAAAGTTAATGGAAGGGCTCCTATTTGGATCAAGGCCTTAAAGCACTTGGTCTTAGGCTCAGGGTGAGCTGCTTCTCGCACAGCCACTGTGAAACCCTGTGGCCCAGAGTGTATTTTCATAGGGAACTGCTTAATATGATGGGGTAGGAAGTTATTATGAGAGAGCAAGGAAATATCTTCCAGGCTGGTTACTGAAGGGTAGCAAGTGGCATAAATATAGGCTTATGTTGTATGCATATATTTTAATATGTATCCCTTGAGCAGAGCCTTCAAAATATGCAACCTTTATGTCTGAAGCAGCACTATATTATAACTATTCTAAGAATATGAACTAGATAGATTTGTGCAGAATTCTGGAGAGAGACAAGTCTGTTTCTTTATATGATCAGATCAAATAACATTTTAAAAAATATTTGAAAATCCAAAATATCAAAAATATTTATGGGGTCAGGCTGGTGAGATATTTTCCTATCCTATCTGAATAATGATGCTACACAGATGGCTAGCATCTCCTGGCTCAGGGAAGATGAAATGGGACGTATTTAGGCAAAGCATATGAGATGACTTACATCTCTCATGAACAAAGTTGGGGATGATTTAGGACAGCGGATATGAAAGTAGGGGAGACCACCATGAGAGAAACTTGGATCAGAAGCCCTCTCTTCAGTTTTACACTACCATAACTCCATCGTCTTTGATGAAATTACTGTGATGTACAGCCATGTTGAAAGAAAATCAGGCTGCTTCTTTCCCTGAAACAGAAAAATATGAAAAATTAGTTCCATTTCAAACTATTTTTCAGTGCACTATATAAAAATGTGCCAGTCCCAAATTCATCTGCCATCTGTCAGCCTCCTTCATTTATTCTGTTTATTTTTCTTGCATTCCATACACAAGGAGAAAGTCAGAAAGGTATAACCATGTCAACATGTTTCTAAAAATATAAAAGTCACATAGATCTTCAGAAAGATCTTCAGAAGTGCCTTTAGATACACAGGTACAATATCAGGCAAGAATACACTTTAGCTAAAGAGCAGAGTTAGTTAGTGGCTACTTTAAAAATCAATAGTGAATTTTGCCTATTGAAGAAAGCATAATTGACTACTGAAGTCTGTTTTCCTAGACTCTAAATCAATTTGGCAATGTTTTGTCCCGAGGTGTCTGTTTTTCGTTCTGCAGTATGTTGTGATGCTAGTGGTCAGGAACTTGGTAATGAATAATCAGAGTGACACAACATACTGGACAAGCCACATGATCAAGTAATTCATATTTGCAGAATTTCATGCCTGACCGCCACAAAAGGGATCAGAATCTCTGTACTGGTGGGCTTATCTGGACTCCAGACTAATCTGTTATGCAGACGGCCAATCAAAGTTGAGAATCTGGAATCCCAACTGTGGAGCTGCTTTGAGTCTGGTATTCCTCCCCCAGCCTGGAGTAGCCTGTGTGTTGCTTCTGCATCCCCTATGCAGGTGACAGTGGCTGGTGGATATCTTATCTTTCAGTGACCCCCAGTGGAGCCGGGCACTTATCCAATCTATCGATGAGTCTATATGGCTCCAATCATTGTAATATCTGACCATCTTCACAACAGCACACTACATATGTGCACACCCTTTTTGATCTCCTTAAATCATGACCTGTTGTACAGAGGAACTGCACTGGTTCCATTGCAAGAGGGCCCTACATACTTGAGGAGGAAGAAGAGGCAGGACTCAACCCTGAGGTAAAATCCTGCTCCCAGTGATGTCAATGGGAATGTTGCCATCGGTTTCAGTGAAGCCATGATTTCACCCTGACTCAGCTAGCTATTGTTAGTTTCCTCTGGACTAATTCCATGTTATTTAAAAGAAGTTTTTCAGATCTAGTTTATTTTTAGTTGAAATGCTTTGCATGTCATAACATCTCAGATTCCAGTGTGGTATTATATTATAAGGATGTTGTTGATCTGTCAATTGCATAACTTAGTATTGCATTTTATATCTTTTTCAGATTCATTTTTAAATACACACCCACATACAATGCCTAATGGAAGCAGAAGTGCAATAGATACTTTCCAAAGTGATACAAATTAGTGCCTTGATTTTCCATTTTCAAAATACTTAAACAATTAAGCAATACTATGCACTAATCATTTGCCAACGCTTGTTCTAAAATGTCTCTACTTTTGTATTTTGCAGGCAGAAAATGTACAGACAAACTTCTGGATTTACTCTTTCAAACTCTCAGACTTATTATTATTATTTATATTGTGATAGTGAATATAGACCCTACTCAGGGATCAGGATGGTATTGTGTTAGGCAGTACACACACACACACACACACACACACACACACACACACACACACCCCTCTTCAAAAAACCTGGTTCTGGCTCAAACAGTTTATAATCTGTGCTGTATATTTAATGAAAGCTATAATATGATGATACCTTGTGATATATGTAACAGAGCTGTGTGTTCTTGAATCAATACCTGCCCACCCACACCCCCATTTTAGTTATGAAACTGTTATTCTCCCTCACATTTTCTGCTGATAGCACCACAGCACAGCATAGACTAGCCATTCCAGAGTTACTAGCCATCTTCTCTTAAAACTTGGAGTATTGGAACTGTTTTTTTGCAGCACTACATTTCTGCCAATAATCTAGGAATTTTTCCAGTGGTTAAATCATACTCCTAATTACTATAGCTTTCAAATATCTACTAGAAAGCTATCAAGTCTATTATTCTCTGCAAAGTGTTAAACAGATCATACCAACTGCAATGACAAGACATACAATACTTATATAAAAAAACTGAATTGTGCTTAACTGTTAAAGATGAACTGAGGCTAAAGCAACTGGTTCCTAGACCCTAGGTGTAGCCTTTCGATTTGATCTGTTCCACTTAGTGAATGGATTTGTTCCAAATAATATATATTAAAAATTGAGCTGGTCTTAAATTTTCCCCCCTGAAATTTTTGATGAAAAAAACTTCATTTTTGGTCAAAGTTTTCCAGATAAATTTTCATTTCTCACTACAAACAGTGATTTTGGCCAAAATCTTTTACGTTTTGGCTGAAAATGTTTGAGTTTGGGCCAAAATATTGTAATGAAAAGACAAAATTTTCCATGGAAAGCAAACACTTTTTGCAAAAAATGATTAGTCAAAATCCCAAGTTTCCATACAAAAAATAGTTTAGATGGAAAATATTTGACCAGCTCCAGTGAAAAAGTTAAGAGCTAGATTTGTATTGGTATTATGCAGCTGGCTTTGCAGCCTAATCTGAAAAACCTACAAATACAAGCATTGTAAGAAAACACCTTGTTAACTGGTGATGTCTAAATGCTGGCTAGAAATTGGAATCTAGTCCAAAAATATTTAAAGTAAAAACAGCAGGTTAGCCTATGTGAAGTTATTATACTCAGTATTCTATGTGATGTGTGATGAATGGCTTATTGAACAGTTACTACAATTTGCTGAGTGTTGCTCTTTCATTGTAAGTGATTTAGGGTGAAATCCTTATCCCATGGAGTTTTGCCATTGACTTCAGTGTAGTCAGGAGTTCAACCTTATTACACGTGGTTGAATAGACCTACAATTTTTACTTTTCCATTCACATTATTTTTGATGAATTCTGTAACAGTTGTAGCACAGCATTAACCACGATGTATCCTGCATATTTTATCAGGCACCTATAGTCATCTATTTATCACTTGTAACATATGTTGCAAAAACATTAGGAAACATGAAGTAAATGTTTATTGCTAATTTTATACTACCTCGAGCGTGTGCCATAAATACATTATTACTCTTTGGGAAATCATTTGTAGTGACTTAAAATAAAGTTTTCTAAGCAAGGAAAATACTGCTTTTTTTTTTTTCAAAATGATTGGCCACCAAGAAAGTTTCACTTCAGTTTAAAGGCCTAATGGAAGGTCACATAACTGTTACTTCAAAGAAACTCATTTTCTGTAATAAAATACCATGCAATAGGGGAATGGATAGCTTTCAGCACTGGAATGGAATATCAAACCCTTTACCTCTAAGGTACCAGTTCAAATCTGGCCCAGATTGATAAAGAAGCAAGAAAGTACACCTAAAAAGTACATTTGGATGGCTGACAGTTGCCAATAAGAAAGGAGTTGGGGATGTTGGTTGCTAGACAACAAACATCAACATTCCCAAACCACGTTCACAATCTCTTATAGACAGACAGGTAGGTAGTCTGAGAAGAGTGTCCAGGAAGTGAAACTTTGACTGTCTCTGCTTGTGATGTGTGTATTTACATGGATACACTGATTACATCACTCTCCGAGGCAGTCTGGCATTTTTCACAAGGATTAAAGTTCACCTAAAGTACTTCTCAGCTTGCTGATTTCTTAATAAATTCATTTTGTAAATAGTGTACCCGAATGAACAGCACTATGAAACAGTCTCAGAAATATGGAAATAGTCTCCAGTAATCTAATGAGGTTTTGGATCAGGTCTCAGGGAGGGGATATGATGGTGGAGTAAACCAAATAAATTTTTATTGCCATTATGATTGTTAGCAGAGTGCTGTTGAATTGATGAAAGATGCTGGGTCTAAGTTTGATCTCACGCACATCTGTTTTGTTCTTGTTTAACCTCATTGATTTTAACTGCTTTATTCCTGATTTACATCAATGTAAATATATCAGAGTTAGGTCTGCTGACTTCTGCATAAAATCATAGAAAAGAAAGGCTGAAAGAGACCTTGACAGGTCACCTAGTCCATCCCCCTGCAATGAGGCAAGATGAAGTATACCTAGATCATCCCTAACAGGCATTTAACCTGACCAGTTCTTAAAACCTCCAGTGATGGGAATTCCACAACTTCCCTTTGGAAGCTTATTCCAGTGCTTACCTATAATTTTAATAAGAAAGGTTTTTTTCCCTAATATCTAATTTAAATCTCTCTTGCTGCAGATTAAGCCCATTACTACTTATCCTACTTTTAGTGGACATAAAGACTAGTTGATAACAGCCTTTACCATGCTTAAAGACTTATGAAGGAGACTTCTTTTTTCAAGACTAAACATGTCTAGTTTTTTAAACCTTTCCTTATAGGTCAGATTTTCTAAACCATTCATCGCTTTTGTTTGTCTTCTCTGGATTCTCTCCAGTTTATCCACATCTTTCCTAAAGTGTAGCATCCAGAACAGGAAACAGTGCCCCAGCTGAGGCTTCACCAGTGCCAAACAGAGCAGAACAATTCCTTCCTATGCCTTACACATGATGCCTGTCAATACCTCCCAGAATATTTGTCTTTTTTCACTGCATCACATTCTTGGTTTTATTCTGTTTCTGATCCACAGTAATCCCCACAGATCCTTTTCAGCAGTACTTCCTAGACAGTTATTTCCCATTTTGTATTTGTCCATTTGTTTTTTCCTTCATAAGTGTAGTGCTTTGCATTTGACTTCACTGAATTTCATCTTGTTGATTTCAGACCAAGTCTCCAATTTGTCACGATCATTTTGAATTCCAATCCTAACCTCCTCCATGCTTGTGACCACTCCCAGCTTGGTGTCATCTGCAAATTTTATAAGGATACTCTCCATCCCATTTTCTAAGTCATTAATGAAAAATTGAATAGTATCAGACCCAGGACAGACCCTTGTGAGATCCCACTAGATAAGTCCTTCCAGTTTGACAGTGACCCATTGTTAACTGTTCTTTGAATATAATCTTTCAATCAGTTATGCACCCACCCTATAGCAGTTTCATCTATAGCACATTTTGAAGTTTGATTATGAGAATGTCATGTGGGACATGCTCAGTCTGGAGGCAGCGTATAAAGGGTAGCAGCCCAGCATTATGGGGAGAGGCTGCTGATGGGGAAGGACGCAGGCTGCAAGCTCCCTGCAGGGAGTTGCTACAAGCCCTAACTATGGGATTTCAACTCACAGAGTCCCTGACTGGAGACTCTAGGCTGCCCAACAAGCCCAAGAAGGGATGGCACCGGTGGGAGCCCAGCCATTAGAGGACCTCAGACACCTAGGGGAACCGGGGAGTTTTGATGAGAGGGAAAGGGTAAGAAGCAGCCCAGGGGACTCAAACTCCTTGCTGGTGAGTGAACCAGGGGACCGGTCGGCATGTTTCAGGAGGATCCCTGCTGTCTTGGTGTTGAGCACCATGCTGGGCTGGGACTTTGAGGAGCAAGGAGGGCCAGAGTCTCCTTACCTGGGGCACCACACCCACCTGAGTGGTGCCCCACTCACCTAATGGGCCAACAGGCCACTCACTGTTTGCTTACAAATAGATTTTTAATAATTTGGTCCAGGTATTGAAGTTAGGTAGGTTAGCTGGTCTATGATTCCCTGATTACTCTTTGTTCCCCTTTTGAAAGATGGGAACTGTGCTTGCTCTTCTCCAACCCTCTGGGACTTCACCTATCTTCTATGATTTCTCAAAGGTGAAAAAGTTCCGAGGTTGCATCAGCTAGTTTTGTAGGTACTGTACGGTGAATATTCTTGGACCTGTTCTTTTCTTATTCTGCTTTGGGTTCCTTCCTCCTTTTTGTAAGCATTAATTGTGTTGAGTATCTGGTCACAATTAACTTTTTAAAGAGAAGAGTGAAGAAAAATAGGCATTAAATATCTCACTTTCCTTTGTGACATCTGTTATTAGCTCTCCCTTCCTCAGTAAGGAGAGGGCCTACACTTTCCTTCATCTCTCTCTTGCTCCTACCATATTAAAAAGCCTCCTCTTATTGCCTTATATGCCCCTCGCGAGGGGTAAATCATTCCATGCTTTAGCCTTTCTGATTTTGTCCCTACAGACTTACACTGTTCTTTTGTATTTGTCCTTTGCAATGTTTCCACTTGCTGTAGGATTCTTTTTTGATTTTCAGATCATTAAAGAACTTCTGCTGTAGCGGTATTGGCTGTTCCCATTTTCCCTATCTTTCCTTCGCATGGGGATAATTTGCTGTATTGCCACTTTGAGACTATTGTCCTTATTGTTTATCTGAGTCCAGTCCATTGTCCTTATTCCACTGTTCTCACTCCTACTTTTCTGTAGAATCATGATATCTAACATTTCATGATCGCGTTCACCAAAATTGCCTTCTACCTTCAGATTTACAACCAATTCCTCTGTGCTAGTCAGAATCAAGTCTAAATTAGCTGTTCCTCTGGTTACTTCCTCCACTTCTGAAACAAGGAGTTGTCCCTAATACGGTCCAAGAACTTATTGGATATTATGTTTCACCATATTACTCTTCCACCAGATGTCTGGATAGTTGAAGTCCCTCATCGCTACCAGGTCATGTGTTTTGGATATGTGTTTGTTCTAGAAATGTCTCATTTACCCCTTCTGCCTGAATTGGTGGTCTAAAGTAGATCCTGCCATGACATAACCCTTGTTTTTTTCCCCTTTTATCTTCACCCAGAGACTTTCACCTCGTCTACCTCTCACCTCCTCCTGGACCTTAGAAATAATGTATATATTCCTGGTGCACAGTGCAACCCCTCCTTCCTTTTTCTTCCTGCCTGTCCATTTTGAACATGCATGTTTACACTATTATGTGCACTGTATATACCATGGGAAGGCCTCAGCTGGTTAAATCAGCATAATGCCATTGAAATCAACAGGGCTTCATCAGTGTACATCAGGTGAGGCCTATATGAAAGTTATAAAAGCCCTATTATTCTTCAGTGAATAGATCTTCATGCACTGTTGCCGATGCTCTCTAATTTTCCCAGTGTGCTTATATTGCCACTTAGATGGCCTATCTGAGCATTCACTGCTATCCACATGCTTTCTCTGTTCTCCTTAGGGCCACTGTGATCCTTTTCAGGTGCTCCACCCTACAATTCCTGAGCCCCCTCAGCTCCTGCTGACCTATCTGATTCATTCTCCGTTTTGCCTTTGATGGTTTTGATCTTTTCTCCATGCACTTCCTGACAGTTTCCTTTCTCACACTGTGCTCAGCTTGACAGTTCCCATCCTCTCTGCGCTTTCCAAAATGATCAAATCCTTTTTTCTCCAACTCCTGCACTGCTCTTTCTTAGGTTGCTAGCAACTCTCGGTGCTCTAATTTGTTTTTCACATAATATACAGTGTGGTTTGTCCTGCCCTCACTATGCATATGTCTGACAGGTGTTTTCCACACTGCCATGCACTGACACAGCTCCCTTTTTTTTTAGCAAAAACAAAATGACAGACTAAGATTAGAGATGAAAAGTGAAGGAGAAAAGACTCTTTTGTCTATGTCCTTTACTTCTTGAGTTGAACATACTAAGAAGCTTCACAATGTTCTATTTGACACTGGAAATAGCAAATGTACCAGTTATTGCAAATTAGCATTGAGTATTGTGACAGACTGACAATATCCTGAACAAACCTTATGGAATTAACATTAACTGTATTGAATTACAGTTAATATCTTTGGGGTAACATATTAAAAATGTAATTGTGTATGCATTATTGTGGTACTGTATGTGCTTTCTCTAGTAGGGAGAGGGGATGCTAATGAACTTCCTCTCTAATCAATCCTTTGAAGCCACCCCCTAGAGAAGTGTGCATATTAGAAATATGCATTTACATAATGGCATAGAGAGTACATTTATAAAGTTTGTGGATGCTATCAAGCTGGGAAGGTTGCAAGTACTTTAGAGGATAGGGTTAAAATTCAAAATGATTTGAACAAACTGGAGAAAATGCTCTGAAGTAAATAGGATGAAATTCAATAAGGAAAATGCAAAGTTCTCCACTTTGGAAAGAACAGTCAGTTGCACACATACGAAATAGGAAATGACTGCCTAGGAAGTACTGCAGAAAGGAATCTGCAGGTTAGAGTGGATCACAATAAATATGAGTCAACAGTGTAAAAGGGTTACAAAAAAGTGAACAGCATTCTGGGGTGTATTAGGAGGAGTGTTGTAAGCAAGACAGGAGTACTATTTCTTCCACTCAATTTATTCTGTGCTGATAAGGCCTCAGTTGGAGTATTGTGTCCAGTTCTGGGTGCCACATTTCAGGAAGGATGTGATTAAATGTCTAGAAAACATGGCCTATAAGGAAAGATTGAAAAAATTGAGTTTGTTTAGCATGGGGAAGAGAAGACTGTGGGATGGGGGCATGATACCAGTTTTCAAGTACATAAAAGGTTGTTACAAGGAGGAGGGAGAAAAATTGTTGTCCTTAATCTCTAAGGATAGGACATGAAGCAATGGGCTTAAATTGCACCATTGGTGGTTTAGGTCAGACATTAGGAAAAACTTCCTGTCAGGGTGATTAAGCATTGAAACAAATTGCCTTGGGAGGTTGTAGAATCTGTGTCATTGGAGGTTTTTAAGAACAGGTTAGATAAACACCTGTCAGGAATGGTCCAGTTATTACATAGTCCTGCCTTGAGTGCAGAGGATTGGACTAGATGACCTATTGAGGTCCCTTCCAGTCCTACACCTCCGTGATTCTATGGTTCTGTGACATACTAGTTCAGACTGGATTCTCCGGGGACCAAGAGACAACGAAAGGGTTTTGAATAAATAGTCTTGTTCTAAAGTGGCTTGTGGCCACCTTCCTGATCCAACAAATGGGCAGGAGCCTTGGTCCATGGTGGGCCCCAAACCTTTGAGAAAGGTTAGAAGGACTGGGCCAATTTAGGTCTCATCAGACCGTGTTCTTGTTCTTAACTAAAGCTGCGACGAACTTGTAACCACAAGGAATCCCCTTTGGGGTTTGAAAGACTGCTTCTGCCAGAATCCATGTTAGGGTTGGGATTAACTCAGGTAAGCTTGTTAGCAGGCATGTCAGGTTCTTTTCTTTTTTAAAAATGTGTTTCCTCTGTAATGCTTTTTATCTTAGGAATAAAGTAGGCTTGCGTAGGAAGTGCTGTGTAATAACATAGCTGTAGCAATTACACCTGCTAACCATCTCTGACGCACACGTCCTTGCCAGCATCTCTGTGCTGGGGATAAAACAGTATAGTTGGGGAACAGTGCAGCCTGGAAATACCCCAGGCAGAAGAGAAAGAGACATGAGTTTCCCATAGATGCTGGAATTAGGGGTACTGCTACACCCTGTGGTCTATTGTTTGATTCAATGGCTCTTGGCACTCCTACTATACAAATTGTTCCAGCACCCCTGAAGTCTCCCCAAGAAAGGTAATGGCTGGGGAGCTGGAAGCCTGAGAGTGAGTGCCTTTGCTGGCCCCCTAAAGAGAAATACAGAGGCAGATGCCCTGAACTGTAACAGGTATGTCTACGCTCCACGCTGGGTAGAGAGACTCATGCTAGTTCTGCTTAAGCTATCATGCTAAAAATAGCAGTTGGGACACCAGTATGGGCAGCAGTTCAGACTAGCTGCCCAACCACACACGCAGCTGACTCTCTGAGTCTGAACTCAGGTGGCTAGCTTCCACCATCACCCATGCCACAACATCCACAGTGCTATTTTCAGCATACCAGCTTGAGTGGAGCTAGATCTCATCTGTCTAGCCAGGCTGGGAGGCATGCTCTTAGCTGCTGTGTAGACATATCCTTAGAGCCTAATGGCTTGATCCTGACTTAAATAGTGCAGGATCAGACATTGGAGGCACAGTTGTGCCTAAAGGTGCAGCAACAATTGCCTCTATCCATTGAAAATGTAGCCCTCCTATATAACATGGTTACAGGGTTGGCAAGGAACAGCTGCAGAACATCATTAAATCAGGGTGCTGAGCTGCAAAGCTGGTCTTTGTGAACTTAAAGAAAGACGGGTGGGAATGGAAATTTTGTTGCCTCTTTTTCCTATAAAAGTTTTTTTGTGCCATTGGAGTAAAAAAAAATCAAGCTTTGTAATTATGATGGCACAATTGCAGAATTAAATGGTTTAAGTAACCTTCCTGTTCCTTTTGTTTCATTCTGGGGTAAAGAGCATGAAGACATAAAGAAATAATAACTAGTGCCTTGTAAAGAAAAGTGGTGATTAAAATGTAAAAGAAGCCAGGTGGTTGAGCTAACAATAAGTATGACAGAAGAGCAGCAAAGTGGCAAAATTCAGACCCAATGGGCCTGATTCTCAGTTTCACATGGTGTAATTTCATTGACTTCAGAGGTGTAATTGCTGATTTACTCCATTGTAGCGGAGAGGAGGATCTGGCTCGTTGACTTCTGCAGAGTGACTGCTCCAGTGTAACTCAGCAAAATCATGTCCAGAGTCTATTTCCACAGTCTTAATTTCTCTGTCTTAAACTGTTGCAGAGACAGGACCTCTTACAAATGGAATTATTTCAACATAAAACTGACTTGTGTCTGTTCAGGCACTGAATTGAAATTTAAATCATTCATCATGAAAAATTTGCTTAAGGCTTTTGCTGCATCCATTAGGCATCATCTGCCCTTCAGTGGACAGTGGCCCCTAAATAAATGTCAGTCTGACTCAGGAAAGTCTGCTTCAATATAACAGAGGAGTTTTTAGAAGATAATGTAAAACACCCATCATCCTGGAAGGGAATACACAGCTAATATTGCCATGCATGTAATTTAATACTTAGCACTTAATTCATTTATATAAAGTATGCAAGATTAATTCCCTTGGGTTTGATAAGGATTAAAATAACTGTTCCTTCTAGTAACGATTCTTTAAGTTGTTGTTGTTTTTAGTTTGCATGTCCCACCTGTAGGAGAAAGGTGAGGAAAAGATTTGAACAGTGAGAAACTTCAGCCTTTCTTCAGTTCCAAATTCACAGTATTAATGATCGCCATTAGTACACAGGCTGTGACATGCCCAGCTGGCATCCCCCAGAATTATGTGCGTGGTGCCTGACTATGCCATAGAGTACTCACTTAGGACTAGACTGGGCCTTTTGGATCAGCTAAGAGTAAGGAGCCAGTCAAGGGAGCCTCAGAAAATCATTGCTCCTTCTGCTCCACTTTTGCCCCAGTGGGCATTTCCTTTGCTGACTGGCATGTGAGGATTGGTGGACAGTCACAGCTCTCCTCATCTCCCGCCCACTTGCTCTCAATGGGGAGTATAGGGTGTACACTCCTTGCTTCCCCCGCATGCCCAAAGTCACAATCAGCAGAGGCAAGGGTAGAGGGAATTACTCTCCTGCAACGCCACATTAGACCAGGTCACAAACAAGCCCTTAATTTACAAGCAATACAATATTTTTATAATCCTTGGCTTTTAAGATTTGCATTCAGCAATATTAACACATGTGGAAGAAACTTGCTCCACTCTCAGATTAACAGCAACAAAGTCAGAGACAGCTTTATTTAGCAGGCAGTTGCTAGGCAAGAACACAGCTGACAGAGAGTATCTCGGCCTCAGTTTCTCCAAAGTACAAGCAAATCACACAAGCATTTATACCTCTTAGTGATGTGCAATAATTAAAAACATCTATATTTTATTTAGACTAGCTGCTATCTCTTTCAGTATTTTTCTCACTTCTTTTCTCAAACATCCTTATCTCAAGGCTAAGTCACTCTGACTATTCATGTTGACTATTCTGCTGTTATCCACTTGCTTCTGACCTAAGCTCTGCTTCTACAGGTCTCACGATGTTAGTCTAGGACTTAGCCTGACAGTTGCTCTGTCTCTGGCAACTTAAAATGGCTACACTTGAACTCTCTCTTTCTTTTCCTCCACATACGTCATAACAATTCTGCAACACAAAACTCTGGCAAAATACTTAGTTATTTTCTTTACACCATGCATCAAAGGTTAGCAGTACAGAAGAAGATTCTGGCAGGTAATATTTCCTTCTCCTCCCTTTCCCTGCCCTGATTACATGCTATAAAGCAGGGGTAGGCAACCTATGGCACAGGTGCCGAAAGTGGCATGCAAGCTGATTTTCAGGGGCACTCACACTACCCAGGTCCTGGCCACCAGTCTCGGGGGCTCTTTACTTTAATTTAATTTTAAATGAAGCTTCTTAAACATCTTTAAAATCTTATTTACTTTACATACAACAATAGTTTAGTTATATATTAAAGACTTAGAGATCTTCTAAAAACATTAATGTATTACTGGCATGCAAAATCTTAAATTAGAGTGAATAAATGAAGACTCAGCACACCACTCCTGAACATTTGCCGACCCCTGCTATAAAGCCAGCTATTCTTGAACGCTTCATCAGATGACAGGATCCGTGAAAATTATACATGAGTGCATTTTGGGCCAGATCCTCATCTGCTATAAATCAGCGTAACTCCATTAACTTCAGCAGAGCTAGGGTAGTTTACACCAGATGAGGATATAGCCTCTACATCCATTTAACAAATTTTACATTACCAAAATCGTTTTATTCTAGCTGAAAAACTACTAGCAAAGTTACTGCAGCAGAGGTATATTACAAAAAGTGTCAAATGTTTAGTTGAAGCTGGGATTTACTTTGTGCTTTTAACAGGCAAATACACTCTCTCCCTTAACTTTAACTGATGCAACAGCAGGAGTTGAAAAAATATAATATCCCAAACAAATTTGTGCCACGCCTACAGCTTCATTCCCCAGTTTCCTCTTGGTGTGTGTGTTGCTTTCTAATTTCATTGTTCCATGCAGACTTTGTCAGCTTTGCACAGCTGGAGCACTTGTCTCACAGGCCCTACTTCTTGGCTGCAGGTTGAATCGTGTTCCTGCTCCACATCTCTATCCATTGCCATCTCGATTTTGTGTGATTGGATATGATGGCATGGTTATGTACACAGGGTCATGCACATGTGGATACAATGCTGCAGTAAGTAGCTTAGGTTCCTTTTCTGGCTTTTCTTCTATCTACCCTTTCCGTGCCCCTTTCTTAGGTCTGGTTATTTTGGTCTCTCAAAGTGTTTTGCTTCAGTATCCAGTTTCTCTCAAACATTGGCTCTTACTCTCTGTACGTCAACATAATCTTTGCCATGCATGGAAGCAGAGGGACTGCCCAATGGCTCAGTTCTTCTGAAACATACATCTCCACCAGACATAGAGCATTAGGTTGGTCTCAAATGCAAGGAAGCTTTCAAGAAGGTGTAATAGGTGCTGTGCTTCCCTCTCTGCGTCCCTTCTTCCCACTTCCAATGTGGTGCTGTTACAGATTGGGCAGTTTACACTTTTAACTTGGTGTACTAACCAAGTGTGATTGTTTGCTGAGTGAGATTGTACCTTGCCTATACATGAAGCTTTCCCCTTAACATTTCAATTTGATTCCCCTACCCTTTAAAGTTGGTGGTGTTCTTAAGAACAAGTGGACTCATAACCAGAACAGAGGAGAACTTGCTTTACTCTGAATAGCAGACTGTAAACACTCTCTTCCAGAGACACCTCCTTTTTAGAGAGATTGTAGCCCACCGCCCTATCTCCTGGTAATGGGGCTCTGCTCCTTAGAGATTGAAGTGTTCTTCCTTTGGCGGATCAGTCCAAGTGAGGATGTGAGTCAGCAGATGGGACATGTGGGTTGGGTTCCTGGAAGTTCAGGGTGGGTGCCTCTTACCTATTCCAAAAAACCACTGTGGCATTCAAGGCTGCTCCTCACTTTGTGTTAATCTATTTCTATCCTCATGTTTGCTGGCCATAGGTAGGAGGGACTGAGGGATGACCTATTTTACCTTAATTTCTCCCCATCCTATCAGAAGTATTTCTTATTGTAGTCATCACCTGTTTTATTGCTGCCAGGAAAGAATATCTGATCAGCTAGGAAAGAAACCCATGCAGATCAAAGGCACCTGTGTCTGCCAACAAGCCAGGTTGCATTGTCAGAGGTGTTTAGGAAAGCCATCAAGACCATTTGGGGTGGCAGAAAGTATGTAGCAGGTAAGTGCTGTCCACTGGCAGTAGGTATGCTGGGAGGTCCATGTTGAACAATGACACCAGCAGGGGACAGAAGGCTTTACCACAGTCAGTGCAAAGAAGCTCTCAACACCCCACCCACCCTGAAAAATGAAAACCATCATGAAATGAAAAAGCATCAGTTGAATGGTTGTCAGCTGGCATACCTCACTGATTTCAGGGTAGCTACACTGATTTACATTAGCTGAGGATTTCTGCATGCCCTGAATCCCTTGTATAGTGGACCCATACTAGTTGCACCGCTGAAGAACACTTTATGGCCACAAAGGCAGGTCAGGATTGTTCTTTAGTGCTAAGAATTCCAGTTTCCAGCCATCCCAATTTCCTCCCATAAATAGTCTGATTCCAAGTGACCCTGTTCCTTGTAGCAGGGGTTGAGGGGTAGGGTGCTAAAGTAGCTTTACATCATATTTGTGCTCCCCAAATTCAGGGGCCAGGAGGGGCCTACCAAACCCCAGTGTACATTAGACTCTCAGGATTGCTTGAACTTTTGCTGTGATTTTCTGTGGCTCCTGTAGGCCCTAGGAAGCAGAGAACAGCCATAGGGCAGTGCACTCAGGCCACATCGCGTGCTAGGACACACAAACAGGGATTATTTATTTGTATTACCATAGTATCTAGAAGCAGTAGTCAAGAACGAGTACCCCATTGTGCTAGGCACTGTACCAACACAAAGAGACAACCCCTGCCCTAAGGGATGATGTAGAGCCAAAACACCAGCTATACCTGAGCTAGGAAGGGCCCACACAGCAGTCATCTTGGTACCATTTCTGCCCACTTTTAATGCCTGTTTGTGATGCCCGAGCACAGTAAAGGATTCTTAGTGTAAATTAAGAATTAGGCCCCAGTTTTCTCCTTTTAAAATAAATCCTGACAGTGAAAGGAGGAAATTCAGCTTAGTACCGAGGGTTAGATGCTCACGTGGTATAAATCAATACAACTCCATTGAAGTAAGTGGGGGCCATGTAATTTTACAAAGCAGTTGAGGATATGGCCTGAGACTCCCAATGTCCCTGTTACATCCCATATTGTCTTGGTTTAATCTTATAAATTACATTTTATAAAAAACTGTATGTAGAAACAGATTCAAACATTAATTCTACCCATTTGGAGTTTCATAAAAACATCTAAGCCTCGTAAAACTCAATACTTGATAGAAGTAAAGCTCTAGGGTTAGTACCTAGCCGTAGCTGCAGAATACATTTTACTTAACTGTAACACAGAGTGTAGGATATGCAAAGCTCCAATCTTAATCCTTACCTATGGTGTGTGCATTAAAACCTCAAACCGGGTAAGGCTTAGCACAGAATGAAAGAGGAAAGTAAAGCTCAAGCCTTAACATCCAACTGCAGAAAAGTGGGCATAGTTTAATACTACTTTTACATCTCTAAAACATTTACAGATGGTTGATGGGGACCAGATTCTCAGCTCGTGTTAACAAGTGTCACTGTGCACCAATTTACACCAACTGAAAATCGGACCAAATATCAGTTTCTGCTCTCATTACTTGGCATTTGTGTTCATGTAACTGCTACTGGTATCAGTGGTGTTAGTCCAAGTTTGCACTGGTGAATTGGAGGCAGAAAGTTTCTGGAGCTATATATAAGACTGTAGAAAATACATCACCTTAAGTCCTACTGGACTTCTTACCTTTTCCTCTCTTCTGGAGGCTCAATGGTCTCACACAGGGTGCTCACCAGACACAGCTTGTTGCTCTTCCAGCTGCAAAGTGGTGGGATTTTTGTTTTTGTGGTTTACAGCAGGCCAGGCAGAAGACAGACATGGTCTGGACATCCATAGGACAACAGAGGAAGGGTGATATTTCATCTTCTCCAGCAGCTGGCTGCTAGAGGGAGCTCTATGAGCAGACAGCTCCATCATTCTCTAGCACAAGTCTCAGGGTATCTAGCAATGTCAGGGTAGGAATTCTGGAGTTTTCCAGCTAATACTGGTTCAAGGAGGGTTTCTCAATTGCCACTCTAATGATTCTGGGATTTTATCTGCCCTGGAGGTTATTGTAGTCATCACCTACACTGGTAAGTGTGTTTTCCCTCTCCAGATTCTCTATTGGCGGAGACAGTAAGGCTGCTTCCAGCCTTCTAAGTACTCAGAGAAGGCAGTTCCCTGCTGCACAAACTACCAGATAAAATTGTCCCCAGGCACTTCTGCAAAACTCCAGGGATGGGGACAGGCACGAGTGGAGGGGGAGCTGATATTAGGCTATTGTCTCTCCAGAAAGCAACATATATAAAGTGGGAAATGAGGGTCTCGGACTAGAGGAAAAGGATCTGCTGTGGGAGGGGGAAGGGAGCCTCAAAACATGGTTTTTTTGGTAAGACTGTATGGTTGAGAAGTGGAAGAAATGATATCAGAGATACTAAGCAATACTACCATTTTTCAGCCAGATCTAAAAGAAATATGATGGGCCTCTCAGCCTCTCTCATGTGGATTCCTCATCTCACTGAGTGCTCTCCTTGGGGCTTGGGAGAAGGGGGAAAAATGTTACCATGGAGACAGCTGTGGCTTCACTGTGTGTAACCGTATTATTATCCATACGCTGAGGGGCCATGCGCAGAGCAGAGTGGCTCAGTCAAGCTCTGTTTTTTTCCCCCATAACAGGGTACCACAGCCTCCTCCAGCAGGCCATAACACAACAGGTTCACCTGCCTCAGTTTCTCCGCTCAGGTAATCCAAGGATTCCACAACATTCTCTTGACTTGATAATACCCCTCTTTGGGGTTAGTTTATTACAAAAAACATTGTGCAAATAGTCCAAAACATAGTCTACCCCAGTTCAAGTATTCCAGAAAAATCCCAAGACGTCTCATCCATTGAAATAACACATATCACATTCCAACATCATCTTCCACACCCAGACTCTTTGTCAATCTTCCTCTGTCCTTTTGTCAGGACAGCTGGAGTGTAACCCCTCTTCCCAGCAGGAACACCCACTCTAGTGGGAGATCATCTTCATGAAGTGAGCATCCCTCACTACTCCTGACCTTCTCACTGTCCCCCTTGGTCCAGCTCCTTGGCATGGGGACGTCAGCAGTAAGCACCTCCACTGCTTCCCTCTCTTCAGCCTCTCCAGCCCTTGGTTCCAGCTCTCTAGCTGAGAGACAGTGGGCACCTCCAGCACCTCTCCAGTCCTGACTTGAGGACACCAACCCCGTCAACCCTGTTATTGCTCTCCTACCTTCAGCCTTCTCCCAGGGACCAACCACAGCTTCCCTCGGGGACCTTCTACAGTGCCATGGTGTCTAGAAGCTCCCACTTGCCTCTTTTCCTGAGTGACCTGGGCAGATCCCACCTACCTCCTTTTCCTAATGCCCTGTTCTCACCAGATCTTCTCTCCCACTAAGACCAGCTGCCCTCTTTTAAACTCAGAGTGAACTGATGACTCACAGCAGCACTGGCCTGGCTCCCTCTGAAAGGGCCAGTGCCACCCTTGAGAGTCCTCTTGCTCTCTTTCTTCTCACTTATACCTCTAAGATATTGTTTCATGCCTTCATTCTCCCTTATCCCCAACCCTTTTATTCTCTTTTCCTGTATAGTTCCCCTTTCTTGGCCCAGTGTTCTCTTGAGCCTCAAATTTCTCTTCCCTGTGGTCAGTTGTCTCCCCACATATTTCTTTATTAACAGGAAAAGGGTCATCACTAGCTACCTTGTTATTTTGTACAAGGCCTCCTATCTCCTCTGCTCCCATGTCTTGAATTATGACATGGTGAGCAAATGCCATGGTCTTTTTCCTGTGTCTCTATGCAGCATGTAGTCTGAAGGAGGTGGCGTTGTGCCTAACAGCCGCTGTGGCTTTTGTTTAAGTACAGAACCTAACTCTCAGTGCGACACAGTCACAATTAAGGAGCTTTTTATAAAGTACAAACCACATTCTGACAGTATTGCATTTTAACAATGAAATTCTAACATAAAACATTATTATTTGCTTTACTGTAATAATTATTATTAAGAATAGTAACCTCCATGTGTAGACTGATAATAGTGTATTTAAAATAAAGCAAAATACACACATTCAGCTAGGTTCAACAGCATAAACAACACTCCAGATACAAGCCATAGAAATATAACCAAATAATACTAACAAGCCATCACATTTTCATAAGACTATGGTGCCAGTCTGGAGAAAAAAAGTCTCCAAAACCATTCTTTGTCCTGATCATACTGCAGAGCAGATTCTTTCAAGTACAGTAGATTCTCAGTTTTCTGGGATGATAGGGAAAAAATTAATTCTGAGTAATAAAATCCCGGATAATAACCATTCATAGGAAATATGTGGTGGTGGTGGGGATTGGTTCACCAACCACCCTGCACCGGGGGTAAGGGGTGTTGGTTCACTGGCTGCCCTGCACCCTGGTGGGGATTTTTTTTTTTTTTTTTTTTTTTGTGCTTGGGGCGGCAACAAAGCCAGAGCCGGCCCTGCGAGATATGCATATTGTTTTTGACATCGTTGTTAATCCACAGCCTGGTTAACCTGATCCTGGATAATCAAGAGTCTACTGTAATATCATAGAAGGCCCCCAAATGTCATCGTTTTAAATCAATAACCTCTTCTAGAAAGAGGTTCTTCAAGGGAAAGGAATGAAGTATCACATACTAAAAGTTCTAAGTGCTAATAGTCCCAGTTCCGAAAGCAACCCATGGCTGGGCCAAAAGCTCAGCTATATTCCCGAACTCACTGGAAATCAGGCTAGGTTACCATGAAGTTGCCTTCTGCAAACTTCAAAATAGGTTGTAGACCTAGAGTGATGAAATTCCTACTGATAGACAGGACTAATTTCTGTCCTACTATTTTTTTTTCATTTGCAGGTGTCCTTTAAATGAATACTACTAACTATATAATCTGGACCCCAAGGTTATATGTGTTGAGTTCTGTTCATTATTTGTTAGCATCTAAGTTGCTAGCTACCATTAGAACTGATCTTTTTCTTTCTTGGGGAAGTGCTGACATGTCTCTGCTGTGAACACTGCATGACCGTTGCGTGGTGTGAGATCACCCACCTTCTTTGGGAAAGACGAAACTTTTTCTTTTCTGCTTGCCTGTGATCTGGGTGAGGTTGGGACACCAAACTGAGGATCTCTTCAACTCTGTGGCTTAGCACCTGTGTGGAGAAAATGACTAATCATTCAGGGAAACTGACCAGTGGAGTGATGTATTCATCTACTATAGTAAAAGTAGGAAAATTCTCCAACAAAGTATAAAGACAAGTCAGTCTAATGGCTATTCAGCAAGTGGTACTGACATAAAATATTATTTCCTGAAAAAGATTTGGAGAGAAGCTGACCCAACACTCTTCTAAGCAAAATTTAGCACAGCGTCTAAGCATTCAAAATCCAAAATATCGTGAATGCTGATCTTTGACCTTTATTCAGTCATTTCATTACAACTCTCTGCCAGTGCCATTGGTAAGTACTCTGGCTACTCTACAGTACCGGTCATGAATAAATCCTAATTTCTTGGTCGCTGCTATGCTATTATCACATTCTTACATCATCACAGTTAGCCTTACAAAAGTTGTAAGACTGACTCTGACCAAAACCCTCTGACCAAAACCATCCCACTTTCAGCTTCTTGTGTGATATGTTCTCCTTTGTGATTGTTGTGAAAGTTGCATGGTGTATATAAGTTGTATTGTATAATTTTGACTTTTTATTTAATGCTTTCAAAACTGCACCTATGGGGAGCTCAACCGAATTGCTAATGAATAGCTAATCTGCCTCTCTGGAATGTTAACACAAATAAGTTTAATTTTTCTCACATAAATAGCACTTGCAAAATTTGTAATACAGAACTTATGTGGAAAAGGTATTTTTTCTTTTCATCCAGTTTAGTAGTGCTCCAAATTTCATTCACTGAAAAAACTGATTTTAATAGCTATGCACTAAGTAGGAACAGTCCTGGAGCAATGCAAACATTATTCTATCTAGTACCGATAACACTGGTCTACAATTTGTTAGAAGTTGTCTGCTTCAGAGATAAAATGTGATATTTATTATGTATTTTGATGTGCTGAATTCAAATATGACAATTAAAACAACTGATTGGCTACTGTTTCTAAGATATTTAAGTTTTTACATTTTATGTCCATGTATATTGTGTAGATAGTAGAGTTTTAATCATAAATTGTAAACCTAGGTCTTTTCATGTGTTTATGGTTGCTTTACATGATAATATTTCACCTGTCCTGTTTATGTAACACTTTAAAAATCAGCAAAAGGGTTATCTAAATAAAATGTATTATGAAACAAAAGGCAAAAAACTATTACGTACATAGTTTAGTCCTATTCAGTGTCTACTCGACGCTTCTTGGCTTGTCTCTTGTATTCATTAAATGGAGCATCTCTTGTCACTGTCCAGCAATAGTCTGCAGGCATTGATGGGCTCCATTTGCCCTGATAGTGTTTCTCCATTGTTGCAATGTCCTGGTGAAATCGCTCGCCGTGCTCGTCGCTCACTGCTCCGCCGTTGGGTGGAAAAAAATCTAGATGAGAGTACAAAAAATGTATCTTTAGTGACATGTTGCAACCAAGGCTTTTGTATGCCTTGAGGAGGTTTTCCACCAACAACCTATACCTGTCTGCCTTGTTGTTTCTGAGAAAATGTATTGCCACTGACTGGAAGGCTTTCCATGCCGTCTTTTCCTTGCCACGCAGTGCACGGTCAAATGCATCATCTTGAAGAAGTTCACGAATCTGAGGACCAACAAAGACACCTTCCTTTATC
The DNA here is from genome assembly GCA_007922305.1 of Dermatemys mawii. NCBI lineage: Eukaryota > Metazoa > Chordata > Testudines > Dermatemydidae > Dermatemys > Dermatemys mawii. The sequence continues at coordinate 11,344,784 of ML677335.1, read as the reverse complement.
TTAGCTTCACTTAACCTTGGAAATTTTCCACGGAGGTACTTGAAAGCTGCTTGTGTTTTGTCAATGGCCTTGACAAAGTTCTTCATCAGACCCAGCTTGATGTGTAAGGGTGATAACAAAATCTTTCTTGATTCAACAAGTGGTGGATGCTGAACACTTTTCTTCCCAGGCTCCAATGACTGTCGGAGTGGCCAATCTTTCTTGATGTAGTGGGAATCTCTTGCACAACTATCCCATTCGCAGAGAAAACAGCAGTACTTTGTGTATCCAGTCTGCAGACCAAGCAAGAGAGCAACAACCTTCAAATTGCCACAAAGCTGCCACTGATGTTGGTCATAGTTTATGCACCTCAAAAGTTGTTTCATGTTGTCATAGGTTTCCTTCATATGGACTGCATGACCAACTGGAATTGATGGCAAAACATTGCCATTATGCAGCAAAACAGCTTTAAGACTCGTCTTCGATGAATCAGTGAAGAGTCTCCACCCATCTGGATCGTGAATGATGTTGAGGGCTGCCATCACACCATCGATGTCGTTGCAGGATACAAGATCACCTTCCGTGAAGAAGAATGGGACAAGATCCTTTTGACGGTCACGGAACATGGAAACCCTAACATCACCTGCCAGGAGATTCCACTGCTATAGTCTGGAGCCCAACAACTCTGCCTTACTCTTGGGTAGTTCCAAATCCCTGACAAGGTCATTCAGTTCAGCCTGTGTTATGAGGTGTGGTTCAGAGGAGGAGGATGGGAGAAAATGTGGGTCCTGTGACACTGATGGTTCAGGACCAGAAGTTTCATCTTCTTCCTCTTCCTCATCTGACTCAAGTGAGAATGATTCTGGTGTATCAGAAACCGGCAGTCCTTCTCCGGGGGTTATTGGACGTATAGCTGATGGAATGTTTGGATAATGCACAGTCCACTTTTTCTTCTTTGACACACCTTTCCCAACTGGAGGCACCATGCAGAAGTAACAATTGCTGGTATGATCTGTTGGCTCTCTCCAAATCATTGGCACTGCAAAAGGCATAGATTTCCTTTTCCTGTTCAACCACTGGTGAAGATTTGTTGCACAAGTGTTGCAGCATATGTGTGGGGCCCACCTCTTGTCCTGATCTCCAATTTTGCAGCCAAAATAAAGGTGATAGGCTTTCTTGACCATAGTGGTTATACTGCGCTTTTGTGATGCAAAAGTCACTTTACCCCAAACATAGCAGAAGTTATCTGCACTGTTCACACAAGTACGAGGCATCTCTGCTCACTTTGGCTAAACAGAAAGGTGTCCCTTTGCAAAATCAAACACTGACAAATAAGAGAGCATGACATTGTATGACTTCTAGAGCTGATATAGGGCAATTTGTTCAGCAGAGTGATGTAAGCTTCGTTATGATTGCATCATCCATAATTTCTAGGAATAACATGATGCAATTCATATCACGTATGATGCAATACCAGCTTCAGATTGCATCATTCATTGTTTTGCCTAAAAAGCAAGTACTGTCAAAACCCAGTCATAGATTTATTGATAGATGCAGTCAAAGATGTATTTTAGTCATTTCTGGTTTAAATTGAGATCCCTTCCCTTTATAACTCACTTATCCTCCGCCATTCCCATGTCAAGGGTGGTATATACTGACCCAATAGCATATCTTGAAAACTAGAGCCAATCAACAATTTTAAGCATCATTTTCGTTCTCAGTGACCCAGAATTAGTAAAGTTTGACTACATTTATTTCAGAAGCATTTTGGCTGTAGAGCAGTGTAACTTACTCCTTCTAAGATGACTTCACAGCTTTATTTTTAATAGTATGTGTGATTCCTTAGTGCTTAAAGCAGTTTATATTATACCTTTAATTTCTTTTATTTTCTGCCAGCATTCCCTGAATTCCTGGGCAGTTAATACTCTTTCATGTTGCCAGTCAGTCAGACTACAGTGTCTTTCCATTAGTCTCACCTATCTGTTCTTCTTTGTGGATGCAAATGGGCAAACAGAACAGCATTAGACAGTGTGTAGACTAAAACCCAATGTGCATTTCTAATTTTTTTTCAGCAGAAATAAAAGGAAAGTGAAATAAAGAAAGCAAAGGGATTCTTACACGATGTGGAACCACACTGTTACGCAAAAATGAGGGCCATATGTTAGAGAGTTTTCAGCCTATATAAAGGGGAGAGGAGAACAAAAGTCTGGTAATTAGAGTGTAGTAGGAAGAAAGCCTGAGATATAAGCTCTTGTAGTACAGGTCTGGCATAAGGCAGGACCTGCTTGCAGAATTTGACAAGAACAGGGCTGATAATGCAGAAATACACATTTTTAAGATCTGCTAAGCACGAAGTACTTACACAAACACATTCTGATATTAAGGGGTACCAGAACATTCTGATACAAAATCTTTCCCCAAGGATAACAGAAAGACACTGACCCCTCCTAAAAGATAAGGGCAAGATGACAGTATGTAATAGAGACTTTTGACTGAACCAACATGTCAAGGTGATGAGTAATATCTAGCCATGTCAGGGGGGCAGTAATTAATTATGTCAGAAGGAGAACTAACTTGTTTGCATCAGGATATAAAAATGCCTCTCAGAGGGAGTATCTTCGTCCAGCTGAGGGGGGAATGGAAAGTTCCACCATTTACTGAGCTGTGCCCATTGTTATGGGCATACATCCTTATAGAGTCTGCTATTACCATGCTTTGTCAACAATAAACCTGGCCTGGCGCCTTCGTACCTTAACGGATCTTGTGGTAATTGGTTGGTTCGCTTATGGTCTGCTGTGCCGGCTGTCTGTGCAAAGCTGGGGCAGCACACAGGGAAAACACACACAAGCAGCCAAACATCCAACCACAGAGTGTATGTTGTTATTTGCGCAGAGGCCTCTGTAGATGGTGTTCCCTTGCTTGCCCTCTACGCCACCTCTGCTGGGTGCTTCCAAAGCCCTCCTCCTTTCAGGTCACCTCCAATCTCCTGACTCTCCCCACAACTTAAGGTGTTCTCTAGCTCTTCTGTTCTAGGCATGCTCACTCTTCGTTCCTGCCAGGCTTCTACTTGATCCTTTTGTCCTCCCAGGCTCCACCCTTTGGAATCCTCCTTTGTTATACTCTTAGTATATGTTATACTAACATACTTTCCTGATCCTGTCGTAGCTCCTCTCTCAGTCTTCCACTAGATTTTTAGTGGGCCCACTACTTTCTCTTGTAACATTTCTGCAGATCTTGAACCTCTCTCTCTCCTTCCACAGAAGTCCACATTTTCCTCCAGCCTCTCCACGCACATTCCATGCCAATTCTCCATTTCTCCTAACATCCCTGTTCACACCCTCCTCATTCCTTTTAGTCCTATGTCAATCTCTCAGCATCCATCGTAGCAGTCCTTTCCTCTTTCCATTATCTCTGAGTTATTTCATGACTCTTCTCATCTCATTTCCACACTTCTTGTCCATAAGTTCTTCCATTAGCCATCCTCCATCTGGATGCATTCTTGGTCTTCTGTCTGTGCTCTTCCACTGGCATGGGTCAAAGCTTTGGAGAAACAGCCCCCTTTCGAGATCTAAGGTAGAAGCAGGTAATTGCTTCTAAATTGTAGCTGTAACTTTTCTATCAGTGAATAGAAACTGTTAACATTTTGTGGTAGCACTTCTGCATTTACTGTGGCTATATAATAATGTTTCTATATCAATATTACAATGTTAGGTTTGTTATACGAGGGATTTTTTATCATGTTAGCAAACAATAATATAATATAATCTTTAGGTTGAAAAGAGCTATTCACTTTTTTTTTTATGAGTACAGCACTATCTCTGTAAAAAAGAAACTTTGATGATGTCATGCTTGTCAGTCAAATATTTTCTATTATAAAACAATAATACCTTAATTTTTTATCGAGTTTTTTTTTCAGCCAGAAGACTTCTCTAACACTTCACAAACTTTCTGTATACAGGAATCAATCTGTATCCTAGTACAATACCATGCAGAACTTTGGTGAAGTGGAACAAAGCAGCTGTTTAACATTATAGTACCATATGTCAAAAATATTGTATCTAATTGCAGCTGTTCGATGAATATACTGTAATACTGCTGGCTGAATGCAATTATCCAAATAGGAATTTAGTCATAATACAGTTTTAAAGAGGCACTGTCAGGTCAAAGTTGGTTCAACACTTAGATTTTGAAAAGATAAGTTTTTACAAAAACCAAAATCAATAGATTGTTGCCATTATTTTCTTTAATAGAGTAGGAATGAGTAATTTTGTAAACAATGATGAACTTCACCCTAAGTTATTTACAGCCCAATCATAGCAGCTTTGTGCTGCAAAGTAGACAGAACATGATATTGACTACAGTATAGACAGTTCCCCCAAATTAATCCAACTAGCTTGTTTCCATTGTCCAAGCTAAGAGATATGCTTACAATTAATAATATAAACAGTGAAATGTGCATGTGATCTTAAAATTTTGCCATTTTAAATTTTCAGTAGTGTTATCTGTCACATAGATTAAAAACTGTGATAGGCTTTTTTTCAATATGATTTTTAATTTGACAATGTGAAAATTGGGATGGGATATTTAGAGACAAATTTCCAAATCACTCTCACCCCAGCTTCCATTTGTGTGCACCCAGCTTTATTCATGAAAACATTTGCACACATGTATTTGAGCATTGGCAGCTGTTGGCACAAAGTAAGATTTTTTTACAGTGAGATATATTTTAATTGTTTTATTTGTGAGTGAAGAAAAATGTACACTTAGCTTCGTCTCTTATCTTTTTAGATAGCACAATTGGTTTGAGACAGTACCAAACATTATGTTAGATCAATTAAAGTGCATTTTAAGTGCTTTGTGCATATAATGAGTCATTACCTACAGAGCATACATTAAGATATACCAAAATATTCACAAAAATGAATCCATATTTAAGATCTGAGTTTTCTCCCTCATTTCCTTTCACTCTTCCCAGAGTCTTCAGATGGAGTTCACTCGACGTTGCATCATGAAAGATTTGTCATATTCGAATTATGTGGGGGTGTGAGCTGCCGAGTTCAAATCTCATCCTAGCAAGAATGTTTCCAAAATTCTACGACCTTTGGAAAAGGTAGCAAGGCTCAGGCAATTGTTATCAATTGTAACTAGCTGTTGAGCAAGTGCACCAAGCTACTCTTTCCCTCTTTGTTCATCCTGCTCAAAGACCAATCACTGAACTCAGGGAGGAGCAGACAAGCCATAGCTCTGTCCCCTTCCTTCACAGGGGAAGCAGGTTGCAGTATTCTAACGTATGCAGCACACTCATTTTACCAGAACACCAGGCTGCATGGAAAGGGATTGTATGTACGTCTCTGAGGCACAATCCTTCAAATAAACTCCTCACTATCCAGTGATGCAAGCAGTGGACAGCTGTCCTAGGTTGACCCACACCTAAAAGGTACCTGTAGTGTCCAGACCCAGATATGGGCTGGAACTTTTCCCAAGAGTCCAGGGTTTGTAATCAGGGTTGAGGCATATCTCTATCTAGACACTTGAGGCTCAGTCCTGTTCCCAGTGAAGCCTTCAGATCAGACTTGTGTATTTTTATACCCATTAGTAAGACCATAGTGGCAATGCTTTATTTTTACCTTGCCACATCTTCAACTGTTTTATTGTATAAATACGGAATAAAACAGAGAAATAAAAATTACAGAGAAACACAGTTCTGAAATATCAGACATAGAGACTAAAAAGAGCATGCATTGTAACTTGATGCATAATAACCCTGCATAAAAATTATGTGAAAAATATGGTATGAAATGAATTTTAGCGTCTGGCAAAGTGGAGTTGTAAATCCACTGTACTTGGTAATCTATTGCAGTACATTTTATAAAACAATGAAACTGTAGTTAATAGAGAGCTCACTGCAGCATCTACTGTTACATCTTTGCTGGGGCGAGGGGAGAATCTCAGTTTTTCAGGTGGATTGCAAAGTGTGAGTTTTAATGAAGTTCTACAGCAGCAAAAAAAATGCCATTCTGCTTTTCATGCATTCCTCGAAATGTAAAGCAAACAGTCTCAAACAAACAAATCAAAATCATGGCATATTATCCTCAGTTATGAATCATAGTTTGTTATTTGATGCCAGGAAGAATCCCAGGGGAGGATATTTATCTCTCCTTACAAAAGTGACTACTTTCTGCCCAGCCATCCCCCACCCACCATCCCCTCACTAAAAGGAACATGCTGAAAACGAGCTTTCAGAAAGTCAATAGGAATAATTAACTTTGTTGTTTCATAAAAATCTGACAAAGGACCCCCTGGAGCTTTTCAACCAAACAAGAAGGCAACTTTATTAATAACTGAATGTCATTATATTATTTTGCTACATTCCATTTTATCTGTAAAAGTTTTCAGGTTCCCCCTCCACGCCCTTTAGATTACTTCAGTGAAACCTGAAGCCAAACCATTATTGTACTTACAGATTGTGACTGTCAAAACTATGCCACACTGAAGTCAAAGTAGTGGGTGAATATGGTCCTGTGAATAGGCAACAGCTGTCATCTTGCTGCTTGTTGGGAGTATGTGTCATGGAATTCTTCACTAGGATTTATACATGACTCAGGCTAGTACAAATCCTCCAAAAATAATAAGATATTTGAGTGGTTAGTGAAAGACAGCTTTCTCTTGTCACTTGCAAAAAAGTGAAATCTCCAGAGCATATATAATTGTACTAGGCAAGTTTAGGATTTCTGTTTCAGAGATAATCACATATTCTGTAGAAATATGTTGCTCTTTTTAGAAACACTGTGCATTGTGCACAGAAAAGTGCATTTAAAAAAAATGTTGCAACTTGCTTTTACCTTATTAGAACCTCAGCTGCCTACCTCTTTCTAAAAGTTGTTGTTGGAACTGAAGAAAAATAAGCAGCCACTCATATAATTTCAGTTATACCTGAAGTAAATGGATACTGCATATTTAATTTATTAAATGCAACATTTCTTTACAGATTAGCTCAAGGGCATAGGTAACTGAGGTGCATATTTGAAGTGATATCTTGACTATGGACTAGAATGTGCTTTCAGCTCATTTGTAGTCATGGATACTCTCCCACCCCAGCCTGTTTTTATATAACCATGCAGTTTCAGACATAAGAATTTTGGTCTTTGTAATAAATAACCATAAGCTTGCTTAAGGAATAACATTTCCTAGGAATTTCCCAGATCATGAAACTTTGTCCTGTAGTTTAGTTGTCAAGAAAACAAATTTACTGTGCTTAAACGTGCTCACTTTAATTTAACCGTGTGTATTTCTCATAGACAGAAGTTCATATAATAGTTTTGTCTGTACGTGAAAAATGTAGATCTGTTGTCAAAAACATCTTAGAAATGTATGCTAGCTCTTAGAGCTGTAGCCTAGTTGTGTGTTTCAACTAGAATATTTATTAAATATTACTATTTAATACTAAATCAAATCATTGGGTCCTTTCTCAGGGCCAGACTGTTCACTCTAAGTCTAATGGGAAGGGAACAGAGAAGGAGGTAATTTAGCAATATTCTTCCCTTGTGGCTCCAAGTTCCCTCCTGCAAAAGTTAGAGTTTGTCACTCTGCAGAAGGAGCAAGGTTCTAGACTTCATATTCTGCTGCTCTCATGGATCCACAAAAGGCACCTGGCTATCTTCATAGAGGCTCCGGGCAAGTCCCTTGGTACTGAGCTTTCCCCAGCTCCCTGGAAGCATGGCCAGAGCTTTCTCTAGCTAAGAGACTCTGGATCCTTGCTTACAAAAGGGGTTCTCAGCACTAAGGGGGCTTAGCAAGAAATTAGTGAACTTTCCCATAGAATCCCAGCAGGTTTCCAGTAAGGATGATACTCCATGGACCTAAAATGCTGCTATAGAGGAGACTGACTCTCTCTCTCTCTCTCTCAGTACTTCCCTGAGGCCAGGGCAAATCAGTGTGGCTCAGAGTATGTATCCATTTTCACCTGTCAAAATCCTATTGAAGGCAATTGGAATTTTTCTGAGAAAGAGCTGAGCAAGGACTTCAGGATTGGGTCCTGTAACAATATTTTGTACTTTGGTACTAATCCAAGAATCTTTTGCAGTCATTGGGCTTTGGATCAGGGCCCTAGAAAGAAAAGATGTTTATTTGGCTTAAGGAACTAGACAGGGACTCAAGAGATCTGTGTTCGATTCTTGGCTCTTCCACAGTCTTCCTGGGTGACCTTGGTCTCTCAGTTCTCTGTTGGTAAAATGGGGATAGTAATAATTCTCCATCTTCCAGGGATATAGTGAAGATACATTTCTTAATGTCCGGTGATCAGTGATGACATATCTGCTGAATGGGTATTTTGTGGGACACAATCCCTGTAGATTGTGTTGGGTATATGAAATGCTGTCATGCAGGCTGGTTCAATTATTATGGCCCTGAAATATTGAATCTCCTTGATATCAAGTGATAAGTGCATGCTGCACTCTTAGCTGACCTGCACTCTGGGTCAAAAAAGACCAGATATAAGTCAGCTTGTAGAACACTTTAACACAGACTCCAGCAAATGCAAAATATGTGGTTTGACTGTAGAGCAGCGGAACTACAAGCCCTTACTGATAATCATGAATTGAAAGGTTTCTTCGAGGTGGTGGAAGATGTATATAGGTCTACTCAATCTGCTTTAGCACCACTAACAAATGCAGAAGATGCATCTCTCATCACAGATCATATTGCCATCCACCAATGGTGGTGTGAACATGTTAGCAAATTACTTAATCATTCATCTACTGTTTCTGAGGAGTTGCTGGATAATGTCCATAAACTGACTACATTACTGCACTTGCCTATCTACCCACACAAGCTGAGGTACTAGTGGCTGTTCAAGTGATGGAAAATAATAAATCCCCTGGTCCTGATGCCATTCTAGCTGAGGTTTTCAAACATGGAGGAAATAGTCTCAATTGACAAGCTCTTTGAATTTTTTTACGTGAAGTTATACTGCCACAACTGAAAGACGCCAACATTGTCATAATATATAAGTGTAAAGGCTCAAAGAGTGATTTGTGGTAATTACCATGGTACCCTTTACTCTTCAATGCTGGTAAGATTCTTGCACAGATCCTCTGGAACTAACTTGTGACCCAAATATTCAACAATGGTCTATCTGAGTCAGAGTGTGGCTTTCATGCTCAGCAAGCATGATTTTCATCATTCGATAATTACAGGAAAATTTATGACATGCTTTTCGTCATTCAACAATTACAGGAAAAATGTTGTGAATAGCACCAACATCTTGTTTCTCAGTCTAACTAGGGCATTTGATATGGTCAGCTGCACTGCCCTCTGGAAATTGCTGAGTAAATTTGGATGTCCAGACAAATTTAACAACATCATTCAGCAATTCCATGAAGTCATGGCTGGAAGAGCTAGTGCAAACATATCTACTTCCAATCATGAATGGGGCGAGGGAGGAATGTGTCCTTGCTGCTAACCAATTTGGTCTTTTCTTTGCTGCGATGCTAGTGGAAGCCCTTTGTGATGCTTCAGATGGTGTCTTTATATACTTCTGCACTGGTAGGCTCTTCAGTCTTTCCCATCTACATGCAAACACCAAGGTGATAGGAACATTGATCCAGGAACTGCTCTATGCTGATGACTGTGCCTTGATGGCGCACTCTGAAGCAGCACTACAATATCTTGCAAACTGCTTTGCTGTGGCTCCTCATAACTTTTGCCCCACCATCAGCTGAATGAAAACTGAGGTTATATACCAGCCAGCTCCTCAACAACCTTATGAAGACCTGTCAATAAGACTGGAAGGTACCATGCCCTATGCTGTCAGTTTACCTATGTCAACAGCACGTTGAACAATGGAGCAACAGTTGACCATGAATTAAGAAAGCCAGCACCACATATGGTCACTTCTACCACTTAATCTGGAAGCAGCATGGAATCTGTATACAGACAAAAATCAAAGTCTCTGATGTCCTCACGACATTGCTCTGCCGGTGTGAAACATGGACCTGTTTTCAGTGACACATTAAAAAGCTTGAGAGGTTCTATTTGCAACACCTACAATGATTGCTGAGCATCAAATGGCAGGACCAGGTTTCCAACACTGAAGTCCTGGCAAAAGCTGGTTTGGTCAGCATCACGGCTCATTTGTTCTGTGCCTGGTTGAGATGGATTAGCTGTGTAATTCAATTGCCTGAAACCCATCTATCAAAGTAAATTTTATATTCTGAATTACGCTTTGGCTATTGTAAGTGTTGAGGTCAGATTAAATACTTCAACGACACTCTGAAAGAAAATTTCCTATTCAACCTTTGAGCAACTGTCGATTGATTGTATTGTGTGGCACCACGCCATGAGGGAGAGTATCCACAACTTTGAGAAAAATCACATGGAGCAACAGGATGAACAGCTCTAGCCACAGAAACAATGTGCAGGTCAATTAACACAACTAGGCAAATGGCTCCGTGGCCCAGTGGGGTAATGTTGTTCTTCCTGAATTGGCCTATAGAGTCATGCAAAAACCCATTTATACAAAACTATGATTGTTAACATTGCCCTCATCATCACCATCGATAAATGTTTGTTAATGTCATTGAGATATTCAATATCTCTGGTATTCAAAGATACATCATTATTTAGGTAGACAGAAGGACTACGTAGCACCTCTCATTTGAGATTAATTTTTGGAGAGATTACATCACAGCAGTAATTTAGTAATCATAATTTTATAGTTGCTATGGCTGCTGACACTCAATTAAAGTATTAAAGTAACACTCTCATCACTCCCCATTACTTTTCATTATGTCTCTGGAATCATTAGCAGCTAAAGTATGGATGGATACAAAAATCCAGAGAATAAAAATCAATGGCCTATCCTTAGCATGTTGGCTTCTTGATAGAGCAAGTAATAGCCAAACTGTCTGCAGCACTTGCATGCACAGTAATAAGCTTCTCATGTACAAGAACAGCAGCCATCTGTAACTATGGATTACAAAAACATGGTGATATTTTAGCAGTGGGACTTGTTTGTATTGTGTCCCTGAGCACTCCCTCCAGACAACCCTTAACACACTCATGCACTCATTTACTGTCTCCTTTTTGTAATAGGTTAAGATGTGGTTTGTCGGGTTTTTTTTTTTTTTTTTTTTACTTTTTACAGCAATTTAATATTGGTATGTATTATCCTGAAATCAATTGAGTTTTAGTTGTTTTTTAAAATCTCTATATACATTTACAATTTCTAAAAAGTAAAACACACTGCTAACTATACTAGAATTTTCTGTGCAATTTGTGGGTGAAAGTCAAACATCAGCTGAGAAAGAGGACTCGGTAAAGGACTGTCGAGAGGCCAGTCAGAGGGCTGGTCTTTACAGGGCGGGGAGGATCGACTGAAGATTTGCAACTTCAGCTACATGAATAACGTAGCTGAAGTCAGCATATCTTCAGCCGACTTACCTGCCATCCTCATGGCAGCGGCGATCGGCGGCACGCTCCCCCGTCGACTCCAGCTTGCGCCTTGCAGCAGGCTGGAGTTACGGAGTCAACAGTGGGTGCTGCTAGCGATTGATTTCTCGTGTCTTAACGAGACGCAAGGAATCGATCACTAAAAGATCGATCGCTACCCGCCGATGCGGCGGGTAGTGAAAACATACCCTAAGTCACTATAGTCCAACACATTCTGTGATACCAACACAGAATAGTACCATACTCCATGTGTAGTTTCATTGAAATCAACTCCTCTTGGAGTGAGGTGTTGCTCACTATAAGAGTATCAGAGTTGGGTCCTAGCTGGGTCCTTTTATTTTTGTAGATAGAGGGTATGAGACATCCAGGAACAGGGAGTAAAAGGAACTTCAGGAGTCAGAAACTAGAAGATTCTAGCCATACGCAAGCTAAGGGGGACTGAGTCCCGAAAGCAATTAACTTTAGAGCTGATTCAAAGGACCCATCCCACTGGTTTTCTTTAAACAAGAATCTTCTCTGGAACATACTACTCTTTTGTCAAGAACTTGTCCAAGTGGTAAAATGTACTTTTTTTTAACAATTACTCATCTCTTTTCAAGGTTTTTTTTAAGAAGTTGGTAGGAAAATATCTGGAAATGAGAAACTAAAACTTCTTTGTTTTTACTTTGTAGTGAATTTTGACCACTTCCAGATACTCCGAGCAATTGGGAAGGGAAGCTTTGGAAAGGTAAGTTCGAAGTTGAATTTATTCATGAGCTCATGAAGATGCATTGTAACTAAAACAAATTATGCACAAATTATTGTAGTAAGAATAATAATCCTGAAAGTGATTTTTTCTTGTTTGATGGGTGGTAAGTTGAGGTGGGCACATTTTTAGTCAAGAAAATATTTCAGTGACATTGGCACATCTGTAAACTTGCAGCATTTTTGAGAAGCTAAGTTTCAAATTTCACACAATTCATTTTTTAACTACTAGAATTACTGAAAATGTCATGGCAAAACCATGTATTTATGTTTTGGTTTCCAAGCTGGGTTTGCTGGTTGTGATTGCTCATTATAATCTAGGTATACTTGGTCCTGCTTCAGTGCAGGAGGATGGAGTAGATGATTTCTTAACGTACCTACCAGCCCTACATTTCTATGACTAGTCCCATGGTACTGCATCCAGTTTCTTAACTGGGTGAGCTGCCATCATGTGGCCGGGAGGGTTCTCAGGAGCCATTTGGTCTCTATTTCTCTGAGCAACTAGTTATAGTTAAGGGGGCTATTTGTTTATTGTTTTGAGGAATAATACATATAGTATGTGTAGGGTATGTTTAAAAATCAGAACAGCACTAGTATTTGATGCTTGCTTTGTTTCCTAATTTAGGTATCTTTGTCATCAAGATAGATAGATGAAAAAGATATATAAATTAATTATAAAATAATATTATGTGTGTGTTCGTTCTTTCCTGAACAATTACTACATTTCTCATGTTGCCTGAATTACATTGACGTGAATTTAGGCCACTGCGCTTCTGTCTTTGATTTTTATATTCAGCACAGTTTATTTTTTCACCACATTTACAAAGAACACCATGTGTGTGTCCTTGCATTAAGGGCATCCACCCTTCTCACTCTGAGCTTGTTGCAGTGCCATTGTTTTATACGTCTTCTGCTGCCTATATCACATTTAGTTTAGTGGGTCCTAAGGGCAACAGCCCTCTGAAATCTCCTCTGATCAGCTGAGGCATCTGCAAATAATTAAGAGAAAAAATAGCAGTGGTTTTAACACGTTGGAAAAATTGCCAAACATGGCTACCACAGCACCACTATATGACAGTTTGCAAGTGTGAAACTTTGTGCCAAAGGTGAATTTCACAAGCTGGTGTCTTGTGGGTGAGGGCAGGGAAATGGGTCCCTGGAAGTTTTGCAAAATATGAAATGTTGAAGTTGTTGCAAAGCACATAACACAAGCAAAGAATGCTGCAACACAGTTTCCACCGACGTCACCTTCCCCTAGTAATAACCTAGGAAACAGAGTACTGGCTAGGAAGCTGTCGTGACACAAATTTTAGACATGGTTTGAATCTCAGATGTGAGGCCATGCTTCACTGTGTGATTGCATTCCTTAGGGAGTTTTTCAGGCTACACAGTGATGTGTGCCCTTGTATCTGAAATGAGAATGGAGTTGTTTCTCTCCATTCAGTGCTTTTTTCATGGGCAATGTGTTCTGGGCAGGGAGTACTCAGTCTTTGCCAGTAAAGGATTGCAATGACAATTTGCATAGAGCTTGAGGGCTGCACCTTTATCAATTTGCATTGAATGGAGCTGATCATTTTTGGATATGAAGGTGTGACCCATGGAGATTATGAGTTCCAACATACAACATGACACTCAGAGGATACTGGCCAAATTCTGATCTCAGCTATCCCAGGGGAAATCTGGATCACTCCTCTCGCTACAGTGAAGTTAACTCCATATTTATACTGGTGTAACTGAGATCAAAGTCTGGCCCTACAAGTACCAATACATAGTGGTCTATCTTGATCTAAACATTGTTGCCCTTGTATCAAGAGAGAGCACCATGTTGAATGGTGGCTGTGAGGTGCTTTGTAGCACTCTAGAGATCTCACTTAGCAAATAGGCCATGCTTTGACTAGACCTGCTCTGAACAGGTAATAGAATGGGTGCATTTGTTTATTGAGTTGGTTGTAAATATTTTGGGTACTGCAGAAAATGAAAGAGCCATGCTGCAGTTCAGAGGCTCCAAAGGGCTATTATTCAATCCAGAAAACTGAAGAAAAGGTTTGGGATCTTGTAGCAGTGAGACAAAAATGAGTGGGTAAAATACAATTAGACATCAGTTCTCCGAGCAGCAGTGGAAAGAGGATGTACTAAATAATATATGTTGGAAATGCAGCTATAATACTCTTCATCAAGAAACCAGGTGAAGCAGGAAGGAAGAGTGTTGTCTATTTTGAAAACAGAATTAGGTCACAGTGGATGTTTTTTTAAAAGTGTTTTTTATAAGCATGCATCTAGTCCTGGACATTAATTAGTGGATTTAAAATTAAAAACATGATTACTTTGCTAATCCAAAAATAATCCACAAGATGAAAGTAAATGCTCCAAACATCTTGGAATGTTAGGATCCCAACATATAATCTATTTGTGAGTCATGGAGTGGGCTTTGGCTTAATTGTATGACTTCTGTTTCCAGTACGACTGTGTAACCTTTCAATTCGACATCCCAAAATGTGGGATAGTGAAACAAAATCTGCAGGGACAGGCAGCAGTATATGCCAGCATTTGTTCTCACCAGCAAAGTGTGGGCCAATCTGTTATTAAAATTAAAAGTTGATTTTTACTGAATAAAGACGTTAAAGGAACTAATGAAAGAATGTGAAGAAGTATAGTATATTCAAGGTACTTATTACTGCAGTCAAGGCAGAAAATAGGGGAGGAAAAATCACTCAGGCTACAAAATTACATAACAATTATTTTAAAGTGGAGTGGTTGGTCAGTATCACAGAAAGAACAGAAATTTGGGGAGGGGGCCAATCTGTGATTTCAAAGTCAGTTTCCTATCTGGGAAGCATGAATTTTCCATCGGGAAGCCATCAGTGCAACATTAACTTTTTATACTGTGTGTTTCCTTAGTACACTCATGCTTCGTCATGCACCAGGCTTGCACGACCACATACTCACTACACTTTTTCATGTACATTGTAACTGCCCTAGTGGGGTGTAAAAGAATCATTTCTAGCTCTTAGGCACAGTTTGCATGAGGAGACCTCACCCTCTGTTCTGAATCTAACCCCCTCCAAAGAAACAGAGATTGATTCAGACATGCAGAGACACTAAGCATTGTAAAAATAATTAATCATACTTAAAATGTAATAAAATAAATGAAAATGTTATCCCCGGGCAATACCACTTTGACTTTTATGGAGCGACTCATAGGAGCTTCTGTTTTTAGCTTTCCTTGTTGAAAAGAAAAATAAGTCAAACCTAGAGTAGCATATCACTCATCAGAATTTTATATGTATTTTTAACAACATTCTGTGTTGATTCATATGTCATCTTTCTTAATAATTATTTTAATATGCTGAATTGCCCAAGGTACAGAGCAAAGCTATTTTACATGAAAAATATCTTTCAATACTAATATGTATTTATGTAGTTTGTAGAACCACCCACCCCTAAATCTGATATTTAAAGAGTGATATCATTATACTTATTTTTCTTTAACTATGTCTTGTATTTTATGCAGTGCAAGTGCTAATATGTGAACTGTGCTTCAGTTCATGTGACATCATGTGAGGCAGTGTTGTCTAGTGATAGTACCTTGAGCTGGGCATTTGATGGCCAGTGCTCAATTTCCAGTTCTGTCACTAACTTGTGCAACTTTGGGAGAGTCAGTTCACCCCTTGGTGCCTCTGCCTTTGTCTCTTTCTTTGGAGACTGCGACCTCTTCAGTGCAAGGGCTGTTTGTACCGGGCAAAGCACAAGGGTGCCCCAAAATGTCCCTTCTTTTGAAGAGTGGAGGACCTGATATACATAGGTCAAATGTGTTCATTCTCGTCCCCTTTGTGATATTTGCTGAGGATGATTTTTTTTGTCCTTAGGGTACTATGAATGAATCCGTGATCATGCATAAGGTCATATTTACTGAACTTGGCATATTTAAATTTACAATGTGTCTTGCCCATAGATTTTAAATAACAAAAATAGCCTAAATTACATTCTTTTGAAGTATACATAATACATTTTATGTAGCAGATGTACATCAAATCGATTTCTTTCTCATACATTCTTCTCTGAGCAGATTGGTATTCAGACACCACTTTTAGAGTAAGCAAATACACTGGTACCACTGAAAAGATTGTTAGAATTGACTGTGACCCCCTGTGGGAATGGGAAACTACTACTATTTATATTACATATAAATACACCACTCCATGCCATATCCCTCAGCATAGCCATTAGTGGAACCCAACTAAAGCAAGTTGATAGTTTTACCTATCTTGGCAGCAACATCTCCAGTGATGGATCTCTTGACAAAGAGATCACGAGCAGGATGTAGAAAGCTTCTCAGTCACTAAGAATGCTACACAACAAAGTCCTGAAATTCCACAGCATAACCTTCTCAAAAAACCCCCAAAAAACTCAACAAACTTTACCATGCTTTTGTGCTCACATCTCTCAGTGAGACCTGGACACCATACAAATGGCATATCAAACAGCCTTCCATATGCGTAATCTGCACCGTTATGGAGTTCCGCTGGTGGGACAAAATTACAAATCTGGAGGTTCTCCAAAAGTCAAATGCCATAAACATCGAGGCCATGCTGCTGAATGCCCAACTGCGCTGGGTTGGACACATCATTAGGGGGCCTGAACATCGACTCCCCAGAAATTTTTTTTTACAGAGAATTGGCACAAGGGCACCAGAATAAAAACTGCCCCAGAAAGTGCTACAAGGAAAGCATCAAGAACAGCACACACTTCAGTGCAATGAAACCAGATGATCTTGAGAAGGCTGCATCAAATAGATCAGTCTGGCAACATACAACACTCAGAGCTTCCCAACCCTTTTAAAGAGAATAGAAATCATCAAGTGTTAGCTGCAAAGGAAAAGTATTATACCACTGCTATAGCTACCAAGACACTTACCAATGACTGTCTGTCTGATCTGCTCATGACCATGTGCACTGTGCTTTGGACTTCAGGGTCACTCCAGAATCCACAAAAAGAGAGAGCATGGAAACATCATCGTCATACTGATGGACTACGTGAGAAACAGAATTGTTTGTATGGTGCAACATGGGCTGTTATGGCAGCCGCTGACACTGCACTCACACTTACTGTAGATTTGGTTTTGGGGGAGTAGTTGCAGATCCAGGAGCCGTGCCATTCTCTTGCTTACCTGTGATCCAGTACCAATTATCTATCCAGGCTGCTTTGAAGAAAGGCACAACAGAGCACTGCTGTGCAGTGCCAAAAGGTTCAGAGCCTCCCTGCGTAGACCCTCCAAAACCGGGAATTTAGCTTCTTGCCTGGTTATGTCCACCTGAGAAGTGATGAGTTTCCTAAGGGCTCACGGCCAGATTTCTAAAGCTATTTAGGTGCCTTGAGATGCAGATGGCACCCAGTGGGATTACCAAAAGCACCTAGGTACCATGTCTCATTGGGAGCTAGCCGCTTGGATGCTTTTGAAAACCCCATTAGGTGCCTCTCTGTAGCATGTGGCACGTGAATACCTTTAAAAATCTGACTCCATTTTATATTCTCTAATACCAGACCAGTGGGGTAAACATTACTGAAGATTAATTTGTTCTTTCCTCTGCATTCCCTTTATATAAGCTCCCTTAGCCAGACAGAACCATCCTATGCCTCTTCCTTTGTTTTAAATGGAAAAAGAGTGGCTTAGGGCTACGGGAAATTTATCTTTTTTTACTTTGAATTTACTAGTATGAAAGAAAGGAAAATATGTCAGGAGTCCCTCAACACACATTGACGTCTCGCTCTGTTGGTTGCTGGAAGCATGAGGCTAAATCACATGGAATGAGGAACAGTATTGAAATGAAACATTACAGAGAGAACAATCATATCTTTATAATAGAGGACTATTCATGGACAGTCTTCACATGGATGTGGGCACATTTCTTTTTTTTGTTCCCCCCCTTTTTTTAAAATCCAGCTGGTTATTTCTATAATTTTTAGCCAATGTTAGGATACAATGGAAACTGTTGCACTGAAAAGCTTTTTATAATGGACAGGGTCCATTGTGAGGGAGTTTGAAAAAAATATCTCCTTTTTAATGCACTAAGTTTCACAGTTGGAGAAGTGCACAGCTATCTGTGGGGAAACTGAGAGGAGCCATCCGGGATGACAAATACAAATAGATGCAATTATGTGAGAGTTGTGACAGAGAAGATAGTTACATTGCTATAAATACCAGCATTAAATTAAATTAATTAATATCTGGAGAGCAGCTTCCCATTTCACTTAGTTTAAGTGCTGTCTTTGAGCAAAGGCAGTTGGCAGACATTTTATAACCCACACATCTCTGTGAGTTAGGGCAATCTTATTTACAATTGTAGAATACCATGCACGTGAAAGCTTCCCTCACCTGTAGGATGTTGAAACTGACTGACCCCCTTTGTCATTCTAAGAAATCAAGCACATAAATTGCATTTTTTGGGATGCAGATCAAAATTTGCACCTCGGTCCCTTTCCTAGTCTCTTCAAGAACACCCCACGTGCCCCCAGGTGTCTTTCCCTCATCTGCTGCAAGGTGGAATCCAGCACATTTAAAATTAGTCCTTAATAAAAGAAAAAAACACATTTTGATGTCAAAGAGTGACTTAGATGAGAATAGATGAAAAGTTATTGTAAAGGAATTGTACTTTTAGCATATCTACAACATAGGCCTTTGTGACTTTTACAAAGTGGATTAAAGGTTAGCCATACCCAGATGCAGGCCATGTGAATTATTAAAACAATGAAATAATAAAGGTTAAACTACTTCTGCAAAGCAAATGACATTAAAGATGAGCCTTCCTGAGGAGGAACGCTTAGAAGCCATCTTCCATTGAGCTGGCATGAAATCTACTGTGGCTACACTGAGTCTAGGATCTTTTCAGTAGTTTCATACAATATGTGAAAGTGGAAAATATGAGTTCAGAGGGTTCTGAATGCAGAAGAACCTATGTGTTGTGTGGGGGCAAGCTGAAGGGAGTCCATTAAAGTGTTTGCATCCCTTTCATATCGATGAACTCGATTAAGTGGTAACTTCCTCTATCCTTGCGGTGAGTTTAAGGGACTGGTCAATCACTGAATATGTATCTGCTGGAGAGCTCCCCACCTCCAGTCTTATATGGGTAAGTGCGCAGCAACAGTGGAGATCACTAGCATCCCGAGGCTGAAGTACTGGTCATGGGATGGTGCCACTGTAGGTTCTTCAACCCAGGGGACAGAATACCACAGGCTCAAACCCCGCTCCCTCCTCCCCGCACACTGTTCCAAATTATTTTACTAGGGCTTGACATAGAGACCAAAATTAGGACCTAAATGCAGAGTTTCACCCAGCTATAGTCATTGGTGTTATTCCTTTGCTGCTTTTACTTCTCTAGAAGCTGTTAAAGGACAAAGCCCCAAAGTATGGAGCTCTCCTGTAAGGGTGGAACTGATGAATGCCCAAAGAGAAGAGAATCTAAAAGAATTTCAGGCCAAACAAAGAAGCGTGGAGCTTGTCTAGCACTAACTTGCTATTGAACTCTTTAGTTTTGAGAGGAACTGGAGTAAAATTGTAGAGCAGAAAATGCTGTTAAATTATTCACTGTGAAAAAGTGAAGAGAAGTTTCAGCTAAAGAGGATCCAACTGCTCAGTAGTCAGCGGAATTGTTCCTACAAGAAAATGTTGTCTCAAAGTGTCTGAGGTATCAGTTGGTCTTTAAAGGCCAGTGATTTACAGCAAAAGCTAATAATTTTCTCATTATCCAGTGCCAAATTTACATTTCTATTGGAATGGGCCTGATTCTGCCTCCTCACTCACTTGGGACTAGATTGTGGACGTCATGTCCTCAGTAGGTGTGGTGCAGAATCTCACTACTTGGAAGAGACTGTGCAGTAAGCAGGCCCTCTCCTGGGCTACACCGTCTGCTGCATCTTATTCACATTGTTGAGTTCTTACTCACATGAATAGTTCCCTAGAGTCCTCCTGTGAGAAAGGACTCACCAACATATTGTCTAGTTCAGAGTCATATTAAGGAACAGATATGCCAGATTTTGATTTTTGAGTAGTCTAGTTTCATGTTCTTTATGGGCCAGGTTCTGGCACCCTTACTCATGTAATATCTTATTCCTCAAATAGGATCTGATCCAAAGCCCAGTAAAGTCCATGCAAATCTTCCCACTGACTTCAGTGGGCTTTGGATCAGGCTGACATTCCTACTGATTTCAATGAAGCTACGCTTGGAGTACGTGTGCCCTGGTTTTTCTGTTGCTCTCCCTACTTATCACACATATGCACCTTTGTTTACCTGCCTCCCTCCTCTACCACTTATTGATAGTAGAAAATGGACACAAAGGACAAAAGTTGAGCATGGATGTAGCATGTGTGGAAAGCACACACTGTAGCTCAATATTGTCACTAGCTCGATTTGTGTAGCTAACAAATACACTTAAATAGTAGAATAGTAGGCATAAACGATTTCAAGATTTGGGTGTGTCAATCTATCTATTATTTATTACAAAATAATCAATAAGATATTTTCATTCAGTTGATTCACCCATAATTAAGAAATGTATTGCTTGCAGAGCTCTATGGGAAGCTCTCCTTAACTCCTCTGCTGAAACTCTGTCATTTTCCCCTTATCAAGTTGCCATTCACCATCAAAGCTCTCCAGCACAGGAATAGATTTGGTGTTTTGTTGCTAAAAGAAAACCAGCCAGTATCAGTTATTAAAATGCAGACATTATGAATCCAGAAGTCAGTCCAGCACACTGATCCATAATGCCCTGCACTTGCATTGTAATGTAGTCCAATGTATGTTACAAGAGACAGCTATGTTCTTTAAAACTATTTCTTTAACCCTTGGGCAGAGCAGTGACTTAGTGATTTTTATAGCTTTGTCCCTATTGTTGTCCTCTCTTATTTCAGTAGCCAGTCATTTGCACTGATCAAGGAGCAAAACAGCAACATCAATGTGGTTTTTAAAACAGACTGTGCCTCCTGTTGGAACGGGATGGCAGCCTTAGGGACTATGAGTCAAGATTTCCTGAGAGGATGCACTAATTCAAAACGTCATAGAACTAACAATGGTACCTCAGAATGTTCTGGCTTCAGTATCCTAATGCTATTTATATATCATATGTTGGTGGCATTATAAACTGTCACTAGCATTTGTAACATTATTAACTGACAGAAAAATGAAGAACAAGTATATATATTTGAACAATCCTGTGTCTTCTTTTCTCCATTCTTTCCTCATCACCATCCTGTTTCTTGTTGGCCTCTGTCTTCCAGGGGCTTTGTTCATGTCAGGGAAAAATGGTTTGTCTGCTGGCTAACTTTACAACCAACGCTCATGTTTGCCATTCGGCTTCCTTTGGGAGCCATTTCAAAACAAGCTTTCTTGTCTGGCAGCCTAAAACAGCTATGAAACACGAACTACTGCATGGAATATAAAATTGTTATCATTTTTAAATGGCTAACATTAAATAAAAAGAAAGAGAAAAGATCTCTTTAGCCCTAGAGACATTTGGAAAAAAAGTAATACATGAAATTTAAATTGTTTCTGGGGGGAATGGATGACTCATGGGTTTGGTAATTGAATAAGGAGCCTTTCACCTCTAGGTCACTTGTTCATGTCTGATTGAGGTCAGTAGTACTCAACTGTCAGTGTTAGCTGGGACCTGCTCAGTGTGAAATGGGTCAGTAGACTCATTGCAGATCCTAGGAGACAGGTGTAAACTGTCACGTGGTTGGCTTATTCAAAAGCCTTATACTCAGTCTCAGCAGAAAGCCAGAGACAGAATGAACATGGAAACTGAATTATTCTCCTGCTCCTACAAGTGCTTCTTCTGGTATCTTGAGGGTTGAAGCACATTAGGGCCTCAATTTGAGAGAGCCTGAATTGCTTCTGATTGTCTATGTTTGTTGCATCTGCAATACCACTTTCCTCATGGTTGGCTTAGCATTGGTGCAGCTGGGCACAGGTGCTTAGACTGGGCACAGCTGCTTTTATCACTGTGTTATCTAACTCTGGGCTGAGCCTTTCCCCTAGAATCCATTTCAAAACAAGCCTTGAGCAGGATAAGTCAACAGAGTGGTAAAACTCCTGTGCCCTTTGTATACTCATGCTTCCACCACTGCTACCACCTATGGATTAGCATTAGTACAATACCAGCAGTGACAGAAGCACAAAAAATTCTCAGTGGAGATGCAGCCTGGGGGCTCTCAATGTATCACATATCACCTCCCTGGCCCCAACATTAAAACTCACTTTACTAACAAGTTGTTCCTCTCCTGTCCTGTGAAATAGCTGTTCAGTCACTAGAGGGCTAGAGAAGTGTTTGAGCAACACATCAAATTATTCCCACCAGGAGAGGACTGTAAAAAGTTGTGTGTTATTAAGACATGGCTTTGGGAAATAGTTTTACAATTTTTACACTGATGTTTAAAAAAATCCTTCATATTCCAAAGGGTTTAGAAGCAGCAGAGATGGTGCTACCAGTCCCTCTCTTTAGGAACTCATGGCTTTATCCTGCTCCCTCTTAAAGTCAATAAGAAAACTGTCATTGGCTTCAGTGGTGTATGATCAATGTTTCTTTAGGAACTAAATATTCATCATTCTACACTGAAGTGTGCATTTGTAAGTGGAAGATTAAAGTAGACTTCAATGGAATTTGGAACCAAAGAAAAGCTTACTGGAAATTTAGAGTATATTCGAGGGGCCTCCTGCTAGAGGAGTGCACTAAAACTCCAAAGAGATGTGTTGTCCATGCACACCACTGTTTAAATCCTAAAAATGGGTAACCACTAACAACAAAATGTCTTTGGGAACTCCCCAAGTACCAGCCTATGGGTATGTTGGATTCTTTCGGCCATCATCTTGAGTGATCAATACAGAACATTCCCTGCCGAAGAAATAGTGACATAGTTCCTGCCACCGTGAAGCAGTTTGGAGAACAGTTTGGGTAATCAGAGAGCTGGCCTATCCTCAAACGTCCATTGTACAGCACCTGAAATTTTGGGAATTAGCCTTTTCTTTATCAAATAATGTTTGTTCCCCTGAAAACTAAGTTTCTATAGGTCTATAGTTTCCCTTTAACAACAAACTCGGTTTGTCTACACATACTCTAACTGCAGAACATATAATTAATAGGTTTGTAAGTTGGATGCAAATTAGGAAGCTGAGTTTGATATTTTACTTGCATAGACCTTTGGTCTTACAGAGAATTAATGGCTGGCATATAAATTGCTAATATTTACACCTTGTGCCTGTGCAGAGCAAGAAAATAGAACATAACCATTTCTATGGCAACAGGGTTGTATAATCTCAGACAACTAAACTGGTTAAACAGCCTTGCTGTGACACTTTGGCTAAAAACACTACTCAGCTTGTATAAATAAAGCTTAAAAATAGGCCCCATACACCAGTGGAGAAAGGAGCAGTAGCACAGTTTAGTGGTTAGAGGAAGGGATTGAGAGTCTGGACTGTTTCTTACACACATGTAACTTTGCTGCCTACATGGGAGTTGCATGCCAGGAGCCCTGGACATTAGTTATTTAAAATATGTTGTGTTGTACAACATTCAGCATCTGGCATAATTTAAGAACAGGATATTTTAAAATATTTTACTATTTAAAATTATTAATACTTAATCTGTTAAAAAACCTGAAAGATGTTTTCTTCCATATTTGACCTAACCTGCAAAAGTTCTTTAAACTAAATTTTAGCTAGCAATCCTGAAAAGGCTAAAACGGAAGAGTTCAGAATACTGTTTCTTTTGACCTTGGCCCACGGTTTCAGGAAGGCCCAGGTAGCCCCTCTCAATGCCACAAGCCCTGAATTTGTGGCCATCCTGTACCTGGTAGTTTCATACAGCAAAATCTGCAAAAAGGTCACATTATGTTTGCAGAAGTGGGTGGAATAACTAGACAATCACAGTCAGCAATGCCTCTTCCTCAGTGGTTAGTGTCTGTGACAAATAAAATAATTTAACATGATCAGAAAGTAAACAAGAGAAAGTCTCCAATGCAGGATCCATCTCAGTCCTGTGATGTGATGAGTCTGAATGTAAAGCCAGACTTTCCTAAGGCATTCTCTGTTCCTTCCCACAAAGCCACCATTATAGTCCCCCCATCCCTGAACCCGTGTAACGGGATAATGACTGAGTAGTTATTATGCCCTTGTTCACTGGGAGTCAGTAGGGCCCTGCATCCTGTCACAGCACCTTATAAAGCAAAGAATACTCTTTATACATATAAATGGTTTTCCTAAATACATGTATCCATTGTTGTTATATGTACTATTTGAGCCACATTTCAGATAATTAATTAGGCTTTGGATGCAGTCTGACAATTTAGGATTTGAATAAGCATTTTTTTAAAATGGTCATCTAGGAGTATAGCTTATTCTAGCGAGTCCGTAAGAAATACATATCTTTCCATCATATTCTCTGATCAGGGCTGGCGCAATGTAGTGTTCCGCCCTAGGCTGCAAGCGCAGAGGGGGTGCCGGCATCCGCAGTCCTAGTATCCGCCGAAAACGACAGGCAGTCGACTTGTTGAGCTGCTGCCAAATTCTCAGTGGCAAGACGGCAGCAGTTCAACACGTTATGTGTGTTTTGGCAGCAATATGGTGGACAGTAGGACACCTGACTGCCTGTTGAGCTGCTGCCAAATTGCCGCTGAGGGGGGCAAAAAGCCTCACTCCAAATTCTGGTGCCCTAGACAACCGCCTAGGTTGCCTAATGGGTAGCACCGGCCCTGTCTCTGATTGTTTTCCTCACTCTACCCACATTACCTTTGTCTTATCTGGATTGAGCCTCACTAGCTCTCATCTGTGTTCTGATCATGAGGACAGCCATTGTGAGAGCCCATCAACTGTACTGTCGGGGTCTAAAAGTGGTGTAGATGATATGTTGAAGTGAGTGCTGCTCCCACTACCTAATTATTTCCCAAACAGCCTTGTACATGCTGAAGAAGAGAGGTGACAAACTAGACCCCGGTGATACTCCACAGGAGAGAGAGTACTGCAGAGCTGATGAGCAATTGCTTTTTACTGGTTTCCTTAGAGAGAAAAGAATGAAGCCACTAATACAGACTTAACCAATTAACACTATCTCCCAAATGGTAGCTGGACTTGCTGTGTGTGCATTCTGGAGATAACTGCAGCTGGGACTTGAATCAGTACCCCCTTGGGCCGGGGCAGCATCTGCATTAGCAGGTGAATGAGCCAGCTGCTTGGGTCTATGTGTGCAGTAAGAGATTTGCTAAGCTCGTCTCATCTAGAATTCTTTTTGCCTATATTACAAAATATACATCAAAGCAACCTGGCTACTAGACAGTCTGATTTTTCCTGGCCTTAGACAGTGACTTTTTCAATATTAAGTTCTAGCAGCATCTTTCTTACATGCAGTCTGCAGTGGGCACTTTTCATGCCAGCCCTTTGATAGGGACCTGTTGTGGATTTAGAAATGTGTTGTCTGTTGGATGGCAGATAGCTCTGAAGCAAACATAAATGTTTGGGATCAAAAGGGCTGAGCAAGAATCTGTGACAGTGAAAGGAAGAACTAAATATTCAGAGGGAGACAACTCTTGGATGAACTGTAAAAGTCAATTTGGAAAGTTTCACAAAAACATCAGTGGGAATACGGCAGGATATAACCAAGTTGAGTGGCGTGACTACAAAGAAAGCAGGTCTAAAGGCATCACTGAATTTAATAAGATATCTTCCAGCTGTGAGGAGCAAAGAGCAGGACATTTTGTCACTGTATCAACTTTTCATTGAGAACCACAATGATTGTTGTTCCGATTTCCTTCTGCATTTCTTTCACTCTTTGACAGTTAAAAAGACTAGCATAACGTGAACCCTCCAACTCCCGCCCTTTTCTCCTACCTCAGTCACAGCGTGTAACATTAGAGCAGCTGCTGTTGTTGCCAGTGATCTGATCCTGTATGTACTAGGAATTTGTTCTCTATTCAACAAAGAACAAAATGTATTAGTTGCAAGATGCTCCTTTGCATTTTCAGGACAGGCGGTTGAAAGCAGTGAGCTCTACGGAAGGCACAGAAATGGAATGTGGTACACCGGCTAAGAGGGTCCCTTTCTAATCATGCCCAGTGCAAGAAAAACCCATCAGTCAACAATAACAGAGGGAAAAATCCTTAGCCAGAAAATTCCTAAACTGTTACATTAATAGAAATATCCAGTTCACTGATGTCATCAATAAAAGGTTAAATGTATATTTTCTTAGGAGTGGATTTAACATATCAGTCCTCAATGGCAAAAGCCACATTATCACAAGCGTTACCACCAGCACGTCACACTGCAGCACAAAACAGAATTTCTTGAAAGTAGGAATATTTTGGAATTTTTTTCTTCTAACAGTTTATAACTGTATATTAAAAAGTCACCTCAGTTTACACAATCAAAATCCCCAGTTGTAGCCATACCCTGATCCTACCGCAGTCAATGACAACTCTCCCATTGCCATGAATGGGACCAGGATTTGGAGCTAGATCCTTTATGCATTCGATATCTGCAATGTTTTGATTATTCCTTATGTGATAGTTTCAACACCTGTGCTAACTGAAGGCCTGAACATCCATGTAGACTTGTGCTCACAACACTTAATCACGCAAGCAGCTCCACTGAGCTTAAATGGATCAAGACTCTGTATAAGAACTATGGTGGGATTTTTGAAGCTATATAGGGGATTCAGTGCCCATGAGAGGAATCAGTTCTCCAAATCCCATAGGTGATTGTGGAAATCTGAGCCTGTGAGTTTTCAGGATTGTGCCTTTTACATGTGTTCTTAAAGACTGCAACAGGATGATCCAGTTACAAACTACAATATGTGACAGTGTCATCTGCTTGAGATTTTAAGTATCTTTAACACATAGCAAGGACACTCTAGGCTCTAATCATCTCTCAAAACAACTCTAGCCTGGATTTGTCTGGGTAAATATAGGATACACCCCCTCTGCCACAACAGATAGAACCACAGTTTCAAAATAATCAAATGGCATCTGCAGCGTCCATTAAGACAATGTTCTTCTCTCATGATTTCTTTTTCTAGAGTCTGTTCTCTGTTCAAGGAAGACCAGGTTGCCTGGCTTCCTGTCACTGGATTCTAATTTCATTTTTGCTAGAGTTAATCCAGAGTAGCTCTGCTGGTTTCATCAGAGTTTCTCCAGACTTGTGATGGTATAGGCAGATCAGAATTTGGCCCCATATGCAGAAGCAATTCATACTGAGTAGACAGTGGAATGAATTTCCAGTACATTGACAATAAAAATACATAGACACAGGAAAAATAAAAGAATACATTCAAACCAACATGTAGGAGATGCTGTTCATAAAGCAGCTGTTCTGATATTATTTATGTAATTCTGCCATAGTTCGGGAGACTTTCAGCTTGTTCTGTGTACTAGAAATGTCAGCTACTGTATGTGAGTTAGACTTGCCTACTCACAATCGAGGCTTCTCAGAAAATATCTTTTTTATTGAAAAGCACATCATGTGCATATGTTCCCCATTTTCCTTGTTCTCCTTCTCCTTTGAACTTGCTTCCTTTCCTGTTTTCTATCAATTTTGTGGACGAATGACCCATTGTGTATTAAGTGAGCCATGCTGATGAATTTTGAACTCACAAAATAAGAACATTAATAACATGGGGTAAATCTTAAAAAGATGGTTCAAAGGGATCATTCGAAGGTTTGGATCTTTAACCAACTCCTTCATCTAGAAACAGTTCTTGAAATATTTTATAGGAATAGGTTCTCTTATGAAATGTCCAGTATTCCTTGGTTCTTGACCAGGAATATCCTGACGATAACCTTTTGTTGTGTATTTTTGGTATTTCTACTTCCAGGCTTACAAGAAACTATCAACATAGGAACTGTAGCTGTTGTATATAACTTCAAAACATTACATTAAAAGAATATTAAAGATGCAAAGCTAAACATCCAAAAGTTAGGAAATGTCAGAATTAAGATTGTGTGTGCAACCGTAATTCCTCCCCCTTGTGCATATATATGATATAGTTCTTAATTATATGATCACATACAATTTTTTCGATAGATCTTCTGCCTCATTCAGCAAGTGAGTAGTTGTTCAACACTTAGTTTTATGATACACATTCCTTGCGTGGCCCCAGGCCTTTTTAAATGTATACCATCCAAACTCTGCACTGAATAGAGAATTATTATTTGCCTCATGGAAGTTTCCTTGGTACAGTCATTAGAGTACCTGAGTTCTTTAAAAACATTAATGAATTTATCTCCACAGAACTCCTGTGAGATTGGGTGGTATTATCATTCCCACGTCAACCAGGAAAGTGAGGCACAGTGAGAGGAAGGCCAAAATTGTCAAAAGCGTCCACTAATTTTGGGTGCCCAACTTGCAAATACTATGGGCTGATTGTTTTCAGAGTGCTTAGCATTTTTATAGTGCTTTCTGTGTTCAGAGCCCGGCTCCAAACAATTTCAGTTGCAGTTGTCATTGTTTTAGTTAGTCTGTCTTCCCTCTATAACGCTGATAGAGAGATATGCATAGCTTTTTGCTACCCAAGGTATTACTTACTCTTGGTTAATTAATAAGCAAAAAATGATTTTATTAAATATAAAAAGTAGGATTTAAGTGGTTTCAAGTAATAACAGACAGAACAAAGTAAGTTGCCATGCACAGTAAAGCAAAACACTCAAGTCTAAACCTAATACATTTAAGAAACTGAATACAGGTAAATCTTACCCCCAGAGTTGTTCAAATAAGCTTCTTTCATAGACTAGACTCCTTTCTATGCTGGGCCCAATCCTTTTCCCTGGTACAGTTCTTGTTCCAGCTCAGGTAATAGCTAGGGGAATTTTCATAACTGCAGCCCCCTTTTTTCTGTTCCATCCCCCTATATAGCTTTGGCACAAGGTGGGAATCTTTTGTCTCTCTGGGTCCTCACCCCTCCTTCTAAATGGAAAAGCACCAGGTTTAAGATGGATTCCAGTACGAGGTGACATGGTTACATGTCCTGTGAGACCCCAAACCTTCATTCTTCCTGGCCTGACTCACAGGAAAGCTTGCAAGTAAACAGAGCCATTTACAACCAATTGTCCTAGCTAATGGGAGCCATCAAGATTCCAAACCACCATTAACGGCACAAACTTTGCTTAATTACAGTAGGACCTCAGAGTTATATTTAATATTTCTTCTTTCAGATACAAGAATGATACATTTATAAAAATGTATCACACTCAGTAGATTGTAAGCTTTGTAATGATATCTTACAAGAGACCTTTTGTATAAAGCATTTTCCAGTTACATTATATTCATACTCATTAGCATATTTTCATAAAATCATATGGAGTGCAACATCACAGTTATATCTCTCTGCTGAATTCTTCTTTTAACTATTGAGTCTTTTACAGGGATTTCTCTTTACCCTCTCACAAAGATGAGATGAAGAACAGGAAGAGAGAGAGGTCATAGGTTCTCAACCAGGGGGTTTTGAAGAGGTCCTGAGGGGTTGTGGCCAATCACTCCTTTTTTATGGCTAGATAGGACTGGGGTTTCCAAACATTTCATACTATGGAGTCATGGGTTGGAAAAGTCTGAGAATCACTGAGATAAGTAAAGAAAAATGGGCAAGTTCTACCATCTGTCATGTATGTGCGACTCCCACTGAGTTCATTGAGAATCTGTGCAAATATTGGCCCAACTGCTGTACAAGATACACAGACAGAAAGGTCTGAGGGATAAGACTAGTGTTTAAGGTGCCTGAGTCCTGCTTTGAGGCTATGATGAGCAAGCCAAAGACTCAAAGGTATAGGTTACAGCTGTTTCTCAAAAAACTGAAACCTTCCTGGATTTTATCTTCAGACTTCTTCCTTCTCAAGCTTTCCTACTTTACCGCTGGGCATTAAGTCTACTTACTAAATGTCTGTTTGAATTTATCTGTTTAATTGACTTAAGGTTTTTTTTCCCATATGAAGCAGTGTCCCTGATGGTAGATAGTGGTTCTTATCAAAAGTAAAACATCTATCCTAAGTTGCATTTTTTATTAAATCAGACTTCTCTTTTTCTCCAAGGTAGTGTCACATTGTCATATCAGTTCTGCAATTAAATTAGAGACCTTGTGCCCTAAATCTTCTAAACGTCAAGTAAGTTACATATTATGCATCAGCGGTTCACTGAAGCGATACTTTAGGAGGACAAAAGATCAAAGGGTCTGTGTTGTTTTAGCAGTGTAAACCAAAGCTGCTTAGTTTAAAATGTGCATCAAGTAACCAGATAATATTATACACTTTGAGGATAGTCTTGGGGAGGGGGGTCTTTCTACCCCAGCCAAACTCTGGCAAAGTGCCTGCTGTCAAGCAGATTCCATGATAGAGTCATATAAGATGGGCTGGTACGTGTTTTCTGAGAAGTTAGTGTTTCTAGCAGTGTTAAAGAAACTACTTGCTAATAGTTCTGAATCTAACATTTGAGGCCGTATCAGCCTGCCTTGTTATAACATAAGGAAAGCATAGTTTCACATTTCTTTTAATATCTTCCTGTACTACATTTTAAATAGTGGAGTAATAAAAGAAAAACATTCATTTTAATTGAAAGTAATGCTCACACTTTTCTACAGAAAGGTTCTACTGTGCATGGTAAAAATATGAAAATGATGACCCTGGCACAGTAAGGATTTAGAGGTTAACCACTTAAAAGCAGAAAGCCTGTCAGAAGTATCAGCACACAATCCTCCTATAGTTATTTTCACTGAACAACTTCAATTTCACTTGGAGTCACCTACAAACAAAGAACAAAAGACATGGAAACTTAAACAAAGAGTTTTATGCCTGCAGTATTCTTGGGGTACATACAGTGCGATACAGTCTGTGAAGGAGTCTTAATCAAACACTGAAGCATATTTATAGTCTAACTGTAATGGGGTCATTGATTTCAATAGCTTTGCACTAGTGTGAGAGACAAATTTGTCCTTGTAAATCAAATTTTATCCTCAGTCATACTAACATAAGGTCTAATCCGGGGTAGGCAACCTATGCCACATGTGCCAAAGATGGCATGCGAGCTGATTTTCAGTGGCACTCTCATTGCCCAGGGCCTGGCCACCGGTGTCTGGGGATCTCTGCATTTTACTTTAATATATAACTAAACTATTGGTGTTTATAAAGTAAATAAGGTTTTAAAAATGTTTAAGAAGCTTCACTTAAAATTATAGACTTATAGAAAGAGACCTTCTAAAAATTTTAGAATGTATTACTGGCACGCAAAACCTTATGTTAGAGTGAATAAATGAAGACTCGGCACACCACTTCTGAAAGGCTGCCAACCCCTTTCTAATCCAACAGCCATTTAAGTCAATGGGAGTTTTTCCATTGGCTTCAATAGGCATTAGATGGGTCCCATACTGCAAAATATAGATTATAGAATATTAGTACCATTTAAAATCAGTGAATTGGGATGTATTTGGAAACTCATTCCAAAATAAGATGTAGTGTTATTTATATCAACTAAAAACAATGCTTTCTGCAAAATAGGAGCCCTTAAAATCATGTTGGTAAATAAAAGCAGTCTTCAAAGCCATATTCAACAAGGGGATTTGAAATGCTTTAAAAATGCTTTTAAAGTGTCAGATATTACAGTCAATGAAATGGGAAAACAAATAATTTGTACACACTAAAGTAGTCAGCAAGTGGTAGGTTAATTTTATTTTATTTTAGTTGGCAAACTCCTAACATTCTGTAAGTATTTCAACATCTATCTTGTTTTTTTCAGAAAAGTAGAATGTTATGTAAACCAAACTCCAGGTGAATCTGTTGATAAGATGCATCCATGTTTCTAGTATCCTTGCCAGTCCAATGAAAATCGCAAAGATATTAGATGTCTAAATTGTATTGGGGGAGCATATTAAGGATTAAAAATAGAAATAATGTTGAATTTTAACACTGTAAAATTTAGTTATTTTTATTTCTACTCTAACATAGAATTTCATTCTCTGAAACAGAATACAAACTACAGTGCCTTTTCATTTGTAACTCAAACAAATATTAACATGTCTTTCTGACATATTGGATTTTTCATTTTGATTGTCCCTTGACAATAGAAATTAGCAGCAAACTTACCTCTTCAGGAAACATCATAAGATTGTAAATCTCTTGAGAGGTATGAAAGGTTTCTTATATTTAGTAAGGCAGAAATAAATAGATCTGGATTATATTGTATTTCCCCTCCAATAATATTAACTGGATATTAAATCCTTTAAGAATCCTTTAGTTAATGTGTCATTCCCCAAAACTCCCTCACACTGCTGGAAGTGAAATTGCTGTTTCAGTACAGTGTTACCTTTGATCCCTAAAAACAACCGTAAGGAGAAAGTAAGAATCTCAAGATTCATATAAACAAAAAGGTAATACAGAATAGAAATTTAAAAAGGAGAAAGGAAATACATCTGCTCAGAATGAGCAAATCCAAATAAAATAGATCACATTAAAACATAGAAAAGCAAACTAACTAGCCATTCTTAATAGATATAATATTTTTATTCAGCTGGTAAAGTATTGGTGAGGCAATTTTTTCTCAGTTGCTGATTACTACTTTTCTCTGGGAGAAATTCTGCTAATGAATAAAAAGGAATGTTCTTCCCCATCAATGATGTCATTGAATACTCCCTCCTCCTTCCCCCAGCCCAATTCTGTAGCATTGTTTTGCAGTATAAACAGAAACGGGAAAGCTGGGCAGTTTAGTATAAATGCAGAGCACAATATCTCCTCTAATCACGAATAGACTTGGTCACCTTTCTTAGATCAAGTCACCTCACTCTTTGACTACTTCCTTGGAAGGTTAGTGAAAGGGACATCTGTTTTTGGGAAGTCAGGTATAAACCTGAAGGATCAATATCACTTCATTTTGTTTGCTCCTTCTAAGTCCTTGAACAGTGAGCTTGAAAATCTCTTCATTTTTCTTTTCTGATTTAATTTCTCAATTTTTCACCCTCAAAGCCTTTCATCACAGCTACCATGCTTTCAGCTGGACTGGGTTGAATGGTATTTCGCTAAAGGACTATTTCAGTAGCTGGGCATGTTAATAAATTCCATTAATAAAGAAACTTGGGGATTGGTTTTGTCATCCTTGTTCATTCTGAGGGGAACTTACTCATGCAAATAGACCCATTAAAGGAGTCAATGTATTAGAAAGTTAGGTAACATAACAGTACTATCAGCTTGCTGAATAGTATTTAATGTTAAATTATTGCTATAGCAAATAAATGAGATTGCAAGTCAATGGGAGTGTTTGTGTGAGTAAGTTCTCCTCGGCATAAACAAAGGTGACAATATCGGTTCCTATATTAAAACATCTTGGTTTATCAAAAGAAGTGCAGTACTCAAGTTTGTTCCTCTAGCTATTCAAATGAATGAAGACCATACTTAGTAGAAAACTCTCCTTTCAAAATGCCTAATAGAGTAAATTTGATTTTAATTCACCTGCTTAAAGTTTTACATCACATACAGTCACTAGAAGTTAAACCTTTATCAAATTCCATCACTGAGTGACAGCTGTCAACATACTTAGCGATATACTCCATCCCAGGACCCTTACTTAATTCCCTCTCCCCGGGAGTGTTATTTGCTAAAAAAATAAATTGGTCATTGCCCTATTACTGGCTGTTACTCTCACAGGGCTAGATTCTGCAACCCTTACTTGCACTGAGTAGTACTTACTCACCTGAGTAGTCTCACTGAAGTGTATAGGATTGCTCAAATTAGTGCTATTCAATATCCATCAGGGTTGCAGGGTCTATCCCACAGCACTAAACTGCTTAGTCACTATGGGCAACTCAGGAGAGCTGATTAATGAAAGCATAAAGCTGGATCACTACATAATGGAATGGCACCCATGGGGAGTGCTCCTTCCCATTTCTTGAGTATTCAAGATGTTTTTTAAGCATTGAAAAGCCAATTTACACTTTCTCCTTTACTACTGTAGTAATAAAGTATAATTAAATACTATTTGGCAGGTTTGGTGTGGCCATCATTTTATGCAACTTTATGCATTAATTCCATAAAAATAATGAAGTTGTGCTGGAAGGAATACATCCATCCTTCATCTATATCTGAGTGTGGATACACCAATGTTCAGTGTGACCCATGTGCAATAACAGCCTGTGCAATTTATGAAAATATTAGGGATTGTTAGCAGGAGCATTCTAGTGGATTGAGAAAAGGGCCAGAACCAAATAGGAGGAGCTTCAGAAAAGGAAGGGAATGGAAAGGTTGAAAGGGTTTTCTGGGGGCACCAGAGTTTGATTAGAATCAGAAGATGAACTGGGACTCACCAGAGAGAGAGCAATGAAGAAAAGGGGATGAGTAGGAGCTAGGACTAAACAGATCTGGAGATCGAATTGCCTTCTTCCCTATAAAGCAGGTTCCTTCAGGTCAAGAATGAGGCACATTTGTAGGGTGCTATAGGGACACTTGTATGGCTACTACTATACTTTGCCTTTATATGAATAAAAATACTTCAGTCTGCATATTTCATGCAGCTAACTTCACTATAACAAACACTAACAAAAATACATTCTTGGGTACCAGGTTATGGAGATATTACATAGTGTGACAAAGCTTTGTCCTTATCTTCTGTGATTCCTGGCGGATTTTCACTAGCCTCAGAGGCTCACTGTGACCCTCCACGTAGCCCTTCTCTCTCTAGAGACAAGGTCACAGCCTATTGAACCATTTTCATCATAAGCCGGTGAGGAGAAGCTATCTTTCCTGGCACAGTCTCTATTGTCTCCCAATCTCAGAGACTAATTAGGGGAGGCAGAAAACGGGGGAGCCCTCTACTCCAGGCTCCAGCCCAGGGACCCTAACAGTATCAGCTAAGATGGCTGACCTTTTATCCACAAAACACAATACAATTCCCTGGGCTACTTCTCCACAGCAGTCCCCGCTTCTTCAAACTCCACTTCACCCTTACCTGAGGGCCTCCTTCCTTTGCGTACAATATGTTGTCCACCACTCAGTCTCACCAACAGCATAACTTCCTCCCACAGCTCCTGACACCCACACCCACCTGACTAACTGGGAGGTTTTTAACTGGTTTCAGCTAGTCCCTCATTGGCTTCAGGTGTCCCAATAAGGCTAGCTGTTTCTTCTCCTTTCTAGAAGGTTCCATTGGTACCAGGGATCTGTTTAGCCTGAGATTAACATATCTATTCTTTAGCACTTTCCTATAGCCATCTGGCCTTGCCCCATCACAATAGATTTTGAAATCAGATTTCTCAGTGGAGTCATTATGTGTGTATGTACTGACCCCAGAGAAATTTCTGAGAATTTTCAATGCTGACCCCAGAGAATTTTCTTTTCTATTTTCTATAATGATGGTAAACAATTATTAAATATTATAATTCTACTGCAGCTAGTAAGATATTATTGTGTATGTTAAATAATCCCTAACCAAAGAACCCTAACCAGTTCACTCCCCATCCCCAGTGTATGACTTTCTTATTGGTTTTACACTGTGATACTTTCTTAATCTATTCTTCTGTTGTTGGTATTTTTCATTTTCAGTGATGCAAATATTGGCATAGGATACAAGTATTAGCCGAGAAATGTCTTCTGTGTTTGGTCCAACTTTATAAGGCTTGGACTTACAGTAAATTTTCCGCCAGAGAAGGAGATTCTGGGTATTATAATGCAGTAATTGTAAAGAGAAAATTTTAGCAGACAGAACTGTAGCCTGGCCAGAATCCCTCTTGATTTGTACCGAAAAGGTGTCTGTAGAATTCCCAAAGGCAGTAGCATTACTGCATTTGCACAGAAAATTCAGCGACTGACTAGAAGACTCCAGTAATAATTGTTTACACTTGTTCTAATTTCTGACCATTAGTTGGCAGGCACAATAGTTGGTAATAAAGTTTGGATTGTCCTCAGGGTCTGCAGACAGCAGCTCTTGCTGGTGAGCCAAAAGGGAGCTACTTCTAAGCTTGTCTGAACTTGAAGCCACTCTGCATAATGTACTGGCATCACATGTGCAAACTTCTGTAGCATAATAGTTGTTCTGGGTACACTGGATTACCCAGAGGGCCTGATGCTGGAAAGCACAGACTCTTACTGACACAGGGAGACTGACTGATTACAGTAAGCCTGTGCGGTGGAGTTTATGTCCCAGATTCCTTTGCGGGATCAGGTTATAGTATGTAGGTTGGTATAACATAGGAAGCTTCTGTTGCTGAAGGATATTGCATTTGGCACAGATTGCATTTCAATCCTGCTAAGGTTTATATTAAAAAGCCAAGTTTCCCCAGACTTATTTGCCAATCTTGAATAGTTTATCTGTTTTTTAAATTTCAGTTTAAAAATACAACTTTCACAGTGTCTTCAGGGCACATTATAACTGCAGTGCAAAAACCAGAGCTCTAGAATAAGAGCACTCAAGGCCATTGCCTGGCAACCTCCTTTCAAGATGAGCAATTGAGCTGTTTCTTAATAGTGTAGTGAGGCTTATTGCCTTGGGATCATGGAAAACTTCAACATTAATTTATGTTCAAAGAAAAAAACCCCCATCCTTCTTCATTGGAAATAATTAGATTTCTCTCTGTTCCACAGGTTTTATTGTATATATAACTAGGAAATGGCTTGGCTAATCTCTTTCATAGGCTTATACAATTGTGCAGAAGCTAATTATTGGTATAATGAAAGATTACCCTGAATATAAAACTTGCCAAAACCTTCTGGAACACTGTGTACCAATGCTATGAAAAACAGCAATGAGATAATGTAGTTACAGATAGCTTCCTGTGTGCACCTGAGAAAAACTCACTACTAGTTTTTGTACTGTGTATATCAGCATAGCTCCACTGAATCAGAGCTGGTAGGCTGGGAAATAAAAGAGCAGAGTTTTGGCTGCACCTGTGTTTGTTGGCCAGTTCAGCTGAACTGGAGTAGGGGGAGTGTCATAATTTGACACTTGTATAGACCAGCATCAAATTACTACCCTGCAGGAGCAAGGAAGAAGGGGAGGAACTGACTCTGAGTCATGGAGCATTTTTGGGCTACTTCAGGCTTATTTATTTACTTCTATTTAAATAATAATAAAAGAGATGCCTATCCAAAGCTCTGGGTGCTCTAACACATAATTAATAGTTACAAAACTCCTGCAGCATTAAAGTAATGATTCCAGCCTGCCACCTACCAAAAAACCCTGCTTTCCACTCCATCTTTGTGGGAAATACACCCTCAGCCCCTTTAAAAATCCCTATCGAACAGATGGAGCATGTTCTGAGGGTCACCAAATTTAGGCAATTTCAGATGAAAGATGGTTGTGTCCAAAGGGACAGTCTAGCCTTAAGTTTATACAAAGACTACGTTAACGATGATATGTCTCCAGGAATCCTGATTGTTTCCCATTTTCATGAAATGAAAAAATTAAATATGGAAGGCTGGTGAAAAGAGGAGTGTGAGAGAAAATATTAGCCAAATCCAAGGAAGGACTTTCCTTTGTATTCAGCTATCACAGATGTAGATACAGACACATCCTTCACTTCCTCTCTGTGTATTTGGCAGTGTCTTCCACGCACTGAAGAAGTCAGTATATTTGTTGGAGCCATTTGTTGCCTGGGAAGTAAAATCATCACCTAAAACCGGGTATGGACTAGAGCAACCTCTGCTTAATATCTGATTAAACATTCATAGCTCAGTATAACAAAACTGCTTGTGATATTGTATATTATGTTGAGCAATGAATGTTTAATCAGTAACTAGAGAGTATGACTCTAAATCATATTCCTCTATATGATTTAGAGTCAGACTCTCTGGTTTCTTCCCTTAAAGCATCTTTTCTGGAAAATTGAAATCAATTTTGTTATATATGCCAAGGAGAAGAATTGGACTTCCAACTCATTGCATGCAGATGATGTCAGAGGGTTTTTGAGCTGACTTTAGCTTGCAGGTTAGG
This sequence comes from Dermatemys mawii, assembly GCA_007922305.1. NCBI lineage: Eukaryota > Metazoa > Chordata > Testudines > Dermatemydidae > Dermatemys > Dermatemys mawii. The sequence continues at coordinate 11,306,685 of ML677335.1, read as the reverse complement.
TCATATCTTAGGTTAGGTGGTGTTTTATTAAACAGCAGAAAATTAGTAAGATTCATTTTGGAAAAAATATGTAAGAAGTAGTTTTTATATGATTGGAACTGTACACACACATTTACTGTGTATGCTTTGCAGTCAATAATGTAAAAACATAGGGCTATTACTGTGCAACACAATGGAGTCCAGACTTGAACGACAGTTTTATTCTAGGTCAGAAGATATGTTTATGGCTGGTATAAACCATTGGAAAATTGAATGCTAATGGAATACTGATAACATTAACAATACACATGACTGACTTGCTATAATAAAAGTTCTACACCTACTGTCATGATTTCACTGCAACAAACACCAACAGTGAGTGATTAACAAGACTAACGATTTCATCATTCTGATGAACCACTCCTTCAATTTTGTGTGAAAGTATAACTTTCTGCAAAGTTATATCTTTAATATTTGATGCAAGAAAAATAAAGGTGATAAGACTTGAGAAATACTTCAGAAGAAACACCGTGAAATGTTTGAAATAAACTGTGTACTGAACTTTTGACCTAAAGTGATTTTTGGAAGATGATTTGTTATGCTGCTAACCTGAATATTTCCCCAGCTGGAACTGATAGTAGACTTAAAGGCCAGGGTCTCTTCCCATTTATCCCAGTTTTACACTTTCGTGACTTCCATGACTCCAATGAAGTTAGTCCTGATTTTCACATGTGTAATTATGTGGAACATCAGGTTCTTGATGTCTTATTGCTTTCATTGGCTGAGACTAATCTATAATGTAGGTCTCACTGGAATCCACATAAGGTTTTCAAAGCTCTGAAAACCTGCTCACAACACTAATGGAAAGGAAATGGTTTATTCTTATGTCAGCAGTTAGAGTTGTGTGTTAGCAAGTATGAAAAGATACAGCACCTTTAAGAGTGAGAGGCATTCGGAGGAATTGGGACCTTTAAACATCATAGGAAGCTGCATCATTTAGGAAGTCACCTGGAAAACTGCTTGTGATTTTAGAATACTCTGGGGCAGATCTGCAGACCCATTACACCAAGGACTGGATCTCTCCCCAGGACCAAGGGCAGCAAAAGCCACTGAAAGCTAACTTTACGTTCCTCACTGCCTCCTCAGCTGCATCAAGAGTATATCTTGTCCCCAGCCAGACATCCAGCTCTGTGTCTGTGGACATCTCACCTATGTCCAGTATAACAAAAATCCTTGGGTATGGGCCTGGTCATCACTAAATGATCAGGCTCATAGTAAATGTATGATCCTTTAAATGTCCTGCAGGCAAAGAATGGGCAGGCTGAAAACTTGTTTGGGTAGCAACCCTATCCTAGTTCCTAGGGCAGTAGTGGGCAACCTGTGGCCCGTCAGGATAATCTGCTGATGGGCCGCGAGATAGTGTTTACATTGAATGTCAGCAGGCACGGCTGCCCGCAGCTCCCAGTGGCAGCAGTTCACCATTCCCAGCCAATGGGAGCTGCAGGCAGCAGCGTGGGCTGCAAAGTCATGCCGGCCACCACTTCCCACAGCTCCCATTGGCTGGGAACAGCAAACTGTGGCCACTGGGAGCTGTGGGTGGCCGTGCCTGCGGACAGTCAATGTAAACACTGTCTCGCAGCCCACCAGCGGATTACCCTGATGGATCGCAGGTTGCCCACTACTGCCCTAGTAGTTATCTGCTCACCACAGAACCACCACATAACATGTCATTGCCTATTTCAGACTTGAATTGCAAACCTCTGAAACTAGCTCTGTTTTCTAATTACACTCTGGCTTCTGAGACCACCTATAAGCTCCCTCCTACTACATTCCTTTGATGGGCAATGTGGATAAATAGCAGGAGCTTAAGAATTAACTACATAACTACAGTGAATCGTATCACTACAATATTTATATCCTTTGAAAGGATTTAATCATGTGCGAGTAGTGAATGATTTCCAGTGAATACATACACCCATAGATTAATAAACATTAACAATCTGACTTCAACCCACAATCCACAATTGCAGCTACCAGGGCAGTTTTGTCCTTGAATCACCCTTTCGCATGGCTCATATACCCTAGGACTCTGTAAAGAGGTCTCACAGGAGAGAGTCAGCTTACATACCACATGAGCTACAACATAAGGCACACTTAGTTAAGAGAAGAGTGGCAGCATCAGCTTTTAATTTCCGTGCTGCTGTGGTCTGAAGACCATTAATTCTATTTTAAAATAGGTCTCACACTTCATTCTCTCCATTTTTAAAAGTAGGGAATACACAAAGGTGCAGGCGAGTACAATTACACCGAAATATGCACCAATAGCTGTAATGTTACCACAATGCCTGATATGAAACAGACTCACTATTGCAGTGTGAATTCCCTCCCTGAGAATAATGACCCTCTGGGAGCGGAAGTGGGATACTGCTGCCATTTCCCTCTAAAGGGCTGGGGACAGCTTGCTTATGGCCGAGGTCTCACAGACGGAGGCTGTGGAGGAGCTACATTTATTCATTTCATCCCCTGGTCCTCTGCACCTAATGACAGTCATTTGTCCCTTTCCTGACCAGCAACTCTCCATTTGAAGCCGTGCTGGCTACCTACCCTACCCCAAGGTACAGCTGAGATTAAAACCACTTTGCTTCATTGCAGAGTCTCCCATCAATAGCTTTCCTGCCAAGGACAGCCTGTGCCAGAGTCTATGCCGGTTTGTGCCACACTGGGTTCCAGACTGAAATCTAGCTCTGTGCCTGCCTCAGGCTCCTCTGTTGTGATTCTGTAAAGTCCAATTCAGTGGCTTATGGTCCAGTGTGTTCCAAAAGTACGCTGCAAATTAAAAATAATAGGGACTGAAACAATGGTCTTGTCACATCCACCAGTCACAGAAGTGATTTTACTACCATGTCTTGCTCCACAACATTGCGTAATCTATAGTATTGTTATGCAGATTGCCATTGAAATCAATGCTGCAGCTGTCACAGCCATTTCAATGGGTCTTTGTGTACTGAAGATAATACTTGGCTAAAACACTGCCAGTGACACTATTGTCAAAACTACTCACAGAACAAAGCTCTGACTAGATAAGATGCACAAGCATAGTAAGTAGGATCTTTTGTTATTGCTCTGATGTATGTTTCTATACAGTATCACACAATATTACAGTAGAATGCCCTTTCTGAATGCGCAGGGAAAAGATATTGGGTATATTTTGCACAATACCCTTCAATCCTGCTTCCCAATGACTTTTGCCTTTGACTGCAGTGGGAACTGGGTCAGACCTGTATAGTTGAAACCCCTCCTCTCCACTCTTCATGCTAGGGTGGCCTGGTGGAGAGGGGACACCTTTATTGTTCACTGATTCTGGGACCAGTGCGCACTGATCAGGATCCAAGATGCAAGTAAGCATAACCACACAGCTGCTACCAATTATGCCAGCTGCCAACAGTTCTTTTTCCTGGATATGCTCACTGTACAGGTGGATGGGAGATGGTATTGTACAGAACTGCTTTGTTGACTCTATAAGTCTTAGGAAGCATCATGGCTGGTTAAGTTGCCTTTACAGCTGCTTTGTGCTGCCAGGACAGTACAAAGTAATCGTAGTGAGGCTGAGAATCTGGCCCAAAGAATTCAGTTTCCTCCAATCCAACCACGATTTGTTCCTAATATTCTTGTACCAGATTTAATCTTCCCATTCCTTTCTGCGCATGGAATACACAGGAGTGTATGTCACTGTAGAAGCCACAGCATGGCAGATGGGAGATGGGGGAGCCCAGAGGGCCTCCACACCACCAACAGTCTCTAGCAATGCAGGCACACAAAATGTTTCCAAGGACTGTTGAGATCGGGGCGGTGTGATCTTTTTTGCCGCCATAGGTGGCGAAGCTGAAATGCTGCCGAGGAGGGGAGGAGCGCTGCCCCAATTACGGACGGCGTACCCTCCCCCCCACCCCACCCCCCATGGGTCACGGGCCTCGGAGCAGCTGCCGAAATGCTGCCAAGGGCAGCAAAAAGTTGCCCTGCAAATTGTGCTGCCCTAGGCAACTGCCTAGGTCGCCTAGTGCTTGCGCTGGCTCTGGTTGAGATTCCATGCTGGAAAGCAGCTCCTGAAGACCCACTTGGGTAGTGCAATGTGTGTATCGTGTGCTGCCCTACCTTGCGCCAGCTCCAGCCAACACCTTGTCCCCTTTGGATCATCTCACACTTAGGAGGTTCCCTGTCTTGCACTCACAGGCAGGATTATGGCTACCACTGTGCAGGTGGGCAGTGGAGCCCTTCTGCCAGGTGGTTAATGGCAGCAGTAAGTGTCACATTCAATATATCTAGGTTCTCTCTTGACAATAATTAGATTGGCTCAAGCCCCTACCCAGAAACCTGGGAAAACTAAACACACTTTCCCTGGGTTCCTTCTCAGGCAGAACTTCCCCATTCACAAGCACTCCAAGACTGTGAACAAACAAAGGAATCCATATTAGAGGAAAGGGAACACACTCAAACTTGGAAAAACCCACCATCAGAATATATAGGGTAATAAAGAGTAAAATGCCCTCCTCTCCAGTAACTTTGGCAGTAGTCCATCTTTCTACCTTCTCATATGCCAGTGAGAATGTCCCACTGGTGATAGTCCTTTGGCCATACCTCAGGTCACCCATCGACCAAACCCTACTCATGGTTGGGATGAGTGAGTACCAGTCCTTCAAGTGTCTCTTTGCTGGTCTCTTCCCCAGTTCCAAGCAAGCTGCTTGCCTGGTTCTATCTAGAGGTGCCACCACCTAACCTAGCTTAGTGATTCAACTTGAATAAATGCTGGGTAGGCAGGGCCTCACCAGAGTCCACTCAACTCTACAGCTGTCCTTCACATCATCTCTTGCCCCAGAGGCCTCTGTCTGTCTACATAGTACTTTTTTGGTCTCTAGCACCGCAGTGTCTGAGTGCCTCATAGTCTTAATGTATTTATTTTTACAATACCCCAGTAAGCTAAGGAAGAGCCATTATACCTATTTTACAGCAGGGGAATTGAGGCAAAGAGATATCACACAGGAAATCTGTACCAGAGCAGAGAACTGAACCCAAGTCTCTGGCTAGTGTTCTAATCACTAGACAATCCTGCCTTGTCTATTGCCACAGTCTATGTTATCTCTCATAGCAAAGGCCGCATGAGAGGGAAACCCAGAGCACTTAGGACCCTGGAGCAGAGTCCTAGATGATTGGGAATGTGCTCTGACATAGGTAAGAACTTTTTCCTCCCTTTGAGCCTCTCAGGGAGCCTACTTCCCCCAAAAATCCAAATTAGGATATATCTATACTGACCTCCCAAGAGTCACTAGATAAATTGTTGGTAGCATTATTCTCAGGTCACCAATAAAGAGAGTAGAAAGTTCACTCACCTCTGGAGCTTCTGGCCTTAGGGCATACAGCAGTATCTCCTTGAGTTCTCTCCCCAGATTCCCCATTACTTTCCACATGTGCGCAGGGCCAGTATATTGTTAAGGAATTGTTATAAAAATTTACGATTCCTTGCACAATTCTCAGTCTTGCACGAAATGGGAGTGTAGCTCATCAGCAACAGTATCTGACCTTCATCTCCTGGCAAGAACATTCTTCCAGATTAGCTCAAGTACATAAAAGTGAAATGAAAGACTTGTTCTTGCTCCAAGAAAGACTTTTCATATCTTGCAATAGATTTCTTATGTTTAGGCTGTTTTTAAAGTGATCTTATATTTCATTAGCCTATGCTTTATGCATCTAGTGCAGGCCTGTACAACATGCAGCCCGGGGGCCACATGCGGTCCGCATGAGCTCGCTGTGCGGCCCACGGGGGGCGGGGGCGGGGGGGGGGGTCAGTAGGGGGGGGGCCCAAGCCAGGCAGGGGGGCTGTGGGAAGCAGATGGGGGTGGGGCGAGTGCGGGGCTTTTCAGCCCACAGCTGATTTTTTTGCAGTAATATGGCCCTCGCTGGTTTCCGACTTGTGCAGGCCTTCTAGTGAGTCTAACATGTTTATGAGTGTGTTGAAAGTGTAATCCATTAAAACCAGTAGAGTATGCTAGTTCACAATCAGCACTTCATTCAGCCCTGTTATATCTTCACTGGAATCTGCTTTGATTTACAGGACTTTAGCGCTTCTATGCAACCACACTCTATCGCCACCATTTTTCCCTTTGAATTTGCCTGGTACTGAAGTTAGGTTTACAGGCCTGTAATTGCCAGGATCACCTCTTGAGACATTTTTAAAAGTCTGCTTTATATTAGCTATCCTCCAGTTATCTGGTTCTGAGGGTTATTTTAGCAATAGGGTACATACCACAGTAGTAGTTCTGCAATTTCATATTTGAGTTCCTTCAGAATTCTTGGGTGAATAGCATCTGGTCCAGGTGACTTATTACTGTTTAATTTATTGATTTATTCCAAAACCTCTTCCATTGACACGTCAATCTAGGTCAGTTCCTCGGATCTTTCACCAAAAAAATGGGGAATCGGGTCAGGAATGTCCCTCACCTCCTGTGCAGTGAAGATGGATTCCAAAAATTTATTTAGCATATCCCCAATGGCCTTGTCATCCTTGAGTGCTCTGTTAGCATCTCAATCATCTAGTAGCCCCCACTGGTTGTTTGGCAGGCTTCCTGCTGCTGATGTAGCTAAAACTTTTGCTGTTAGTTTGCCTCTCCCTTGCTAGTAGCTCTTCAAATTCTTTTTTGGCCTGCCTACTTATCTGTTTCTACTTGACTTGCCAGAGTTTACACTCTTGTCTAGTTTCCTCAGTAAGAGTTGACTTTCAGTTTTTAAAGGGTGTCTTTTTGTCTTTAACCACCTCTTTTACTCTGATGATGTGGTCATGGGTGGTGGTAGTGATGGGGTGGGGATTGATCCGCTTTCTGGTTTTTTTGGGTTATACATTTCGTTTGAATCTCGATTATGGAGATTTTAAACTGTTTCCATGTAGCCTGCAGACATTTCACTTTTGTGAATGTTCCTTTTAATTTCCATTTAACTACCTTCCTCATTTTTGTGAAATTCCCTTTTTTGAACTTAAATGCTACTGTGGTGGGTTTCTTTAGTATTTCTCCCCGCTTCGCCACCAAGGTTATTAAATTTAATTACATTATGATCACTGTTACCAAACAGTTCAGCTAAACATACCTGCTGGACCAGATCCTGCACACTACTTAGGACTAAATCAAGAATTCTCTCTCTCCTTATGGGTTACAAACTAGCTGCTCCAAGAAGCAATTATTAATGGTGCCTAGAAATTTTATCTCTGCATCCCATCTTGAGAAGACATACGCAGTCAACAGCAGGGTGGTTGAAATTTCCCATTATTATGGGGTTCTTTTTGTTTTTGTAACCTCTCTGGGTGTTTCACAATCACCTGTCATCACCCTGGTCCAGTGGTTGGTAGTATATTCCTAGTGCTATACTCTTATTATTCAAGCATGGAATTTCTATCCATAGAGATTTTATGGATAGACATCCCAGCAACTCTCATTCACAGATCCTTGGCCTTCTGGAATATCAGGGCAGGTCTACACTACAGCCAGGATCGATGGTCTGAGATCGATCCACTGGCAGTCAATTTAGCGGGTCTATTAAAGACCCACCAAGTGAACTGCAGATCACTCTCCAGTTGACCCCTGTAATCTACCTCCAACAAGAAAAATAAGGTAAGTCGATGGAAGATTTTCTCCCAATGACACTCCGTGGTGTAGACTGCGTGGTAACTTGATCTAAGGTTCATGGACTCCAGCTACGTTATTCACATTGCTCGAGTTGCGTAGCATAGGTCAACTTGCCATGGTAGTGTAGACATAGCCTCAGTCACTTCTGCCAACTCTCTTCTGGCTTCTTTGGGGGCCACATCAGCCCAGCCCAGTTCCTAGAGTCCACCATCAACTGTCTTTACTGTCATCTGCTTCACTGAAAGTGTTTTTATCAATACCCTTTGTTTTTCCCTGCCTCTCTGCCCCACTCACCTGACTGTCACACCCTCCCTTCTCCAGACAATTACTGCTGACCCCTGTGGGTGATGACCCACAGACTGAGCACCTAGAAAATTTACTGATTCCAGACAAAGCACATTATTTATAGACTGAATATCATGTCCTTCACCACACTAGTCCATGGGGAACTGTTAGCTGGCAGTAATTGATAAGCATTCTAACTATAGCATAAACAAGAGAATACAATGCTGTTTCAAGTGGAAACATTTACAACCTTGGCAGAATTGCCATCTCTTACATGTCAGCTGGAGCTAGGAGTTAACTTTCTTCAAAATGTTGCAGGAAGCAACTTCAGCCGTTCATACAGCTTTCCTGTGAGGTACTAAAATATTAGTCAGCTCCATGGAAAACACACATGAATTTTTAACAGAGCTGCTTCTGATTTCTGACCATAACAGTTCAATCTTGGTGTAATTGATGAATGTTTGATATTTTTAATTAGTTCTTTGGAAAGATACACACAAGGCTGTTTATCTTCATTATCTTGGCTTTGCTTAATAAAGATTCTGATTAGCTATTTTTTCCATAATATTTATTGAGCAGTAGAACAGTTTAAAATTATCTTTTTAATTACATGCTTAACACAGTCATTTATCACCAAGGAAGTAGTGGCTATCAATTAGAACTAATGCAATCATAAAACAAAGTGGATATAGATTGCTTTAAAATAACAGTGTAGCTGATACTGCATATAACATCAACATCAACTGTTGCATTAGGATAGGTGATGGCTAATTTGTTTTAATACTAATCACTTTGATTTTACCTTAGACTTGGTAATAAGAACCCATTCGTTACATTTCTAATAACAGCTAGTGATTGCTTTTAATTTATGGTTTTGACATAATTGGCAAAATTATCTTCTGGGCTACTGGTGCAACCCTGCAGAAGCCAGAGAGGTGTCCCCAAAGGGGATTTGAACCTATTGTTTTTGAAAATTTTAGTACAAGTGCAGTAAAGTAAGTAAAATGTTCAGGCGCCATTGTGGATTTGCTACAAGCCCCATTTGTGGTACAGCCAGTGCTTAATTTATTCCAGGGCTTCCAAGAGCAGAGCCCCGACACTTCTAGGCTTGGCATCTCTGGGCATGCTGCATCAATTATGAACATAAAAAATTGCGTGAGCCCTGGCATCTAATTTCTTGAGCTTGCTTAATTAATTGCAGCATGGTGTTGCTCTGACCCAGGAGCAGCCCAAAAAGCAGATTGTGACATAGATCAGCCCCGTCTGCCTCCCGGTTCCCCACACCGTGTTTGGAAGCAGTGATATTGTACACCAGCCTATACCTGCAGTGATGTACTTCTTCTGGCAGGCTGAAATAGCTGTGCAGGCTCCTGCATGAGGGGGATGGAACCAAGGCTCCTTCCATTCCTACCAGCATGCATAGTGTAGCTGCCCCACAGAAGCTGCTATCCCACCTAAACAGCTACCTGTGGTATGGGTAGCCACTGCAGGAGGGACCACAGTCTGGCTATTCTAGCTGCTAAAATCAAATGAGTGAAGGTTTCATCTGTGAGATACAAAAACCTCGGACATCCGGGATAATCCTGAGCCCATAAAACTGTATAGTTGGCAATGCGTACTGAGCACTTCTACAGATTTCCCAGGACAGCTACCTCAAAAAATGGCCATGTGGGGAAAACCTGAATAGGTGGCAACTCAACATAGTTAATTTCCTGAGCTTGCATGGGCAGGCATAGGTGGATTTCATGCTGTTGGTGTTCTCCTTTATCCATATGTTAACATCATGATCTTTTCCACTTTCTCTCAAAGACAGAGACAATAGTTTACTTACTGGTCATCAGTTTTTGGTAATGTTCATACATAATATTCATTGAACCATTTGAACTATGAAGAAGGTGTGGCTGCTCATATTAGCTAGACTATTGCATTGAAAATAAAATTATGTGTAAATATAGTTATTATCATCAGAAACTTTGGATGAAATGTTTTGGTTTGTCTGGCTAAAATGCTCCATATCTTACTGATCTTTTTCAGTATTGGTTATTGTACTTATTTATTTAGCCCCCCTCTTCTTGATGAGGCCAATGTAAGCATAATGTAAATCTGAAACAGTACTATCTATGATATTTGATGTGAAAAAATCACCTGTAAACAGTTCCCAGAAATGCAGGGATTTTTTTTCAAGTGGCAGTTTTCTTGTCATCAAATGGAGCCAGCGTGCAGCAAATGACATCTAAGGCCTGTTGTTTGTTAGCCTTTGGTTCTGTCAGAAATTGCCTGAACAAGCCTTCTTAACTGGACTCCCGGCTTCCTGCTGGTCAGTGTCTCACTCTGGCCTTTCAAGACCTCTGGAGGACTAAATCTTGTTGGTGGAATGACCTGCACAGTAGCTGTCAAGCTGCGAACACCTCCAGCAGGGGGCAGAGAAGGTCAGATAGATCCACTCACAATCTCACATTATATTAGATTGTGGCAAAGTAATAATCTTCTCAAAGGAGTGGTTTCTTAATAATGAAATGAAAATAGAACAAACACAGAAAGTTCTGGGATGTCTGTGAAGACAAAGTTATAACAAGATCCAATGGCTGGAAGTTGATGCTAGACAAATTCAGATTGGAAACATTTTTTTTAAACAGTGAGGGTAATTACCACTGGAACAACTTACCAAGAGTTCTGGTGGATTCTCTTTCAATGGGAATTAATCAAGAAAAGATGTTTTTCTAAAATATATGCTCTAGTTCAAATCAGACATTATATACGTGATATACGTAGATGATCACAGTCGTCTTTTCTGGTTTTATAACCTATGAATTAAGGCTGTCGATTAATCGCAGTTAATTCCTATGATTAACTCAAAAATTGTGATTAAAAATTAATTGTGATTAATTGCACTGTTAAACAATAGAATACCAACTGAAATTTATTAAATATTTTGGATGTTTTTCTACATTTTCAAATATATTGATTTCAATTACAGCACAGAATACAAAGTATACAGTGCTTACTGTATATTTGCACTGTAAAATGATAAACAAAAGAAATCATATTTTTCAATTCACCATACAAGTACTGTAGTGCAGTCTCTTGATCATGAAAGTGCAACTTACAAATATAGTTTTTTTGTTACATAGCTGCACTCAAAAACAAAACAATGTAAAATGTTAGAGTCTACAAGTCCACTCTGTCCTACTTCTTGTTCAGTCAATCAGATAGAGAAACAAGTTTGTTTACATTTATGGGAGATAATGCTGCCCACTTTTTAATTACAGTGTCACCTGAAAGTGAGAACAGGCATTCAGATGGCATCATTGTAGCTGGCATCACAAAATATTTACATGCCAGATGCACTGAAGACTCAAATACCTCTTTGTGCTTTGTTCAATATTCCAGAGGACATGCTTCCATGCAGATGATGCCTGTTAAAAAAAAAATGTGTAAATTAAATTTGTGATTGAACTCCTTGGGGAAGAATTGTATGTCTCCGGCTCTGTTTTACCTGCATTCTCTCATATATTTCATGTTATTGCAGTCTCAGCTGATGACTCAGCACTCGTTGTTTGTTTAAAGAACACTTTCACTGCAAAGATGACAAAACGCAAAGAAGGTACCAATGTGAAATTTATAAAAATAGCTACAGCACTCAACCCAAGATTTAAGAATCTGAAGTGCCTTCCAAAATCTGAGGGGGATGAAGTGTGGAACATGTTTTTAGAAGTCTTAAAAGAGCAATACTCCAGTGCAGAAACTACAGAACCCAAACTATCAAGAAAGAAAATCAACCTTCTGCTGGTGGCACCTGACTCAGATGGTGAAAATGAACATGCATTGGTCCATACTGCTTTGGATCATTTTTGTGCAGAACCCATCATCAGTATGGACAAATCCCTTCTGAAATGAAGGTTGAAGCAAGGAACATATGAATCTTCAGTGCATCTGGCATGTAAATATCTTGCGACGCAGACTACAACAGTACCATGCAAATACCTGTTCTCACTTTCAGGTGACATTGTAAAGAAGCAGGCAGCATTATCTTCTGCAAATGTAAAAAAATTTGTTTGTCTGAGTGATTGGCTGAACAAGAAGTAGGACTGACTGGACATGTAGACTCTAAAGTTTTACATTGTTTTATTTTTGAATGCAGGGGGTTTTTGAATATAATTCTAAATTTGTAAGTTCAACTTTCATGATAAAGAGATTGCACTACAGTACTTGTATTAGGTGAATTGAAAAATACAATTTCTTTTGTTTTTTACAGTGCATATATTTGTAATAAAAATAAATATAAGGCGAGCACTGTACACTTTGTATTCTGTGTTGTAATTGAAATCAATATATTTGAAAATGCAGAAAACATCACAAATATTTAAATAAATGGCATTGTATTGTTTAACAGCATGAGTAATTGGAATTAATTTTTAATCACTTGACAGCCCTACTATTAATCATGAAACACCTTGGGCTAGGTCCTCTGCTGGTGTAAATTCACATAGCAGCGGCAGTCAAAGAAACTAATAATGTTGGGAATCATTAAGAAAGAGATAGATAATAAAACAGAAAATATATTGCCCTCATATAAATCTATGGTATGTCCACATCTTGAATACTGCAGATGTGGTCGCCCCATCTCAAAAATATATGAGAGCTTGATGCCCCTGTTTCTCCCTATATTCCACACTCATTTGACTTCCGTGATACACCACTCAGCTGGGAAGGACATCCTAGTCACGTCATGAAAGATAGATGCTAGCTAAGGGAACCTGTCCAATAGGGGAGAATGGAGAAAAACAACAGCTCCCATGATGCATTGCACCACAAAGGAGAAATGCAGTTTAACGTTGAAATGATTCATAATGAAATATTTTGGGTCAGTTAAACAAACTGAAGTATTCTGATTCAGATCAAGCAGACCCAAAACCTAATATTTTGTTTCATATTTTCCAGTGGAAAAATAAAAAGCTTTCCCAGTAAAATAGGAATTTTCTTTGAAAAACTGAAGTTTACCCATGGAAGTTTTTGATTGCAAAGAAACTGAATTTTCCATTGAAAAACCATTTTGACAGAAAAATCCTGGCTAGCTCTAATACTGAGAGGATAAGTATTTTCCCATTGTTTGTTCCTCATTTGTGAACCCTTGGTGTTGTATCTTTCATTATTATGCTGTCTTATACATTTCCATTCCAACTTTCATAATCTTAATTACCTCAATCAAGTCCTCTCCAACTCTTCTCCTTTGCAGGCTGCATAATCCTGATTTAATTCCAGTCAATCAGATAGAAATACATGTGACAAGAATGCATTCAGAGAAATGGAACATTTTGCTGCTTGTTTTAGTTTAACAGTTAAACTGTTAAAGATGGACCAAGTGGAAAGAACCAGTCAAAAATCTGATTATTTTTATAACAGCATGTGTAATGCATAATTTACAGTAACCTATATTAAGTCTGCTATTCAGTTATACAACACTTTGTATTTTTCTAGCATACATAGAAAATAGTCAGCAGTTCTGTTTATCTTTAATTTTGAAAAGTAACAAAATAATTTCAGCTTTTACTATTGCTTGTCATGGGCCCTGATTCAGGAAAGCATCCCTGTTCAGGACTGCCCTTAAGCATGTCCTTAAATCCCAATGGGGAATAAACATATGTTGAAGTTAACCACAGGCTTAAGTGTTATGCTGAGTAGAAATGGATTTAAGCACATGCTTAAGTGCTTCGGCGCATCAGAGCCATATTGCCCACTAAGTATTTTCCCTTCTCCGACCTTTCAATTTTCAGCTGTATCTTTTGAAAGGTTTGGTGAACAAAACAAGACACAGTTCTCCAAAGAAGCATGCACTCGTTTGCTAGAATACATTATAAAAACATTTATATTCTTTTCTGTCTTTAAGCACTGGGGGCTTGATCCTACATTTATTTAAGTCAATGGAAAAGTTCACATTGACTTTAATGGTGCAGGATCAGTGCCCTGGCACATTTCTTTTCTTGAGATCTCCAAGATGACTCACTTCTGCAGTATGCACACCTTTTCTGTGTTGATCTCACATGTTCAGAGCCCATCAATACATGAGAAGTTTGGGGCTAGATTTTCCTGATTATTTCCAAGTTTCAAGTCAATAATGAGGCTTATTGTTATGAAGGGGAGACCACAACTCACCTGGGAGAGTCAGCAAAGAATTTAACCTTAACACAGAGAAATAGAAGAAAATTAATTTAAATACTATTCTATTGTATATAGGTCCAGTATCTGAGCATCTTCCAGTAGTGCATTAAGCAATATGACTAACATCTGTCTCATCTGGTTTGTTCTTTCTCTCCTCCAGGGGACAATTGTGTGTTGTTTTGTTTTGGTGGGGTTTTTTAAATGTACATACTGCTGTGTGTTTATATTAGAGCAAGCAAGGTGGAAGTGTGCTGTGCCTTGCACTTAGTACAGAATATGATGAGGTTTTTGATAGTCTTTCATGCCTAGGGAGTTCTTTTCATACTCTCAGACCTGCCTCCAAGAAATCTCTCTCCTGCCACATGAGCTTTGAAACATTTTTCCTGAAATTTTTCCAAAAAATTCAGCTTGAAACAGACATGTGGCATAGAAATTTCAGCCCAAAGGGGTAAAGTAAAGCTACTGAAAACAGGATCAATGATAGAGTGCTGTGCTAGCAAGTGCACCAGCTCTGCATCACTTAGGGCTGAAAGGGTTTGAGGGTACCCCCCAGGAAGAAGTTTCCAAGTGCATCTTCCTAGGTTCTCAAATGGGTTTTGCACTTGGTTGGTGACAGCATCTACCCATTCAAGGTTAGAGAGAAGCTGTAACCTTGGGAGTTTAATACAAGCCTGGAGTGGCCAGTATTAATTTTTAAAATAATTTCAGGCCCCCACCTTCTGCACTCAAAATGCCAGAGTGGGAAATCAGCCTTGACAAAAACTTTTGTGTGTATAAGGACTTCAGTGCATTTATGTAGCCTTTCAAAAGTAGAAGCAATTAAGATGTTCAAAAAAAGAAAATTTCCACTCAGATTTCGGAAACAAAAGGAGGCTTCCTTGAACATATTATTTCTGCATTGAATGTGACAATAATATCCAAGAGAAGTACAGGATCACAAGTGCCTTAATTTGAAAAGACATCTGAATTTGCAGAAGAAAAAAAAAGTTTCTTTGTACAGCAGAGATAAGCAATTAAACTCAAATATTGGATCTGCCTCATGGACATTATCTGGAATACATAATACTTGCTTTTGTTTCAGCCCATTGACAAATTGTGCTGTCCAATATAATTAGTTTGAAATAACTCAGGACATGTTATTAAATGATTAGATGACCTTTAATCTAAGTGGGGATTTTAGTACATTGTAGTCATTCAAAACCGTGAAGGAAAAAGAGTTATTACATTTCTAGGGGGAAAAAAAGTCAAAGTCTACTTTATATAAAAAGGTGACTGGTAAATTGGACCAAAACTAATGCAGGTATCAGCATAAGCAGTAAGGGAAAGAAAAGATACAGACACCATGTGTTAATAAAAGAAAACAAACAAACAAACCCTCCAAAAGTTCCACAGAAAGAGCACACCAAAGAGGCAAGGGCAGGACAATCAAATAACACATCATGCATTTTGGAGCCCCTGAATGGCCCTTTGTCCCTAACCTTAAGAAGCCTTCAGGAAAGGGAAGGCTGGATCTGCATTTGGATTCGAATATCCATTTCCATCCTCACTCATGCCAGGATTTTGACAGGAGCTGGAAAACATTCTTGTACCCCTTATGGTAGCTCTTTGAGTAACCTGTGCAGAAAAAAAGTCAAGTTTCACCAACAGACAGTTTGCAGAACTAGGTTTTTCTGTACGTCAGTAGAGGTTGAGTCAGTCAAAGATTCATGTCTATCAAACAAAGTCCATTCATCTGCTCCCAATATTAGTTTTCTTTTTATTTTGAAGTGTCACAGACTTTGTCAAGGTGCCCCTGATGGATGCTCGCAGGCGGATGTATTTAGGCCATACATACTGGACCTGTGTGCTTTGCAGCTTTCTTGAGTCTAAGCTGAGTCCAGGCATTGCTTTTGGCTGTGAGTTTCTAGGCACCCTCTCAGGATGTAAATTCTTTTTCTGCCTCCCTTTCTGAGAGCTGGGACTCCATGGTGCAGCTGTATAGGGCCTGAAACTAGCACCAGCTCCCCAGACTTCCCAGTTGCTTAAGTACACACACTCCAGGCTCCAACCTTGTGGGCACTCTGTATTATAGTTTACCTCTTTAGGAACACATGACTGTTGAACCAAAAAGACACAGACTTTGCACAAGGTTTCTAGCCCACTCACCCTTCATACAGAGATAAACACCTGTATGCTGTCCCCATCTTAGTTTTCTCATCAGTCTTGAGCATTCTTTGGTATCTAGACAGAGTCCTCAATGGTATTCATGCTCATGGCAGCTCATGGCTTCTTCTCCAAAACATGGAGTCTGACCTCACTCCTGCACCTGCTTCCTTCTGATTCTGGTCTCTTCTTCCTTTCTAGAACAGCTGGTAAGAGAATCTTCCTTTTATAACTTCCAGTCCTCTTTGTTAGGTGACCCCTTATGTCAGGCTCAGTGCCTCCTCCCATCCAGTGATCAGTTGCCTGGTTACCAACCCATCTGCAAGGAGCCAAATCATTGACGTAGGGTGCTTCCATTCTAATAAACAATCACCAAAGTTTAATGACCTTCTGTTGTTAGCCCTGTGTCAAGGAATTTCAAACCAAGGTGGAGGTAAAAAGAGAAGTAGTAGTAGATAAAGCAGAACAGTCTTATAATCAAAATGGAATTTATAGTTTGATATAGATACATATAGAATTCATAATCTCAAACAGATTTCATAAATTGAAGATAGATTCCCCAGATTAGCACACCATGCTATGATCTAGTGTTTGAAATTCTGTATGTTGTCCAAGAACCAGTCATCAGCTGGCAAAAATAAATAATGAGTTCATTTCACTGACAATGGACTCATAATTATGCCAGCTGCTCAGTCTGTAAAGGCTTTTCTTTTTCATCCACAATAGAAAAGGTAAAGCTGTCCTTTTTGTTTGTCTTTTTGCTTTCCAGATATCAAAAGAAAACTAAGTGGACTTGATTTGCATTCCAGGATGGCAAAATCTCTGCTTGATTTCTAGGATCTCTTTGGCACTTGTCTTTATGCGGGGTGGGGGTGGGGGAAATACAGAGCTTTGCGACTCAAGCAGGAACTAAACCAGGTGCTGGGGTTCACTGGCATGTATGGGGAGTGCATTTTTAGGAGGGTGTCTAGTGCCCCAAGGGGATGCTAGTAGACAGCCTCCCCCTTATAGCTGTCATCTTGTTCTCTTCTGTCTGTCTGCCTGTCTCCATCTGCAGTTTCCTGTTGTTTACTTAGGCCATGGTTACACTGGCACTTTATAGCGCTATAAAGCCCCCACGAGCGCTATAACCTACTCCCCGTCCACACTGGCAAGGCACTAATAGCGCTATAACTGCTGAGTTATAGCGCTA
Source organism: Dermatemys mawii (assembly GCA_007922305.1). Lineage (NCBI taxonomy): Eukaryota > Metazoa > Chordata > Testudines > Dermatemydidae > Dermatemys > Dermatemys mawii. The sequence goes on along the minus strand of ML677335.1, from coordinate 11,289,258 downwards.
TTATAAATCCACCTCCTCATGGGGAATAAGGGCTGTAGCGCAGCTGCTGTAGCGCTACAGCAAGAATGTGGACACCCACTGCGCTACAAGTAATCTCTGGAGATGTCTAGAGCCATTTAAGGCAATTGACGTCTCTTCCCTTTGTTTTGAACTCGGCTGGAGGAATGCGGAAGTACCTCTTTAGAGTTTCTTTCTTAACTCGGCAGATAAGCAATGCAAATGTTTAAGGAGGGAGCCTGTGTGAAAACAAAGCCCTCTGTGAACGGAGGCTCACTGACAGGCTTTCAGAAAAACGGAAAAACCACTGTCTCTCTCCCTCCGCATACACACAACGCGTCCCCCCTCACCCCCCTCGTTTAAAAAGCACGTTGCACCCAGCTGAATGCTGGGATACCTGCCCTAATGTGCTGCTCTTAATGCCGCATTAAGTGCCCCAAATGTGGCCATGCTATACCGCAGGAGCATCTGAGTGTGGACATACAATAGCGCTATACATATTACTGTATAAGGGGACCGCTATAACCTATAGCGCTATAATCTTGTAAGTGTAACCATACCCTTAGATGGTAAACTCTTTAGGGAAGAGCTTGTCTTTTGGGTCTGTGTTTCTACAACGCCTAGCACAATGGGATCCTGTTCTTTGACTAGTGCTCCTATGTACTATGGTAATAAGAGCAACAAGAAACAATGAAAGCCTTCCACTGCGCTGTCTGTCTGGGGTTCTAAGGGAGTTCCCTTTTTCATGCACTAATGTTTGAATTATTTCTGGAGATCGCTGTACAGGAATCAGACAAGACTAAATTGTTCCTCTAAGGCAGAGCCCTGCAACAGGTAGTGTAAAAATAGGCACATTGCAGTGGGACTGCCAGGAGAAGTTCTGGCTGATTCAGGATCTGTTCCTTCTCTTGGTGCCCAGGGAGTGCATGCTGGACACTGCAGCTCACCTTAAATGGGTGCAATGTCCTTTTCTCTCCATTCTCAGCCACCTCTTTTGGTCAGTGTAGAGGGTAGGGTGAGGATCATGGCCTTCGCCTCCCCACTCATCAGGAAAATCTATTGTTTTCTCAGAATCGTAGCATCTCCTGACTCTCAGGAGCAAAGATGCCAATGGTGCCGTATGCTCACTAAATTGTATTTTCCTTCCACATGATCCCTATTTCTTTTAATAAGTTTCCATCTCAGAGAAGGGAATTTGCAAGTCAGTATTTTAGATTTAGTATTTAAGAGCTACATGGCAAATAATTACTGCATTCTAGTCCTACTATGATAGGATACATAAAGGACTCTGGAAATATTTTGACAAACTTTAGTAGTAGCAACTGTTTAAAGAAACAATTACATTTCTTTGTGGCTCTATCAAGTGTTGTTTGTCTTTTCATTCAGAAGTCAGGGGTGAGTTTCATGACTTTAGAATTACTATCCACAAGTTTAGGTTTCCATGTATTCTGATCTACTCACATTTGGAAAGTAACTTGCCTGAAGATATAGAATCATTTGCGAAGAAAAGTCAACCTACTTTTTTAAACACTACATGGCTCACTTATCCCTGTTTCTGCTCATAGATCAGTACATTTATGTGTTTTGGAATAGAGACCTACACTGCCCCAGGTTCAGCTGAAAATGGAGTGTCAGCAGTGGATGAGAATACAAGACATTGTCATTGACCAAGATCTCAATGTGAGATAGATATGGGAGATGTGAATTCATATATTCTTTCCTGAATAGTAAATGTAATTTCATTTCTAAACTCTTTATGCTTTTAATGCAATAAAAGTGAAGGCAGCTGTATACAAACCATTTGGCAGCAGCTGAATGTTATTTGGGACTCATTTAAATCTTATATGAAATATCTTGAGCAAACTACTACCAGCTGATCCCTGTCTTCTGCATCCCGAATCTGGCAGAATTGCATAGTTTTTCTAATGACCATATTTAACTGCTGAAACTTTTCTTCTATGCAATAAGGGACTACGTTTTGGAGAAATTAGGATAACCCCCCCCTTCTTTCTGCTCTCTTCCATTACTATGGAGTATAATAGAACCAAGATAGTCTTGAATAATGGATCTCAGATTAATTTAAAGATAAGGTAACTTTTATACTTCAACTTTTACCAGTTACATACTGTGCATTCTGGTACTGTAGATGGGACTCTGGCAAGCAGAGAAATAGAAAAAAAATACAGGTGTGTGTGTGTATACACACACACATTATATATATATATATATATATATATATATATATATAGTATATGGTATATATATTTACGTATATGCTACACGTCTACGTGATCAGAGAAATCTTGCGACAGATTCATGTGGGGGACATAGATGGCAATCCTAGGAGCTGCCAGTAACTGAATTAGTTGTGGACATAAATTAGAGCAGCATCAAAGCCACATACAGTGCTGGAGGAAAACTTTGTCCTCTTGCTTCTTGGGGGCCCAATCCAATCCTCCCCCCACCTCCTGCCAAGTCAATGGGAAGACTCCCATTGACTATAATGCCAGTCGTATTAGGTCCCACAAGATCAAAGCCCACGGTAATAGACATACTCCAGGCAAATCATGAAATAAGGATTATATCAACACTTCTAGGTGTCAGAATTCAAGTGTCCCCCTCTCTTTGCAGATGCATTCCCCCAACCACATGCTGAAATTCTTGGCTAACTGAAGATAATTCCCGTGTACTCCCATTAACATTTTCAAGAAGCCTGGGAACAAAGATTTCTAGAGAGCTTGAATAAATTGGGATGATTTTGTATTTTCTCGGTGCAATTACATTTCATAAAACTTATTTATTATGATTACAGGGTACAAGTAGCTTTCATCCTTTTCTCATTCATTACACTGTTTCTGGTTTCCCGCATGTAAATAAGAAGCAAAGAAAATTAATATACTACAAAGTACATGGTAAGCTATTACAAATCAAAATCATTAATGTAAGGTTATCCATGACATTTCCTGCTCCTTAAAAATGCATACTGAGAAATCCATGGTCTTCAAACCTTAATATATTAACTAAAATCAAAGAGTTTTGAGGGGTTTAATTTTTATGGCTAGCCCCCAGCTGAACTACATAACATAACACAACATTTCCATTTTTAGGGATGCTTTATAACAATGAGCATTTCTGATTAGAGTGGTATAGGCAGCAAGGAAATGGTAAGAATAGAGTTGTTTTCTTATAGTCTATAAAATGTATTTCTGTAAGGTTTGTGTATTAGGTTGTCTTAGAATCAAATATTACTTGTGCCTACATGTTTTTAATAATGTTTTATCCACTAAGTATTATCTTTAGAATGTTCTACGATAGTTATGAGCTGGCTGTTTTTCCATCATAGAAGATACTATGAAGAATGGTACAGTTCACCAGGTCCTGTAGCCTAGAAAGCACAGGTGGCTTTAACAGAGATTCACAGGTTCAGTTGCACACACAGAAATCATGAAGCCGTGGGTGTAAAAACAAGCAAACATACAGGTCTCCTGGCTAGGTGCAGATGGAAGGCCTCTGGGGTGGGTGAAGGAGAGTGAATCTGTTTGACCCTCATCCCGCAGTGGCAACTCCTGTCCCACAGGACTAGGCCTGGCTCCCTACTGCAGGCATTGAGACCTCATTCATGGAATTGCAGCCCCACTGAGGTTTGGCCAGGATGCCTCTCTGTCGGTGCTGCCTTCTGCGATTTAGTATAGTGTATCCTTTGAATCAGGAGGCTACATCTGCCTCTACTAGACACCCATTCTTATAGGATTAATTCAGATTGGTGATAACAATGCAAATAATCAACCACTGGAATAGATTACTAAAGATTGTGGTAAATTCTCCATTGGAGTCGTTTGATCAACATTGTATATCTTTCCAAAATATATGCTCTAATTCAACTGCAAGTTATTTCGCCACCTGCAGGAATCATTGGTTGAAATTCAGTGGTGTGGGTTACACAGAAGGTCAGATTAGATTATCATAATGGCCCCTTCTGGATTTAGTTTGAAATTAGAAGGGCTGCTGGAAAACTCAAGTGTTTGGACGGAGACAGGTTTGTGATAACAAAGAATTTCACAAAAGAGTTTGTTTTCTCTCCCCAAAAGGGTATATAATCAGTAAAGATCAAGAATCAGATTCTCTGTTGAGAATCTCACTCCAGTTTGTGATTTTCATGGATAGGATATCAAGGCAAGGCTGAGCTGCGGAGTGCATCCAGTACAGGGACTTAGAGGTGGCATCTCTGCTGTTTGCAGATGACACTGTCCTTCTTGCTTCTTCAGATTGTGATCTCCGATGTGCATTCGAACGTTTCGCTGCTGAGTGTGAAGCAGCTGGGATGAGAATCAGCACCTCCAAATCAGAGGTCATAGTCCTCTCCTGGAAGAAAGTGGACTGCTCTCTCCAGGTGAGGGGGAAGCAGCTGCCCTTAGTGGAAGTGTCCAAATAGCAAGGGGTCTTGTTTATGAATGACGGTAAGCAGGAACGTGAGATTAAGCAGCGGATTGGTGCAGCGACGGCAGGCATGCGGGCGCTGTACTGATTCCTGGTGGCGAAGCGGGAGCTGAGTTCTCAGACAATGCTCTCGGTTTACAGCTCAGTCTACATCCCCATCCTTACCTATGGTCATGAACTTTGAGTAATGACTGAAAGGATAAGATCACGGGTACAAGTGGCAGAAATAAGGTTTCTCTTCCAGGTAGCTGGGCGTACTCTCCAATACAGGGTGAGGGGCTCAACTATACAGGAGCTCCTCAGCATAGAACAGTTACTGCTGCAGATCGAGAGAAGCCCGTGAAGGCGGTTCAGGCACCTGATAAGGATGCCCCCTGGGAGGCTTCCTTTGGAACTCTACCAGGCACATCCAACTGGGAGGAGGCCCCAAGGCTGACCCAGGACATGCTAGAGGGATGATATCTCCTGTCTGGCTCAGGAATGCTAGGGAATTCCCCAGGAGGAGTCGAAACCTGTTCAGGAGGGCTGGTTCTCCCTACTCCCTGTGCTGTCACCATGACTCTCAGCAGGAAAAGCAGCATAAAGGAAAAAGTAGTTTATTTTCTGTCCCCAGAAGGGGATATTATCAATAAGGATCGGATTCTCTATTGAGATTTATCCCTTTTGTATCACTCGGGCAGCACAAAGGTGTGAGCAACTGGCTACAAATGGCCAGCAGAAAATTCCCCCTACATAGAAAAATTCCCTGCCTGGGTCTTTGCCCTTTTGCTCATCGGCTGCAGCTTAAGGGATGTACCAGGAAAGAGAGTGGCATACCAGGCAAGGAAGGGGGCGTTTCAGAGGGCTCTGCTCTACCAACTCTTCACGGACATAGGATCCATTAAGGATCTCATATTAATGCCATATACTAGAATATCCCAGCAGCTCCTCCAAGCATCACTGAGACTGACCAGGGTTGGCACATATCAGCCACCAGGAACAGAGAGCCACAACTTGCTGCCTCAGTATCCCCCTCTTCTGTGCTGAGCGGAGCTCAGGCACAGGATAGAACCTAGGGTGATGTGTATGTCAACTACAATGTAATTAATGTGAATAGCAGATAGGGTAACCAGATGTCCTGTTTTTATAGGGACAGTCCCATTTTGGGGGACTTTTTCTTATATAGGCACCTATTACCCCTCCCACCTCCATCCCCTGTTTTCACAGTTGCTATCTGGTCAGAGGGGAGGGTTTATTGGGCAAGTAGAGTGCTTTTTATATTCTCAACATCTTTGTTTTCTAGATGAATTGTTTTTGCATCACACACTCAAACAGCATGCACAAAACTGTTTTGTATCAGAATCACAAGAGTAGCAAACATCTGGATCCAAGAGGCCAACCCTATTCATTTCCACTAGAGCAGGGTTTTCAACATTTTTATTCCTAATCTCGCCCCCCAACCCTGCCACCCGCACCTCATGTGCTATAAAAACTCCATGGCCCACCTGTGCCACAACATCTGGTTTTCTGCATATAAAAGCTAGGGCTGGTGGTAAGGGTTAGCAAGCAGTGCATTGCCCAGGGCCCAAAACCACAGGGGGCACCAAGACGTTAAGTTTCTCAGGCTTCTGTTTCAGCCCCAGATGGCAGGGCTCAGGGCTTCAGCCCCATGCTGTGGGGCTTTGGCTTTCTGCCATGGGCCCCAGTGAATCTAATTTTGGTTCTATTTGGCGGCCTCCTTGAAAGCTACTTGCAGCTCCCAGGGGGCCTGGTCCAGAATCACTGCACTAAAGTTCACAGTACCCTAATGTAATATGAAGTGCAACGTTTGTGTTGTTGCAGACATCTTAAAACCCTTACAAGATTCCTTCCCATTTTTCTCCCCATCCATTGCCCTATATTAATAAACAAGTCATTTGCCCAGCATTTTTCAAAGGCTGAAATCTTGATGCATGAGTTCTAACTCCCACTCTTAGTTAGCTGCCTGCTGGCAGGTTTTCTGACTCTGTTTCAAGAAACTGTGATTTCCAGGAGCAACAATAAGCTATTAGAGTGTGCTCGCTTGCTTATAATTGTTTTTTAAATCCTTAATCTTTTACTGACAAGTATATTTTGGTTAAAAAATGCTATATGGAGATGTATGGTGGAAGGGAGTTCCAGAAGTAGCATATATTATGAGCCATGTTAGAGGATAACATTACAAAATACACCCCCAAGTTTTAATACCAATATCTTGTGAAAACAGAGAAGGAAAAAGAATAGCACCAAAGAGAATAAAATGATAAAGAAAAGAAGGATGATAAAACAGACAAAGAAGAAACCAAAGAAACGTTGTCAGAATTTACCAGCCTGCATTGATAATCATTATGATATTTAGTGAATCATTGCTGCGATGCAATTATCAAGCACTATAACTATTCTATGATACATGTAATATAGAATAAATGTTAACGTTATCTAAAATATAGTGCCTGATTCCCCATTGTGTTATTCTAGATTAACACCAGAGTTGCTATAATTTAATCACTATTCATTCTCAATAATGGACATGATGCCAACAATTGTTGGAACCAAGAGGTTAATGTGTCACCTTTTTCCTCTCTTAGTTTTGATCTTAATGGCCTTACTCCAGTGTAAAGATGGAATAACACAGCGGTGAGTGAGTCCTGTAATCTCTTTCATATCTTTTGCCAACATGACCTGTATTTCTAAAGAAATGGAAAAGAGGAACTGCTAACAGTAACTGAGTGTCAGTCGCAGCTGTTAGCTACTAGCTTTTCCGTTTCAGTTTCCTTTATTAACAGCAGATATCAGATTGCGGAAAATAAGATGAGAGTTAATAGAGAGATTTCATCATTCAGCCAGATGTGGCCAGGTTTAGGAAATATTTATTACCATTATGCATATAACCAGTAACTGTGGTGGTAACAAGTGAAAGAAATAATCAGAGAAAATAATGTGATGATAACCTTGAACATCTACCAGCTACTACAGGAAGCAGATAGATGGGATCTTGTTTTAACATCTCTTTTCACAGTAAACCTTTCAGCAGCTAAATATGTGTGTAAATATTTAAATCCAAAACAATCTTGTTCAATAAGAATCATATTGGTAACTGCAAGATAACGCCCATAATTTCAATTTGTATCTTTAAATTGGATGTTTTTACCAAGCTCATAGTAAGTACCCATTATATTGTCTCTTTCTAGCTGTAATATGTCCATGATAATTTTATATTATCTACCATTAGTACTGTACTTGCAAATTGTTATTAATGGAAGTATTCTGGAAGTTTTGAATAGTTTAATGGGTTAGTTTGTTTTATTCTCTCCATGTAGAAAACTCATCTTGTTTGATTTTGATCTCATATAAATATTCTCTAACAATATTACTTCACCAAACTTGTGTCTCCAAAATCCCGGACCAACACAGCTACAACAACTTTGCATATAACAGTGGAAGACATTGATTCTTTATAATGAATCATGAGAAGTCACCTTGGGGTCAGTCTTAGTCTGCCATTCCAGATGAGAAGCTATATGAATGAGCTGTCAAATTAATTTTTTAGAAAATGTGTAATCATAAGTATGTCTGATAATTAAAAGAGGACAGACATAATTATACCATGTGTAGAGTTTTCATTAGCTTATTTAAAAATAGTTACCTTGATCATTAGAGTTTCATTAGTACACAGAAGAATCACAGAAAGATATTCCAAAGGAAAAAATTAGCCAACATCCACAGTCATGCTGACTGATTTTGCAGTATTCCACAGTGCTTGAGAGTGGTGATGGGGGAAATAACAAATTAACAATTGCTGCCATCATGTCTGCTGCTGAATAAACATATCAAGGACAAGACATCATGACTTTTGATGTCCAACGCAGTGATGGATTTAATTGGTTAATTTGAATCTGACATTTTCACTGATGGAATCCAGAGGTTATACACTATTGTAGTCTGATGTGTGAAAGGCTATGTATGTGTGAAGCTTTCTGAGGTAAAATCACTCCCAGATTCTGCTTCAGAAATACTCTGATCCCAGTGTTTTCAAGTCAGTGAGGATATTCCATGTAGAGTGCTGAAAAATAAGGCCGTTTGCAGTTTACATACCCATTGTGGGTCTCATTTCTGTTTGTGTGTCTTCATGTCTTTCCGTACTTTCCTTTGAGATCGGTGTTTTAAACTAAAAAAAAAAATCAACTTCTTTTGAAACTTTTGTTATATTTGTAAGAGGTTTTTTGTTTTTTAAAAAGTTTCAACTAAATCCAACACCTTAGAACTCTAAAGAAAGAGATTATTGCAGCCAATTGCTATTATATTTCATTTATTGTTTATTCACATCGAGTCTGATGCAAGACCTCATAAAGTCAATTGAAAGACTCCTATTGATTTCAATGGGCTTTGGAGATCAGACACTATTCCTTTTGATATTTAATACTTGAAAGCATTAGCATACATTGTAAATTATCAGTGGCAGACAGGGAAAACACAAAAATCTATCTGAACCATAAGAATGTTTGACAACAAAAATGTTGTTCCATTCTGAAAGTAGCATGAGACTCACAACTGGGATCCAAATAAGTTAAAAAGTATAACTGGAATTTAATTTATATGTGGTAGTGTGAATTGAGTGTACAAAATCTTTAATCAAACAAGGCTGGCAAACAACTCATCTAGACTGAATTTTTGTCTAGTGGAGGAACTCACTTCTGAAAGGAGAGGATTGATATAAATAATATGGGGTTTCAGTATATATAGAATTTTAGCAGTTAAGCCTTTGTTTTTCATTTCATCATAAGTAGAATGCAAATAAATTGATTAATCACTTTCCCTGATATGAACTAAATGATTATGCCTTTTCAGAATATAAGGAACAGAATACTAGTACTGTAATAAACTATGTGACAGATTAGTTTCAGTCTGTCAACAGTTTACATTTGATACGGAGTAGAGCTAATATCAAGAGGAAAATCTATGAATTCTATAAGCCAAGTCTATTTAACGTTAAAGACAGTGCAGATAATGAGCTGTCTGTAAATTGACATCTTCAGACAAGGAAGTTAATCATACTCAGAAAAGATCTTCTAACAACAGACAAACAGCCAGAGACAGGAGTGAGGGAGTTGCAAATGTGGCCAGAAAGTCCCTTGTTGTTTGGCTCAATCTTCAGAAGGATATTTAAGGTTAAAAGTGACACAGGAAAACCGATACTAAAACTGTTCAGCCATAGATCTGAATACACCTCTCATTGAATTTGGAGAGCTCACAGGAAACACCACTTTGGGTCTATGTCTACACTACAAAGTTTGGTCAATATATGTTATATTGACATACAACTGCCAGCTTCTATATGTCATTCAGGCATGTGCACAGTAGGTTGCTTTTCTTGGTGCTGCATCTCCTTATCACAAGTAGTTTCATCGATGGAAAATATAATACACCATGAATAGCTATTCCAGTGTGCCCTGCAACAGCTTGTGCAAAGCCTTGTGGCACATTTTAGCAGTGCTTTGTAGGGTACCAGCAATTCCCTCAGGGACTTTTGGGGAATTAGGGGTCAAGTTTCCACAATCCCACATTCTCCATCCTGTAATGCTTATTATTTCATGCTATAGTTTCATGCCATTTTTAAAATTTCCATAGTCCCACACACCGCTTTTCAGTTTCTGATATCTCTGTGGCAGAAGTTTGGCTCCTGCACAGCTCAGCTCAATACTTATAACTATTGTTAATACAGGACACACAATTCTCTGTGGAACTTGAGTGACTACTACAACCAGCAGTGCAATGAAGATGATGAATGGATGAAAGAATAAAAATGCCAGGTTGCTGCTGGCATTCATACAGCCATTCCACTTGTTAAATTAGCATTTCAGGGCTCAAGAAATGAGCACTGAGTGGTGGGATTGCATTGGAATGCAGATCGAAGACGATGAGCAGTTGCTGTAGAACTTTCGGATGCGAAAGGCCACATTCCGGGATCCGTGTGCAGAGCTCTTTGACACAAAGATACCAGAGTAAGGGCAGCACTGACACGGCTAAAGGAAAGGGCAGTCACTCTTTGGGTGCTTGCAATGCTGGATTGCTGTGGGTCAGTGGGGAATCAGTTCAGAGTTTGAAAATACATAGTGGGGCCATTGTTGTTTGAGTGTGCAAAGTCATTAAGCATATCCTTCTGCACGGGATTGTGACTCTCAGCAATGTGCAGGAAATAGTAGATGGATTTCAAGCAATGGGGTTCCTGAACTGTGGTAGGGTGATAGACAGGATGCATATTCCTATTCTGGCACCAATTCCACCTTGCCAGTGAGAACATAAACTGAAAGGGGAACTTTTCCAGGGTTCTGCAACCAGGGGATCACTGGGGATGCTTCACTGTTAACAACAGTGTGGGCTGAGCAGGGAAGGTGTATATGATGCTTGCATCTCTAAGAACACAGGACTTTTCCAAAAGCTGCAAGAGGGGATATTCTTCCTTGACTGGCACATTCACTTTGGCAATGGTGACATGCCAGTCAAAAATCTGGAGGACCCAGCCTATTTCTTGCTCCTGTGGCTCAGGAGCTGTACACAGGCTACCATGACAGAACCAAGAAAAGATTCAACTACTAGCTGAGCAGGTTCAGGGTGACTGCTGGATGTGCATTTGGTAGACTCAAAGCATGGTGGTGATATTTAATAACTACTTTGGAACTCAGGAAGGCGCACATTCCTATCGTTATTGCTACATGTTGTTTATTACATAATATTTGTGAAACAAAAGGGAAAGGCTACTGGTTGAGTGGAGGGCTGAAGAGAACCTGCTGTTTGCTGAATTTGAACAGCCAGACACAAAGGCTATTAGAAGAGCCAGCTGTGGAGCTGTACAATTGATGGAGTCCATAAAAAAATCATTTTAACATAGTCTTGTTATACAATGCTTTTGGGAACTTGTGTGCCTCCTTGTGAATAGACCTGAAATATAGGTGGGTTGTTGACTTCTGTTATGGATTTTATAATGTGTCAAATCTGCTTGGTGCAAACTAGTAAATATACAGTGGAACCCCGCAATATCATGACGGTCGGGGTCCAAAAATATCAGCCGCGGTAAACGCGGGGTCGCGGTATTGAGAGGTCGCATGACATCAAAGTACTGCACGCTGCCACCGTTGGGAGCCACGCATGCCCCATGTTATAAGCAGATTCGCGCTATCGCGGGGCGTGGTATTGCGAGATTCCACTGTACTCTGCATTTCAAAAAAAAACTTGATTGTGTGCAAATAAATGGGAAACAAAGTTAAAGTGAAAGTAAAGAAGTTAAAAACATTTTAGCAGCACTGTAAGAGTGCCACACATCCTTATAAAAACTGAGTAAAACATTCATGGTTACATGTTCAAAAACATATTACAACGTTTCATTCATGGTAAAAACAAGTAGGGGACTGTGCTTTCTGGCTTATCCTGTAGTTATCGCAGATCAGAATAAGAGTAGTCATGGTTTTACTTGTTTTCCCCATGGAGTGGTAGGGGTTAACGTTCATGTTCTGCTGTCACCTGGTATGCTCTGGGGTATGGGGATCATAGAGTTTTCCATGGAATGGCAAGGCAGCTGTGTATTTGGTCTTTGGGCATTTAGCTCAATAACGTTCTGCAACATCTGCATTTGTTGCCTTAGCAAACCCATAATGTCCTGGTACATTTCCTGCCTTACTTCTCTGTCCTTTGCCTCTCTTCCAACGATTCCTGGTCCTTCACCTGGATTTTAGCCATTTGGCCCCTCCAATCCCCATGTTCACAGTCAGCAGCTGTGGTGCACTGGAGGTTATCACAAAATGTGTCTTCCCTGGTCTGCTTCCGAGCATGGAGAGGTCACCTCTGAGGGCCCCTATGCTAGAGGCTGATGATTAAAACCAACAGATACAGCATTATATTTTCAGTCACAATGGAAAGGGAAAGGTAAGCCTCACAACTCCCTTACATTCCCATAAAAACCTTTAATAAAAAATGCTAATTGTCACTTAAGCTTTGAATCACCTTGTTACAGCATCACTCTTCAGCTCTTAAGCCATGCTTAGTACAGAGTAATTGGGGGCATGGAAACTGTTGCAGAGAAGTTTAGATGCTGGCTCCTCTTTAGGATGAATATATGGAAAGTGGAGTAAATATTGCTAATATTTTCACATGCAGTGGTGATTTTGACTAACATCTCACTCCTGAGGACGACAAAGGTCCAGAGAACACTGCTGCTACTGGTATCCCAAAGCCTGTTGGTCCATATGTTGCTAGCCTGCTTATAGTAATGGTGCTAGGAGAACATTACAGAGTGGCAGGGGCTGTTCCCTAGAAACGTTTGGGAGAGGGTTACAGAGCATTTCCATGAAAGTTTAGAGATTGTTCAAGAAGATAAGAGAGACATCCTCTCCAGATAACCAAAGTATTCCTCATGGGGAGAATTGTGGGCCCCCTGTCTAGCCCAACAAGCCAAAGAATGGAAAAGCGAACAGCAGCTGAACCTCTTCATTCTACCTCTATCCAGAGGAGGGCAGTGATCTGTTGTGGATTGTGTATATTGGACTGCTACACTACATTTTTTTGAATTAATTTCCTAAAACATTGAAGTGTCAACTAAGTATGCATTCTAAAGCATTAACTTTAATTGTATTTCCAGTGCTGATTTAAAAGTAAAGTGAGGAAGCAAAAGTTGACGTGTTTGTTCTCTAACAGGGCAGATGGGATAGGTGCTATTTTAAAACAGGGAAGAAGGTCAGAGGGAGGCAGGAAGGAGAGGATTCAGGCACCGAAAAGGGATAGATATCTATATTCCTTCAGCTGCTCTTTAGCTAGGCTTGCACAGCCTCTTATTCCCATAGACCAAGGAGATCCAGGACTTCTGCTCTACTCCAGGCAGAAGCATGTTCAAGTATAGCTCTCTATCAGTGCAGAGCTGGCATGCTCAAATGCTCCCAAAGATAGGCTAGAAGGTTTACTCACTAAGGTAGCCAACCAGGAAAAGGCATTTCAAAACATGATGAGGTTTTTAAAGAGGGTGGGGTGGGGCTGATTTCCAGGATCTGTGACCCCTGGACAGTAGAGTTCAAAAATGTGACTGGAGTGACCACTGTCATGGGGGATGGTGAATTGTGGAATAACTGTTGGAGGACAGTGAGGGTTGACACACATGGCGCAGTGTCTACATTAGCACTATGCTGACAAAAATAGATCAACTTTGGCTGTGCATCATTTGGTGGGGGTACTGGAAGGGCTATAATTATGCTTAAACTGATGGGAAACATATTTAGGTTTGGATAAGACAAACCTATGTTGAAACAAATCGACTTAGATCAACCATTCTTTGTAATGTAGACCAGGCCTGGGGAAGGAGATGTTTGAGGTGATACTAAGCCAGTCATATTAAAGGAACTAAAAATGCATAAGAGGACTGTGAAAGAGACCTAATACTGTAAGCTACATGGGACTGATAGGCTTGCTGGCCAAATGGATCACAAGGGAGAAAAGGAAAAAAGTGCTCCCTAGAAATGTAAGTTACTTTACTGTCACTAAGCATAAATATGTACCTGCCTAGCTTAACTCTTTCCAAGTATCAGTGCAGATCTGTTATACAGTCTATTTCTTTTGTCTTAATCTCCTTTTTAATTTATTGTTAAAGAACCTTCTTTTTAAATAGACCATTTGAATCTTTGTCAGTTGTCTGCAATTTCATGAAGCCCATCCCTGAGCAGTGAATAAAACTAAGCAACAGCAGCAAAGGAAGGGTGTCTGGACTGGAGCACTCTAGGGCCCTGATCCCTGGTGGAAGCTTTTAGGAGCTATGGCATAAAATATGAATAATGCTATGAATAAAAGGACATACCAGACTCATTAGGTATGCCACTTGTAAGGCTACAGTCACATGGCTGCACAGGGAGTCCTACTGACTATAGATGGGAACTGAATTTAAAGGATGTCAACAAAATTCAGATCTAGATTTTGATCACTCCAGAGCTCAGGGATGGTTTGATATGGGATTCTGATATGGCCTATTATAAAGATAAAGGATCAGTTCAAAAATTCTGATTCAGATCCAGTTCAGAATTCAGACATCTTCTACAGTCCATAAGTATTTGAACTGATAACTTTGTACAGACCCATGTCTAAAGAGCACCTGAATTAAAATGGGCCTGATTTTGCCAAATAATCCTTTCACCCCCTCCCCATTAGTTTAATTGGCACTGTGCTGAATGCCACACACATTTGAGCCCCAAATGATAGAACTACAGTCAGATAAAACATTAAGTAAAGGTATATCACTATCATCTACTCTTTTTTTTTTTGTGGTTCTAGGTGTGTATTGTACAAAAGAGAGATACGGAGAAGATGTATGCCATGAAGTATATGAACAAACAACAATGCATCGAAAGAGATGAGGTTCGGAACGTGTTTAGAGAATTAGAGATCCTGCAGGAAATTGAGCATGTATTCTTGGTGAATCTCTGGTGAATATCTTCTTTTCTGATGTACACTTCTGTTAACTGCATGCATTCACAAACACTTTACCGTAACACTCATAGTCTGTCAATTTGTACTTGACAAGGGGCGATGAAAGAAATCTATTGTGTTGTCTCCATATCATCAATGGATTTCTTGCTTATGTGAACTCGAGGAATCTGTCCTGTCAGCTAAGATGTCTACATTTTAAGGCATATTTGGAATGCATTTGATAAATTATCTTACATGGTTTCTTTGGATTATTTTGGTGTTTTAATTGGTAAACAAGTTTTCTTTCAAATCTGAAAATCAAATAACTGTTCTGCTAACACTTTTCAAGTTAAATTGAAAATAATTTTGCAATATAACATGTTAAAGTGAAGTTTGGCAAAGGAAACTTGATGCAGTCAAACAATTTAGTCATGGTATTTAATTAAAGAACTCATACCTTATTGTGTTTTATGTATGGAGATGCTGATCACTGTGATTCTGTCCATATTTTTTACTTTTTCATCATGAATCATGTGCTATATCTTGTAATCCTTGCATCAGGCACAAACTTGAACTTAAAGAATTAAAAGAAACTGGTAGCTCTCCATGATGTAGATTATGTTTGCCATCTTAATAATAAATATCAACAAGTAATAATAGTAAATGCATGGGGCTTTATACCTGGTTCCTGTATCTCAGGAGTCTTTCATTCTTGCAAATACTTGCTACTGGACTGGGTATATGGACTGCCCTGGGTCATAAGTACTAGAAGTAAGATTTTGAGGTAGAGGTGGGCTCTACTAGAGAGGCCCCAGTTCATCAAGATACTTTAAATATACATTTTAAGTTTAAGTACCTTGCTAAATGGAGTCCAAGATGAGAGGCCTATAAGGAGGGCGGCCAGACTAGATAAAATATGGTCATAGGGATGCTCCAGTGGCATTGAACATCTCACATTATTCAGTGAGCATCCAAAGATACATTTCAAAAGCTTCCTATGGGTCAAACCAATTTTTAGACTTTAGTTGTGATATAAGGAAATTATTGCAAAAATTAAGAGTCAGATCATTGGTATTTGTTGCAGTGAACCAGTCATTTCATAGTCTTTGCCAGCGGATACATGATCAAGTTAAAACTGCTGTTAAGACTGAGCAATTTCAAATGTAATCACCTCAGCTAGTGTTCTCCTTTTGAGACATATTTAAGTAGTCTATTTAAACCATACGGCAATTATTGAAAGCCTCATTGTCAACAAAATGCTTTATAATAAGTTAAACTAGTCAATTAAAAGTGCATTCCTTTATAATTCAGACTTATTTTCGTTATTCACTTTTGCACAACCCAAATCTATTGGCCGATGATAGAAAATGATCCAATAAGCCCCAAAGGATCATAAGTTCATATTTGATGAGCATGCAATAGTCCAGATATTTTTCTGAAGTTTATCAAATTTTTTGATGTTCCTTTTACCACCATCTTCATGACTCTCTAATGGATCCTACTCCAAGTTACCCCTGCTGCAATTGCTCATGCCTCCTCACCACACATGCACTTTTCCAGAGACCAGCAAATCTCAGTAAGTCTATCATCTTCCTTGATGGGTCCTGGAAGCTGAATTCAAACTATGCATGCTCCGAAATGCTGTGCCCAGAGAGCATTTAATGCATGAGTGCTCATAAGATTCATTGTCAGCCAAGTTCAACAAAAAGGTTTTCAGAACTACTGAGTTCCATGATAGAATCTTCAAAGAAAGCGTTAGGAAAGAGGTAATATTGGAAGATACAGGAATGGATCCATGACTCTCGTTTATAGACAGAAATTTGTGATGGATGCCTCACACAGAATCCCACGTGTAAGTGGGGAAGGTAAAATCTATATAACCTAGTGAAAGACAGCTGAGGTCAGGTAAGAAGGTTATGAGGAGGGGAGGTGATGTAGCCATACTGGGAAAGAGGATGAAAGTGAGACAAACAGAGGGCGAGAGATGGGCCATTCTTACCCAACCTGAAAATTGGCATTGGGCTGCTTAAAATTTGGAGTTGCTTTTATATTTTTCAAATGGCTTCACGCATCCTTTGTTATAGTTCATAGTATATTATTTCAAATGATAACGTAGCTTTTTGTAAAACCCCAATTCCTGATTTGAAATCTGGAGAATATAATGGAGTCAGGTAGCCAATATTTGCAATCCAGCAGTTTTTCAAATTACCTAAAGACTCATGCAATCACATCTTCTTTACTGTTTAGAAGAGTATGTTGTAATGATAAAATAAAGACTGTGTTCATAAAATAACAGGTAAATAAAGTCATTTTTTAAAATAAAAAATGTAGTGAAGAGTATTGATAGTGCCATAGTTTTTTCTAATACTTTCCAAATTTCCTGTTGGATTCCAAGGTTTAAGTCACAAATGAAATGTGTTTGTTAGTCTAAAAGTAATCACTGTTGCATATTGTTTGATCTCACAAAGACACATCAGGAATGACTGGCACTTTTTCTCAGGAGAGATCCACAAATCAGATAACAGGACAGGCTGAATCTGCATTGATAGAGTTGGCGGGGATGTTTGCTTCAAGGAGTCAGTCTCTATTAGCCAGTGCTAATCCTTCGGCCATGTTAATGAGAAATGAAATTTCCCAAACATTGAAAAAACCTCAAAAGCACTAAAATAAAGTGATGAAATAAAGTCAGTGCATGATGCCTTAGGGTTAGATTCAATAATTCACTTCAATATCGTCAAGACAATCAGCCTGAGTTTGTCAAACCGTTTTAACAATTGCTCTACTGAGGTTGTTAAGAAAGCGTTTTCTCTTAGCACTATCAGATAATAAAATTATACATTCATTTCTAGCACACATTCAGTATAAGAACAGACATTTGTGATGCATAATTTGTGATGGATGCCTCACACAGAATCCCACGTGTAATTCACTAAGTAGTACTGTTGCCACAAATGACTAACGGAAATTCTTCTGAGGTATGTCCACAGTGTGGTGGGGTTTCTGACATAAGCCAATTGTTTCAGATTTTAAAAGACCTTTCTATTTTGTAGCTGAGATAAGGCTCCCACTCTAACATGCTATGCGCTAAATTAGCCCTTGTGTTTTCTTACTTCATTTTCAAGATGAGAAAAATCAGTTTATGAAAAATACAGAAAATCTGCATTTAGAGTGAGTCTGACGTTAAAACGAAATGGTTAGTACAGTCCCAAACTTTACCTGTTAATGAGGTGAGTGATTCATAAAAAGATAATAGGGAACTATGTATCTCTGGTTGAATGGTTCTTAGGGACTGACAATGTTTCTCACAGTGAAAATCATTAGTGAGAGTGCCAAATTACACCTGTAATTATTTCTTCGGACAAAACTGTGGTTACAAAAACTGTAGGCCTGGTTACGGTCTGGGCACAGGCTGTAGGCCTGGTTAAGCTCAGGCTGAAATTGAAGCCCTAGAAATCTCAGGTAACTATTTTCAACTAAATAATTTAGGGCTAATCCTTTGAGTTGCTCAGCCCCTTCCATAAAGAGCTAAATGCACTCAAAGGGCCCTTTATTCACACTGAACGCCACATGGGATGGGATCTTTAATTTTGTTTGGCTGATAATATATATAAAGAAGGTTTTTTAAAAAATACATAAGTAATAAACTTATATAACATATAAGCCATGATGTATGCTGTGTGCAATTACATTGACCTTAAAGAATTTGCATATGGTGTTAGAGAAGAATTTGGCTCACTGAGTAAATGGTGCAGATCTTGTCCTGGCTTTCTGGGTACCCACCGAAACTGGGACTGGAACCCAGGTGTCACCTCAACCCAGGTGAGTCACCTCACCTAACCAGCAGGTTCTCACTGTCCCTTTCTAAGTCTCAGCTGGGAGGTGAGAAACGCAAGTTCAAATTCCTGCATCAATGACTATTTAAGTATTTTATACAAAGAGGAACAGCTTCAACAGGCAAGACTGAGAGCCCCACCTAGAATAGCCCGTATCTTATTGCATAAGGCACTCATCTATTTGGGAAACCAAAGTTCAATGCCCTGCTCTGAATCAGACAGAATGGGGACTTTACCCTGGGTCTCCCCTATCCCAGCTGAGTGCTCTAACCACAGGGCCATTGGGTAAACAAGAGGGTCCTCCTCTGGTTTTATGAATCTATCCCAAAACATGTTTGGGGGCCAAAAATATTTAGCAAATTGGTGTCAAATCTGTGAACAGTTTTAGTTGGCCTAAAACTGCATTTTTCAGCAGCTAATCTAGTTGTCCAAAATTTTTTGCCTATCTCAACTCAGAATTATAAGTATGCCCCCCACAATGGGGCCTTTGATGGGGTGCAGCATAGCACCCCACACACTGACCTCGTGCTACTGCTGAAGCAGGAACAGTCTCCCCTGGCCTATCATAGGTTCTTCACTCTAGATGTCAGAGAATTGGATAGAGGCTCAGTCAGGAGGATAGAATCAGCACCAACTTTTTAATTATAATGGAAATTGGCTAACTGTAGCTCTGGGTAGCATATTCTTTGTGGGTGACTCGTTAGATCTGATAGCAGGGAGGTTTATCAGATAACTACATATGGTTTGCTGCTCATTAGTCCAGCACAATATTGATTATTTCAGGAAGAATAAGTGTGTTAAGAATATAGGAGTTAAATGACAGTGCCCTGGATATAACAATGGACTGTGCAAGTAGGGTAAAATTAATGAGCATTGCTGCCCCTTCGCAGAAATTGCGCATGAGATACCTTGTGTAAGTTACAAAATGAAGAAGGCAGCAAGCAAATGAATTCATTCAGACAGTACACAGCAGTAACGAGTAAAAAAATATGAGACAGTATATTGAATCATGTATGCACAATTAAAGTGATGTAAATATTGAAGCCAGGATATTCCTGTAACTTTACTTGGGCAAATGGAGAGCATATGGTTGTTATCATTTAACGTGTAGAGTATAATTAGGATTTTAAAAAAAGCTCCTTCATTTTGTAGCACCTGTGAAATTTGCAAGGTGCCATGCTGTTTACTCGTCTGTGTTTGTTTTCTGTAGGTACTCTTTTCAGGATGAAGAAGACATGTTTATGGTAGTGGATTTACTCCTAGGTGGGGATCTGCGGTATCATCTACAGCAAAATGTTCAATTCACAGAAGAAACAGTGAAGCTTTATATTTGTGAGATGGCACTAGCACTTGACTATTTACGAAGTCAGCATATTATTCACAGGTAATAGCCAAATCTGTTAGTCTCAGCTGTTGAAAATGGATGCACCTAAATAAACCAACATGGATAAATGAGACGGTCAGGATCATTAGAGAAAAAGGGGCCAGATTGTCAGCTGGTGCAAACTGGCTTAGATCCATTGCAGTCTATGTTTGAGTTTAAGGTGGAGTTGTCCCCATTGTGTTATATGCTAATGAGTATCCCAATGTCATTAACAGTTGATATTAAATGAGCAGCTCCTATTTAAACTCCACCTGGCCATATGACCCATTGGTTAAAATTCTGCCCTCATTTATACTGGAGCTGGTCCTTTGCCATCTGTACACTTACTCTAAATTTACAGCGTAAATTTGGCCCAGTAGTTGATTCAAAGTTATAAAGTTCTTCACAATAAACACCAAATCTTGCAGTATTAATTTCAATGGGAGTTTTGCAAGAGCAAGATCTGAGAGGTTTGTTCCCCTTTTTTTTTTCATGATTTCACAGGAAAAACATTTATCTGTTGCACGTATAAGAGATGGCACATGCATGAATAATTTCTCTCATACTAGGGTACTTTGTTTTATATTTTCTACCCTAATTATTGGATCACATGAAATAGTTTTACTTTTCTTTTGAGTTGCTTTTTCCATTTGCATAACTTCTTACAAACCACCTCATTTCTTTCTCCAGAGATGTAAAACCAGACAACATTCTTCTAGATGAGCAAGGTAAGAAAAAACAAAACCTGTTTGTCTCTGCAGCTCCTGCAAGCCTAGATCCTGATTCTCCATTACCATGCATCTTATGTGCATATTTATCCCTGGGCAACAAGACACTACTGCTCTGGTTTGGAAATATTTTACATTAATTTTGCACACAGGTTATGCAAGGCAAGGGAGAATGAAATCTCAAGTACATTTGTTATAAACCAAAGCTTATTTTTACTAGCTCTTATATTTTTAGGACAAATAATATTTCTGGCTGAAATTTTAAAAAGTGTTATTTTTTCTTCAAAGATATTAATATGATAGCTTCCAATCAAATTAACTATTAGACAATAACTTTGTGTCCTACAAATCTGCTAGCTGATGGACAATGTTGGGGACCCGCTTCCACAAATACATTAGGCCAAGGTATCAATCATTTTTCATCTTCAGTACTTTGGAGTCAAGAAAAGAGGTATTTATATATTTACTTTGAGCTTTAAAAATATAATTGTAGTCACCTACCTTGTGCTTTGGACACTTGTGCTATACATTAAAAATCACAACATGAAAGTAAACAAAGGACTGCCCATAAACATCTTCTCCTCAGTTTATACTTTCTTCAGCAACCACACAGAAGGGGATGCGGGGAGGAGAATGGTCTTTACAACCTGCCTGGAAGATTAACAAATCTGGGCTCTGACTGAACAAAGTGGGAAACAAGATCAGAACTCTTCACTGAGAATGTACAGCTCTCTGTTTTAAATGGAAGGCGTTCCAGCTTGCACACCTCTACTGATCTCAACTGTTGCTGTGTATCATTGGGAAAGACAGGCACTCTCTCAGGCAACCAAGTTCTAATCCTTTTCAGTTTTTATAGGTTCAAACCAACAGCTTCAATTCCACCTGAAAGCTCACTGGAAACTGGTGCAGATTGCAGAGCACTGAAAAACTACTGAGCATAAAATAGAAAGAACGAGATGAGAGGAGGAAACAGGAAGAGAAAATGGACTATTTTGCCCTTGATTCAGACATGAAACATCCAAAGATGTCAATTGGGGAGCCACATGCAGATGCGGGGCAGAAAATAGCCTTACAGAGGAGGGAGTGAGGGAGGCGGGGGGAGAGAGAGAGAGAGAGGTTTGCTTTGGATTAGATTTCTAGCTTGGCTTGAAAGTAACTATCCCTCAGGCAAGTTTTGGAATAATTGGTTGACCTGCTGCAACTCATGTTGGATTTCTTTCTTGTTTGCCTTGACAGAGTAGATGAATTAGCCACAGATTTTATATGCTCCACCTAAAGTAGTTTTATTGTGATGGGTCTGTTACACAAGTAATCTATGAATAGCCACCTTAGCAGTAGGAAAAATGGAATTGGCATGTAGCCAGCTTTTTTTAAAGAGCAGACTAGGCAATATTGGAAACATGATCAGAGTTAAAGAATTAAGGAATATTGGAGTTCACTACAACCCAAATTCTCCTCCTTCAATGCTATACTGAACTGTAGTGACTTTTTTTTTTCTTGCTGTTCTGAAATCTTTCTCAAGGACCTAAAAGAGAGTGCTGCATCTTCCTTCGTTAAAAAAAATGTTTTTGCTCAGGAAAAGACACTTGAATACAAACAGACCAGTGAGCTTTTGATGATTCATAAGAAACTGCTTGACAATTTGTCTACATATCCCTCTGTCTTCATCTCTTTTCAGATCAGGCAGCATTGGTCTCATATGCATAATTCATATAGCTATCAGACAGTCTCTCACGAGAAGGAAGAAAGGGCAGGGATACGGTACTGCCAGCTTACTCTGAACACAAGCTGTTTGGAAAACTTGCTATAAACACTCATGGATAAGCCAGTTTATACTTGAGCCATGTTGGTTTATACATGGGTTCATGCAGTAAAGAAACAAAAAAGAGCCAGCTCTGCCTGACAGCTGTTTTTCTTCAACCAGAAGATGAGAGATTTATTACCCATTGCCTAGGAGCCCCAAGTCCAAACTGGGATGCCCATCCCCTAAAATGGGGGAAAGACAAAATTGCCACAGTGGCTAGGGAACAACCAGGTTCCTAAGGGCACACATATTATAAAACTTGCAGACATCATAAAATACACATGCTGCAAGCTCTTTATTTACAGTAACAGTTGCTAGCTCTGGGTTACTGTCTCTTCTAGCCCCTCAGCAATCCACAGATGGCAGGTCCCGCCCCAACCCCACCAGCCTTGCAAGGCGATATATATATTTTAAAATAATGTAAAAATGGACTGGAACAGTAAGCGATTAACAGTTTCCCTATATTGCACAATGGGTGGAGGGTGGGCATGAGGGCTCTGCCTGGGGGTGCAGGCTCTGGACTGGGGATGAGGAGTTTGGGGTATGGGAGGGTGCTCATGGCTAGGGCAGAGGGATGGGGAGCGAGTGCTGGGGGTGAGGGTTCTGGGGTGTGGGAGGGGGCTCAGAGCTGGAGCAGAGAGCTGGGGTGCAGGGAGGTGAGGGCTCTGTGGTGGGGCTGGGGATGAGGTGTTTGGGGTGTAGGAGGGGCTCAGGGCTAGGGCAGAAGGTTGAGGTGCAGGGGTGAGGGGTTCATAGTGCAGTAGGGGGCTCAGAGTGGGGCAGAGGGTTAGGGTGCTGCAGTATGAGGACTCTAGGAGTGCGGTCTCTGGAGAGGGGAGGGTTAGGGATGAGAAGTTTTGGGTGTGGGAGGAGCTCAGGGCTAGGGCAAAGGGTTGGCGGGGGGGATGAGGGCTCTGGCTAGGTCTGGGTATGAGGGTTGGGATGTGGGAGGGGCTCAGGGCTAGACCTAGGGTTGAGGTGCAGGGGTGACGGGTTCATGGTGCAGTAGGGGGTTCAGGGTGGGGCAGATGGTTGGGGTGCAGCAGTGTGAGGGCTCTCTAGGGGTGCGGGCTCTGGAGTGGAGAGGGCTAAGGATGATGAGTTTGGGGTACAGGCAGAATGCCCCAGGGCTGGACCCAGAGAGGAGGACTCCACAGTCCGTCCTCCCAGCCCTCTCCCCACTGGCAGCAGAGAGCTCCAGGAGAGGGGGCCCCCATCTCACTGACCCAGCACTGTCACTGCATGTGCTTGTAGGGCCTGGGCTCCTCTCAGGTCGTGGAAGCCCCCTCACTTCTCCTCTGGTGGGTGTCGGAGGGGGGAGAGGGCTACCATCACATGTGGCCTCTCCCTACTTTTCTGCAGACTGCTGCCCCCTCATCATAGCCTTATGCGAGATGGGGCTGCCCCTTGCCCACGGTGGGGCAGGAGTGGTGGCTGCAAGGGGAGAGTGGGGAAGGTGTGGATCAGATGGTCGGGTACTCACCCAAGCCCTAGCAGCAGCTCAGGTGAGATCCAGACTCCTTCTCCCGGAAGACCTTTGGCATTGCCTCCCGGTGGATGCTGTGGAGGGGAGGGCTGCCAGTCATGTGTGCATGTCCTCCCCTCCTCAGGTGCAGCAGCTGCCTCAGCCTGCTGCCGGCACTGCTCTTGTGTTGTAGGCAGCAGCGGCCGGCAGCAACAATGGTGAGGGAGCACAGTGCGGAGTAGCAGGGCAGCTGCCTGCTTGAGGCAGGGATGCTCCAGGGCTGGGGGATGGTGCACGGGGACAGCAGGTGGGGGCCGGGTGATGCTCTAGGGGAGGCACGTGGGGGTGACGGGCAGGGACAGGGGAGAGACCAGGCTCCAACATTGGTGGAGCCAGGCCCCTGGGCCCTGAATATTCCTGGAACCTGGGCACCACAGGCCCATACAACTCACCACCCCTGGGGCAGTGGGCATCCCAGTCAGAATTAGCTACTCTGGTGGCAAGTACAGTGCTCATGTTGATACACCCATAAGTCAACTCTTGAAAGTGGCCCAACATGTCAGGCTAAATATATGGTACGTGTGTAGTAATTCCACAAAGATATAAGAGAAATATTCTGCTAGGGATAGGGCACCTCGAAAGGCTTAGAGGCTCATGCTCTGGTCAGATAAACATCCAAACGTTTGATTGCTGAGCCGAGCATTATCCAATCTGTCTATACTACTTAGCTGCACAACACTGAGCTGCCGATCTAACAACAGGTATTTTCATTCTAGCATTTCCCTATGTCTTCACTATTGTATGTGGGATCGAGAAAGTCGTTATAACTATGTGAATAAAAATGTGAGATGATCTAGGATAGTGGTTTCCAAAGTACATATATTAGTATTTAAGCTTATTAAGTGTTTGTTCCTGACACATTAGGCTTCCTCCCTGCCCACCCTCACCCAGTCTGTGCTGAGCCTTGGTGTACCATCATTGCCTGCCTCATGTTCACCTGTACAC
Organism: Dermatemys mawii; assembly: GCA_007922305.1. Taxonomy (NCBI): domain Eukaryota; kingdom Metazoa; phylum Chordata; order Testudines; family Dermatemydidae; genus Dermatemys; species Dermatemys mawii. Next base: position 11,264,189 of record ML677335.1, on the reverse strand, counting down.
AACTCAAACTGGAGCTTGGGTTGCTCCACACTTCAGTCTCACAATTCATCATGAGTGCCCCGAATGAGAGACATCAGACCCTCGCTGATACAGCTTATGTTGCAGTCTGATAACTTGGCACAGCTGCCCCCAAAAGAATGGGTACTCTGGCTCTAAAAAACTGCAAACAAGAAATTATGCTCTGAAAGAGGTCTCCACAATTTTCTTTTTCTCTTCTTACTTCTGCTGCCATTTCTATAGGGCTTTCCTTTGTTCTGAAATGTCCTTTTAGTGTGGTACCAAAATCAGACAGCACAGAACAATACATAGTCCCAGGAACAATCCTGCTTTTGCAGGGAAATGGGCTGGATGATCCAGGAAGCCTTTTCCATTTCTTTCCATTTTGTGATCCTGACTCTGCTCAGCACTAAGCCTAATTGAAAACATTGATAACATTTTAGAAAATTTTCAGTCACTTCTACCCGAGGTACTTACATGGTACCCATCACTGAAGTATCTGAGGGCCTCGCTATCATCTTTAGTGTATTTGTCCTTACCACACCCTTGTGAGAGAGGAGTACTCCTCTTCATTTTACTGATGAGGAACTGAGGCATAGAGAGACTAAGGGCTGAATTATTAACAGTATTTAGGCACCTAAAGATGCAGAAATCAATGGCAGTTAGGTGCGTAGGCACTTCTGAAAATCCCACGAGGTACCTGTGTCATTGGAGGCTCAGAGTCACGTTGGAAATCTGTGGCAGAACAGCGAGTTGAACATGGATCTCCTGATGTCCAAGCTCTCACTCTAATTACTGGACCACTCTTCCTCAAAACAACAACAAAGTGAAAAGTAGTATCTAAATATTTGAAAATTTTAATTTGTTTGACCACTGTTTCTCTCAACCTCTTGCTTTCCAACCAGGAATCAGTTCCTTTCTTTTAATTTTGACTTTATATTTTGGAAAAATGACTGCGTTGCAGAAAATAATGAAAAATTGGCAAACAAAACAAACCTCGCCAAATTTTCCAAGTTTTAAATTTATTTTGTGAAAGTTTCAGGTTCAGAATCCTACAGTGGCAAGGAAATAGGCTGTTAGATCCAAAGAGTCTTTTCCCTCACTATTATCCTTGATTCTTGGTCTGTCAAACCAACATTCCACACAAGCATTAAGGCAGTTTAGAAAGGGATAGTTCATTGCAGACATAAAAGACAACAGATGTTTATGAATGTATGTGTAATTGTAATGGCTGCCTTACGTGGAGTTAATTTCTGTATTGAAGAAATTAAAAAGGTATCTTCTTGTCCTTTGAAAAGCCACTGTAAGTTACAGTTGATAACTATGCATCCATTGCTGTGTGGGCGGAAAGCAGTATATCTATTTCCTCATATGTAACTCATTTTAGCTCTGATCAGATGCTTGTATAAGCTGGAATAAATTGGACATTTTTAATGATTACAAAACAGTACTTCAAGTTTGGCATCTAATAAGGCAGAAGATAACAATTTTTTTCCATCTGAAAAGACTGGGACCTTAAGAACACCTCTAGGATCTATTATGACCATCTAAAGAGAGCCAGGTGCCACATTGCCTGCTCCTTTGGTAAACAAGCATCAAATGTTTTCTGAATAATTTAATGTGTGTCTAGGTTACACAATGTTCTGTTTATGACTATTTTATTAATACTACTTTAAAAATGTGTCTATTTCTAAGGTCATGCACACCTGACAGATTTTAATATTGCAACAATAATCAGAGATGGTGAAAGAGCAACTGCGTTAGCTGGAACCAAACCATATATGGGTAAGAAATAGTATGTAATAATTTTATCTCTACAATTTACTTTGAAAGGATACTTACAGCATACCATTTTAGACAATTTCTGTCTAATACAAAGTAATTGAACTAATTTAACACATGAATGCAAGCAACTTAGTCATCAGAACAGTTAATTCATCAAGCAGTCTATCCCTCAAGATGTGTGAATTATTCTCCCTAAAACACCTCATGACCCTATTGTTTGTTCTCGTCTACCTCTCAATGTCATCATCAGTTCTTGCATTCATTTAGGACCTGTTCCTAGGAGGTGCAGTTCCCCCTGACTTTGGTGGGAACTGAGGGTACTCAGCACCTTGCAGGACTAAGCTCTTAGACAGTAAGCTGTTTGGGACAGGAACTCTGTTTCTTTTTTTATTTTGTAAGGTCCCACCTATGACACTCAATAAAAGTAATTATGGCATCCATAAACTGATGCTTACCCCAACCTACAGCAGGATGTAAACATATACTACAGCCAAGGTGAATAATTTTTTTTCTTCTCTGTTTTTATTTAGCTCCGGAGATTTTTCACTCTTTTCTGAATGGTGGGACAGGCTACTCCTTTGAAGTTGATTGGTGGTCTTTAGGAGTGATGGCTTACGAACTTCTTCGTGGATGGGTCTGGTTTCCTCTACTGTCTTATGAGATAGTGTTTTCAGATATTTTTCTTAATAATCTTCAAAAGGGAAGAATTGTATTTTTTTTCATATTTCCATTTTCTTTTCCTCAGAGACCTTACGACATCCACTCCAGTAACCCAGTAGAGTCTTTAATTCAGCTGTTCAGTACTGTAAGTGTGCAGTATTCATCAGTATGGTCAAAAGAAATTGTTGCGTTATTGAGGAAGGTAAATACTGTTTCTTCAGTACAATTTCAATTGCATGGTCCAAACTGGCTACAATAAGTACAGGGCTAATTAGAAACTAGTCTTCTGTTCTGCTTCAAGATATTAACAAGTTCCCAGGCGTTAAAGAGGGACTACACCTTTATGACTTTATACAATGGTTAGCACAATTTAATTGCTCCAAAATATGATTTGAGTAGTCATTTGTTGCTTTTTCCATCTTCTCTTCTGTTAGTCAGCAAGTAAGGTGTGTTACTTGATTGATTTAAGTGATATAATCATATACTTGACTCAGGTTAAGATACTGTAGTGTTAATATAACTGCCTGTATGAAAATGTATTACCTCCAGTACTCTGAAATTCATAGCTGACTGTTGAAATAACTACCTTTTACCATAGAATGATTGCAGCATAAAATACATAGGTGTTTGGATATCCTGCTGTGATAATGCTTTTTTTCCTTTCTCCAATTCTGCAGTCAGTGAATCTGATTCTGATTTGTCTAGTAATTAGAAATGTGTTTGTTTGCTTTTTTCCAGGGAATGGGTGCTTTGTCACTTTAATTTTATTGTTTATATCTAAGAAAGTCTGTTGATTTGAAGCTGATGTTGGTGTCCTGGATTCTGTTTATTAAAGGTTTCAGAAAAGTGGCTGATCAAGAGAATATAAAAGAGATAAACACTCCACTGACAGCATAAGTGTCTCCAATATAAGTTAGAGTTGGGTGGACAATTTACATAATTAGATTTTATTTTAGTAAGAAGCAGAGTTGTTAGTTATTATTGCAATAAAAATTACTCGGGAAGATCACATACGCCATCTACTGGGTTAATTCAGAGAATGCATGCCTTTAAAGAGAATATTATATATTGAAATTAGTAATAAATATCCATAAATGATCAGTCGTCACCCCCAAACCAGGAAGTCCCCCATGCCTCCAAGTATCCCTCCAATTTTCTTGCTCTAAAACATTGTCCAGCTGAGGAGAACCGCACGAAAAACATGTTAGAGCCCAGTATCACTTTTCCTTAGGGCTTATCTACACTGGCACTTTACAGCGCTGCAACTTTCTCGCTCAGCGGTGTGAAAAAACACCTCCTCTCCCCACTCCACTGTGAGCTCAGCAAATTTCAGCGCTGTAAAGCACCAGTCTAGACCGTGCACTAGCACTGGGAGCTATGCCCCTCATGGAGGTGGTTTTTGACTAGTCCTTAATCAGATGGCTGAGGAATTGCTGAATACTGTGGGGCATTTCTTTCCCAGCATAGGCTGAGCATGTTACCTAAACAGCACTTCCTGATCTTACCAGGCAGCAAGAGATCAGGACTCGTAATCAAATGTTTCCTTCTTCTGGTCCCAAATGAGGAATTTTCTCATCAACCAACCCAGGCATCATTAATTATGGTATTTCGTAACGTTTGAGCGCTTGAGTTTGCAACCTTAATAATTTTTCCTTTTAACATCGGGGCGAGGCTGTTTTTTCAAATTATAAATTATATGTTATTTCCCACAAAGGGTTTTATCTTGTTTAGTTAATTATAAGAGCATTATTAAAGACAGAATGATTCTGTATGCCTGCTCTTTCTCAGGCCAGACCATGCCTTACTGCAGTGCTTGTCATTTCAGCTATTGACAGTGAACCCTGAGCATCGATTTTCCAGCCTCACTGATGTTCAAACTTCAGCTTACTTATCAAATGTCATCTGGGACGATGTCTGTGAGAAGAAGGTGGAGCCAGGCTTTGTTCCTAATGTAAGCAAAAGTGATGACTTAATCAGTTTTCCCTCATTGAACAATGATCACTGTTTACTTAATAAGACAGAGGATTTCTATGGCTGAAATAACTCCTAGATGTATTAGTTGAAACATATTCTCGTAAATCACAGGACTAAGTTTTCAGTCAGTACCTTTATACCGTTCTAACAGAAAGGCCGTCTGCACTGCGATCCCACCTTTGAGCTAGAAGAAATGATCCTGGAGTCAAGACCCTTGCATAAAAAGAAGAAAAGACTTGCAAAAAACAAATCCAGGGACAACAGCAAGGACAGCTCACAGTCAGTAAGTCCACCCTTGAAGAGCTCAAATAAGCCAGGGGACAAAAAGCTGTGGTGTTGAAATCTGGTTGTTATAAAAGCATTTACTTTGCATGGTGGCTTTTCATTCACAGGTATTGTAATAAAAACGTTCAGCTAAGTGGACAATCAGACTGACTCTGCCCAAGAGCTAAATTTGCATCCTCCATCTGCATGGCAGATCTCTTCCACATTCTTCTGTTGTCCCTAAAGCAGGCCTGCACAACATGTGGCCCGTGGGCCACATGTGGCCCGCATGGGCTCACAGTGCAGCCCGCGGGGGGTGAGTAGGGGTGGGGCAAGCCAAGTAGTGGGGTGCGGAGAAGCGGATGGGGGCGGGGCGAGGGCGGGGCTTTTCCGACCGCAGTTGGTTTTTTTGCAGTAATATGGCCCTTGCGGCTTTCCGAGTTGTGCAGGTCTGCCCTAAAGTGACATGGGTGGGGGGATCCATGCATGTTGATCAAGAAACTATAAAGGACATCCATTAAGTAGATAGGGAAGAAAGATTTTTCACATCAGATGTGGTATCATTTACACAATTAGGTCTTGAGTCTTCTGTCACACTAGTTTACACCTGTGTAACTCCTTTGAATTCTATAGATTTACTCCTAATTGACCCTCATGCTAGTGAAAGGAGAATCAAATTATTAGTAAAATGAGATGTGCGGCAAGTAAGAAATATTGATGACACTAATATTAATGATTCGAAGCTTTGAGTCCTCCACGTGAAATAATAATAAAATTCGGCAGTGTTACCAGGCTGGTTTCCCACAGCTTGTTTCAAATACTGCATATTCAGTTCTCAAGAACTATTCTCAGCTGTTTTACAACACTACTAACCAAAACACTAAGATAGCCTGTGCAATCCTGATTTAGACTATTCCCAGTAATGCATGGGAATCACTCTTTTTATGTAGATCCCTCCTGTATGTTCATGATGACTGTTGTAGGCCTTACAGTGCCCTTCCTTTGGGAGGTAGCAGGAGGCTTTGAAAACAATCAAGCAAAAAAAGCAGATCCTAAGTGTCTCCCATGAATTCCCACTAATATCCAATGAATTGTGCTAGGATTATTTTCACTGGCTGCAACAGTTTTGTTGTTTGTTTCCTAAATATTTTTTTCTTACCAACACCCATTCTTTTAGAAACTAGGTTATATTAGTGTTTATCATCGTGGGAGCCAGGGTTTAGACTAGACTTAGGTCACTGATAAAATGAATACAGGAGTCTCAGTCTTCTGTATGATGGACATGTCACCATAAAATAACAATTACATCATTTGGCATAGCACGTAGCTTCATCTCAGGAAAAGCCCAGTATTTGTAAGGGATGTTGCAGGCTGTAACTGGTGTATATGGGTAGATCTATGTGAGAAAGTGTTCACAACACCTAACCACTTATTTCTGGACTCAGGGCAGTCCTCCTTGCCTCTCAATTTCATGAGCACTAAAATTATCCTCCAGATAAAAATTAACAGTTTTTTTAAAAAAATACCAGTTTTCTTATAAACAGTAGGAAGTATCTGTTAGAATTCTCCCTGACTTGTGGCTGAGTCTATTAACAGCAGTAGATCATTTCCTCCTTCAGCAATAGTTAACATTACAATCAATGAAGGTTACTATAGAAGATTGGAAGAATAATTCAGGAAACCAAAAATCAGAATAAATAAACTTAACAATAACTTGCAGAGACACTTACTGATAAGTGAGTTAAAGGCACTGCTACATTTTCCTCCAGCCTCTGTATGTTCTGCCAATCTCCTTGATGGTGCTGTATGCATGTAGCTCTTAAGGCACTGTGGGACCCTTCAGGATGATAGTCAATATGGGTGAAATTCACTGTTGGACATAGGACTAATTAAAGGCTTACATACCATTTAAATCCTGCATAAGACCTGTTCTGAGGATTTAAGTGAATGAGTAGTATATAGGCCATATGCTTGCTCTCTGCACTAGGGTGAATTTCACCATTTATAAAGTGATTATTCATATAGTAAAGGATTGTGTGTATTAACATGTTATCTGTGTAGTAGAGAAATTATTGCACCAGAAGTGAAAACAGAACACAGCGGTTTAAAAATGTGAAAGAAATGAAGGTGTTCTTTTTCCATCAATTTAGGCTGAAAGTCATACGCTCTGATTAGATTATATCCATGTACAGCTAGATATAGCAATAGCCACGTATATAGTCTGTCATTTTCTGTAGTGACTTCTCATGCACGTGGTGTTTTTCTTTTTTCAAAACAGGAAAATGACTATCTCCAGGAATGCCTCGAAGCAATCCAGCAAGACTTTGTCATTTTTAACAGAGAGAAGTGAGTTGGGGGAGGGGTGTTTTCAGAAGGAAAGGGGGCTTCTTTTTACTTAGTTGAATTGGGATTCACAAAAACAGGTTGTCAGGAGCCATAAATACGAGAATCAAAGCAATGGCCCAGTTCTGCATCATTGACTTCAATGGAGCAGACCCAGGCCCCACCCCCCTTTTTTTAAAGCTTAACTAAATTATGGAACTGAAAAACAACTCCAAACTCCTCAATGATGATTAAACTCTATAGTTAAATCAGATATGATAGAGAATCATGTGGATTTTAAAATACTTACGATTTTGAGTCTTGAATATAGCCATAATACCTACCCATCCGCTGGACTTTTGACGATGATATGGCAAATGAAGGAAATTTGGTAAAATGCCCTCCATGCTCCACAAAGGGTGAATGAAAGCACTGTAATTAAAATATCTGCTTTCCCCTGTTACTTGAAGATATTCATGACATTTTTGCTATTAAATTAAAACAATATGATAGGAGGCAATTCCTCCCAAGCCAGGAAATAAATAAGGAATCCCCTCTGAACAGACCATGCTCCTTAGTAAGCTCATCACAGTAGGTTACTAGATATCCCCTTATGGCGTGTACAGTACTGAATATGCCATTGTGTTTAAAATATAATAAAAATCCACCTGCAACTATTTGGGTTATGGTGCCCTGTAGTCAAGACACAGGGGCTTATACAAAAATTTGTGAAAATGTTAGGATTTCAAATATGGAAGAAACACTCAGGTGTCTGTTTCATGTATTACATTTGTTCATGCATTTGTTTCATTTATTACAATTGATACTTAGCACATAAAAAAAGAATTCACTGCAATGGCTAAGTAATTGGATGTCAAACTTCCAAAACTGGGATCTCCCTCCCGTTTAGAAAGAATCTATCCAGGGCCCCTTTAGCTTTCTGAGAACTACAAGGTGGTTGTGACCCCCTGATGCCTGACCGTGACCCCCTAAAGCTGAGAACTCTAGTGATAAGTTAGTACATGTGGATGGTAGGGGCACCATAGGACTCATTTTTCAATCATTGTTTCTACAAAAGTTGTAAGTGTAGAGAAAGCATGTAACGTGTTCCTTGTATGTTCTGCACAGGTTGAAGAGGAGTCAAGATCAAATGAATGAATCTATTTCTCCTCCTGAAACTACAGATGAAGCTGAGACAGAAGCTGAATCTGAGAATTCCAATTTAAATATGTGTAGCTCAGTATGTTCTTCTACAGGCAGCAGCTAGGACTACAGTTTCAAGGCAAGGGACCAAAAGCCTACATGCCTCTTGAATAAATCATTCTCAGGTTGCACTGATGAATATATACTGTACACTGCACACTATAACTGAAAAAAGTCACAGAGTCAATATTGTAAAGCTGTAGCAGAGGTAGATAGTTCTTAAAGAACTGAATTCATGGATTTAAATGATGGCCAGTTCTGAACACTGGATTACCTACTATGAGGGAAAATACTTGCTATGCAACACCTTGGAGAAAATAGTTCAGTTTCTTTCTTTGCTCTTTTTTAATGACAGATTGCTGACTCAGGCACATTTGAATATGGTAAGTGAACAGGTCAGATCTTTGCATATGAGCAAGGAGCACGCAGCACAAGTGGGTGTTTGGGCAAGATTGAGAAGATTATGTAAAGTTCACCTTTGCACTCCCCCAGAACTAAGATTGCTGTTTACAGGATTGGCTCTTTGTGTAAATTAGAGAAGCCCCCAGGCTGCTCTAATTAATGACAGGTGTTAACAGCGTCAAGGGACTACATTGCTGAGGAGCATGTAGTTAAAGAGTTCCAAGCAGTTTGAGAGGCGCACCCTCTTTCCTCTGACTGCACTCTACACATAGGAGCCTCTCTGTCAATTCAATGCAACTGGATGCTTCTCCTTGCACTGAGAATCTGGGAAAGATAATCTGTTAGTGGAGTGACACAAAGTGGTTGCACTGCACCAAAGGATCTGATCTAAAATAGCTAGTCTCCTTGAATGCCTATCCTTAGCTGCAAGGAGCTGTGTAAATTACAAGCATATGAACCAGAAATTATTCCATTTTTTCATCTCATTGAATAAATAGGGGATAAATTCTATAGGATTTAGGTTTTACTGGAAACGTATCCAGTGGGTAGCTATAAAATGCTGCTCAATAATAGAAGAAAGGTGGTGCCAGTTTTACCCTTCTGTTTACTTTGTTCTAAGTGTAAAATAAAGTACTGTACATAATCTACTGGTACCTGTCTTAACTTTTCATTAGGACAGGAGATCTCTTGACTTTGCTCCAGCTGTGGATATTGCCTAATTGTTTCAGAAGCCTTTTCTGTGTTAGGCTTAGTGGCTTATTCTACTGCATAGTGGCTTTAAGTTACTATTACTGAAATCAAGCCATCAGTTCTACTGCACCATTCAATTATTGTGCCCTGCATATATCTCATTATAAGTACATCCATACAAAAGTTATCAAAATCTGTTAACAGACCTTAAGAAATTTGCCATGTTTGCATCCTTACTGTATGTTCCTGAAGCATAATGGATAGAGAATGTTTCTAACAAATGCAAACTCTTTCAAGGCAATTTCTTCTGTGTTGATGTACAGTTTTCAGTATCCATGAATGAAACAAAAGGAATAACCAGTGTAAAACAATTTTATATGTAAGACAAGACACACTTACCTTTCCACAGTTCTATGTGGAAGCTAGTAAGTGCTGAAAATTCTGCAGAACCAAATTTTAATAAAAAATATTCAAGTGTGCAGGCACAACTTGTGGGGCGGGGGAAAAGACACCAAAGCTTTTATACCAATTGCACAGTTATTTTTAGGACACAGCCAAGTTAGCGGTATGTCCTGTTAGTAATTAAACTGTAGAAGACAATGGTTCTTGCTAGAGCATGACCATCCACATCCTATCATTCATAGTATAATCGGAGCTGTGAGAGCTTGAATGGGTCATAATATGGGGAGCAAACTCTTTTCAGAAAACAAATACCATCCACTGTTAACGTTAGTAGATATAAACTATCCCTTCTCCAATGAAGGGTTGAAGGAAGGGTTGCCTTATTTGAGTAAAGCAGATCTAAAGTAAATACTCCGCTCCCTTTTGCCCCTTCCTTACCAGCTACGGGAGAATATTTACCTCCCCAGCTCTGAATCACAAACAAACTTTAAAAGGGAGATTTTTTCCCTTTCCTTCCACCCTGCAGTAACATTCCAGCTTATTACCAAACCAACAAAAGAATTCACACAGTCATCCTCCTTTGCTGTTCCCTCCAAAGGCATATTAAAGCATGTTTGAATAGAATGTATGATCTGGGTCCTGTACTTTGAAAGATTTCAGTGAACATTTTTCTACGAACATATTGCCCTCCTACTCATGCATTTTGTTATCAGAGTCCACCCTCCTCCACTTACATTTTATTTTTGTAGCAAAGGTAATGGATCTAAAGCCTCACATTTTTGTCTTGATCCAAGACATATCTTGCTTTGCTCTCTCTCTCTCTCTTCCCCTTTCTGTTGCAGATTCCCAACCAGCCCATTGTCCCATGGCAGGGAAATTACCTTTTTAAAAGAATCAAAATTAATAATACATGCCATAGGTACCTTCCAAAATAACAGCTGTGTACTCTCATTCCCCATTCCAGTGGCCATGTCAGAGCACTCAGTCTTTGCATCAGGAATTGTCTTTTTCTTGTGTTGATAAAAAGAATCCAGTAAAAAAGCTCTGAGATAAGGTAAGTACAAACATACCTCAACTTGCCAAGCCTCAAATATGGGTTCCAATGTGTGGCAAAGACGCAAAATGAAGAGGGCAAAAATTATTAATGCAGGAAACTTAAATGTCGTGAGCCTAAGTCTGTCAGTATAAATGGATCTATTATGTCAGTTTAATTATTCTTTCTTTCTCATGTAAATAATTTTCTCCAATAAAATGATGGCCCACCAAAATTGTGAGGAACGTAGGTAGCGATGAGAATGAAATGAAGAATGTTTGACAGAGGTGGATGCACTCCTAACAAGTTAATGTCTGAAACTCCCTCCATTTACAGAGGCTCTCTGCAGCTCATTTAAAATATACTGTAATAGCAAAAGCAATAGAACCCATTCACTGCTGTATTTAGCACATCATGTAAATGGTTTCTGAAGTTGAAGTAACAGTGTGTAGGAATGAACTGACTTTTTCAGTTCAGGCTTTGCTTATTGCTCATTACTTCCACTTTTTGTCACTGATCTTTTCCATATAAACGAAGCAGAAATGTCTTCAGTAGTAGCAAGCACTAAACAGCAAAGCTCCAATGAGGACGTTGCTTCTAGGTCATTAGGGGTCAATTTCGGTCGCCAAGAAGGCACTGTTGCAATGCAACATATTATTTCCTAAGGAAACAAGATCTGGAAAACCTTGTGCGCACACTATTTCTGCTTCAATTTAATGCATTTCTAAATGTTGATCTCTGAGAAGGAAATGAGATGACAAAGAGAGACTTTTAGAATTATTGTCCCATGTATTTGAATCTCCCTGGGTACAATATAATTTTAGTACTCATTTTCTATCTTAAATAATGCATGCAAATGTACCTCACTAATACCCATCTGGGAAATAGTTTTACTGATGCCTATTTACACGTATTCCCTAGGGAAGAGATTACACGCACATAATAACTGTAAAAATACAACAAATCGTAAGACATGGATACATATTTGCTTTATTGTTAAACTAAAAAGTGAGGTGTAATACGATGGGCCAAATTCATCCCTGGTGTAACTCCACTGACTGTTTTATAATGTTTATGTTTGTATGTTCTCAGCATAAAATGTATATTTTGCTTTAGAAAAAAATATGTGAAAGGATTGGGGACTATGCACTCCAGCATATTTTACCAGTTCTCCTTCTCTTTGCTGTCTGTGGGGTATGTGTCGTTCGGGGTGTGGTAGAATCTATAATAATGATATTGTGAGAATTTCAATGCTGTCTTTTTACTTGATGGGTGACATTGTCCTGATTTGTATGTTCCTTTTAGGAGTCTGATTAAAACTATATAGTCTTTTGGACAAATTGGGCCTGATTCAATGCCCTTGAAAGTCCATGGTCATCATTCTGTTGACTTCAGCAGACATTTGTTTGGGCCCCTTTTGTCTATTTCAAATAAAGCCCTGTGTAAAGCTTCATTTGATTTGTATAAAACTTTTGAGAGCAATAGGATTTTTTTTTTCTTTGTTCACCTATTACATCAATACCATGTCCCTGGTACACAATACTTTACACAGACACACTCCGCTAGACCTCTTTAGGAATCAAGAGTTTAAAGCATAGTCTTTCTGCTATACAGTAAATGAATGTATTTTCTAGTCTGTACTCATGTCCTTTATTTATGTCCAAGGCCCTCAGTGAGCAGGACTAAGTGGTGTAAAATCACAGAGTTCCCTAGCTTTCTAGTTCTTCTACCCTTGAAGCCAAGAATATTAAACGAGCATTTACCTTGAGTGCCAAGGTTGTCAACACTAATCTTTGACTGAAGAAAGGAATCATTCTTTTCTGATGTTGTTTATACTATTTATATTCCTAGCTAAATAAATCAATTTTCTAATATAATTCGAGAAGTGCTTTTCACATTCCATAGGGCTTGCCCTAGATAAAGATTTTAGTATTTGATTATTTAAACAATTCTAATAGTTAGTAGAAACAATTCTTAGACCCTCTGGAGTTCTGGAAAATGGAGATCACATGTTTTACCCTGGCTTTTATGTTTAAATGCAAGGCCCTTTAGTGTAAAGTATTCAAGAACACTTGTGACTATGTAGGGTTGCATCCCAATTCCAATTTCTTACACCCCTGAAAAACACAGTGGGAATTTTGGGAGTCCATAATGGCATGATAGGCATTAGGTGAACAGTAAATCCTACTGCCAGAAATCCTTTTGACAGTAGTGGCATGGGAACTTTATTTGAAATAAAATATGAATCATGTGCCACTTATGTCTAACTGTACCAATGGCAAAAACAAGACTAAAGATATGTGTTGCTCATTGCATTGTATGTAACTAATGACATTAAGTTATTGTAGGGCTCTATTTTATTTGCGAACGGGCTGGTTCCTATTAATATATTTTTGATTTGAATCTCTCTGCACCATTTCTCTTTGTACTGTATCTCTTATTTTAGAGGCTGATGCTTCATTTGGTACACAAGTAAAACTACCAGTGTAATTCATGGAATACAGCTATCATATGCAATTATTTCCAGAGCTGATCACTAACTCTGGTTGCCATCTCTAGCTCTCCTACCAGAACCATAATACTAAATTGAATCTGCATAAGATATTCAAGTGCTCTGTGTATTAATCATTCTTCATGATACATCTATACAATTTCTCTGTGGTTTTCCACAATCCATTGTCCTAGCTGTATGCCATTTGTAATAGTATTATCATCAATTCATTGCTGTAAAATAAGCAATGTCCTCTTTTCTCAGTTTGTTGCATTGGAAATTTCTAAAAGTACTTTAAAAATCTTCCAATGAACTCTAGCTGACTTTCCCGGGAATTTTGCATGACAAAGGCATGCAGGAACTGACCCTTAAGGGTTAATTTTTTTGCTATTTATTGGTCTATTCATTGCCCAAAAGAGTAAAAGTAATAACTACTTTTAAAAAAGCACTAGAAATATGTACAACTGCATAAACTTAGAACAGCGCTGAAGTACTAACGCCTTGTAGGCTTTTTTCCCCCCTGTTATTTCAGTGCAAATCAGATATGTAAGTATATCTTTGTATTTTATGATAATACAATGCTGTAATTTTTCTTGCATGAAAATAACACCATATTATACAAGAAAATTTAAGTTATGGCAATATATTTGTGTTTTTGCAGATACTGCAGAGAAGCCATTGCATTTGTGGAGTAATAAATGTGTATTTTTCAGATATCTGGACATTTGCAATCATTTCTAGGTTTATTGTTCCATAGAAATAAATTCAGTATTGTAAGGAGAGTATGTAGTGGTCACATTCCTTATTTACATATTCACTGGCTAGATATTTTTACAGTTAGGTATAATGGCCGAAACATATAACAAATCCATTTTATATCAAATGGTCATGGGTATTCTGAAGACATGCTCAGTAGTATTTTAGACCCACTTAATTTGCCAGTCACTGGCATGGGAAAGTATTTGTAATTTGCATCCAACATAAAAAACACAATTATATTCTCCATTCTGTTCACTCATCCAGAAATTAAGTATGCTGATCTTTAGGGGTAGTGCACACGTAGTTTAGCCAGGTTAACATAATTGTGTTTACAGTACATCCAGAATATTAAGAGAATGCTTAGGGTTCACTTCTCTTACATGAGCATTTGCAGCCTCCAGCAACACATGCAGAAAGTATTGTATTTTTCCATGATAGCATGTACTGGTAAAGTAGAGACTCTCTAGGCCTGGGGAAATAGGTAATACTGTAAATTGCTCCAGGAAAGTTACAGTATTAGGCCTCTTAAAGCCAGTACATATAATATGGGTAATGCTTGTCCACCATAACCATCTCCATTTTTTCCCACATATCTAAGAGCCATTTACTTATTGCTTACTTATGGGAGGCCTGGATTTTCCTCTCAATCTGGCTTTCCTGGTTTTCACCAAAATCAACAAGATTTTGTCCATTGTCTAGAACATTCCCAGAAATTTGGAAATGATGGGATGTAGTGTTCCAGAGTGATCAGATTACAAACAGACACGGAAATGCTATAAAGTTGAGCGTAGGGTCTCACTTCACTCACCCAGGTATTTATTTGTATTGTAGTAACAGCTAGCAGCCCCAGTCCTGGACCAGAAACCCACTGTGTTAGGCACTTACAAACACAGAACAAGAAGATGGTTCCTGCCTCGTGGAGCTTACAGTCTAAAACAAAGAAAACAGGTGGATATAGTCAGACAGATGAAGAACCACAAAAAAGCAGCGAGAATACCAGGAGTCATCTCAGCACACTAGTTGCCTAACTGTTGTCAGATTCTGTGTAGGTACCACAGCAGAGGATGGTTAAAGGGAGGGATTTGAAGAAAGATAATGATATGGCTTTGCAGATATTATGGGAGAAGTTTTCCTGGGAAGGAGGGCAGCATGAAGATGCTTTGTTGAAAATGTAACAAGTAGGCTATGAACACTGGCATCATGGACAGTGCAGCGCCAGAAACAGACATTTCAAATAGATAATGTATCCCTTTATTTCTCATATGCTAAGTTTTATACTGCCACCCAACACTAATATCCGAGTGCCTTCCATGGAATCTCAGTAGCAAAATCCCGAATAGACTTCCTGGAGTCTCTGGCACTTCTCCATTTACAGGACCCTGAACTCCGCTTGAGGAAATTTTTTGTTTGTTTTTTCTCATACTTATTCATTATGCTTTAGCTTTATTTATTTCAATTTACAAAATACTAACACAGTGTCTCTTATGCCTCTCCCTGTCTTTGACAAAGGGCACATATGCAAATAAACATCTAATTCTCACTAATTTCTTCTCATTAAAAATCATTTTCTAACTAGTGACCCTGCTGAGGCTGTAGGTTTGCAGATCCAGTACTAATCTACTTCACCTGCTCAGCTCTTGGCACTGTCAAATTCCAATCCATTAACTTGGCCCATTTGGTTCCTGTAAAAAGAGCCATTGAGTAGTTTAGTTACTTTGAAAATATAATTTCTTGTGTTTGGACCAATTAACATCCAGCAGCAAAAGCACTGTGTGTGTAAAGCACCACAAGCAGAAAAGGTAAAGGGAGAGCAGGAAGAAGGGAAATAGCCTCTTACTAATGCTTTTCAATCCTCCCTCCCATGCAAGCCACTAGTACACAGCACATCCTGCAGATGACACACACACACACACACACACTAAACTGTGGTACCTCTGACACACAATACTGCAAACCAAATTTCTCAGGTAGTATTCATTGGCTAGCCAGGATCAACTTGATTTGTAAGGGTCAGAAGGGAAGAGTTCCTGCAGTGCACACAGAGTTGGATTTGTCCACATTTACTGGCATTACTTCTAATATAAATCTTCCTCTCACACAGGTTAGGGGGTTCAACCATTACCCACAGTTACCCCTTCCTGGATTGTTAGCCTACCTCACCCTTCTCCTTTTCTCAATGCAGCCTATGTAGGTAGGACTAAGCTTGGCACAGGTAATATAGCCAGTGTCAGGTCTCAGACATATTTTAGATGTCACACTGTTCTACCAGAGTAAGTCATTAGCTACACCTGTGTTCATTAGCCGGCCTTGATGCCACTAAGATCTCTGTTGTGGTCATTTGACAGTTAGAATGTGGTGCAGGTGTCCTGCCTGAAGTTCTAATTCTGCTGCTGCTTCGGAGACCCCACCCAGCAATGTGCAAATGCTGAGGTACTAGAACAGCTGCCCCTGCCTGGGTCTTTGATTCTGAAGGTGGAAGCACTAGGGCTTTTCATTTAAGTGCTATGAATGGCATATTGAACTAGTGCTCAGGCAATTAGATTTTAGTTTGCTTTTACCAGTTGTCCCCCAAGCCATGCTATATTCTATGTATGTCAGTGGCAGATACAAAAACCAATTGCCTATTCTTTAGTTTCTGAAGCTCTGCTGCAGATTTCATTCCTGGTTTTTTTCCTCTCAGTATAGCCAGTGAAACAGAAGGATGGGTCAGTTACTCACTGAGACAATGGTTGTTCAGGAGAGTGTCACTTTTTTGAGAGAGAGAGTTTGCACCCGGTAGCACATAGACTTAGCAGATACATGTGGCCTATGAACAGAACAAGTGCATATATATGCTCTATTCATGTCTGCAATATAACATCACTATGTAGCATTACATGGTCATGTTACAAAAGACCCTTTCTAATGATTACACACACGAAAACAAAAGTAAACCTTTTGCATGGACCTTAAATGGTATGAAGAGAACTCGGAAAGAGAAAGATGCTAGGTGAGGGGAGTCATACTGCAGCCAGGTTGCAATACATGCAGCAAATCTTTATCAAAGGGAGCAGAAAATCCTGTGAAGAGGTTGCAGACATATTTCTGTGCTTTGTGTCAGAAAGCAGGGGGCAGCTTAAACCACGCTAGCCACCTTGGATCGCCAACAAACATAGCCCAGATGAAAATACTAGCCAGGGATTAGGTACTCCTAATCTGAGGCATCCCCTTTCCCCAGGTCCCTCTCTCCTTTCCCCTTCCCTCAGCAATCTCTCATTCAGAATGTTGCTCCTAGAGCAGGCATCAGTCCTTTTTATAAGCTTCTGAGTGGTTGATGCTGCTCACCTGTGCTGAATAAAACAGGTTGAGCAAGGCCCTCATCAACTTAGTTTCACTCCCAGGGACTGGCCATACTTAATCCGTAGCTAAGATTCAGAGTAGGTTAGCATTTATCAATAGAGTGGAGGCCACTTTTAGCTTTGAAGGTCCTAGAGCCAGTCTTCTTTATACAAAGCCAAGCACACTGTTAGTGCTTAACAGTTGAGAGTAAGCAAAACAGGAGAGGCTGATGCATCCATCCATAGCATAGCTGCTCACTGCTATATATAGAGAAGTGGGGTTAGTCCCAACTCAGCCATAACAGCTGGTTTCCAAACAAACACAGCATTTAATCTAAGAGCGGAAGGACTCGAATCCATTTTAACAAAATAAGAATATTGCATATTCCTTTATTCTCTTAATTTCATAGGCATTCTGATTTGTCTTTTTTTCTATGTAATGCTTTTATTACTCACCATCATATCACTAATATTCAGCAAAAATACCAGCCAGAACTAAAACTAAATCAGTCTTTAATCCATTTCTAGGATGGATGCCACTAATCTGATATAAGGCATCATTGATAGTTGTCCTATTATATAAATCGGTTTGGTATGGTATTCTCATCGCCCTAACACTGTTAGACCCCTAAGATAAACTCACTTGCCAATCTTTGTCGGCTATGATTTATTGTACCATGTTCTTGGTTGGTGAAATCTGATTGAGTGATAGCTGCTAAGAATGCATAATGATGGTTTTAAACAGGGTGAGAAAGAGATAAATTACCCTCTTCATCCACTAGAGGGTAGTTCAAGGCCAGGTTTGGGATGAACTGGAAAAAAGCAAAGAAATGCAGCACTGGCTTCATATTTCATTGCTGTCTGATGCACACTCTTCTGCAAAGAACCAGGCATTTTTTTTCATGCCATCAAATGTCTGAGACTGATAAGCTAGTGAATGCAGAGAGAAAAATCAAATACATTTTTAATATCATAGAATCATCATAGAATAAGATTAAGTTTTGAAAGACACCTCAGGAGGTCATCTAGTTCGGGCTGGGCAAACTTTTTGGCCTGAGGGCCACATCAGAGTTGCAAAACAGTATGGAGGGCCAGGTAGGGAAGGCTGTGCCTCCCGAAAAGAGCCTGGTCCCCGCCCCCCATCCGCTCCTTCCCACTTGCCATCCCCTGACTGCCCCCATTCAGCACTGCCAATGCATCTAACTCACCCTGCTCCTTGTCCCTTGACTGCCCCTTCCTGATCCCTCCCCTCACTGTAACTGGGGATTCCACCCCCTAACCACACACCTCCCTGCTCCCTGTCCCCTAACTGCCCCAACTCCTATCCACACCATCATCCCCTGAAGGCCCCTGGGACTCCCATGCCTATCCAATCCCACCCCACCCCCCCCATTCTCCATCTCCTGATCCCCTCCCAGAACCTCTGTCCCATCCAACTGCTCCCTGTCCCCTGACTGCCGCCCTGGAACCCCCTGGCCCTATCCAAACCCCTGCCCCTGGCCCCCTTACCATGCCTCTCAGAGCAGCGTGTCTGGCAACCACGCAGCCCAGCCAGATCCAGACAAGCTGCTGCATTGCTCCACAGGAGTGTGCAGCCCCGCTGCCCGCGCGGCGAGCTGAGGCTGCGGGGAAGGAGGCACAACAAGGGAGGGGCCGAGGGGCTAGCCTCCTTGGCAGGGAGATCAGAGCCTGGACAGGATGGTCCTGCAGGCTGCACGTGGCCCGCAAGCCATAGTTTTCCCACCTTTGATCTAGTTTAACCCCCCTGCTTAAAGCAGGGCCAATCCCAACTAAATCACCCCAGCTCAGGCTCTGCCAAGCCGGGCCTTAAAAATCTCTAAGGATGGAGATTCCACCACTTCCCTAAATAATCTATTTCAGTCCTTTACCACCCTCCTAGTGAAATAGTTTTTCCTAATATCCAACCTAAACCTCCCCCACTGCAACTTGAGACCTTTACTCCCTGTTCTGTCATCAGCCACCACTGAGAACAGCCAAGCTTCATCCTCTTTGGAACCCCCCTTCAGGTAGCTGAAAGTTGCTACCAAGACTGCTGAGCAACACTACTGCTTTCTGTACTGCACTGCGCACACTCTGGTTGAGCACCAGGAAAAGAAAACAGTAACAAGGAATGTTCATGAAAAGTCAAAATATCAGAGTATCCCACACTATTTTTTTAAGTACAGAAGCAGGAAGCCTGCCTGCCAACCAATCAGTGGGTCTACTCAATGATCTAACTGCTAAAGGCGCATTCAAAGAAGACAAGGCCATTGCAGAGAAGCTAAATGAATTCTTTGCATCAGTTTTCATTGAAGAGGGTAAATGAAATAACCAATCATTCTTTTTCTGATACAGCTGTAAAACTAATCTGAAAAGTTTTCAAAATAAATCACTTTAAAAATGTATGACGTGAACCTTCTAAAAATGAAACCTACATCTATCTCTGAGTTGTGAAGAATATTTATTAAGGTCATAACAACCAACAAGAATGCACTTTTATGTAGAAATCCATGAGTCAATCAGGCCTTCCTGACTAGTGATTTAAACTGAAAACATCCACACAATGTGACGCAGCAGTCAAAAAACCTAACAAAAATGTAGGACAGGGATAAATAATAAGAGAGAAAAATATCATAATGCCATTCTATAAAGCCAATGTAGGCCCACACCTTGAATACTGCATGCCGCTCATTGGCTGTATCTAAAAAAAAAAAAGATACTAATTGTAGCAGAAAAATGAGGGGCCGGATCGCCAGATGCTCTGAAGCAGAATGTCAACAGAACTACACCAACTTACACAAGTTCTGGATTTGGCTAATACCTTATCCTTACAACTCAGCCACCTCTATATTCTGTAACTTTCATTTTTTTCTGCCCAGAAACTGCCTCGGAGGCATCTGTTGACCTCTCTGATAGCTAGGTATCTGTGAAGCTTTCAAAACAAATCACCAGAGAGGCTTGCATGCAGCTTTCTCTTTGGTTGACATTTAGTGATGTCGTGGGGCTGGGAGCCTTTGTAAAAATCAGATTTCTTTCCTGAACATTCATTTCAGCTGTCCAATTACAGGTGAGAGTAGAGTCTCTTTCGAATTCTTGCCTGTCTCCCCCGCTGCCTGAATCGTCACATATTAAACCCTCTCTGTAGCTAACCTTTTGGATGAGTGCCTAATAATGCCACCTTCTGAGTGGGCAGCAGGATACATCATCATGCATCACAACTTGAGCAGGTTGTCCTTTTTTAAAAGTGACTCGCTTTAGAACTATAGCAGTTAGGGAGGAAGTCCACTGCCCCTGGGCATGCAGGATACAGTTTCAGGATAGAAGATGTATCCTGTTTCCAGTGATACTATAAAACATAGCGATGGGTATTGTATAAGAAACCAAACTGAGTAAAAGTTGAGAGAAAGTTTGCAGTCTCTTGGAGGATGGATTAATTTACCTACAACTTATTTTCCATCTCTAGTGTCTATTAGTCTATGATATTAAATTAATTATGCATTTGGCATTTGCTAAAAAGACCAAGATTTAGCATAATGTGCTTTATAATTATCTATAAATGAGCATATATTCAAGAATATCATAGCATATTCTCATAATGTGCTCTATGGCATTGATATATTGGTCTACATTATTGTTGTTGATGTATTCGCTTTAATTTTAATACACCAGCACTTCAGATGAAAGAGAGTCCTATTGTATTTGTTCTTATTTCAGCCTCCTCCTCCTCCCCTCATTTTTCTGCTGCCTTTGCAGTTAATGCCAAAGTCCCATTGATTTCAATGGGCCTTACAGAGCAGGCTTCTGACCGAATTGCCTACTTTATAAGGCAGCACCTGTGCTAGTAATTATACACACGGAATGTCCAAAACACTGAAATATCAACCTTTCATTCAGAGTATTCATCATGTCTCCGTGTACAGAGAATGTTCACGGAATCTCATATTTTAAACCACAATCAAGATTCATCTGATCAGGAGCATGCAGAAAATGTGTCAAAAGAAATTAGGGACAAACTGATAATTGCCTTAGTCCCCTACACTCTCTGTCTTTTTCTTTCTGTCTGTAGCCTCAGTTCCTTGAGGCACCAAACACATTTACAAATGACCAACTATTTTGAGATTTCTTGTTAATATTCCATTATACAATGATGCCTGCAGAAATATTTACAGATCCGATGTATTTGCATGTCAGGAAGCAGACAAAGACTATATAAGGATGTTGATTACCCCATTTCTCCCCTCAAATGGCCTTCTTAGGCATATGACAGGCAAAACAAATATGCAAAGCACTCTGAGAAATGGTAAGGGATGTAGGGCCACATCCCTAGCTGTTATAAATCGATGTTGCTTCATTGAAGTCAGCTATACTGACTTATCACCACCTGAGAATCTGGCCCCTAATGTTTAGTGGATCTCACTTCCTTGTCCTGCAATAGGACTTTTAACAATTGCACATTAATATGTTTGATGATTGTCCCAAACATATATTAGACTGCACCATCCACCATGTCTGGTCTGCTTTACGGGTGTAGACGGGGTCAGGACACATCTCCTTCCTCTTTGTGGTGATGGGTGCTCAGGGGGAAACCAGAGGGAGCAGGGACTGCAAATGTAATTAATAATCGGCGTGTCACAGAGGGGAATGCAATGGAGAGGAAGGCTCCCTGAAGCTCCCACTGACAACCAGCCTCCTTCCTGCCCTCCCATCTCCCTTGCAGGAGTCAGGCACAATTTGGCATGAATGTTTATAAAAGCTGCTCATCTATTGGAAGACCTCTGAGGGTCACACAAATGATACAAGAGGTCAGACATTTTGGAAAGGACAACAAGGCCCAGTAACCAAATAAATTACCTGATCCAGCATAGGAAATCCTAGTGACCCATCAACTAATGGAAAGAAACCATCACCAAACACACACTGACAGAGAAAAGGGAAAGGTTTCAGTTTCCCCGGCTAGGAATTTGACTAATGGGCTTTGCTGCACCATGAGGACAGTCTATAATCACAGGCCTTCCTGGACAAAAACCTGACTTTGTGAGTATACTGGGGTATGGTCAGCAAATCTAAGCAGGATGCTCTCAAGTGCTGAAATGAGAGATCAGGTAGGGAAGCAGGCAGGCCCTGCAATCAAAGTTTTGCATCAAGTTTTTGTATATGTTTTCCAAGTTTGTGGAGGGTCTGTGAAGTGCTTTAACCCTTCTGCGAGGGTCAGGAACACATTAGGGACACAGCAGTTACAGTAGTCTTTGCTCTTTCACCCCCACAGGGACCTGCCTCCTGAGAATAGGAGAGAAGGTCATGGTATGAGGCTTTCTAGAAAATGTGCTAAGACTGCTGAGTATAACATTTTGAAGACATATGTGGGAGACATTCCCAACAAGAGTGTTATTTGATAAGAAGATTTGTGCCTCTTCAGTGCCAATTATATTTTAGGAACTGAGTTTCCATGTTGCTTTAGAAGTAGATACACCATTTTTACAATTGAGCCCATTCCTGATGAACTCTACAGACTAGCGTCTTGCACAGCTACATTTTTCAGCCTATGCCTCTATGTCTGTCAGCATGTAGGGCAGGTTAGCAGTGTGTGTCTGAGATGAATGACATACTGTATCGTGATGATTCCTTTTGTGCTTTTGAAAATATTTCTGTGCTAGAAAAACAGATTTGTTGGCAATTCAGAGATAATATCTTTCAAGAAGAGTAATATATAAAGTATCAGGTCAGCAGGACTGCTGGCAAAACAGAGTACTTAGAGGTTGATTTTAGGGGCACCTATATTTTCCCAAGTGAGGGCTTTTAGAACCCAGACAACCTGTCATCCTTCATTAATATGAGGTAGTGCATACAAGATGTGTTCATTGTGACAGAATATACTGCTCTACAGCCAAAATGCTTCTGAAATAAATGTAGTCAAACTTTACTAATTCTGGGTCACTGAGAATGAAAATGATGCTTAAAATTGTTGATTGGCTCTAGTTTTCAAGATATGTTATTGGGTCAGTATATATGACCCTTGACATGGGAATGGTGGAGGATAAGTGAGTTATAAAGGGAAAAGATCTCAGTTTAAACCAGAAATGACTAAAATACATCTTTGACTGGATCTATCAATAAATCTATGACTGGGTTTGGACAGTACTTGCTTTTTAGGCAAAACAATGAATGATGCAATCTGAAGCTGGTATTGCGTCATACGTGATATGAATTCCATCATGTTATTCCTAGAAGTCATGGATGATGCAATCATAACGAAGCTTACATCACTCTGCTGAACAAATTGCCCTATATCAGCTCTAGAAATCATACAGTGTCATGCTCTCTTATTTGTCAGTGTTAGATTTTGCAAAGAGACACATTTCTGTTTAGCCAAAGTGAGCAGAGATGCCTCGTACTTGTGTGAACAGTGCAGATAACTTCTGCTATGTTTGTGGTGAAGTGACTTTTGCATCACAAAAGCGCAGTATAACCACTATGGTCAAGAAAGCCTATCACCTTTATTTTGGCTGCAAAATTGGAGATCAGGACAAGAGGTGGGCCCCACACATGTGCTGCAATACTTGTGCAACAAATCTTCGCCAGAGGTTGAACAGAAAAAGGAACTCTATGCCTTTTGCAGTGCCAGTGATTTGGAGAAAGCCAACAGATCATACCAGCAATTGTTACTTCTGCATGGTGCCTCCAGTTGGGAAAGGTGTGTCAAAGAAGAAAAAGTGGACTGTGCATTATCCAAACATTCCATCAGCTATACACCCAATACCCCACGGAGAAGGACTGCCGGTTCCTGATGCACCAGAATCATTCTCACTTGAGTCAGACGAGGAAAAGGAAGAGAATGAAACTTCTGGTCCTGAACCATCAATGTCACAGGACCCACATTTTCTCCCATCCTCCTCCTCTGAACCACACCTCATAACACAAGCTGAACTGAATGACCTTGTCAGGGATTTGGAACTACCCAAGAGTAAGGCAGAGCTGTTGGGCTCCACACTACAGCAGTGGAATCTCCTGGCAGGTGATGTTAGGGTTTCCATGTTCCGTGACCGTCAAAAGGATCTTGTCCCATTCTTCTTCACGGAAGGTGATCTTGTAGCCTGCAACGACATCAATGGTGTGATGGCAGCCCTCAACATCATTCACGATCCAGATGAGTGGAGACTCTTCACTGATTCATCGAAGACGAGTCTTAAAGCTGTTTTGCTGCATAATGGCAATGTTTTGCCATCAATTCCAGTTGGACATGCAGTCCATATGAAGGAAACCTATGACAACATGAAACAACTTTTGAGGTGCATAAACTATGACCAACATCAGTGGCAGCTCTGTGGCGATTTGAAGGTTGTTGCTCTCTTGCTTGGTCTGCAGACTGGATACACAAAGTACTGCTGTTTTCTCTGCGAATGGCATAGTTGTGCAAGAGATTCCCACCACATCAAGAAAGATTGGCCACTCCGACAGTCATTGGAGCCTGGGAGGAAAAGTGTTTAGCATCCACCACTTGTTGAATCGAGGAACATTTTGTTACCACCCTTACACATCAAGCTGGGTCTGATGAAGAACTTTGTCAAGGCCATTGACAAAACACAAGCAGCTTTCAAGTATCTCCATGGAAAATTTCCAAGGTTAAGTGAAGCTAAGATAAAGGAAGGTGTCTTTGTTGGTCCTCAGATTTGTGAGCTTCTTCGAGATGATGCATTTGACCATGCACTGCATGGCAAGGAAAAGATGGCATGGAAAGCCTTCCAGTCAGTGGCAATACATTTTCTCGGAAACAACAAGGCAGACAACTACAGGTTGTTGGTGGAAAGCCTCCTCAAGGGATACAAAAGCCTTGGTTGCAACATGTCACTAAAGATACATTTTTTGCACTCTCATCTAGATTTTTTTCCACCCAACTGCGGAGCAGTGAGCGACAAGCACGGCGAGCGATTTCACCAGGACATTGCAACAATGGAGAAACGCTATCAGGGCAAATGGAGCCCATCAATGCCTGCAGACTATTGCTGGACAGTGACAAGAGATGCTCCATTTAATGAATACAAGAGATAAGCCAAGAAGCGCCAAGTAGACAGTGAATAGGGCTAAACTATGTACATAATAGTTTTTTGCCTTTTGTTTCATAATACATTTTATTTAGATAACCCTTTTGCTGATTTTTAAAGTGTTCCATAAACAGGACAGGTGAAATATTATCATGTAAAGCAACCATAAACACATGAAAAGACCTAGGTTTACAATTTATGATTAAAACTCTACTATCTACACCATATACATAGACATAAAATGTAAAAACTTAAATATCTTAGAAACTGTAGTCAATCAGTTGTTTTAATTGTCATATTTGAATTCAGCACATCAAAATACATAATAAATATCACATTTTATCTCTGAAGCAGACAACTTCTAAAAAATTGTGGACCAGTGATATTTATTAGTGCCCTTGGATGGCAAAATTGACCTAATTTCTCAGTGGGATTCTCTTACACCCAGCCTGTTAGCATACCAGCACTCAGTTTTGTTCAAATCCCTCATCATGATATTCTTGGTCAGTTGCTAGCCCCGAAATTTCATCCACTGTACTGTAAATAGTGAGGTATAATAGATTTGCATGAGTCAAAACATGTTTGTTCAGAAGCTAAAACTCCCAAAGTGTATTTGATGCTTTTTCTCCTGTTACAAATGTAATGTCATGCCCCTCTTTCTACACGTGAGTAGCTGCATGGATCTTACATGCGTGGAGATCCTTACGACTTTTCAGAGGATCTCAGATACTTTTCTATGTCTAGTAATCTCATTGTGTATTGGGTCTTGACTCTGAGCCACTTCATTGGGACTGAAGCACATGCTTGAAGTTAAGTGCTTGCTGATTCATGGCCTAATTTTCACAGTTAACCAAAACTCCAATTGCTTTTTTTGATTCCAGCACAATAGTTTAGATAATAGTCATAGTAGGGCTGTACTCTAGTACTATAGATTCATCATGTTATGAAGCCTGAGCTATGGCAAATGTATACTAAAATGCAAGGGCCTCGCTGGTTTTTGGGGTGGGTAGGTACAAGAATTTGGGGAACAAGGCTTTCAAAACTTTCATCACCAGAACAGAATATTTAGCATAGCAACTCTTCCTACAAAGTGTTAGACATCAGGGAAATGACATTTACATCAATCATATGTAGTTTTTTTTTCATTTGCCTTGTACCTAGCACCAGATTTTTCACAGCTCAGGTCAAGTAAATATCAGTAGACAAAGGGAAGAGAGAAATGCAGCATTTCAAGTCAACTGTACCATCTGAACACCCTACCTTGAGGATTGAGGCCCAAGAAAAGAAGGTGTGCCCTGGATGTATAGCAGTTTGTGTTAGTCGTTAGCTATTATGCTTGTCTTTCCCTATTGAATCTGGGGGTTGATTCTGCCACGGGATGCCCTTTTGAAATTCATTCTGGTGATCTCCCAATGTTTTCCTTTTGAATGGGTTTTATGGCTCGTTTACTCTTTAGAATGCCATGTAAAATCTTGGCACACCATTTAGTGTGCTGTGCTGGTACATAATAATAGCCATAGTCCACTACAAAGATGGTTTTGCACATCTACTCATGTGTATGGTGATTGTGAATATTTCTGAGTTTGTGATGAAAAGCTCTATTTAAATAGAAAGAAGGTAACAATGTATGGGACACATCCCCCCCATTTAGCAATCTTTACCCATAGGACTCAATTCTGATGTTCATCATACTGGTGTAAATTCAAAGAGGGCCTCTTATGGAGGGTGGGGTGGGGTGGAGTG
Source organism: Dermatemys mawii (assembly GCA_007922305.1). Taxonomy (NCBI): domain Eukaryota; kingdom Metazoa; phylum Chordata; order Testudines; family Dermatemydidae; genus Dermatemys; species Dermatemys mawii. Next base: position 11,237,108 of record ML677335.1, on the reverse strand, counting down.
GAAAGGGCATCTTGCCCCCATTTGAGAGGGCCCACAAAGTAGTGGAGCTGAAACTAGGTCATGATGGAGAGGTGGCTGGAAGTGGTGCATGCTTTCATGGTTTGTTCGTTCCTTCCTTCCATCTTGGATTTTATAACGGCACTCCGTCAGTGTGGTATTTAAGCACTTTTCCTGACTCAAACTTCTAAGTTTTCTGTTGACAGAACTGGTCAGCCAGTCTCTTCTCTGTCCTTTTTACTCGCAATACCCAGCCTCCTGTTTTCCTGCAGAATTGATACTCCAGCAGTATTCCAGGATCAGATTTCAAAAGGCAGCTATTCCTCAAAAGCCCGAGCTATCGCTCGCATCTGACAATAGCACTGTGAATTATCTTTTGGCACAGGTTGCTTCTTCAGGCCATATCAAATGTTCTATAGCTTTTATATAGTTTGAAACAGAGAGGCCCATGCTCCCTTTTTTAATCGAGTGAAGAGCGGAGGGTTTAGCTGCTGCTTTGTGAGTGTTCTCTCTCTTAGGTCTTGTCTAGGTAGATAATTTATATGCAGCAATCTGGGGTGTTTATCGGACTAGGTCAATGTGCCATTGAGGAATTTTAGAGCACAGCAGCTGGATCCACATAGCCAGTTAGAGTACACTCTAAATTTACACCCCAGCTTACCTCACACTAACGCTCAGTCTAGACAAGCCCTTATTGGTTATTGCAAGAAGAGAGAGGGTGTGAGTTGAGACACCTCCCTTGTGTGTTGCCCAATCCTCCTATATCAGGGATAGCTGTTGCAGGAGGTGAAAAATTTTAGCATTAGATTTCCACAGCTGCCTAGGGGATTTGGATGCCCATTTCCCATTTATTTTACTAGAAATTGGGCAGTCACATTCGAACCTCTAGATGGCATTGAAAATGTCAGCCTTAACATACTTGGGAGTGACTGGAGTTACGGAGTGTTTAATCACTGCTCACCACAACATATTTAATGTCATGGCTCTGCTGAGGCCAATGGCAAAACTGCCATTTACTTCAACAGAGTTAGAAGAATTTCTTTCCTTTCTCCATTTCTTTCCTTAGCTGTGTTGTGTTACTGTGAGCCATTCTTACCTGCAGTAGGTACCTTCACTGAATGTTCCTCTCTCCTCCGGAATTGGAATTTAGCAAAACCGGGAGCTAGGTGGTTTTCTTAATTAATGGTTTTATATTGCCCCATGGGAGGGGCAGAAGCTGTTTCACCTGACTGGCAGAATTCCTCAATTGCAATAGTATAATGTGACCATTCAGCTTCATGTGGGAGCAGTCAAGGGCCTTCATTCAGCACAGGCCTAACTTTAAACACCTGGGTAGCCCACTGACTTCAGTGGTGCTTAAGTGCCTTTCTGAATCAGGGCCATGGTTAGGAAGATGTAGTGGTTTAGGTCTTTCTCTGTCATTTCTCATGAATTTTTTTCCAAAGTAATTTAGGAAATAATTTTGCTACTAAAAAAATATAAAATAAATTAATATTTTCAGACTTGATCTGTTTTTCATGAAAACATGCAATATTTGTTTGATTAAAATAAGCAGCCTAGATTTTCAAAAATGACTTGTATTATTGAGTGCCTCAATTACTGGTTACCTAATTTGAGACACCTTAAAGATGGATGATCATCACACCTGTAAATAAGGCAAAAATATTGCATATGTTTTGACAATGTCTGGGGTTTTTGGAAGCAATGTGTTCACAGACTGGCATGCTATCCATTACTCCAGATCCTTTACAAGAGCAACAAAAATTCATCAACAATTATTCCAAATGCTGAATTTATTGAAAGGAACTCACTCTGTCGCTACCAGTTGTATGTAGCTTAGGGTGTTATACTGCAACTCATCACAATGGTATCTGAGCATATGGATGGGTAAAATACCGGAACTCCTCACTTAACTTTGTAGTTATGTTCCTAAAAAATGAGACTTTAAGTGAAACTACATTAAGTGAATCCAATTTCACCATAAGAATTAATGTAAATGAGGGTGTTAGGTTCCAGGGAATTTTTTTTAACCCGACAAAAGACTCTCTCTCTCCATACACCCACACCCACACTCACCCACCCACACAATGTTTTAAGCAAACAATTTAATACTGGTACACAGTGATGATGATTGAGAAGCTTGGTTGAGGTGGAGGAGTCAGAGGGTGGGATATTTCCCAGGGAATGCCTTACTACTAAATGAACTAGCAATTGGCTAAGCCCTGAAGGGTTAACACACACTCTACAAGGAGCAGGAAAGGAGGGAGGGCCGACAGAGCCGTGTGTGCGTGTGCGTGTGCGTGTGCGTGTGCGTGTGCGTGTGTGTGTGTGTGATTCCCCTTTAAGTATGCCGACTCTTAAGTACACTGCCTTGTTAATTAAATTAGCTTGCAGTGACCAGCTGCTGCCAGCGAGGAGCTCCCTCTGTCGTGTGTGTCCCCTTCTCTATGGAAGATGGGGTAACTGGGGGTGCAGGAGTATAGGGGTGAGGGACAGCCTGACATTAGCACCCCTCTTCCTTCCCCACCACACAGCAAGCAGGAGTCTCGGGGAGCAACTCCAAGGCAGAGGGCAGGAGCAGCACAGGACAGTGGCGGGAGGGACAGCTGAACAGTTGGCAATTGATAGCCTGCTGGGCAGATGCTGAACAGGGAACGTACTGGAGCAGGGAGCTGCCGGGGCGGGGCTGCCGGTCCGCCCTGGTGCCAACCACCCACCAGCTAGCTGCAACGGGCTGCTCTTCCTGCAAGAAATGGACAAAGCAAGTGGCTGCCAAACAACATTAGAAGGGAGCATTGCACAACTTTAAACAAACATGTTCCCTAATTGATCAGCAACGTAACAACAAAACAATGTTAACCAGAACAACTTTAAGCGAGGAGTTCCTGTAGTCCATTATGAATAAGTGCTGGCCTCAGTCATTGCCCAAAACTGACAGGCCCAAAATCTATGGTAAACTTAAAAAAACATACAGAAACATCAGAATTTTTTTATTTTGGCATTTGTGCAATACATTGAACTCCAGGAACAGAAGCTCTACCAAAGCTTGGAATTACTAGCAATTGCACAAGCCATTCTTTTGCGATTTGCTTATTGTGACTCAATGGAGTATGAATGTAAGGTACAGAAAACCCATATGGAAATGAAAAAGGTGCAGTTACAGCAACATCTTATAGCCTAGGCAGTTGTCTATGTGGCAGGTTGTCACGTTACTAAAATTATCTGGAATCATATAGCTCATTGGTGCAACTAAGGTCCTGTAGGGGCACCAAATCTTAGGTAAAGGGGGTCATATAAGGTGTCTATGATCAGGTTATGGTCTGCTGATTATGATTATGCTATCTGTATGTGTGTATCTTGTTTGTAGCTAGAGTTATGAGGATTGGCTGTATAGTGTCTGTATTTCAAACTTATGCTTGCTTTTGGGTGAAATCCCAAACAAAGTTACTGTTGGCCTGGCCTTCCTGATGGCCCATCAAAGTTCCAATCAAGCTAACAATGAACTTTGTAGATGCCTGTCCACACCTGAGCTTCCCCAGGAATGTGGCCTGGCTGCTCAGGTGCTGACTCTTGAAAAGTCATGTAACTGGCTCTGAAACTCCATTTTACACCTGGACTCTGATTAGCAGGAAGGAGGAGGTCTCCACCCACAAGAGGAAGTCTATATAAACCTGGGAGAAAGATCTCCATTTTGTCTTCAATCTCCAGTCTCCAGCCTGGCTCCTACTTCTGGATGGGACTTTGCTGCAAATGGGCACTCTGGCCAAAGGATTGACGACCCATTCCTCCAGGGAATGTATTCCAGAGCCTTTGATTTGAACTTGCGGTTATTCTACAACTGATGCAAGCCATTACTGCATGTATTTGATTTCCATTCCTAACCCTCACCTATATCTTTTTCCTTGTATAATAAACCTTTAGATTTTAGATTCTAAAGGATTGGCTACAGCGTGATTTGTGGGTAAGATCTGATTTGTATATTGACCTGGGTCTGGGGCCTGATTCTTTGGAATTGGGGAGAACTGTTTTCTTTATTTGGGGTATTGGTTTTCATAACCATTTGTCCCCAGGACAGGTGGCTGCTGGTGGTGATACTGGGAAGCTGGAGTGTCTAAGGGAATTGCTTGTGTGACTTGTGGCTAGCCAGTGGGGCGAAACCAAAGTCTTTTCTGTTGGGCTGGTTTGGTTTGCCTTTAGGGTAGAGAAACCCCAGCTTTGGGCTGTAATTGCCCCTTTTGGAAGCAATTTGTCCTGATCTGACACTCTCAGTGGGTCAAACCAGGAACAGCACTGTCACACAGGTAAAGGTTTCAAAGCTCTGCTCTTTTTCAGTGCTCTAATGACGTTTGGCATTCTAGCCAATGTGTTTGAGAAAGGTTGTCTAGAAGGCTGTGAGCTGAGGTAATTACACACCTGGGAAAGATCATTTTGTTTTTTCAAGTATAATAGACTCACGATTAAACAGGATTGGGTTAACCAGGCTGTGGATTAACCAGGATGTCAAAAAAAAATACGCATAACTCGCAGGGCTGGCTCTTGCTTTGTTGCTGCCCCAAGCACAAACAAAAAAACCCCCACCAGGGTGCAGGGCAGCCAGGGAACCAACACCCCTTCCCCCCACAGTGCAGGGTGGCTGGTGAACCAACCCCCCCCCCCCCGTCCCCATATTTCCTATGGATGGTGATTATCCAGGATTTTATTACCCAGGATTAATTTTTTCCCTATCATCCTGGATAGTTGAGAGTCTACTGTACTTGGTGTGTATTGTTTCTGAGGACTTAAAGTCTTTTCTTAAGAAAAAGAAAAAGAACTTAAGGCTTTATTCTGGCCCTGCTTCCTCCCCTGTACACTCTGAAACCCAGGGAAGTTTTTACATATATTGCACATTTTTTTACTCCTAACATTTTTCACTTTCCTTAAATGTATCAGCTAGGGAGAAAAGAGTAGCCCCACAAAAGGTTTACTAGCCCAAGAGTTTCTTTCAGCTGAACTAGTGAAATAACAATAGGGCCATAAACTGAAGAAATAATTCCAAACAATGAAATACTCCATTCAAAGACTATAATTTTGATACATCCAGATCAAAATTTTATTAAAACAAATCTAAAATGAAAGTATGGGAAGATTTCATATGGCTTTGTCACTGTAGCAAATCCTGAACTGTCTTCTTTCCATAACTTTTATGTTCATCTTTACTTCCTAGTTGCAGATGGGGCAAAAAATGGAAGTACGGAAATGTCCAAAAAAATTCATTCTCAAGGCTTTCACTAGTCTAGGAGAAACCAGGAAGTACTCAAAATCTGATGTGGTAGAGTGACTGATCTTATAGTATTTCAGCCAGATTTACAGCTGAAAGAATTTCAGATAAGCACTCAAATTAATTTGGGAATTATGAACAGTCTAGTTATAGAGCTCTTGGAAAGCCTTGGTATATGAGACCTGATCCAACTTCCCTGAAGTCAATAGGCCTCTTTCCCTTGATCAAACTTGAAGCGTGTGAGTTTTATGCTTCGCTATGGATAAGAGCCCATAGTAGGAGACAGTAGACAAAGATTAATCAAATGGCCTTATTTTAGTGATTTCTAACAAACTTTATTGAAAGCAATGAACGAAAAACAAAATAGTGATTTTGTCGACATCACATGCATAGTTTTATGGAATGATACTGCATATAAGATCACCTTTACTGTACATAGCTTTAAATATAATAAACCTGTTGTATTAAGCTTTATAAAAGAGTCCATCAGATGCAATTGGCCTTCAAATGTGCCTCCACTTGGTACTTGGAAAATTGTACAAATAATCTTTAAAAAACAAGTCTAACAAAAAGACTAAAATACACTGGAACTTCCACTGTCATCTCTGTGTTCCAGAAATACAACTATCTAAAAAAACTCAAAACTCAATGCATTAATATGCCTATATCGACACTATGACAACTAACTCCATGAACATTCAGACCACACTTCGATTTCTTATATTCATGCTGTCACATTGATACAGAGTGACAATGATTCCCAAGGCATGTTCAAGGCCTGCGTAATGAGATAGTATAAATATGATTATTGATCATTTCAACCACAAGATATATATAACTAACTGTATTAAAAACATACAGAGTTGAATGTTTACCAGTTAAAATTCCTTAGAATACAAAGGGCAGTAGTTGTTATTGGAAAGGAAATAAAGACCCTATTGAACACAAAACATGTCTTCAGCATTGTCCTGATTACAAGACAGCTAGCAGCACAGCTGAACCCATTTTTAAATGAACTTCTTGTTTACATGCACTTGTTAAAGATCTGCTAAATATCTATTTGATAGAGAAACCTATTTAAAATACTTGATGGAAGTTCTATTACCTTGGGTATTTGTAGCATGTTTTCCATTCAGAGAAGAGGAGGGGGGAGGTAAACTGACACATGGTTAATTTCATCCTGAGCTTGATGGCAGATCAATTTTATATTTCCATGGTGTCCACTCCACCCAAGACCCTGCCCTGGCAGTGTACATTATGCCCATATAATTAATTGTTAAGACTGCTACTTAGAGCTGCATTTCTGTTGCTTACAGCTCATAAAGCAAGGTGTTCTGAGTGAGTGTAAACAAGGCAGCCTTAAGATACATTTTCTGTAAATGCGAAACTGATGTTGAAAAATGCAGTTCCCCAGATCACCTGCTCCAGTGGAAACCAAGACTGATTGGCAGGGAATACAATACATCACATTTGGAAACATTATGACAAAGATGTAATATTGGAACGTCCACCAGGGGGTGCAATGATTTTTTGAGCAGGGCGTCTTGCAATATGGTCATCTGTTTGAGATCCTAGAAGAGAAAGCACAGACATTGAAGGGCTACAAGCAAGTAATGGCCCCATTGATTTAAATACAGGAATTATTAAATGAAATGTTTTTGTTCATAACAATATATATGTACATGAGTAATCAATAGCAATTTATTTGTTAATGCATATTGATTTGGAAACTGAACAATAAAATTCAAACAGAAATATATACCTACACTTTTTACACTTCGGGATAACTTTATAAATAAGATATGTAGATGTGACATGACCAATGAACTGTATAATTTGTAGAATCTGGTAATTTTTTGTTAAAACGCTTTTGAATTTTAGCAACCCTCCTAATCAGCACTGAAGCTACAAAATACACTGATAATTTGAAAATTAAATAACATTATTATGTTTTCATACTCAGACTGAGATATAACCAAAGCATATTTTGAGCTTAGTAGTGGGGAAACTAAACACATTATTATACATAATGAGAATAAATTAAAAGGGTTAATTATAGGAAATACTGTCAAGTGCAATGAAAGACTGTATTCTGATTGGAAGGAACTAGAAAATTTTAACTAATTTCCTGGAAATATCCTTTGCATACTGATTCTAGGAATTTTTTGTAATGATTTGTTTCTCTATGAATAAATAGTTTCCAGACAACAACAACATTTTGGCACTTCATTTCATGTAGAGCTGTCAAGGATTCATGTGATCTCAGCTAATTAAGTGCAGAGTTTTATCAATCACTGTATAATATGATGATTGCTTTCAGAATTCTTCTTAGCTATGGAGCACACGTTCATGCACCAAGTACACTGTGACACCAAGCTGAGCTGCACATGCATGATGTCCATATATGCCAAATGACTGAAGAAAGTGTGTGTGGTACTCCCAGGATTCAAATAAAACTCAAAACTGCATCACTGTGGATAAAGTAGCGGTGGTATGGCTATGGAAACTACCTTTCACAGTACGATTTTTTTTTAAGTAGAAGTCAAATTTCAATTTTATTTACACCAGGATTTATATAAAAATTAACAAGAAATAAATTTAAACCTACCATTGTACAACTAGATATGCAGTACTCTTCCCTTTCCTAATGAAAGGGAAAAGAAAGGATGGCTGTCATAACAACTGGCTTTCATCTTCAGTTCAATTCAGTAAATCTTTTATGTGAGTGTCTGATGCCTTTATAGAGATGTTACAGTCTCCAAGCCATTGGCTGAAGATCTGAGCATTCATCATAAGTTCTGGGTGACTTTCCTCCTTATATCCATTTCCCCCTTTAGCTACTAGTTTAGTTGTGATTCTCACTTTTTCAAATACAATCTTTTCATCTAGCCAATGACCTCCCCTAAAACAAGCTACTGCACACGAGCATTTGTCATCTTGGCTCCTCTCTAGCCACAGTACTGAATTTGTCCATTGCTGTATATATGCTTAGTAATTTTCGCTTCTGTAACCTATGATTCCTTCTCACTCTCTCTCCCCATCTGCCTTGACCTTTGTGCTTTAACCATATACTACTACTTGATGCCTTTTCTTAGTGTGTTTGCATCTCAGCCATCTTCCTCTCATAGGTTTCCTACATATCCAATCACTTCTTTTATGGAATCGGAAAAGGACACAACTCAGGCTGAATTCCTAGCCCCAGTGAAGTTAATAGGAATTTTGCCATCAATTTCAATGGGGCCAAGATTTCAACCTCTGTTGTCAGAACTCATCAGTTTGATGCCTGTCCTTGGCTCGTTTGTCTTCTCTATTTCATCCCCATTGGCCACCTCATTTTTTCATTCAAACTTGACATGCATCCTCTCTGGTATCTTGTGACCTACATACTTCACTGTATTTGCCTGGATAGCTTTCAACTATCTGGAAGAATTTTGTGGTGCATTTATATGTAAGATACGATAGCTCTGCAAATTGTAACATAGCAGGAAAAGTGATTTCTCAAAAGCAGCAAGGCAATCATCACATAAACTTAGTTGTTAATACAATTTGTCTTTTAAATTAGCAAAAATTACTAATGCAATTCCATACCTCAATCTTTTTCTTCTACTTAAGTAACATAAGATCTGAGCCTGCCATTGAGCTCAGTTGGACCCCTGCATCTGTTTGGAATTGCATTAACTTCAGCGGGATTCCTCATGGGTGCACAGGTCTGCCAGCAGGGAGCTCACTGCAAGACTGGGGTATGGTTTGTAAACAATATTTGCATTTCTCGGTCAGTCTAAGCTACCTATGTTCCTCTCTACCTGCAAATGCTACTGTACCCACTGAGAAAACTTACCAGACAAGCTGAATCCTGACTGATGCAGATTACGGATAGGAGGAGTTGGTATTTTGCCTGAGCAGGGAACTATCCTGGAAGTCGGAGTAGGGGCTACGGCTTTAGCAGTCACTATGACATCATGAACTGGCCCATCATAAAGCCCCCTGGGAACACCATGAATTTCAGCAAGCTGTCGCAAGATAGAGGATAAACATGTGAGCTGATTCTGAATGAAATGATGAGAAGCTTCAAGCTGAAATCTGTTCCCTTACTGATTTTTCTTCTCTCCGTCATACATATCCAGATTTATTACTGTAGGGTTGCACATAAGTTTGGGTTATTTGTTTGAAAAGAAAGAACATTAAACATTTACTCAGGAAAATTATTTTACAAGGAGTTAGGTAGATTTGGGCCATCATAAAAAAGAAAACGGCAGGTCAGTTTTGGGCTCTATCATCCTTGTCAGTCTCCCATACAAAGGTCCCTCTCCATTAAATTGGCCACCTGGTGATGATATGGTAGCCTGGCTCCCCCAAAGTATAAAACAGAGAGACAGGAAGTGTTTGCTGTCAGTGTATCTTGGACACAGTGAGTGTGGTTCTCATTTACACTAAGGCCCTATTACACTGCTCTCACCTTAAATTACAACACCCAGTTTCGGGCTCTTTACACTGCCAGAACTGTGTAAAGGGGCCTTAGGGAAAATCAGAATCAAGCCTAGTGTGTCTTCAGGATTAAATTATTAATTTTATTACTATTAATACTGTTAATGTCTTTATTTTTACAGTGCCTCAGTGCATGCTGAGCACTGTACCCTACTTCAGAAAGCTATTGGCCTTTCCCTGAACAGCTTGCAATTCAGCTGATTCTTCAAACCAGTATTCTTCACCTCCCAACACTGAGATCAGTATTTTCATCTCCAGGGCTAGACTGGCACTTTGCAGTTGGCATGAGAAAGGAGAAGTGCATAATTTTGGCTTATTGGCAAAAACCTTACTGTACTTTTATTTTGTTACAGAGAACACATAAAAAGGGCATTTTTCCACCTCACATTCCATTCTGTTTTTCCTATGGTATGTTGTGAGTTCTGATGTGACACAACTCAACGGAACCTGACATGGCATGATTACAATGTCCTATTGCATTAGGTGCTACATTAAACCATTCATCTTCTCAACTGGTAGAAAGATCTGAAGCTAGTGCTGAGAAATAGCTACAATATCAGTACTCCATTCACATTATTACCTGCAGATAGCCATTTCTCATCCCAAGCCACACAATGGACCAGTCATTTTATGACTAGAACAGAGCATTTAGAAAATAGAAAAAGGTTTTGGTTTGAGCATAATGAAGTCAGGACAGATATAAATTGTAAAGATTAACTATTCTGCATTTTAAAACAGCATTTTACAAGGAGTTTCATTGCTAACTTATCATGCCATCTGATCTTCATCTCTAATACTGAAAACTGTGTAAAGTTGATATCCAATGCAATATTTTCCAACACCATTTTGGACCCTTTTCTCTCTCCAGAAAGCCGTTGGTAGACCAGGGACCAAAAAACGTAATGCAGACAACCAGACTAACTGCCCATAATATCAAATGTGACTGCCCAAATGAATTAACTTCACAAGCAATCAGCGACAACCTGATCTGAGGCCCAATTATTATTTAACACAGAGTCTAGGAACCTACAGCTTCATATGAGCAAAAGTTTATATTTAGCAAAGTGCCTTCCTTGGATGATGAAAAATGACACAATGTTTTTACTTTCAAACATAACATAGATGGAGTTTGATTGGTAGCAAATAGCCTGGAGGCCTTTTGTCACAACGAGTGAGATCAACCAAACCTAGCAATCGCTTATCTGAAAGTTAAGAAGGTTGCCAAATATGAGGGGGAAATGCAGGTAGGAGAGCACAAAGGAGCAATTCTTCATATTACAGGATAAGTGTTATTTTCATGGCCCTACCAGAAAGTTAGGAAGGAGTGCAGGTGGGTGAGAGGGCTGGTAATATGGTCACTGCACAGATTATTGCTTCCACTCTAGTTTTAAACGACCAGAGATGGCAGCTTTAAAAGCTGAGGCTAACTGCCATGAACATGATTTATAGTTTTTAAAAGGCTCTGACAGTTTTTTTTACTTGTTCTGCCTTCCACTGTTGTGCCTCTGTTACAGCAATAAATTCACAGAGAAAAGAAAAGTTACAGTAAATCACATCATGTGGTTATTCCTGTAGTTGCCGATGTGCGTTGGTGTATCTGGGAGGAATAAAGTGGTTACTGATATTTGCCCTCCATACATCAAATAATGAAAACATATACAAAACACATGGAAAAATGGAGGCGTGGTGGGGCTAAGAGATGATATCAAGAGCTACTAAGGGGAGCTAGTGTAGAATAAGTCTTATTGGTCCTGTAAAATGAAGGAACTATGGAAAATATATCTGAGCTCCTTGTATTGGCTCCTTATCTATTAACTATTTATTTTGATACAGAAATAGATCATTCCTGTGACAGAATTGCCTCACCAGTTCCTATGTTACCCCTTCTCCCAGTTGTCAGCAAAGAGGATATGGCTAGCAGGAAGGGAGCATCCCTGCATACTAGCAATCCAGGGCACAAATGAGCAACCTCAAGAATAAGTCAAATCCGGAGAGGTATTGGGAACTCCCTGTTCTCTAACAATCCCCATTGACTCTGACATTTTTTAGAATTTTCTCCAGTCTAAACATTCCTGGAGGAGCACATACTTGCTACAATCACATGCATGTAACAGATTCAAAGTATTTGTCAAGAACATACTAATGACCAATTTGCACCAGTCGAGGCAATAAGAGTTTGCCAACAATGGCTGAAAAGAGCTGTGTGAAGAACTTAATTAATTTCATTACGGGATATACCACCAAGTGTGGTTTCCCATGTTGGCTATTTGAAATAAAAATATCAGAGTCCCACTAAGACCAGGACATCTCTAATGAGAAATATCTACAATTAAATTGTAAAAATGTTGCCATCTTTACATTATAATGTATCGTATCGTTCAGATGAAATATATTATTTTAAAATATTTTACCTTTCAAACTGAATTTAGAAGGACCATCTAATTAGATACATAATACGTCTTACACTCTTGTACTTTTCCTGTCTACTCTCCTGTAATTAGTAGTAATTAGTTTAGCCTTGAATCTCCTTGATGACAATCTATTTGTCCGGGGAGACACAACATACTGTATTCAAAACAAAATATTTGATGGAACTGTATATTAAAATTCAATAGTTTTCTTTTATTTTAAGATGAATGTGAATTAATAACTGGTATCAGGTGTAAGAATTGTCATTTGAACAGTAACATTGTTTATGCATAAAGCCAGGCAATTCACAGGAGCAGTTATTTGATAGTTTTACATCTTTTCAAGGCCTACAAGCAGATAACATTAATAATATTTTTGCTCCTGAAAAGGGCCCCCTTTCCCTTCTCTGTCCTACCAGGAGGCTCTGGAATGCTGTAACACAACACTAATAGCAATATGAGAATAGGGATAAATTAGAACAGAGATTGTTTTCTTGCAAATAAAAATTCTCCTTACCCTGTTTCTTGCCTTTATTCTTTTATAAACAAAATCAGGGAATGTCTTTCTAGGAATGAAGCGACCAGACCCTTGGATGACAAAAAGATTTCCATCCTCCAGCACAACTTTTCCTTGACTTATAACCACAGTAGGGGCACCACGGCACTCTGTTCCTTCAAATATATTATATTCCACATTCTGACAAATCCAAATCAGGAAATTAGAGTTAGTTTACAGTAAAAAAACAAAAAAGCCATAAATCCACAGCCCACAAAATTACATATACACACACATTTTTGTAATATTTCCTTCATGTATAATTAATCATTCCATAAATAATCCTTTAGATTAGATTTGAAAAAATAAGGATTTCTATCAGTTTGGTGAGCTAAAGCAAACTGGAATGGACAAACAAAATTCATAAACATTTAGCACTAGCCTAAATCACACACTACGCTACTTGTGAAGCCAACCAGAGCTCAGTTTTAGGTATGGATAAGTTCCAATTCCTTAACCTAGATCCCCATCAGCCTTCTACTGAAACTCACCTTGGACTGATGGAATCTTTTGCTATGTTTGTCAGGAAACCACAAGTTCTCTAGCTGAACCGGTAAAAAAATTCTAGTTATATTTTGTTGGAAATTTGAAAATATTTCAGTTTTCAAAACTTCTCATGGAGCTTTTTTCTTTTTTAAAAAATATTCTCCCCACCTCCAAATGAAAAATCTTCTTCAGCTTTCAAAAACAATTTTTGATCAAAGGTAATAATTTTTGGTTTCTAAAGAGCAAAAGCAAATTTTTCTTTATGGAAAATCAAAATGAAAACCAATTTTTAACTGAAAAACATCAGTTTCTGTTCAAACAAAATACCAGAAAATTTTATTTTCTGCAAAATATTTCATTCTGGTCAAAAAATTATTTTTTGTCAAAAATATTTCAACAAAATAATTTAAACCAGTTTTACCCTATACATTTCACTAATGTTACAAGTAGTTTTACCACTAACCCTTTAAATGTTACTGTGCTTTTCAAGTTCTAGATGGGAGTTCATTTTGGGATGCCTATGAACTGGGAAACCCTAAAGAAGGTACAGTTTGAACAGACAGTAAGGGTATGTCTATACTACCTACCGGATCAGCAGGTAGTGATCGCTCTATTGGGGATCCATTTATTGCATCTCGTGTAGATGTGATAAATCAATCCCCGAGTCCTCTTCATGGAAGCATAGCTGAAGTTGCATATCTTAGGCTGACCCCCTCTCCCTCCCAGTGTAGACCAAGCCTTAGTCTTTTCCCAAAGAGAGAGTGACAAGTCTATTTGGGACCAGGGAAGGGGTAGGAAAGCTGGGTTTTGATCTCCAATAAATCTCATGTTGTTGAAAGATTCACTTTGCCAAATGCTTCTGAGAGTGGGGGTCATTTCTCAGCTGATAAATCATTTGCAGAGGTAAAGGTAAGGAGAGTTCTTAAGTAGCTGATATTCATCCCCAGGAATTAAAAGTTACAGCTGGTGAAATGGGAATTTACCTGAGAAAGGGATGAGTAAACACACAGTAAGGACCCCAGGGTTTGTTCCAGTACAAATGGCCCCTACACAGCTGTCTGAAATGGAATAAATCTTGCTTCCTCTCTGTGGTTTCACATTTGAAAGAGTACAGCCTGGCATTTATCCAACCCTTGGGGAATATATCAACCATCCCAGTAATTTGCTAACTAAAACAAACTTTCATCTCAATAGTTCTGTTAAATCTTAATTACAGTCATAGCCCTTTAAAAATTCCACATGTTCAATAATTCAAGGTTATTCAGTGGAATTCAGGAGATATGTTGCAAAAGGAAAATCTTCAGGTGAGGATTGTACATTTTTTTCTATACCTGTTCAGCACATACTAATAGTATCACATTTACAGCAAAAGAATAATCATCATGTATTGTTTTGCTACTGCATATTCTATCGTATTCCTCTACATATTTTTGGTGCCATTTCAGTAAATGCCAATAACAAAGGGGACTTATTTCCCTTCTCCTACTGAGATTTAATGAACAATGCTACTAATATATTTTACCCAAATTCTCTCTGTTTCAATTTCTCTCTGATTAAAGGGAATACTTTATTTCACTAATACACCTTGGCTGCAAAATCCTATAAAGAAAAAAACAAATTAAATCTCAGAAAATGATTTTACCAGATGGTGGGTTTTTGCTGAGACAATGTTTGTAGCCTTGGAATTCCATATAACTAGGTCAGCATCAGACCCTACAGCAACTCGTCCCTTCCTGGGATAAAAATTAAAGATTTTGGCTGCATTTGTACTGGTCACTGCTACAAAATCATTCTCATCCATCTTCCCTGAAGCCTGGAAATCAGAAAGAAAGGAAATTGAGAAAGGAAAACTATTACCAGAAAATGAGGTCTTATCAGAAATGAATTTGCAATTTCATCTAGAATTAATGATATTTGTACACAGAGAAGATCACATAATCTTGGGCTGTGCATTTAATTAAAAAATTGGTTGGCCCTGCAGGACTAGCCATTAAAGACTATTATAATGTCATACGTTTGAAAACTGATTCAGCTCCCATTTTATAGCCACTATGTTGGTGCTCCTATGACACAAATGCTCCTCAGCCCAACAGACACTGCATCCCACAACACTAAATAATAAGTGCACATGGTGAAGTGAGGCTACAGAGAGGTCTGTGGCAACTACTGTGTATCATTATCATTCATCTGGCTGCACTTTCATCTACAGGACTCATTTCCCTC
Source organism: Dermatemys mawii (assembly GCA_007922305.1). Taxonomy (NCBI): domain Eukaryota; kingdom Metazoa; phylum Chordata; order Testudines; family Dermatemydidae; genus Dermatemys; species Dermatemys mawii. The sequence goes on along the minus strand of ML677335.1, from coordinate 11,221,696 downwards.
AGCGAGTTCTAGGCTCACACTCAGAACTTTCTTTAGTTCACTGAAGTGAGTCAGTTCTTCAGATTATATAATTTCTGGTCTTAGATAGCAAAATATCATATTTATTGGAACCGGAGTTTTCTAAGTGCTACTGATCCTCAGCATGCTACTAGAAGAAGGACACAAAAAACTGAAGGTACCAGAAGAACAGGCTCAGATAGTATAATGATGGGTGAGATAGAAGAACCTAGACAGAGAGACAGGGTTCCAGTGAAAATGAATATTTTCAAAGATGAACATTGTTAGTATAGGCTAAACAGCTAGTGCATTGTAAAAAGCACAGCTGGCATTACAAACCTAAAGAAGAGCTCTGTGTAGCTCAAAAGCTTGTCTTTCCCCAACAGAAGTTGGTCCAATAAAAGATATTACCTCATCCACCTTTCTCTCGAATAACAAACTACACTCAAGATTCATTGTGGACCTGATCCAAAGCTCACTGAAGTCAACACAGAGATTCACAACTTATTTTGAGGGTACTATAATGTTGCAGAAATTACAAATGAACAAATTCCATATAGTTTGCCCAGTTTTACTGGAAAAGAATACAAATGGAAACTCCATTTCTTGACTTTACAAAAATCTTCTGGATAGACTTTTATTTCTGATGACAGTTCAGACTGAGATAGAATTTTCATCTAATAAGGAGCTCTTTCAAGACATTTACATTCAAATGTTACATCTTCTCTCCTTAGCAAAGCTTTTTTAAGTAGCAGCCTAGATAATGTCACACAATGAGGCATTTAGCAATGTAAGATGATAATGTATCTCTTTCTCTTCCATTAAAGAAAATCTTGCCATTGTCTAGATCCTCATATCTGACAAAAATGCCACTTGCATGCACTTGCACTGATAATTCAGCAAACACTTATGCTTATTTAGTTACTTACCACACACTTTTCCCAAATTATTGACATCCTTTCTTCAATGCCATTTGTCCCCTCCGGGATAAGGGTAAAGTTATCCTTCCCTACAGCTTTCTGCGCAGTGGTAAATGTGCAGTGGGCACTGCCTGCAACTTGCAGATCCCCACTAAGTTAAAACAAACCAAACTGCAGTTATTGGACAAAATTAATTGCTCAGATCGTATTGTTCAGCGGCCTTCTCTATGCAACTATAGCCTCTTTAAGAGTGAAATTATCTCCTGTGTTGCATGTTAAGTGTGACATAAATGGTTCATAGGTTTTGTGCTTAGCCCTCTGTGGAGGAGTGAATTTCATCCTTAGAGTAAAATTTTCAAAGCTACCTAGGTGATTTAAGTTCTTAAGTCCCATTGGATTTAAGTGCCTACACGCTTTTGAAAATGTTACCTTAAATGCTCAGTAATTACACTCCTTAAATCAACATCCCAGTCTTGATTCTTGATCCATTCTTTTGGCCCTGACAGTCTTTTAAGAAATGATTCTAAAGGACCTTTGATATCAGGGATATTCCTGGCTATGGCCAGACCCAGGACAAAACCAGATTCTATATGCCAGAATCTATTATAACTCCACAAATCTGAGCCAGGCTGATAGCGGTGGGAGAAGGAAAGGAGGGAACTGAGGTGATGCTCTGGAATGAGGCTGTCTAGAGACATCTGCTCACAGACTCCTGAAAGACCCTTCCTGCTTTATGTCAAGACTGTATTTAGATTGAATTATATACATATTTTATTATCTGTTTGTGGACATTATTCCACAGGGCAAAGATTAATCAAATCAAATCTCTTTGCTTCCCTAGAATCCAGTCACCTCTAGAGAGAAAAATTGTGTGTCATCTCAGAGACTGCAAAATAATTCTCATCAGGAGACCTACAGGGCAGAATATTTACTACTATAGCTGCCCTTCTACAGGT
>ML677335.1:11092337-11219813 GCA_007922305.1 Dermatemys mawii | reverse complement strand
TAGTGCTTTACTCCACAAGGAGTCCTGTTGAATGGTTCTAGTCAGTGAATCTCTTTGCTTCGATTTGATTAATCTTTGATGACTAGCAAAGACCCTAAGCCAAAACCCCAGCTCCAGACAGCGTGGAACTGTAAAGAGACTGGATCAAAACTCCACTCTGTTCTTTGGGTCCATCTCTGTGGTTGAAGAATAATAACCCTAGGGACTGGGTTTTGTTCTGCATGCCAATGTCATTTATTTTCCTTGCCAACTCACCATGATAACAGAGAAGTGAGATGATCAGATGTAGTAGGGTCAGGGCTAACTGGAGGGGATGTAACAAAGGCTGCAGCTTTGGCCCAATTTTTACTCCAGTAGTGTGATCCATCAGTGCCAAGGCTCGCTGTAATTGGCTCTCCATACACCACTGTGCCTAAAGAATAATAATGCTAATACATAATCTGAAAATACGTAACATGCTCCTGATGGTGAACTCTCTTTTCCCACAGTGTAGACAAATGCTAAGATTAGGAATAAAAGATGATTTGAGCTAGTTTCTCTGTGTTTCAGTTTTCTGAATTTCTGTCAGCCATTCAGACTGCTACAAAGTTGAACAGTACTCTTTCTAAAAGTATAAAGTACCAATCAGAAAACAGCCTTGGCCAAACCCTATAATCCTATTCGGTACTATTTTTTTTGCTGAGAAAGACCAAAGAAAGCAGAACAAACACTTCAGGACATGGCTCCTTATTTGTAACAAGGCAGGGAAAGTGTCTAAAAATCCCTCTCAGTGGGATACCAAAAATTACACAAAAACTATGGGCAAAATGCACCCTCCTGATGTAACTCCATTTAAATCAGTTGATTTACACCTGGGATAGACTCAGCCTTTTATGTTTATGACTGGATATTTCTGTCTCTCACCTCTGGCATCCATATCCACGAATACTGGGCCAGATCCTCACTCCGGTTGGTGTAAATCAACACAGCACCATTGGCTTAAATGGAGATACACCAGCTGAGAATCTGTCTGAATTACATATTCTAGGTATTATGTTACCTTGTTTCCTTGGAGGAATTACTCCCCTAGTGTCAGCAGTTTGAGTTCTCAGGTGTTTCCAGGTTCATTTTTTCCATTCAAAGCACGATAAGAGGTTGGAAATGAACTCTTGACATTTCTTTCCAACTACACCTAATGAGGCTTGTGTAGAAAAATCTTCAGCTAATCTCTTCAACTCTTTTGAGTTCACTTCAATGCAATTAAACTCCAGCACATTTTGAAAACTGAAGCTAACATCAAGTTTTGTGCTTTTGAGATGTACTAGAAATTGGCTAATTCTGAACTCTTTACTCCCTTTTATTGCAGTGATACTCATGGAAACAAGCAAATAGTTTTCATTAGTGTGTAAATGTGAAGCGGTGCTTTACCTTTTCGCTTTGCTTGAGCTATCACATCTGCGGCACCTTTGCTCATTACTTTTGTGACATACAATGGGCAGTTGGCTTGTTTTGCTATTGTAATTGCACGGTACACAGCCTCTGCTTCAACCTTGGGAAACAAGAACACAACCAGGCGACATCTTATAACATCTCTTTTAGCTGAATGGACATGAATGGAGACTTCTCTAAAACTCTAAGCATGTCCATTTGAAGAATTTAAGGTATTACCTCCTCTGGGTGGCTAAGAACATGCCCTTCTGGCCCAGTAATTCCAAGTTCCGAAAGTCTTTTTTGCTCCTAAGTGAATGTAGAAAAATGAGAGAAACAGTAAGTAATGGGAACAATCTAAAATAATGTGGGACTGGAACATCATGTCTAGAAGTACTTGAGAGTTATGGAAATTCCTACATAATATCCTGAAATACCATTCATATCCATGACAATTAGAGCATCTTAGCAGAGACTAGAGCATCTTCCTATGACAATAATAAACAAGACGTTCTAATGGGATTGGTCATACTACTCAGCATCCTGCACTCTAGTGATTTGACAACATATTGGTGGTGTTCACTTGCTCAGAAACTATTAAGCAATATGCAGTGATAACTATGTGCTTTTCCTGTGCTAATCATTCAGGCACTTCAAACTCACTGTGGAACAGGAGGCTGAGGGCTGAGTATCTCCATCACATAAGACATTCCTATCCTTTTAGAAGTGCAGTCATCATGAGGGGCTTGTGAATTCCCACACATATTTCTAGTGGCCATGATTTATGCAGGTCATCCCAGATGAACATCAAAAAAACCTTTATAGCACAGTGCACTGTCCAGCATTCTGTGTATTCCCTCTCACATGCACTTTCAGGGGAATGTTGTTATCTTTCTGAGTATTATTTTTTCATAGCCCTTAACCTATGGAGCCAGTTTTCACTTTGGCTTGATCCAGTGCTTCATTTGTAATTAAAGAGGTGCCAGGGTTCAAGCAATTAGCTGCCAAGACTCAAGAATTTTTTATACTTTCATAATTGATGCAGTAAGCCCACAGATGGTATGGCTATGAACTGCCAAGCCTAGAGGTGCTGGGGCTTGGAAAGCCGTGACACAAATTAAACACTGGCCTGATCCCATGAGGTATTGAGCACATTCATAACTGCCCTCAACTACTATTGAAGCCAATAGACGTAGAGGGAGCTCAGCTCCTTGCTCTTAGCATTAGGCCAAAGCAAGGGCCTCAGAGAGAGAGAGAGAGAGAATTATAACTACCATCAGAGAAACATTTCTAGGGCTAGGAACTAATGCTGTGTGTTCCATCAGTAAGCTGGGAATCTCAACATCCACCAATTATATAGAGCTCCTTTTGCCAGCTCTGCAGAGGCCACTAAAAATAATCAGCCACACTAGGAAAAACTTCAGTGTGCTGCTCACCTCTTTATAGGCTTAGGGTGACAGATTTGGCCCAGCCGCCTTTTGTCACAATGTGGGGCAGCCAGGCCAAGTCTGCTGCCATAAGCAGCTGCCCAGAAATCTGCCACCCTAGGCAGTTGCCTACTTTACCAATTGGTAGAGTAGCCCTGGCAGTTCTGAAAGAGGGCAAGATATACAATCCTAAACCTGACATTGCTGAAGGGCTGACTATTGCCCATCCTGACCCTCAGGCCACTGTAATGTTTGTGAAGAAAATCCCATGATACAGGGAGGGAGGGGAAGGTGAAAGAAATGTTTCTTTAATAGGCTGTTCAGGGGCAGGAGGGAATGTTTGAAGCTGTTCACAGCATGCAATGTTGGAGGCATTCCCAGCAAAGATGGACTGGGGAGCAGAGTGCAGGTGTGTGTTAAATGCCATTTTTCCACAACTAATCAAATAGTTATAACCGTGTATATTTTACACCTCCTTGTGCCATCTTGGCCCTCTGCATCATATGCGGAGCCGCCCAAGAGTATTTCCATTGTTTGCCCTCTCATAGGGTTTTTGTAGGGAAGGACAGCTTTAAATTGCAGCTGCAGTTGCTAATTATTCCTGTAACCGAAGCTGTTCAGGGGATATGCTGAATCAGCACATTCCTAGGCTGTCCTGGCCACACCCCTTCTTAGCTAGCATAGTCCACGTTTTGTGTAGTGCTGACTTCTACCCATCATCAGTGGAGGGGTAGATTCTGTAATTTTCTGCTGCTCTCTGTAGACAGTCTGCTGCCAAATGTATGGAATTTTATTTCTATGCCATCAAGGTTCCCTTTGCAGATATCCTGGAAGTTCACCTCCAGGGCTCTATTTTATCATGCCACAGCTTAAATAAATACTTTAGAAGATATCGAACTGCTTAGGATCGCATTATGTTTAACAGCCAGCTAAGGATAATGAAAAGTGCTATGGGGAAAACTGGAATTAAGGTCAGGCCTGTTTGGTACAAAAAAGCCTCTTGAAATGTTGAGAAATGGCATTTAATTATAAAGTCCTCTCTTATATAATACTGCTCATTCAGTTACCTGATTCTTATTTGAAATGAGTGACAAGTTTACTTCTGTTCTGCATTGTATATTCCCAACATTTATTTCACATTTTTCTATGCTAGACTAGAGGGAGGTAGAATGAAAATAAATACAAATAAATACAAATCCCTTGTTGCTATTTTCCCCTACATTTGGAACTATATATCCAGCTAAAATGTACACTACTGCGAAAGCCTCAAATCTCTTGAATGTTCAGGGCTAGCGCCTCCGATTTTTAAAAAAAGTGAGAAGAAAACATCTCCAAAAGCAGGCACAGTTTAGAGAAGAAGCCTTAAAATCTCCAGATTGCTGTTATCAATGTTCCTGTGATGATACCCTACTGGATGCAAACAGTCAACCTGATGCCTCTGCTTTTAATAAGGACTCCAGAACTCCTTCCAAGCTCTGCCAATATATGATGTCACAACAGGCTTTGCTGCCAGGCCACTCCCTCCAAAGCTCAGGTAATCAGATTATTCAAAAGGCCAAATCCTGCCTAGTTGTGTAGGTGGGTAGACTAGGCAGGAAAGAAGATGTAGAGAGCACCCTTCCTCTACTCCCCACATGCCTTAGCAGGGCAAATACCAACCTAACCCTGCAGAGAGTACCGAGGAAAGAGACCAGCTTCTGTGCTGGCCATTCATTCCACTGCAGACCCAAGAAGGTTTGCCCTACAGGAAAATGTCTGGATGTTCTATTTTGGTACCAGCCATATTCCCTTTTGCAGATATCCTTGAAGTTCATCGCCAGGGCTCTCATGTTGCCTGAACTCAGCCACTGAAGTCAGTGAAAGTTTTGTCAATAATTTCAATAGGAGGATGATCTGGCAGCATGCACTAGTGGAACAAAAACTGATCCTTTTTCGTAGGGTAGCCACGGGCTCCCAGCAATGCATGCCTCTGGCCATCTTTGTGGCACCTGTTTCTGAGCTGGCAGGATGACTCAAATGCTGGAAGTATGTCTGCCAATGCTCTGCCCCCTACTGTCCATTGTGCGGCCACTTCATTTCAGGGCAGCACTTTGGCCTAAATTAATATTCTGATTAGTTTTTAATTTAAATGGATACATTTACTATACCTCATCAATGATGTCTCCATTTTCAGCATGCACTTGGGCAATGGCACCCAGGTCGCGAATAATGCTGAATATTTCATACATCTGTCAGGAAGGAAGGAAAGAATTTCCTAGTGTCAGATAGGTCACAGTTGATAAAAAGTGTACTTGATTACTTTTATTGAATTTCAGTTATTCTGTGTTACCTGGGCATCAGTGCACTGAAGCTTGTCTTTATAAGCCATGAAAACTAGAAAGGAGTTCACACCTTAAAAAAAAATAAAAAATTACATGTATATTTATTGTCACAGCTGAAAACAAATCACTCATGTCTACTAGAGAGGGATGAGAAAGGCAGTGTTCAGATCTAAGTAAGGTTTTTAGACTAGTGTTGAAGATTGAGATTGAATCAAGGCTAGGTATCAGATTTAGATTAAAGGGCATGAAAACTCGTAGCTGCTCTTATGAGATTTGGGCCCCAAATGTTGTTCTTCATGAAAAATGTTGTACCATCGTTGTTTTTTGGATGCATTTAAACAAGAACCAATAAACAACCCATTTCTAATTTTAGATCAAACTTGGAACCAAAACCACACAAGTGAGTTCAGATTCATGGATCTGAATCTTAACCCTTTCCACAAACAGGTCTGAATTCTAAGCTCTAATGCTGGCTCATTTCTAGGTGCTATATTTTAATCATTTTATTTATGCTTAAAGTACAAATTAAAATCAAAAGCATTACATTCAAAGCGAAGTCTTTTAGTTATAGAACTACTTATACAACACTTATGTATACTGCATTGCCTAACAAAATTCATAACTCATTTCTATCTAATGTGTACTTGGATTCATTTACTGTTGGGGCCTACCATGTTAATTTCTATTGTATTGCTCTACACTGTTTTAATGTAGATAAAAACCACAATGGTTTTTAAATTATAGTCACACTATGAAATTCTCTCCATTTCATTATGATATATGGGTAAGTATGAAAAATGTCTGGTTTCAGCTTTGAAATAACTGATTCCTTTACTACCACTGAGAATTCTAATGGAATTTTAACACAATTTCTGTGTTAACTAACACATTCTGTCCCTGAATGTAGGACTGCAATTGCCATTGAAGCCAATTAGATTTGCGTAGGCCTGTCTCAGTGCAAAACACAGCCCCAAATATGTGACAAATGTAACATATCAGTGAAATGCACTAACCCTGTGGTGGGTGAGTTCTTCAGTAGACAATATCCACTAGGTAGATATTCACAGGTTCTTATACAAAGAAGCTATAGGTACAAGGTTTTGTGAAGGGACTGTCAGTGCACAAGAAATACTCTACTTTCAGTACTGCAGGCTGGGAATGTGCTGCTTTATTCCACATTATCATCAACCCATAATACTCTGAGTAACCCAATTAGCCCCTTGATGTCCACTTTATTACAAAAGTGAAATAATATTGCATAATTTGGCCCTATGGGCCCAATCCTGAAATTCCTTACACAGATAACTCTCCAATATTCAGTGAGAGAATTAACAGCATAAGGACTTCAGAACTGGGACCAATAATTTTGTCTTGCACTACCAAAGGTTTCTTGATGTTAGAGGGATGTAGATTGCCCTAAAAAGTAGCTGATCTTTTTTCTTGTGCTAGCTTTCACTCTTGATGGTAAGTAGGTTAGTAGAACACTGGTCTTTTTGTCCTTACCTTTGTCTTTCACTAGAGCTTCCAGCTCCTCTTTTATGCTCTCATGCCAGCGTGTGATGTCGATATGCAGTGAATAATCACAACAGGCTTTGCTATCAGCATACTCTCTCCACTGGTCATATGCAGCAAGCAGATTCATTCCAGAGTCAGGGAATACATGGTCAACTGAAGAAATATTGCAGAGTGTCAGCAGCTTTTATATGATGGGATAACACAGGGACATTATTATAATGCCCACAAATATGCATTGTCTAACAGTTTTCTATGGTAGGAAGGAGAAAATTTTATGCAAATTATTCTATAATTAAAAATGAGGAATATGAAAGCTTCCAAACAGTGTTTAGCCACCATTAAGACTGAGCCAAAAACCAGCAAAACAAGTCAATTCCAAGTTGTGGCTAACAGTACAACCTGAATTAATCCCCTTGTGTCTAGATAATACGATGATGTGAGACAGGTGTGTGCTATCATATACATGCAAGGGGCCAAATTCTGCTTTTAGATATTTGTGCACAGCTTCCTTTGACTTTAGCTATGGCAGTCATAAATAGGTACTGTATTTCCCATTACACCTACCTAAGCTCCTCAGTATAAACCTGTGAGACCATTTATAGTTCAGCTCTGTGCCTCCAGTGAGTAAACACTGGACTGAACTGTGTGGTGGTTTTGTAAGGTCTACTTGGGATCGGACTGAGTAAGTCAAAATCATTTTTACTTTGAACCTCAAAAGAATTTGCTCTCACAACCCCAGAGACAGAAACTAGTGCAATATTTGATTTCATAACCAAGTCACCTTTCTTTCTCCATCTACAAAAAGCAAGGTATATAAATATAAATTTTCTGTGACCATCTATTTAAAAAGGATCAGGTGAAAAGGTTCCCTGTATTTCTTACAATGATAAAGGTGAAAGGGCCTCATAATAAGTAGAATCTTTATATTTTAAAAAGAAACATATAACAAAAGCAGAATTTATTAAAGGGAACTTAATACATGGTACAATTGTAACTAACCTGTTCAGAACTAAATTCTCACTCACTGAGCAATCTTTTTGATGGTGGGACACCTTGTTTGCTTTTTGAAAGACGAACTTCTTAAGAGTCATTGCAATGATGCTACTTACGTATCATGGTGGTTCCTCCTGCTAGGGCTGCTTTTGTGCCTTGATAGAAGTCATCAGCAGAGGTCATTCCCATCACAGGCATTTGTAGTCTAGTGTGGACATCTATTCCTCCTGGCATAACTAACTGGCCATAGGCATCAATAGTTTTGACGCCACCAGGAACTATCAGGTTTTCTCCAATTTGCCTTAAAAAAGTATTAAGAAGTTCTACTAATTACAAGTAACATTAAACAAAAATGAATTAACTTCCTGTTGTTAAAAGTGAGTATGTGTGTGTGCTCATGTCTGTTTCTGTAAGCTTTCCCACACTGTACTGCCAATGGATAAGAACATAAGAACGGCCATACTGGGTCAGACCAAAGATCCATCAAGCTCAGTATCATGGCCAATGGCAGGTGCCCCAAAGGGAATGAATAGATAGGGCATGGATCACTTGATGATAACCTGTTACCCAGTTCCAGCTTCTGGCAAACAGAGGCTTGGGACACCATTCCTGCCCATCCTGGCTAACAGCCATTGATGGACCTATTTTCCATGAATCTGTCTAGCTCCCTTTTGTACCCTGTTATAATATTGGCCTTCACAACACCCTCTGGCAAGGAGTTCCAAAGGCTGACAGTGTGTTATGTGAAAAAAAAATACTTTCTTGTGTTTGTTTTAAACCTGCTACCTATTAATTTCATTTGATGGCCCCTTGTTCTTGTATTATGAGAAGGAGTAAATATCACTTCCTTATTTGCTAATAACACTTCCTTATTTACTGCACATCAGTTATGCTCTCCTTTGGGAAATGGAGGATAGTTGGGGTCCTCAGAACTCTAAAACAGCACTACATTTCTTCCATTTTTTCCTGACTTAGAAACCCCTTCTGTTGTGAGGCCTCATATCACAGTCACCATCCTTCTGGCAATGGAAGATTGAATTAAATTTCATTCAGACCCACAGCTGTTGCTCTTGAGAACTTTGAGCCAGTCTCTCATCTCCACTGTCAAAGCACTGCCTCCAAAAACGTTCTCAACTCTTAGGATGGGATTGATCGGACCTGTGGCTCTTGGGTGGCAGTACAGAGCACCAAAACCAGTCCCACAGGAAAGCCCATTCCAGGATATTATATGTGACCCACAGCTCTCTTCATTCATGTAGTCCTGGACCACTCCCCAACTAATACTAACAGAGACCACAAATTTGACAGTAGCTACTAAGGAAGTAAGACCATTAGGAACTAAGATCATTTTACTTATTGCCTTCAAGAATACAGCTAGAACTCAAGAAAGGAGACATTCCTTTCAGCTATTTTTTCCAATACCCTATGAACTACTGATTTTTTTTTTCAAAACAATATTTTGAACATATTTTTGAGAAAATTAAAGGGGTTTCTGGAAACAATTATTTATATTAAATTGCACCAACAATGTTAAGTACGGAAATTGTAATACAAAATATTTCTTAAGTAACTTACTTTATCAGACTGTCTTCCACATAGATATCAGCATAAAATGATTGATCATCATTGACGATCTTTCCTCCTTTGATTAGAAGCCGGTCACTCTAATCGAAAAAAAATTGTTTTCCAAAATTATTTTGGTTAGAAGTTGTTTTACTCATTACAGGCCCTCATACATAATAATCTATAATTGCCTGTGGCAGTTAAAGTCTGAGACAAAATATTTTGCATATCTATTAGTCCAATTTAGTTTTAAAAATATACTCAAACTATTTCACATTAAAGCCCTGACCATATTCCCACATATGCATTCCAAAGTATAAAAAGTATATAAAACTAAAACAACATATTTTACATAATAGTAAAACATGTTTTAACATCTTCAAATCCACCAGAAAAGGGATTTAGTCTATATTTTCCACAGGACAAGCCTAGAGAACTGTATGCTACACAGAAGATGTAAGGAGTGATTTAAAAATTAAGGCAAAGTTACAATAAAACATTGACATATGTGCACATTACTTATTGTTCATTTTTTCATTAATTGCTCATCCACAATTCCCTTCATAGCTTTGAGTAGCTCTGCAAAACATTTTTTACTCCATCCTCCAATATAAATGACTCCTGCCCAACATGATTACACTAATAAGCACAAGGCCATCCCACTGGTTTGGAGAGGGTTGACGTGATGACCCTTTTGGTAAACTTACACTCAACTGACTCATTTTATATAAGTAAGAGACAAAAGGTTACTACTAGTCTCCTTCTGCAGATATGGACAGCAGTTATTTATGCTGTAGTCTGTGCACATGTGCCAAAATTTTAAAAAGGATTTGCAAGGGACAGTTGTGCACCTAAACCATGGATGTGGGGCTCCTTGGCCTCCCCCAAATACTGTGACTGGCAGATTTTCTGGGCATTCAGGTGAATTTTAGCACTTATACAAGTGTCTTAAAAATATCAATTCAATAAGTTATCATAACCTCTTTCTGAGGAAGGTAACTATTACTTTCCCTATTTCACTGATGGGGAAACTGAAGCAGAAAGTTTAAGTAGCTGACTGAGGCCACAGATAAAGTCAGTGTCAAAACTGGGATTGGAATACAAGTGTTACTTGCTCTCAGTGCTGTGTCAGCCCACTAGACCATGCTGCTTCTCATGACATTGAAATGCCTCATTGTGGCCAGTGGCCACTTTGTCTGCAAAGCTGAGGAGCCATTCTATTTGCAGACATCAAATCTGTCTAGCAATATTAGGGACATCCAAAATGGTACTGCTCTTCTACACATGGCAACTGATGTGAGGTTTTCACAGCAACTGAGGAATCAATGTGACTGTCACAGATCTGAAAGGCCAGCTTTAGGGGAGCTTATGGAGTGGCTGTGATCTTTTGGGAAATCAATCAGAAATTTTCAACTCTAGCAATTGATTTGTTTCACTTTACATTTCTAGGTTCTCTTTTCAAGGAAAAGGACTAGGCACCCACTGTTACATAAGAAAGTGGAGATTAATTATAACATTTCCAGGTTCTCAAAATCAGATTTTCCTGCAGCTACAGGCTTCAGAGATGCCGAAGGATTCTGACATTAGTCAAAGGCTTCTTCACCAGTTGCGGTCATTTTCCACACTGGGCATTTTAGATGCATAAGAAAATGTACGATTGGGTTCTTATTTTAAACTGCAGCATAGTTGATTACATTTTTTTCTCCAACTGTGACCTCTACAGTGACATTAGAGCTACAATTGCCTCTGCTAAGGATTCTGGTGCACATTTAAAAATAATTGCTGGATGCAACAAACATGTGACAATACAGTCTGGGGGAGTGGATTACAGGACCGGAGAAATGTGCAATTATAAAATCAATCACAGAACACCACTTCTGGGCCTGGATTTTTTTAGTCTGGGTCAAGGGGGTATGAATAAAGCTGTTAAATAATTTTGCTGTGGTTATGAAAACTCCAAAACCTATTTCATTTATATTCCACAGCCCTTAGTCTAATTTTCAACTATTTTTCTTGCTTCCCAGCCGAAAAGAACCACCACATTCACTGACCCAGGGGAGCTCTATTGGCCTCCTCCACCATGCAAATATACAGGCCACTCCCTGCTCTGAGAGCATACCCACTCTGTAACAACCACAAAATGCCAGATGTTCTTGACAGGCTTTTACTGAACTCACTGAGTCCCTTTCAACCTGTCACATATACAGGCTGATTCTCTCTAGCTTACTCAATGTCACTTACTCAACGAACACTTTTAAAGGGGACTCAGTGCTATTTCTCTCTCCTCCTGGGTGGCTCCATTTTAGAGCCCACCACCCAAGCAGAAAAAAACATGGTGCCCAAGGGTGTCTCCTCACCTCCACAAAAGTCCTGGCAATCAGGGTAAGGAGGCTTCTATTACAATAGTGATAGGGATCTGAGGGGTGGTGTGGCACATTACTCCACAACACAACAGTGATGAGAGATGGAGAATGGAGTGAGGCCCACTGCAATGAACGAGCACAAGATCCCATAGCTATAGTATTCTTGCTTTTTAGTATTTTGGGTTTACAGGCTGGACCAGAGGATATGGGTTTATGAACCAGGAGTAAGAAGACTATGGGGATCAGGACTCATGAGGAAAGAAGACAGTAAACATTAAGTCCCCATTAAGTATAGCAAATCAGACATTTTTAAATTTTATTTCTGTTAATTGCCAAATATAATGTGGAGTTCCTGCAGAATGGACCATTCAGATTCAAAGAGACGTGTGTCTGCCTTTCTTTTAACAGCAATATCTGGTAACATGGCTGCCCTGGTGAGTGAAAGATAATAAGCAGATGTACACAAGATCTGAAAAGCAGATGCCTATTGTCATACAAGAGCCTATTCCTGAGAATATAATGCTGCATAAACCTCTCTGAGTTCAAGTTAGGTTGTGTTCAACAAAGGACTTTCATAGGAAGCTCATAGTAACAAAGGCCTAAGACCAACCCCAAGAATACTCTTTCAACCTCCTTCTGTTTTGCTTTACCAGATCTAATTTCATTTCAGAACTAAAACCAACATTCCATCTTGCTTAAGGAATAATGTATCTACAAATTACACTTTTTAACTTTATTTTAAAAAATACTAATTATTAATCATAATTATTCTTTTTCCAATCACCCTAAAATGTTGTAGAACCAGGCAAAAATATGCCCCACAACCTAAATTAAGGGACTAAATACATGAAATTCGAATAGACACTTTATCTTAAGCACATAAGCAAGTCCAAAGTTATCAAAGTCCATGCTTAGTCAACCATGTTATTTTTTATTTTCTGAACTCCTAGGCTAGGAAATAAACTGTTTCCCTCTAAGGACAAGGCACATTCAAACTGCTGTGTCCTTCGGGCCCATGAACCCTTTTTGAGAAATGAAGGCCTGAAAAGGCACGAGCTAGAAAACAAGGGAGCGCCAGATTCTTAGCAGAAATAAAGCCGATTCAATGGCCTGAATGATTTGCAAAGCTGCTGATCAACACACATTCTCCTCTTCCTCCGGGAAAAGCCCCTATTCTCAGGCTTCTCTGGCACTTGGCAGGGATCTATCCGCAGCCTCCCCCTGCGCGTTGCTTTCCTAACGTGTTTGATCACTGCCCGATCTCCTTGCCAGTGATCTTTTGACTGGGGCACGATTGTCTCCTCTGCGATCTGGGGAATGCAGCCGAGAAATATTGGATCTGGCTAGGCCAGATCACCCCCTCCTCCCTCCCAGACAGCACAGCCATGGCAGAGACGCAATCCCAGGACTCGCTAGAGAGCCGCCCCGCGAGCATCACCTGCCGCCCCAGAGCTGAAAACGATCACGAAACAACCCCGCCGCCCGGATTCCCGCGGACGGGTCCCCTCCTCCGCGCTGCCCCGCGTTTGTCCTTTCCTGTCCCCTGAACGCTGCCAAGGGGCTGGGTAGGTTATTACGGCTCCATCCCCGGCCCCGCTCTTGCCACGGAGCAGACCCGGCAGCTCCCGGCCGCTGCCCGCCCGCTGCCCCCGGGACGCTGCGAATAAAAAGGCGGATCGGCGGTTGGGCGCAGGGAAATGCCCTTGGGAAAGGAAAGGGGAGCGGCTGCCGCCCCGCCAGGCCCCGGGCTGCCCGGGCCCGCTCTCACCGTGAGCCGGGGGATGTTCTTCTTGCCTTGGTACGACATCTTCCCGCAGCGGCCTCCACTTCCCGAGCGAGCGCAAGCGGCGGGGCCGGGAGTCCCCCCCACGGCTCTGGGGCGGGCTGGGCGCCTCTCCTCGCCGGGGCGGGCGGCTTCTTGCGGCGTCTCCGTGCGCTCCTGCCTGTTGTTCTTGGAGAGCTCGCTGGCTCCCCCTGCTCCGGCCGCCCCGCAGCCTCGCTTCGCAGCTGCCTGATTAGCATTCCAGGCTCACGCTTCCCCGCCAGCAGCCGCCAGAGAGGCAGCCATGCAGACAGCCCGCCGAGGCCTTTCCCCAGCCACCAGCCCCTTCCCGGCTCTCCCGGCTCCGCGAACAAAAGCCGGCTTCCCCCAGCCGCCTGCCCAGAAACAGCAACGCCCGCCAGGGCCAGCAAGGGCCGGGCTCTCCGTGCAGGGCCCCCAGGAGCAGGGAGAGCGGGGGTCGGACAGAGCCTCGCCAATGGCTCATTGTTTCCACCCCGCAGCTCCCCTATAGCTCTGTGATTCTTTGGTCAGGAAAGTTTGCGCTTAAGTCCTAAGATTTATGCTCTGCGGATTTCTGACCCGCTTGATTCATTGACTGCCCTGAGCTCTGGTTTGGATTGTACCCCCGGGAGTGGGACGGGGGTCCCCCGGGAAACCAAGTTTAGTCTTGACAGTTATTTACTACAAGTCACTTGTCAGCACAGATAGGCCCGTCTTTCCTCTTCAAAGCCGCCTTCCAGCAGTTCCCACCAGAGTCACAGGAAGTCCGGGGTTGTCCGCATCAGCACCCTGAGCTTCTACCACGCTAGTGGCCTGATCGAAGGCTCCACCATGCTGCCCTTAAAGCACCCAGACTCGTTCGTCAGCTCCTTTCCAGACTCTTGGGGCGTCTTTCCCAGCGCTCCCATTGACTAGTGGAACCGGCTTGGTCTCCAATGCAGCAGGGACGTGAAGTGGAACATGGATCCCGTGGCTCGGAAAGCCTCCTGGTCTCTGGACAACAGGGAATGGGGGCACTCCAATGGAGTGACTCCATAAATTGCCCTGTTCTGTTTACCCCCTCTGAAGTATCTGGCATGGACACTACTGGAAGTCAGGCTACAGGGCTAGCTGGACCCTTGGTCCGACCCAGTATGGCCAGACTGGAGTTCTTGTGACTGAGTAGCGGCAAATGGCTCATTTGGTCTCTCTCTCTCTTTCCGTATGAAGCCTGGTGTGTCCCCGTGCATGCCCCACCTGTGACAGTTCAGCTCTGGGCTGGTTTTCTGGGCCAAGGGGCCATGGACGGGAATACATCTGGGCTGCACTTAAAAGTCAGAGGCAAATAGGTCGCCTGACGAACCCCTTCATCCCTTTGTCCTGAGAACAAAAATCAATCTGCACCTGCCCCCGCCGCCCTGCGGAGGCTGCTACTGATTCAGGGAAACGAACAGCCCAGCAGACCCAGAGCCAGGGGGGCCTGGCACGGCCTCGGAAAGGCAGCTGGTTCCTGGTTCCTGTAACATCATCGGCCAGGCCGCGGAGCGGCTTAGACCTGGGCTGTCCCAAGCTGCAGCTGGTACCGGCCACTAGGGCAGCGGGCTTTGCCCAGCGCACGCCGACGCCAATCAGAGCGTCCCCCATTGACTATGGGGCACACACTGTGCCCCACACAGACACCCCCCCCCCGCCCTTGGCTGCATTGCTGGCGCCGCGGGGTAACGCTGACTACAAAGTTTTCCGAACTCCAGGGCCGGTTCCTTGCGCCACGGGCACGGAGCGCAGCCGCTTCCCCGTTACCTGAGCGTCGCCGTCGGGCGCGTTTCCCGCTGCCTCCGCAGAGGGCGAGGGAGGCTCCGCTCCGGCGGGGGTGAGCGCAGGGGCGCCGCGGCTCTCGGGCGCCTCGCCGCTCCCGCTCTGCCCTTCGGAGTCGCCGGAGAGCAGACCGAGCGCCCCTTGCTCCGGCGTCGGGCCGCCCCTCCTGCCGCCGCTCAGCGCCTCTAAGTCCAGCGATTTGTTTTCAAAGGCTCCTTCCACGCTGCAGAACATGCCCCCGAATTTCTGCCTGGGCTTGGGGCTGCCCGAGCCCAGGGCCGCGAAGTACGCGGGCAGGTCGGGCTCCCTCCGCTCCTGCCTCTGCTCTGCCATGGCTGCGGGCGGGCCGGGGAGCGGTGCCCGCGGGAGGGCTGCCCACGCAGCGCTGGGGGAGGAATAGCAGAGGGAGCCGGGGCTCAGCCTGGTCCCCTTAGCTCCAACGCGTCGCTTGTGGAGCCTCGGCCGCTGCTTTGTTGGCCAGGTAACGCTTTTGAGCTCTCCGGTGAGCCCGGCTGACGGGGAGCTGTCCAAGGCGGTGGTGCTGAAAGCATCCGCGCCACTGAAGATCGTGAGGGGGACATCCCGGGGAGAGCCCACCTAGGACTTTGATCTGCTAGGGAAAGAGCCGCTAGGACGCACCTTATGGCAACTTGCTGACAGGGTGGCTTTACTTAAAGCTTCACAGTCACCTCCCCTTTCCATAACTGTGTCCACAGTGTCACCGTTTCCCTTAGCCTCTGCCTGCCACGTTTCAGCCGATTAAATCCACCTTCAGCGTGATATCCGCACCCTACCCCTCGTGAAGAAAACCGACTGGCCTTTGGCAAACGTATGCAGAGCTTTTGGTGTCGCCCCAATCCATACCACAGTGCAGCCAATGTGTCTTTCAGCCGCACTGAAAATGAGCCTATGTATAAGCTTCGTTAAGTAATAATGAGGAAGATGGAGATTGCCTATAGTTTTCTAAGGCTGGGAATCAATACCTGAAAGGCCTTTTCACCTTTTTTTGGTTCTATAAATCTGTGAACAGCCATGCAATGATGAATCTATCATTCTCTTTAAACATTCAACATGATTCTTTTACAGTGATAAACACTGAATGGCACTTCTGAAACTTAATATTTCCGTATATAAACCATCAACTCTGAAGAAGCCACCTACTTTTAATGGAGTGAAATTTACAGGCTTCTCTAGGCACTGAGCTTTTGATTTTCAGTCTCTTTATTCTTTCCAGTGAAGAGTTGTTTTCCTCAATAAAAAAACTCCTCTCTTGCATTATTATTCCAGCCAAAAGAATAATATTTACATAGACAGAGTTTGCAATGGATAGAGTTTGCAATGGCAATTTATTTTAACATTCTTTCCTAAATGGAATAATTTAAATTTTGGGAAAATTTATGAATAATTTCTAAATCCATCAAGGATTTCAGAAAGACAAACACTAACTTATGTCTAGACATCATCTGATCTCAGCCATATAGCAATAAACCACATTTCATAGAATATTCTGTAGTTGAGGTAGGCTTGTAGTTTCTGAAAGGCATTGTCCCTTCTAATGTTGAATAGAATTAGGTCATCAGACAGAGATGCAAGTTTAGGACCTGATCCAACACTCATTGAATTCAGTGGAAAGACTCCCACTGATTTCAATGGGCTTTGGATCAGGCTTTTAGAGCCTAATCCTGTAAACTTGAAGGAAGTGTTAACTTTACTCATGTGAGCAGTTGTATGAAGTGAATGGGAGTAAGGTTATTCACATACTTATGTATTTGTAGACTCATTCTTTATATATGATGTATCCCTGGGGGAGATTCAGGTGATAATTTTACAATATTGCAGTAGGGTAAGTATTGCTATAGTTAATATAACAGATTCAAAGTCTTCCTTCTCACCACCACAAGAATAGCAAAATAATTTTCTATTTTGAAGCTTTAAAACAGGCTTTTTTATTAAAAGTTTACAATAATTTATGTATTTTACAAATGAATAGAAAGTCTCTCTATATATATCATATGAATCAAAATACAAAAATATGTGTAAAATTTTGTAGTTGATCAACATACAGCCCTATTTTAGGCCTGTCAATTACCATTTCAGCACTGAACCAAACATTACATATTTAGGATATAGTTATTAAGAGATTACATTAGAGAACAGAAATTACTCACGGCATGTTTGCTGTAGGAGAAAACATTTTACATAATTTATATTTTGCATAAATTTACAATAGAACTTTTTATAAAATGTACAATAAATACATGGTTTAATACACATATTCACAATATGATTTCCTGAGTCTAAACTAAATCCATTACTGTGCTAAAATACACTACCTGTTGTAAGGTTTTAATGATAGCATTATAGATGCAAAGGAATTTGGCATTAATCCACCAACAATGATTCTCAGGTATATATATATTTTTTTAATGACAAGTGTTTGTGTTAACAAGCTGTGTAAGGCACTCAGGGATATACTGAAGGCTACAGATATTACTAGAGCTGAACACTTTAAATAACAGCCACTGTCCTTCAACAGCTTGAAAAATAGATATAGACCTGAAATACACAAAATACAGTTGTCAACAAATTAAGCTGCAATTCAAATGGATTTTAGTTTATACAATCAAAAACATTTGTGTTGCTGTGCATATGCTGTCTCATCAATATAATTAGTGTTATCGACACAGTGAACATCTATGACTACTTCAGTGTCTCTTCAGAATCTCTGCTATTATGAGTCAATGCACTGACACACATTTTTCAAATTCTCATAGGCAAAACTTACCTGTCATAATATATTAATAACCAACCTAATGTTATACTTATTTTTATGTGTCCCTCAGTCTTGTAATAATTTGAAAGTAACATGTAAGATTTGGGGTAGGCTAAGAAACACATAGAAATGATGGTTTAGATTGTTCAATCCTTATTAACATTGGTGAAAACTTATTCACTGGAATAGCCCAATGAGACTTACTTGTGTGAGTAGTAAGTGCTCACCAGTGTAAGTAATGGTTGAACAAACTAGACTTATCTTTTAATTTCCAAGTTTTTCATTTTTATAGTAAATCTGTATGAAAAAAAAACTTTATTACAAAAACCTAGATCTAGGCTAATGCCCCACCATTTAATCCTATATTTTTAGGATCAGATTTTAAAAAGGTTCACAAGACCCAAAAAAGAAAAGGATAGCAACAATCACAGGATGACTGTTCCAATTGCAGTGTCACTGAAAAGTGCTATTCAACATAAGTTAGGTTGGTAGAATCAGGCCCAAAATGATTTAAAGTTGACAGTGAAATCTGTGTTTAAAATATGTAGCACATATATGTGAATGCAACATCTGCGTAAAAGAAATATTTTTGAAACATTCATTGAGCCATTTTTTTCTTTTCTATATACATAACAGTTTTACATATAAATATTAACATCTCCATAAGTATCACCACTTATTTACAAGCTTCTTTGTCTTGTACATTTAGCTTCTTCTTAAAGTGGGGTTTAAGAATATTTAATTTGGGAATGGGGAGAAAGGGAACTGAATTCTAGACATATATACAACATGCAAAACCATGGCCAAGTAAACAAAAAATAAATGTATTCAAACTAGTTTCAAATATACCTGCCTTTATACTCTAAACTCCTAACCAGTGTATCAAATATTATCATGCATATCCACATCAGTAGCAGCATTTGAATTCCTAAGCTCACCTGGAACACTAGATCTGTATAGTCAGGCATTTAATTTAAGGCATTTTTATAGATGCCTGCATAGTACATTCCATTAAACTTTAATCCAACAAGTTCTTATTTAGAGTTCAGTAACATCTCAGATAGAAAGTGGTTATATTCTTATGTGTCATTCTAGGTAAATAAAATATTTAAAAACAACATATATTTAAGTAGAATTAAACTGTACATTTAGGATTAAACTATATTCTAAGCATGAAATGCAAAAGTAAAATCAGCTATATAAATCCCAAAATTGGCATATGTATCTTATCCAACTGGAATTAGTTGAATTACTTCTACAATATGGTCATATTTTCATATGAGAACTCACACTTCTTGATTTAAAAGGTCTTGACACACTAACAAAATGTAAATATAACATTTTAATGAGAAACACATTTCCTTATCTTTCTTTGTCATTTCCCTTTCTTTTTGTATAGTTGCTTACAATACATGTATCCAGTTCAGTTTGAAACATACACACTTGATGTGCCAGCTTCTGGAGGACTTTCTACAATTTAAATTCTGAAGATTTTCTTCTTAGTTTCATTTATAAAATAAATGTATGGAAACAATACTGAACAAAACAAACACAAGTATTTACTACAAAAGAGATGCTCTTTACAGCATGTAATGATAGTCCAAACTATTTGGATGTTTCTATTTCATGAGATTTTGTAGGTGGTACTAGATAACTGTCAATTAAAACCATTAGAATTGGCTGTATCCACTTGCTGTTTTCTCACTGAAAGAGAATTGAAAGATAATGTAATGTAAAATTTTGAAGCTATATTATGGACTTGTTCATGCAGTATACAATTTTTTTTATCCACAAAAGTAATTAACAAAAGAACTAAAACAAAAGGAAAATAGTAAAGTGACTGTAAAAAATGGCATCCTTTACTTGACAGATCTAGTACCTGTTTTTATTTGGAGACCTATAAACTTGCTGTAGCAACAAAATAAGATTTTACTTACGATTTTACTACTTTAAATCTATCAGCCCTGAGGAACCAATAAACTATGAAAAATGAATTAGATTCTTCTCTGGTTTGTGCTTCATCAAAGGAAAGGTTAACTAAATTATGATTATTAACCCAAATTGTGCCTTGACACTACATCTAAGCAGTCCCATTTAAAACAACGTAAAGATGTAAAAAAGGGGGGAGAGTGTCAATCGGATTGCACAAGTGTAACCTAGGACAGATTTGTTACAGGAGAATATTTATTACTGGAGATGATGTACAAGCCAGAAAGAACATAATTCAGCTGCCAGATTGAGTCTGATGATCTGGCATCAAGAAAAACATCTTCTATACTAAATAAATTTTAATGTGGAAAAATCACTGTTTGAGTCTGCAAACACTTAGGTGTGTGTTTAACTCTACACATCATAATACCATTAACTTCAATGGGATTACTCACAATATGTAAAATTAAGCATCTGCATAAGTGTTTGCAGGATCAGAGCTTAAGCCACAGTAATCATGAAGCCCACAATGTCACAGAATCACCTTCCCTAGTTTGAAGCAAAGGTCATTAAATAATATCATTGTGGAAGCAAAGATAAAAACTCATATCACATCAAAATGTATCACCTTTTTTAACTTGAAAAACTCTTCAGGAATCTTATGATCACAGAAAACAAGTGGAATCACAACAGAGCATGAATATAGCAGGTCCAAATTTTTTCCCCACAGAAATCTTAGACAAAAATTAAAAATGTTTAGTTTTTCATTGAACTTTTCCATAGGAAATTTTGAATTTTCAGCAAAAAAATCAAAACGGAAAGATTTTGTTTGAAAGTGGGAGTGGGAGTGCCTCATAGGAATTGTTGTTTACTTCTCATGTACCGGTCCTTCTCTATGGGCCATCATCTCCAACTGAACTACATCTTCCATAATGTACCAGTTTCTCATTTGCGGGGGAGGGAGGGGAAGCTGTTCAACATGGCATCCCTAGTATTTAATGAACAGTGACCCCAAAGTCAGCCCAAGGCAATGTCTGTGATAGACATTTTTTGACTAAAATTATCCACCATTTCAAACTCTGGTTCAGTTTAGCAGTCATTTGCATGAACACTGTATCTTGTAGACCTGCTCTGAAAAGGGGTAAGCTGGCATGATGGTAAAACTGTTATGGGCTACCTGGAGTGCTGGTAGCAACAATGGATAAATGTGGACAAAAATGGCTAGTGTAGACCACCAACACTTGAGGTCTTTCCTCCAACTGCATGAGTTCTGCAGCATAGTGGTTCTGAACTTTTCCATGCCAGGACCACTTTTTCCATACTGAGACTGCCTTCCTACATAGCCAGGATTTTTCTGGGAAGCCCTTCCTATTTATCATTATAGGAAGGACAAAGGTGCTCACAGTCCCTGACACCTATCTGCAGCCATGCAACCAGACTGTAATAGCACATTGGATGTGCAGAATGGGTAAGTTCAGTTCTAACACACTTCCTTTACTTTCTTTTAATCTTTTCAAATGTTGACAAGTGCAAGTCAGGGATTGGCAGTGGCACAAGTATTGTGGAATTTTCACGAAAGTACAAGGGAAACATGGGGTGATATAAAAATGGGAAACATGATATAATTAAGGTAAAAACTCGGGAGAAAGAACCAATTATTGTTGAGAAGGAGATCAGTGCTATGTTGAATGGATGGTTGTCAGACTACCATTTGGAGAAAAGGATGGAATGGAAATGTCAGAAGGCTTAGATAAGTTAAGGAGAATCAAGTGTCAAACATTTGATGGCTTATTTAAACCTTTCAAAATTTCAGAATTTGAGCTAGGATATTTTTTTAATGTATAGTAGCTCCTACGATGTAGAACCACTAGTGATATATAAATATAGCTACACATTTGCTATTGTACAGGTCACAATGTAACTAGCCATTGAGAATATCCAGTGGCTACTTCATGGACACTATGTTTTTCATCACCCATCAAGTTCATGCTAAACCATGGAAAAATACATCCTTGCATCCTAAGTCAAAAAAGTCATTGCCAAGCATGAACATATTCAAAAATACACCAAAAAAGTATTTAGTGTATCATTCCTTGAAAATGCAAACATTGCTGAGCAGTCATATTAGCCTAAAAGGCTGTTAACCATGTCAAACATTGTGTATGACACTTTCCTGTCCCTCAAATATTAGATGTTCTTTCCTAAATCTGGCACATGTGATGGTATGGTTAAGACGACGAGTGTTGGAGGAACTAGGAGTCTGACTGATTGCAATGATGATCCAGCCTTAGGTCACTATTATAGCATGTTTGGTTAGGGTTCCTTGTTTCAGTTACCCACTGGATGTTAGAATAATAAAGATTGTAAGTTGATGAAACAGAATTGTATAAGTGGATTACAAGGAAGCCTTCTCTCTCGTATTCATTTTATGCTATATATGTGTTGCTTAGGCTTAGTATCCATCTCTGTCTTTGATACAAGCTGTGTGATGCTTTGGGAGATGTCATGAGTGATTGTCTTAGAGAGCACACTGGTAAAGGGTGAAGCATTGTGAGTGAGGTGAATATTTCTTTAGAAATGTTGCCGTGGCACAATTGGCTGAACTTCCTAATACTATGTGGGAGCTAGATGGCCCCCCCATCAGAGACTAAAGGAGCAAGTAACACACTGAGATGAACCTAGCAGAATTTTCTAGAACTCTTCATCACTAGTGGGGAAGGTTTGTGACCTTGCAGATCGGGAAGGGAGTGGAGGTTTCCTAACTCTGTGGTTCAAGGCTATTTGTGAGGAAGTGATGCCTTGTAGTTACTATGACCTCTGTTATGATTGCTGGGATCTCAGTAAGTACCTATTTTGAAAGTACAGTCAGCATCCACTATCACAATTGTTTGCCAGCACCTATACCCTGAAAAAAGCAGTAGTATCCGTATCTCATTGACATAAGGAGATGGAATTCTTGTAGCTGGTGTGACACCAGGAATTACTATGGTTGTATATTAGATCAGGAGATGGTGAGCTTTACCTGCTCTTGCAGCATGTATTAAAGGCTTTCATTTTTTTAAGTTCTGTGAGCTGTAAGGGTGTTTTTTTGGAGGAGTTTCTTTTATTGGTCAGTTTCAGGAAAGACATTAAAAGTGAAAACTTTTTGTGATATGTCAGCTAGAGCAGGAAATAACTTTGCACACTGAAGTGGAGTTTAGACACATTTGTAATGTGATTTATTTTAAAATAAAAGCAATTGTGAAAAATGTCCTGACCTTGTAAAGGCCAAACATGAATACAACACAGCTTCTCTCACCAAAGGCCAGAAAAGGTCCAAGGCATTGTTTTCTTTAGCCAAGTCAAATACATATGTATGGCTAAGTTCAGCAAATTTTCAGAGAGAAAGAGGAATTCCCCCTTTCTCCCCTCCCCTGCCCCAGCCAATTTTCCATTCCTCCTTATAAAGATCCTTTCTCCAGGACTCTCACCGGCAGACTAAATCCCCAGCTCCCCACAGCTGCCCTAGTCCTGCTATCCTGCAGCCACTATAGGC
Organism: Dermatemys mawii; assembly: GCA_007922305.1. Taxonomy (NCBI): domain Eukaryota; kingdom Metazoa; phylum Chordata; order Testudines; family Dermatemydidae; genus Dermatemys; species Dermatemys mawii. The sequence goes on along the minus strand of ML677335.1, from coordinate 11,196,410 downwards.
AACTTCATTTCTGTAGAGGGAAAGGGTAACTAACCCCTTCCTAGACAGTCTCTGGACAGGATTTAAATAGCATACAACCTGGTAAAAACCCAAAAAGAGTAAGCAATCCCTAAAAAGATACAGACCTCAGAGAAATACAAAATTAATAAAGGTGGGTATTAATCATCACTTTCCTGTCTAAACTACTGGCACTGTAATCCAAACACCACCTTGCTACTTAGAGCAGGGGTTTTCAAACTGCGGGTCGCAACCCAGTACCCGGTCACAGGATGTAAGCCACTGGGTCATGTAGGCTCTGGTCAGCATCATTGACCAGGCTGTTAAAAGTCCCATTGACGATGTTGCTTGGCTAAGGCAGGCTAGTCTACCTGTTCTGCACCACACTGCACCGCACTGCACCCCAGAAGTGGCCAGCAGCAGGTCCGGCTCCTAGGCACGTGTGCCATGGGGCTCCATGCACTGCCCCCACCCTGAGCACCAGCTCTGCACTCCCATCAGCCGGGAACCAGCCAATGGGAGCTGGCGGGGGTGGTGCCTGTGGGCAAGAACCACGTGGAGCCACTGCTGCTAGGAGCTGGACCTGCTGCTGGCGGCTTCCAGGGCACAGCACAATCTGTAGTGCCAGGACAGGCAGGAAGCCTACCTTAGCCCCCGCACTGTGCTGCTGACTGGGAGCTGCCCAAGGTAACCCTGTGCCCCATCTCCATGCCCCCACCCATGCCCCAATCCCCTGCCCTAGCCCTGCCCAAACCTGAAGCCTCTTCCTGCATCCCAAACCCCTCATCCTGACCCCACCCCAGTGCCTGCACCCCCAGCCCAGAGCACTGACCCCCCTCCCACAACCCAACTTCCTTCCCCAGCTCAGAGCCCTACCACACTGTGCACCCTCCATTCCCAGCCCCACCCCACAATCCTTATCCCCACACCTAGCTCTCTGCCCCAGCCCTGAGACCCTGCCACACCCCAAACCCCTTATCCCCAGCTCTGCTGGGTCGTGGGCATCAACAATTTTCTTCAACTAGGTTGCCAGAAAAAAAGTTTGAAAACCACTGACTTAGAGGACCTAATAACAAAGAGAAGCAGGAAGCGCCAGAGGTGGAGTCAAGATAACCGAAGTAATCCTATATAAAGCCAAATGATATAATTAACTGTATTCACTGAGGACCATGTCCATACCAACTGAACTGTCATCCTTTAGCTGTTTTTTTCTAACTTATCTATGGAAGTGGCTAGAGGATTTTTTATTTATTCAGTTTAGATGTTATTATTTTCATCCCCATTCAATTCAAAAACAGATAATGGGATTTTTGCTAAAATTTAATACACACACAAAAATCACCTTCCAAGCATGGAAAAATTCACCTGAAGAGGTGATTTTTTCAGAAGGTTATAAACATACAAAAAAAGAATTTATCATGGAAACTTTTTCAAAAATTAGGATAGTAGCAGAACTATGACAACTCTGTAAATGAGATCTTGTTATTGATGACTCATTATGCTATTTAAAAATCAAAGTTAAAAATAGGGGTGATTAAAGATTACGGATAATAATTCACATTGAAAATGAACGATTGACTTAAATCTGTCAGTTATCATATTACTGCATATCCCACTACCAATACTGTAATTCAAGGGCATATATAGGATTTACTAGCAGTTTGCTTAAACACATCTCCCTGAGCTGAAAATCACATTTCACATGATCGTGCCTTTGGTATTCTTCTAGGAGGAGGATAATGGTTAACGGATAAGACCATTCCCAACTGACATTCAGCAGATGGTCCATCTGTCCTTACAGCCAACATTGAACCAGGCATTAGTAGCATAAGCCACCATATGGTGTAGCGAAACAGACACTGTTAGCACTGTAAGTCAGTTATTTTATTGTTCTTTGGGAAAAATAGGATGAAGTTTATATTGAAGAATGTAATGCCATTAAAACTTACATTGAACAGCTGAATTAATGCTTTCCAGTACTTTATTCTTTTTCTTTAGATTGAGTTTAAACATATAATTTTCATTTGGTTAGTTTTTCAAAGGAAGAAATGATTTGCACCAACTCAATTGTGTGATGCGCTCATCCTAGGCTAACAAAGAAAGGTAAAACAAGTAATAGGAATGCTAGGTGAATGCAATATGGAAAACCGTGGGAATAAGCAATCACAGGGTAAGTTTATTGATGGGAATTATAACTGCAAAATAATGTCGTCTTCTCTTTTATCTCAGTGGAAGATACAAAAGACAGCTGCCAGAAACAGACATACTTTTCTCAGGGGAGGAAGAAAAAAAAATACAGAATGAAGTCAGGATCATGTCCCAACAGATAATTAAGAAATTGCTGTCATCAGCTGACTAAAAACCAAAAACCAAATCCCCTCAGTGATTAGACAGGATCTAGCCTTGAAATTAGAAAGAAGTGTGCAAAGCCATAAGGTAAACTCTTTCAGATATACTGAAAACCTCACTGGAGACAGGGCAGGAAGAAAGGGCTTATTGAATTAGTAAGAAATTCACCTGAAGAAGGGTTCTAAAGAACTATGAAGCTGGAGTGCAAATATGAAAAATGTGTCATGGAGAGAATAAAGTTACATCTAGAACATTTTGATTTAATTATTGTTAGTATAGATTCACATTAAGGTGCCACAAAGTAAGAAAAATATTTTGAAGAAATAACTAAGAGATAACCAGGTGAAATCTGGGTATGGACATAATTTAGCTGGATAACATCTGATATACTGGCATACCAAATATTACTCTATATGGTAAGTTAGCGAGGGAGTGAACTACTTAAAAGGCTAGACACCCCAAAACAAACCCAGTATCATAACTGGCATTAACTGGCAATCTTGACAGCAGCCTCAGCAAAGAGTTAAAGGATGGAATAAGTATAGAGACTCAACAACCTTTTAATAGCTGGAGGTAGTCTGTTCAGAACTGGACCGAGGCATATTTCTGGACAGTGAGCATAAATAAGTGACTTCTGGCTCCAGAACCTGTCAGTCTAATACTTTTCATGAGCTGAATTCACTTAAATACTGTTTCAAACCCAATGTCATATGACATAACAGCTATTGTGTAGGACTGGAAGAGCCTACACAGAATTCATGGCCCCTTTTGCCATGAATGTTTGTTCCTATGGCTTGTGCTTGGCCTCACATTTGGTATCATCCAGTGTAGCTTTCTTCAGGCTGGTCATGAAATGTCTTTGAAATAAAAATGCTAATACTGAAAGCCTTAGAAAATACCCTCAGCTGTATATCAACTACTAATCAATTTCACTGTTAATCACTGACTATAAACTATTCATCGTGTTTGCTGTGAATTAGGTAATTCTAACAATGAGACATTCAGCCTAAGCAGGGTTCATTCTTCCTGACAGAAAAGGAGTGGAGTACGAAGATTATATGAGTACGAAACCTAAAAAGAGATGGTATCGGAAGCTGCTTTATCCCTAGATACAAAAGAGGTAATCAATTAATGAGAGGGGGGTTGTTTATTATATACAATGGGAAACTATGGCTTCAGAGAAATATTATAGAAATAATATAAACACCATGGTTTCAATGCTACTCCCTTTGAAGTAAGCAGGACTTCTGTTGTTGACTTCAGTAGAAAGAGTCTCAGGTCCTATCTTCCCAATCTTCAGTCCTGGCAAAAATGCAGACACTGAATTCCATTAAAAAGGAAAACCAAATGAGGCTGCCTATTTAAAACCCTCCTAGTTGCCCTATCACTAGCAACTTATACAGTGTCATTGAAAACAAAAAAGTGAAAGGAGTCAATTTATAGCATATAAAACTCACATTTTATCACATATAGATAAGTTATTGCTCATTTTATATAGGGGAGGAGTCATCAACAACATGAGAAGAGGAAGAATTATGTGGGGAGAAGAATATTGGAGGTAGTTTTGGAATTGAATTTTTTCCAAAAAAGAAAAACCAACAGTGGTTCCTTACTCAAAATAAGCCTTGCCAAAGTTTAAAAATATAACAAAGGATATGGCAAGCCAGTTCCTTGGCTAGTGTCAATTGGCATTACTCCATTTGCTTAAATGGAACTATGCATGTCCATTTACATCACTTGAAAATCTGGCCACATATTTATGTGTATTTTAAAGCTTGTAGAAGCTATGACTGCAGCCCATCCACAGGAGGAATTTCCCTTATCCTCTTTTTGAGGCTTTGTTATTGCTAGTATCTCACATGCTTAAAGTTAAGCTCATAATTAAATGCTTCGCTGGACTGGTGCACAATTAAACAAAACAAAGCTATGGAAAATTAAGACACTGCCAAGGAACATCATCCTGGTCAGGTCTAAAACACAACTGATTACTAAAGGCAAATATTTTTCAGATTTAAGAACTCTGAGCTACATTTCGCCCCTTGATGTTCATGTGTAACCTGATGAAATTAGTGCCTGTGCAGGCATTCTCAAGAGCAGAATTTGGTTCACTTTTTCTTTTTGATTAAAAGAAATTTTAATTTGCACATTACTTAATGTTACGGTGAAATAAGAGCCAGGCAAGGTGATGTAAATGGGCCTAACTATTGGGAATTTAGTCTAAGATTTTTCTAGAGAAAATAAAGTTTTCACACCTTTATAAACAGTAATGGGTAGAGCATTTTCTGCATCTCAGACATACTAGCTAGACCACAGAAAATCTAGAGAGAGGAACTGAGAGACTGCCACTCTATTATGTGGATATTCTACAGAGGGCATCTATGGTCAGGGAAAAAATATTCCTCTGATACTTACGCAAAATGATGCATTGGATAGCTCTGATGTCAGAGAAATTTAACTATATTCCAGTTTGAAATACAGCTAATGGTGTCATAGAAAAAAATACAAGTCATTGGCAATAGAACATCTTTGAGATGGGAATGGGCTACTCCAAACGCAAGCCATTTTCAGGGGGATATTTTTTACAACAGAAAACTATATGGACTGTGTTGTAGCCCCATCCCTTCATGATTTCACCATCTAGAGAGGTTTTTTCATTAACTTTTGGTCATATCCATTAAGGGTTAGAATGACCTTCAGAGCCCAGCCCTAACCACAGGAGGAGATCTGGAGCTTCTCTTGTTTCCTGTTGTTCTTGGAGGTGTGTGTTGGGGGGACATGGAGGGCACTTAGTAGGTTACTATAACCTCCTCTGTGATGCAACTTACTCCTTCCTATCTTTGACTGCCAGTTCTGCTGGATGACACATGGGGAGCAGAGCCATGGATCCACTAGGTCCCCTCTCACTCATGGGCAGTAAGGACACATCACTCTTGCTCTTTCCCTTGGACTCCAGTCACAGTTGGAGAAAATCCTACATGGACATGCAGTGAGTAAAGTTCATGACCATACTCCATTGCACTGCTATGTAGGACCAGGGCACAATCTTGTTCTAAATATTGCATATTTAAACTAATATAAGTATATGCGTGTAGTAGCAGGGGCCAGATATGATATGGCTTCAGAGTGTCATATATTTCAGTCAATGCTGCACTTAAGTAAATAAATTAATAACAGCCAGAGTTGTGTATCTTCTAAATAGTGTGAATATTTACTTTAATAAAAAAGGTGTTTAGGATGAAATTTTCAAAAACACCTATACTTGGCCTAACTGCTCTCATTTAAGACAATGATGAAACTCCGAATAACTTCAGTGGGCACAAACTTAGTCCAACGATGAGCACTTTTGAACGTATTTAGTTTAGCAAAATCAGACACTGATCCTGTAGATCATATTGTGACAATGTTCCCATTGCCTTCAGTTGGAGTTTTGTCTGGTCTAAATCAGGATAGATGGAGAGGGGAGAGTTTGCATATCTTTAATGAGAGCAGAATTTGGTACCATGAAAGGAGCAAATCAAAGATTATGGACAGATGGTCCAAAATATACTACAACAAACCAAACCAACTCTACAGGTACTGAAAATGATTTTGTCATGAAAATTTCTACAATTCAGAGCTGGCAGACTGACATATGTGGAGATTGAAGTCCTCTGCTAATTCCCAAAACAAAAATAGTTTCAAAAAGCAGTTAAGGATGCTATGTGACAACATCAGTTACAAAACACAAACAGCTATGAGCAAGGCAATCAGTAATTAAGGACATAATAGATCTTATATAATCCACATAATGAACTAAAATTATTTTTCTCAAATATGAAGAAATGTATCATCACAACACAACTGTCCTAAATCTAAATTTTATTGGTGTTTGGAGTGCTTTTTTTATATCTTGACTTTGGTATTTAAATATTTTCTTTTAAGAGATACTGTTACATGAAAAATATCAGTGAATAGGTTTTGCAATGAATAGGATTTTTGGTAAATTACTCATAATTGTTGCTGCTTGAAAATATTTTTATATTTTATAACCCTTCTGCCTGTCAGAGTTAGCAGAGTTAGCAGCAACAAGGGCTGGGTTTAGTATCTAGCAGTTCCTTTTCAATAACACAAGGGAAAACTGGCTCGAGCCCTCACCCAGTGACCTGGGACAATTACGTACCACCCCACTAAAAGGCAATACTTTCCCCCTTGCAAGCACAGTCTGAGTGTAGCAAAAGTCTTCCAATAAAGGAGGGAAACAATATGGCATTATGTGGGGAAACACCACTAAGGATTCATAACAGCAACCATGCTAGGCAGGGTAAGTGTACCCATGCAAACTAGATCAGCCCCTGAAGTCCTTTTCAACAGCTCAACAACAGATGTCAGGGTAGAGCTCATTCTGACTGCTGCCATCTCTTTCAGTAGGAAAATACTGTATTACATTATCAATTAATCCTGTAAATACTTTCATAAATGGCAAGTCACACTAAAGTCAATGGGACTAGTTGTACATAAAAGTTTACCATTCACATGCATAAGTATCCATAGGACCAGAGTTTAAATATCAAATCCAAGCTCCCAACCCCATTGAAGGAGCGATGATGAAGATATCTGCTTTCTGACTATTGTCATTCAGTCATCCTTAAGGCTTTATTCAATAAATGGACCCATGTATAAATGAAGACAATAAATTTCAACTCCTTTGGGTTTCTGAAATGAGCAACACCATCACGAAAAGTGCAGCTGCAAAATGATATAGGACCTTGCAGGATCATTAAGCCGACCTGCCTCTTTTTAATAGTGTCTTGATAAAATCTAATGCAGACATGCTATAAAAATGCTTTCGGTAAGATGACATAATGCTGATTCATTGATGCTCATCAGTAGCATTTTAACAGCTATTTTTGTTCTATTAACACTGATGTTTTTTCAGTAATTAACACTGCATATCTTTTTCTTAAAAAAGGGAGCATGTAACATTTTCTTTTAAAGAATATTTTTAGCAGTCATACTACTCATAATCCTGTCCTGAAGTGATGCAAAATCGAAAAGAAAAAGAATTGTGGCTAAAACAGCAGGAATACGACTATATGGTTTTGGTTTGTTATGCTTGCACCAGAGCATGATTCACTGGAGCTGTTCATCTTCAGCATGTTTCATTCCAAGAATAACGGCTAATTCTGTACTGAGACATAGCAATTTTGCAGCTTAGAAAACACTGGCCCAAATTAATCCCTGCTGTAACTTCCCTGAAGTCAGTGGTATTTTGGGGTAAATTTGTATAAAACTACTGTGTATGCTTAATAGGAATGCTTAGAAAGTCTATGTCAACACACAGTCACAGTTAATAACCCTAAAGTAGGGGTATGGTGAGAAAAGGAACCGGAACTTTCAGCAATCATTAGAATCACTTTGCTAATAATGCCTGGGTTTCTCTTCCCTCTTTTGCCATCAGCCTGCCTCTGAATTGGCTCCTCGTTGAGCTTGCCCTTCATGGCTAGAGGCCATATTTGCAGTTCAAAGAAGGAGATGGCTCAGTTTCAGGCAAACAACTGATACCTAGATAATATGAGGCCCCACACAGACACAAACTGGTCAAGGATGCCACACACTCAAACTGGGGAATCCTTGGCAATGAGCTTCATGAATACTCAAGAGGCAGCCATCCGGAGAGAATGAGAATAACTCAGCATTTTGTTGAGCCAAAGGAGGAGGGGCAGGACGCTCAGATACACTCAATGAAATCACACCAGGTGTATGAGTATAATCAGTTTTATTGCCAAAGTATAATAAGCTTCCTGGCCTTCACGCATTATTATATACATGCTATCCAGCAACCAAGAACCAATGCTTATGTCTCTTCTGCTACAGACAGTCCCAGACTCTCCAGCTTTGTCCTTGAGAGCTCATAGCAGATGCTACTCCAGTGTGGGAAATTCCTGGGCACCCACACGGCCAAGATCCGCAGGTGAGACTGTTCATCTAAAGCAATTCACATAGCTGCTTTTATCACCATCTCTTTCTCGGGATGGGTGAAGTCATCCACAAGCAGGCTCTGGCAGGAGACACTGTTGCTTTCTATTCCCCCACTCAACACTCTCCAGCCTTCGTTATCTCTTCACTTGTTTATTCAGTCGAGTGGCTGCAAGCCAGCCCAGTAGGTCAAAGCCAGTTCACTATTAGCTCCCCGCAAACCATTTTATAACATCAGCCCAAGGTAACTTGTGGTCAGCCCCAACACGTCTAGAGAAAAAAATCAGTGGTAATGTCTTTCTATTCAATCTGTTTTATCTTCCACCTTCCTTTTTCTCATCAGCTGCTCATCTTCAGCTTTCTTCCATATTTTGCTCAATTTTGAGACAATTCTTCACCACCCCAGGTTTTGAACTCAGATTTTCATTTAATTTTGTTGAGACATTTCACAGTATTCCAGATGCTATTACTCCATAACCAAAGGCTTTACAAATTAATAATTGATTCCTATTACATTCTTCTTTCTTCTTAAATGCAGCGTGTGGCTACCTCAGAGCCCTTGAACAAGACCTGATTCAGGAAAGAATTCCTATTCAGCACAGCACTAAAAACAGGATTAACTTTAAGCACATAGTTAAGTCTCATTGAAGTCAATAGGATGTAAGCAGGTAGCTAAAGTTAAGGACATGCTTAAGTGCTGTCCTGAGTTGGGGCCCAATAGCCCAAAGTAAAGCTAGGCTGCTTCAAAATTACATGGTGATGGATCAATTAAAATACTCTACATATGGACTACAAAAATAATAGATGGAAGCTTATCATGCAATTTTTAAAAACAAAATGAATAACCAACACAATATTTTTGAACATTTTTATGTGTACTGACTGTAATGATGCGGTGAGTCATTATAATGGTGGCTTCATTCCTTTTTGGAATAAAATCAGTTTGGAATGGGTTATAGACTTTTTTAGAAGAAAAAAATTCTGCTTGGAAACAAAGATATTGGTTTTGTAATGGTATATGGGAAAGGTAATGGTATTGTGTATAGAAAGCAATTTATGATGTTACTTCACTGTTTATTGTATATTTCTGGTCATATATCAAATACATTATGTTAGTCTGTTTCCTCAACAAAGAAAAGGTAATTTAAATGTTTATCTCTTATAATTATTGAGGTTGTGGGGCTTTTATGAGTCTCTAAAATCCATTCTTAACTTCTCTGCTCTACAGAAACATCCATTTTTAATTTATGTGCAATATGTACATGGCTAGAACCCATTATCAATAGCACACATAGTTGCCTAAGTTGCCCCAATCCAAAGGGCACTCAAGTCTAACTGCACAGAGTTTAGATAGATAGCACAAAATGAATGTTACATTTTGACATGCTGATAATTCATGGGATGGAGAACGACATTATGGAAACTCTGTGAAAACTCTGGCTAGAGAATCCCTGAGGTCAAGATATGTAGTACTGGATTAGTGTAAAAAGGTGTAATTTCTTTCAAAATTAACTTTCTGAAGAACGCAATGAGCCCTTTGGTGATGAGTAATTTCACATCTAAGTGTGTGTTTGCATGTGTAAATGAGGAATCTATATGCGTATTTTAGACATCAACTTTTGAAAACTGGAACTGAATACACTCATCACTCATTCTCTGGGCATTTTCGTAGTGGACAGAGAAGTTGAAATTTCTAAACAGTACAGCAGATGTCACCACTTCCATTAAATTTTAATGGAGAATGTGTCGCTAAATATTCTGCACTGTTTTTTAAAAAGTACCTACCATAGTGGGATTCTGGCTCAATGGCACAAAGATAAACCTGACTCTTGTATATTGTGTTGATCCTGAATGAGAACTCAATAAAAATACACAGTCTAAACTAATCTGCAAGTAAAGTGAGGCATGAAACAATGGAAGCAAGATAATCCTTTTCAAGAACCTTGCTGCTGACATGTATTTTTTTTTATTACAGTTCTCCAGGTCGCTGACACAGGAACATTTGCTGCCTTAAAGTATGGCATTTAAAGCAAGAATACTTACACTATAAATCAGCAAAGAGCTTACTCAAGCCAGAGATGTAAAGTAAATGCAGAAAATCCAGACTGACACTCTGCCCATAATTCACACGTCTTTCGGGAAAAAATTGTCCTTATTCTTGCCATTTGGCTGAGTGTCAGCCTTGATTTTCAGCCATAACATGGAATTCCCTTCCTCCTCTAGACAAGTGCTTAATCTCACTTATATACAGTTCTCTTCTGGAGGTGACCTTTTAATGGTAGTTTTTAGAATATATACTTATAATTATTACACCCTTAAAAAACTTTATTATAAATTTACAGCATCTGGACTACATAAAGGCACTCCTGGTACACATACCTCATGCCAATTAGAGACACATCACATTTTTAATAGTTTGAAATTAATTCTGGGAAACATATTTACTCTGGCCTGATAAATTCCATCCATTTTACAATTCTTCTATCTCAGTGACCATAGTAGTTTTACTAGCACATGCTAGTATCCTGTAGTTCACACTGTTCAGTCTAACTCTCTCTTTATCCATTCTCTAAATCTCAAATGTGTTTTCATATTTACAGCAATTTTAGAGTAAAATTAACTATAAACTTTGGGAAAAAAAACATTAAGAGGCAAAACTTCTCCAAAATCTCTGGGAGGAGCTGCATGCTGTCTTCACAGTGGAGGGATTTGGAGAGGGAGAAGTAGACACAGGATGAAAAACTGGTCCCAATGAAGTCAGTGGCAAAACTCCCATTGGCTTCAATGGGGCCAGCATTTCACTTATAGTCTGAAAACTGTGTGAAGACCAGGACTCTAGGGAGAAGTACTCTGCTTTCCCCAAAGGATATTGGGTCATATTTGGAATGGTCTTCCCCTTTGCAGTCACTCTGGGCAGTTCATAGCCAGAAAGAAGACTGAAAGCTCATTCTAGCAGAATTAACTGTTGCACAGATTTCCATTGAGAAATCTACTGAGTCCAATAGAAGTGAGCCACAGAAGACAGATATTCAGTGGAGACAGTCTCTCCTGTTCTATGTTAATTCCCAGAAATCTGCAGAACCCTGACTATGCAGAGATCACATGGAGGGTCTTCTGCTGGCTTGTAGGTGTTGTTGGGGTGAAACAGATACAGAGAACATGCTGTCTTCACCTCACACACACATTCTTTGGCCTTAAATGCTAGTTTGTTCCCCTCTGCTATATTTGCAAAGTCCAATTTAAATGTTACAAAGTATATGCCTTTAATCATGGGATTTATAGTCACTGTAAGGTTAAAAATTGTCCTAGAATTAAATTAAGTTTGAACAATGCCTCTAAAAGAAATATAGCCTTCTAAAAGTTTAAGAATCTGATCACCTAAAATTGCAACAACAAAAGCAGACAGTAGGCCAAATCCTTCTTACAATGATATCTGTCAAATCAGGATTCAAACAAAAATTAGCAGGCTTTAAAATCTTAAGAACTAATAGTAATTTCTGATATTTCTCAAAAAAAAATTCCCATTATGGATATATTTTAAAATAGTATTAGAAGACATGCAGTATGTTGTGACTGATAAAAGATGCTAAACTACAGTAAAAATATCATCTTGCTATATTACGGATACCATATTGTTTCCAATTTTGTTGTTTATTGGGTATGTTTAAAAAAACAGGGTTGAATTCACAAAAAAGATTTGGATAGAGCTATGTGAACTCTTCACTGCAAAACCCTAAACCATCTGCTTAGTTTGGGATTTACATTCAAAATTCAAACAAGTGAAGTTTCATTCAAGGTTATTAACCCCTCAGTCCTTTCATCAGAATTGGGAGGAACCTATTCTCCCTTATTTGTTGAGACAAGAATGTTAAGATGAATTACACTGGTTTATTTCAGGTTTCATCCAGTTTCATTGCAACAAATCATGTGGTAAGTTACATGCTAGGTTTTCTGAGTTTCTGATTGGCAGAGCCTACACACATGGAATTTAAAGTATCAGCCATGATGCCACTTAGGTATTCACAAAGGGAGGCTGTGAAAAGCTAAGTTTTGTTCTTTCCATTTCTAAAAGGTAATACAATAGGAATCAATGAGTTAAACCAACATTTGGGAATTTGGTTTAACATATAGTGTATTTTGAAACACCTGGTGCGCAAACAATCATTCATGCATGTGACACATCTCTTCCTATGTATATAATTGGGGAACTAGTTTCACAGACTCAGTGTCTCTGAGATGTCCAGTTTAGCTTATGCTGGAAGGTGTTAGAGAAGGAGTTTCCTAACCCCTGCTGCTCCACGGTGAACCATGTTGGGGCATCCATACATAAGCTCCTTCAGTATATTACCAGCAGTTTGTAAATGTATCATATGACAGGTCTAATGAATAGGATTGCCAGAATTATCTTTAATATGTCCAAAAGCATTATATGCACTATAAGTAATGTATAAAGCCCTGATTCTGCAACCCTTACTCATGATGAGTACTAGTTAGTCATACAATTAGTCCTACTGAGCTAAATGGGACTAGTTGCATGAGTTAGGATTATAGGGTTAGGCCCTGAGGTAATTGTATGCAGTTACTTTTATATTAGAAGGTATCAGAACATTGACTGTAATTGCACTTCAGAGTTAAACTGTGTGTGTTAATATGAACAAACTAATAGTACTTCCCAACAAAAGTACCAAAGCAAGAAAAAAAAATCAGATTGCTCAGTTTAAAACAGATGGTCAGCATTCCAAAACAAACAAACCAATTCCACAAAGTGATTGAAATGTAGGTATTAATTTCATTATTTCTTTCTTTGTGGTTTGTGTTAAAGTAAATTGGATTTGTTCATTATAATCTGGATTTAAATGAACAGGGAGAGCTAATACTTTCAAGAATTATATACAAATCTCCCAAGCTCTGAAGTCCTATGGACGCCCATTAAGATAGACCAGTGTTTGAACTTCCTCTACAGCAATTTTCTCATTTTACTGCATGTATAATTTATGCTTGTTTTCCTTGTTCTATCACTGAGAACTGCCAGTGCCAAGAAGCAGAATTTTTATAAAGCTTGAAATACGAAAGACTTGTGGGTCAACGGTTATTTTTTAAAAGAATTCAGTAAAAAGCCTGTATTTATTCAAAAATATATTCACTGGCCTAGATTCATGAGGCCTAGATTCATCTAAGTTCAGTATTTAGCTAAGAATGAGTTTAGATTCCATTTATGAAATGATAATGCATTGGGAGCTGGGGAATGCTGACCAATCAGCACCTATCCCTGCCAGCTGGCCAACGGGTGCCAGAGACTCCCAGGGGTATAGGAGTGTCCCTGAGGGTATGTTTACACTACGAAATTAGGTTGAATTTATAGAAGTTGATTTTTCTGAACAGACTGTATACATTTGATTGTGTGTGTCTCCACTAAACACGCTAAGTCGCGGAGTGCATTCGCAGTACCAAGGCTAGCATCGACGCTCAGATTAGTACGCTCTGGGTAGCTATCCCACAGTTTCTGCAGTCTATGCCGCCCACTGGAATTCCGGGTTTAGCTCCCAGTGCATGATGAGGCAAAAACATTGTTACGGGTGGTTTTGGGTACATGTCATCAGTCGCCCCTTACTCCATGAAGGCAGACAATCGTTTTGCGCCTTTTTTCTGTGCAGACACCATACTGCTTTCAGCAAATGGTGCAGTACATCTGCTAACCATCATCATCCACCCACCGCTTCCGCTGCAACTGTGCTCTCCTGGCGCCAGGAATCCACTTCGCAGGTCCTCTCATCATTCTGTATGATTATCTATTCTTGTGGCATCCACTGCTTCCACTGCAACTCTGCTCTCGCCTCGATAGCGAATTTCTCCGTGTTGTCTGTCATGGGCTCCTGGGAATGCGTGTTCTTCCTTGAGAAATATGTATGGTGCTAACCATCATCATCCATGGCTTCCGCTGCATCTCTGCTCTTCTGCTTTCCTGCAGATGCCATACCACGGCAAGCATGGAATCCACTCAGCTCACCGCTGCTTTTGAGAGCATTGCAAACACCTCACACATTATCCTGCAGTATGTGCAGAACCTGCAAAAGCAGGTGAGGAGGTGACGACAAGGCGATCACGATAGTGATGAGGACATGGACACAGACTTCTCTCAAAGCACAGGCACTGGCAATTTTGATATCATGGTGGTAATGGGGCAGGTTCATGCCATGGAATGCCGATTCTGGGCCCAGGAAACAAACACAGACTGGTGGGACTGCATAGTGTTGCGGGTCTGGGATGATTCCCAGTGGCTGCAAAACTTTCGCATGCATAAGAGCACTTTCATGGAACTTTATGACTTGCTTTCCCCTGCCCTGAAGCACGAGAATACCAGAATAAGAGCAGCCTTCACAGTTGAATTATTGTTGGGGATGTTGAAATGCCTACAGTTATCCTTGGGGACCCAGCCTACCGCTGAATGCCATGGTTCATGAAGCCATACACAGGCTCCTTGGACAGTAGTAAGGAGCAGTTCGACTAGTGCTCTGAGCAAGTGCAGAATGGTGGTATAATGTGCATTTGGATGTTAAAAGCTCACTGGCACAGTTTAGCTTAGATCTCAGGGAAACCAATATTCCCATTGTTATTGCTGCTTGCTTTGTGCTCCACAATATCTGTAAGAGTAAGGGGCAGATGTTTATAGCAGAGTGGGAGGTTGAGGCAAATCGCCTGGTGGCCGATTATGCACAGTCAGACCCCAGGGCGATTAGAAGAGCACAGCAAGGCGCTCTGCGCATCAGAAAAGCTTTGAAAACCAGTTTCATGACTGGCCAGACTACAGTGTGACAGTTTTGTTTGTTTTTCCTTGATGAAAACCCGCCCCTGTGGTTGATTCTACTTCCCTGTAAGCCAACTGACCTCTCCCCTTTGATCACCGCGTTCAGAGGCAAGAAAGTCATTAGTGTTTCAAAATCATGCATTCTTTATTAATTCACCACACATATAGGGGAAAACTCTCAATGTAGCCTGGGAGGAGTGGGGAAGGAGAGAAGCACTGTGTGGGATGGGGATAAGGGGAGAAGGGAAGAACAAGATCACACTAGAGTTCAAAAATTATTGAATATCAGCCTTCTGCTGCTTGGGAAATCCTCTAGGGTGGAATGGCTGGGTGCCCGTAGCCTCTCTGTCCTGAGTTCATGGGTGTCTGGGTGAGGAGGATATGGAACTTGGGGAGGAGTGCAAGTGGTTATACAGGGGCTGCAGGGATGGTCTGTGCTCCTGCTGCCTTTCCTGAAGCTCTACCAGATGCCTGAGCATGTCGATTTGCTCCCACATTAGGCTCATTAGCCTCTGGGATGGAGATGATAGGAGGAGCATAGAAACATTTTTGGCTGCGGGAGGGAAAAAAGGGAGAGGAGTATTTAAAAAGATACATTCTAGAGAACAAAGGAAGACTATTTCACACAGAATCAAGCAATTCGCATTACGTAGCACATGTGCTTCACAGACGCACCCCCTCCAGGCGGCTAGTATCAGGGAAGATCCCTCTCTCAGCCAAACGCAAACAGCTCAGCATGAATGGGCCACCACCTTCCGTGTGGTAAAGGCTTTTAGAATAGCTCCAGGACAACTTTATGGAGATGTCCCTGGAGGATTTCCGCTCCATCCCCAGACACGTTAACAGACTTTTCCAGTAGCTATACTGGCCGCGAATGCATCACAAGTCTTCAGGGAAAATTAAACATTAAACACACTTGCTTTTAAACCCTGTATTATATTTACAAAGGTACACGCACCAGAGATGCCTTCTCCAACTTCATGGTCCAGGAGCCCGCCTTGAGAGAGTGCTGGCCTGCTGCACGGATTCTTCTCCCCATACAGCGATCAGATCCCGTACCTCCCATTCAGTCCATGCTGGAGCTCTTTTGTGATTCTGGGACTCCATGGTCACCTGTGCTGATGAGCTCGCTACGCTGACCAAACAGGAAATGAAATTCAAAAATTCTCAGGGCTTTTCCTGCATATCTGGCTAGTGCATCTGAGCTGAGAGTGCTGTCCAGAGCAATCACAATGGAGCATTCTGGGATAGCTCCTGGAGGCCAATACCATCAAATTGCGTCCACAGTAACTCAAATTTGGGAACAGCAATGCTGATTTTGCTGCTACTCCCTTTGCCGAAGTGGAGTACAGAAACTGGTTTAAAGAGCCAGGTAAGTCGAGCCCTTTAAAACTGGGTTGTTTGTGCAGACAGATCTAGTTTTATTTCAATATAACGTGGATAAATTCAACATAATCACGTACTGTTCCACAGCACAGTTATCCTCATCTAGTTCCACCAACCTGCTGAGGCAGATGGGAGGCATATCTAACTACATTGTAGTTTTTTAAAAAAGTGACTCATTGAAAACTAAGTCACTATGAAGCTGATCAAAACACTTTCCTTTTTTATTGTTCTCTGAGACAACTCTGGAAACCCATTCTCCTTAACCCTTCTATTGTTTGGAAAAAATTTTCCACTGCTGCAGCATTTGTTTAATCAACAAAGCACGTCAAGAATCAGTCATGCCATGTAGAAGTTATCTAGACTCTTGGTATGTTAAAATGTCTCTACCAGCTAAGTTTTCTTCTTCAGATGACAATCTCTATCCCAAAGGCATTTAAAGCTTTCTGGTCTACAAACGCAAATATGACTAAACAGAATAAACAATAGTCTGTTGTATGCCTCATACCAAGGACATCACAGAGAATCACTGGCAGATGGGAACAATCAATTCTTTACCAATAAAAACTTTAACTACAACAGCTTCGAAGAAGCTTAACAGATGTAAGGGCCCTTTTTAATGGTAATTGAGGTTTTAACCCTGTATTTTATGAAGGCCTGACACGCCCAAAATTGAATCTTTCTGGAGGAAGGGTAGCAATAGGAGCTCATTGTGCTGTGACAGGGTAAGTAGGCACTGCTAAGAATCTGCACCATTAATATGCACAACATTTTACAGAACTTTATGGAGGGAAGCTTTTACTGGTGAATTTAATGCTATCATAAGTGAAAGGACATTTACAAACTGGATTTATACAAAACGGTCATAGCAACAAACTAGAATGGATGTCTATGTGACTACTGACATGTTTAAACAAATAAAACATTGTATCGGGGATTCTCTAGTAGTTCTTTATCTGCCCAAGCACTGTAACCAGAAGAAATGGGCCTGAACCAAATATCAGATGTGAGCACCACTGAACTTCAGGAGAGTCTAGGCCTGCATCTGAGCTTTGCAGTCTAGGTCCATCTTTAATTCTAGAAATAATAATACTTCTCGTTATCCTCTTTTTCCTGTGTGGATCTCAAAGTACTATATCTCAGGCAAGATAAAGTAACAATAGTTTTTCAGATCTTTTATTCCAGTCCTGACAGCTTAGTTTCCAAAGAGATGGGGCAAAAATGATCTTGCCACAATCTTACTTTCACACTCAAGAAATAATGCTAAAAATAGTTTAGTAAAAGAGCTACCAAAAATGTTTACAGTGTGACTAGAAACTAAGAATTTTTCCCTGGTTTCAAGTTTTGTTACCAATTCAAAACTCAGACTAAGATTATGAAAATATTTGCGATTCGTTCTGAGTGAATGCAGATCATGGTGTCATGTGGCTTTCCTAGGAAAACAGATAAAACTCAGCACCATTTAGACCAGGGGTGGACAAACTTTTTGGCCCGTGGGCCACATCGGGATGCAAAACTGTATGGAGGGCCAGGTAGGGAAGGCTGTCCCTCCTCAAAGAGCCTGGGCCCGCCCCCATCTGCCCCTCCTACTTTCCACTCCATAACTGCCCCCCTCAGAACTCCTGACTCATTCAACCCCCCCATGCTCCTTGTCCCCTGACCGCTTCCTTCCAGGACCCCTGCCCCTAACTGCCTCCAGGGACCCCACCCCTTAGCCAACCACCCTTCTCCCTGTCCCCTGACTGCCCCGACCTCTATCCACACCCCTGCCCCCTGACCGCCCCTTCCCAGGACCCCACTCCCTATCCAATCCCCCACGTTGAGATCCCTATCCAACTCACCCTGCTCCCTGTCTCCTGACTGCTCCCCACCCCAGAACCTTCACTTCATCCAGCCGCCCCCTGCTACATGTCTCCTGACTGCCCCCAGGACCTCCTGCCTCTTATCCAACCCCCCCCCCCCCGGTCCCTGTTCCCTTATCATGCCACTCAGAGTAGCAGGCGCTCACAGCCGCGCTGCCTAGCAGGAGCAGCGGGCCAGAGTGCCAGCGGAACGGTGAAGCGAGGCTGTGTACGGGATGGAGGACAGCGGGGGAGGGCCAGAGGCTAGCCTCCCTGGTCGGGAGCTCAAGGGCTGGGCAGGACAGTCCCACAAGCTGGATGTGGCCCATGGGCCATAGTTTGCCACTTCTGATTTAGACTGAGTTTTACATTTATGTTTTGGGCTCATTTAACTCGGGAGTTCAAAGCAAAATCCATCATGGAATGAGAAACTGGACAGATAAAACCCAAAGAAAATGTCTGTACTGGGCCTTGTGTAGTGACAGCACAGAATTTCCACTAGCTTCATTTAGAAGTGTCTGCTGCAGAATGTGTAAACTACTGGACACAGCATATACTGAGTGTAGAGGCCAAGTATGTGCTGCCATTTTCATCTTTGTTTCTAATTGAATGAGTGTTTTTAGAACTCCCAGGGTTGTGCTTTCCAAGTGGGGCGCTGAGAAATACAGGCACATATTCTGTAATTTATTTAGACATGTATGCTCATTTCCTCTTGTCTGAAACAAGCCTTCCTCCCCAGATCTCAGGTTTATTTCACATGGTGACTTTTGTCTGGTTGCATTCAGCATTCTATGCAATTTGAATATTTTTAAAAAATTAATTGGAAGTACAGTTACATGACAACAGCTAGTAGAAATATTATTCATTAGCCACATAGTGTACTATACAAGCGCAGACTTCAAAGCATTAAATCCCTGGCAGTTATATATAATCAGTGTAAGATACAGTGATGATCTGGGTATACAGACACCAACCATTATAAAGACTAGCATAGGATTATATTGTTTTTGAAAAACCCTCAATAAAATATTTGTGGTCTTGGCTGCTTAACATTTTAAGTACTATAGTTCATAGTCAATTAAAGTATGAAAGTGCATATTTTTCAACTTTTGAATCATGTAGTAGACATTTAATTTTTCTGTTTTGTTTTTATTTTTATCAAGTTGAATTTAACAAACTGTCTTATCACGAGGGTTTCTTTAGTACTGAGATAGCATCTTAAATGATGACAGTAATAAAACAAATGATTAAATTACAAGAAGAAACGCAGCAGGATCTTTTTCAAATTGCCTGACAGTAGAAATAACTAAAATAGTAAATAGCATTCTCTTATTTTATGAGCTGAAACCTCTCCATGATCAAATAGCTTCCCCAGCTGTGCTTCAATGCTGCACTGTGCTTAAACTGTCCTCAGGCAATAATGATGTCATTATTCCTGCCTCAGGACCTTTATCTAATCTCATCGCTGGATGCTGTAAATTCAGGTCGGCATTGTCATCTCAATGCATTTCCGTTTGTTTAAAACGGCTAAAACGCTGAAGCAGAAGTATTGTGCAGCCAGACATCCTCTGCTTTTATACACATGGGCAGTTTTTTTATCTGTAGAAAAATGCTTTCAGAGTAATATAGTTCACATACTTTGAGCCAAATTCTGCTCTCTGTTGAGGTCAAAAAAAGTTACTCGAGATTTACACCAGTACAAAGGTGAGCAGAATTTACCCCTGTAAAATAAGCCAGTTACAGCTATTTTTAAAAACAAAAATGCATGGACCTTTATATAAAGAGTGGAACTGATCAAGATAATAAAGTGAAACTCAAGACCTTGTAGTTCAGAAATTCCCCATGCATAGGCACTGACTCTGGTGCTTCGGGGTTCAAGCACCCACATAAAAAAATAGGGGGTGATTAGCACCCACAGGGCTGAATTATTCTTTTGTGGGCTCTGGTGCCCAGACTGTGGCCCCATCACCCTGTTGTGCTTGTGCTCAGCCCTGAGGCTTCACCCTTGCTCAGTGTCTCCCCGAGACCTTGCCTCCACTTGGCCTCTTCCCTTCGAGGCCCCACATGCCACTTGCAAAGAGGGGAGGGGCACCTATTGGCAGGAGCACCCATCGGCAAAAACAAAACTCAGTGCCTGTGCCCCCATGGATCTGTTATGGAAAAAAATTCTGCCTGACTTCCTAAAAGCAACAACAAAATAATCACTTCTGGAAATGAAGGTACAGCAATAAAAGGAGCAATTTGATTGTCTACTAAACAAACCAGTCTAAAGAAAGCTAATTATCTACACAAAGAAATAGGGTCATAGGAACAAATTATGCCCCAGTGTAAATGGCCATGATCCTCCGCATTGGGTAGCCACATCTGTATTCACTAGGACTGAATGCAATCCATTGGCTTTCAGATCACCTTTAGCGTAATACACCTTATTTAATGATAGTGTACAATATTCACTATAACGATCATAATTTAAATAGCAAAATGTATTATGCCAAAGGTCCATTTAGAGACATTGTATGAAACAGATTGTTTTCAAATCCTTTCTTAGATAGAAAAGCTGAGTCCATACCAACATCCCTAATCGAATATAGACCCATTTAACAAACACAAGGACTAGAAGCTCTGAGGAAGGTGCAGTCTGTCATATAGAACCCCTGCCCATGACAGGACCCAATTAGGACCTCTACTGATCAAAATTATTAATGATTCTTTTTGGAAAAATCATCTAACCACACTCCTGAAGCATGCAATAGTGCAGTCACTTCTCAAGAAACCAACAAGGGATGCCAATGACCTTGAAAATCACTGTGATGTCTTCAACCTCCCATTTCTAGGCAAAAATTATTGAAAAAGTGTTCATAGCTTTGCTCCTGCAGGAACTAACCCCCACCAAGGTCATGAAGCCTCCATAATCAAAATTCAGCTGCGGACCGAGGACATATCTCTATGCCCTTACAACTTCTCCTAAGTCAATCTTTGACATAGACTACCAGAAAGTAGAACTAAAACACCTATGGCCCGGCAGGTGGATGACACAGAGCTCTAAACTGTCTTCAGTAATTTATCTCCAGCAGATCTTGGAGAGTAGTGATGAACAGCTATTTTTCTTCCTCAAGAGCATGTTCTATATATATATACCACTTCCTGTTTATATATATATATATATATATATATATATACACACACACACACACACACACCTAAGACCTTACAAGAAATCATTAGATACCAAGGACTTCATTGCCATCATTATGCTGAAATACTCTGGCCTGTGCTGAGCAGATGTGACCAACACCATTACACAGAGATCTCATTGACTGTGAGAGCTAAGCAATTACTACCCCCATATTTGTTCCCTAAAGACTAGACTGCTATAACTCCCTCTGCCAAGAGCTATTTGTCACGGCCAAGCAGGAATTCCAGCTTGTCCAGCCCATGGCAGCCTGCCTTCTAAAGAGAACTAGTTGCAGAGGTCACCTCTCACCAGTCCTCTGCAACAGCCATTCACTCCCTCTTTCCCATTCAGGTTCCATTTCAGGCCCTGAGGCCAACCTCAGAGTCTGCTTCTCCATCCACATCCCTCAATGCAAAGAAATTATATGTGGTTCTATGCATCAGTTACGCTCTGCTGAAATTTCATGTTAAGGTTTAAATGGGTATTCAGTGGTGTACAGAGTCTCACAAATTTCACCTGAAATTGTTAAAGCTTATTGGCTATGCCGGGGCGGGCAAACTTTTTGGCCCGAGGGCCACATCTGGGTATGGAAATTGTATGGCAGGCCATTAATGCTCACAAAATTGAGGGTTGGAGTGTGGGAGGGGGTGAGGGCTGTGAGGTGGGGCCAGAGACGAGAAGTTCAGAGTGTGGGAGGGTGCTCCAGACTGGGACAGAGGGTTAGGGTGCGGGTGTACGGGGAGGACTCCAGCTGGGGGTGCAGGCTCTGGGGTGGGATTGGGGATAAGTGGTTGAGGGTGCAGAAAGGTGCTCTGGGCTGAGACCGAGGGACTTAGAGGGCAGAAAGAAGATTAGGGCAGGGGGGTTGGGCAAAGAAGGGGGGCAGGGGTGCAGGCTCTTGGCAGCGCTTACCTCGAGCAGCTCCTGGAATCAGTGGCATGTCCCCGCTCCAGCTCTATGTGGAGGCATGGCCAAGCATCTGTGTGTGCTGCCCCGTCTGCTGGTGCTGCCCCTGCAGCTCCCATTGGCTGCGGTTCCTGGCCAATGGGAGCTGTGGGGGTGGTGCTTGGGGCAGGAGCACCTTGCAGAGCCCCCTGGCTGCCCCTGTGTGTAGGAGTCAGACGGAGAACATGCCATTTTTCCAGGAGCCATGCAAGTCCTGGATCCTGCTCCCCAGTGGGAGCTTGAGGGCTGGATTAAAATGTCTGAAGGGCCAGATGTGGCCCCAGGGCCATAGTTTGTCCCCCTTCCCCCAGGCTATGCTGTCTAAAATATGGGCCTAATTCTGAGAAGTGCTGAGTATCTGCAACCTCTATTGACATCGACAGGTTCAGCACCTCTTAGGATTTTGCTGAATGTGTGGATATGCATAAATATGTAACTGCACTCACAAAACATGTGCCCGCTGATAGGTGCTTGCGTGTGAAGGTACTATGTTGGTCATGTAAACTTGTGTTGTGTATGTGGTGTTTCAGCTTCCTGGCAACTGCTGAGGTCTAGTTCTGAAAGTCTTATTTCATAAAATGTGTCTTTGTGTGTGTCATACATAATACAGGGACAAGGTGGGTGAGGTAGTAAATTTGATTGGGCCAACTTCTACTGGTGAAAGAGAAAAGATTTCATGCTACACAATGCTCTATATGTAATTAAGGTGACCAGACAGCAAGTGTGAAAAATCGGGACAGGGGGTGGGGGATAATAGGAGCCTATACAAGGAAAAGACCCGAAAATTGGTACTGTTCCTATGGGTAGTACACAGGCACAGATACACACATACACACACAGTTTAGTGCATTTAAGGCCAAGTTTCCACTGAGCTGTATACTTCAACTATTAACAAGAATGGACTATAACTACTTGCACATCTAGGATGACCAGACAGCAAATGTGAAAAATTATGACAGGGATGGGGGGCAATGGGAGCCTCTGTAAGAAAAAGACTCAAAAATCGGGACTGTCCCTATAAAATCAGGACATCTGGTCACCCTATTCACATCAGAATGAGAAGATATCCCTAAATAATTCATTTTTGTCAGCCAACGGGTACTTCAATAGATCCTCTGGTTTATAAGATTGAAATGTAGGAAAATGAATGATTGTTTTTCTATGGCTGAACTACAATGGCTAGGTTTTTGAGTAGTATTATTTGAAGGTATATACTTATTTTGACTTCTACAAACAATATCTATCCTTACAGCTCTAAGATCTCAAGTACCATTTAAAATACACATTATACAAAATAATTAAGACAACACAATCATCCTAAAACTCCAAACTATGTAATAAAGCAAGCAACCTGACAAAAGCAAACAATATTGTACAGTTTATTTATTTTTTGGTTGTAGCTCCCTCCTGTGGATGATGATCATCAGTTCTACGTCTCAGAAACTATTCCAATGACACTCCCTGTTTCCAGCTACCAAAACATGTCTCACTGTTTGTGGAGAATTCTCTGGCCTCATTTAAATTCAATAACCAAAACAATTACAGGTGAGCGGTGCACTGAAATTTAGAAATAATGCGTGGTTAAGGGCTCATTTCAGCATATCAGCTCATAAAAGCCCTATTCACCAAAGCTCACTAA
Source organism: Dermatemys mawii (assembly GCA_007922305.1). Classification (NCBI taxonomy): domain Eukaryota; kingdom Metazoa; phylum Chordata; order Testudines; family Dermatemydidae; genus Dermatemys; species Dermatemys mawii. Next base: position 11,172,321 of record ML677335.1, on the reverse strand, counting down.
CAATGTGAAACTGTAGTAGTGAACACATATTAGGAAGTCAAGCTAGATAACCATGTAGAGTGGCAGCATTTCAGATAGTAAAATTTTTCAGTTTTCAGTAGAAATCTGAGAACATTTTTGTTTGGGATACTTGGATTTTTGATTAAAAAAAAAATCAAAATTTTCCATGAAGAACAAACACTTTTGGGGGAAAAAACAACTGAGTTTTGAAAACCCAACTTTTTATTGAAAAATAGTTTCAATCAAAAATTTTCAAGAAGCCCTAATTATCTTCTAAGACTCTTGTATTTGCAACAGATGAAAATCTAATGAGATGATAGAATAGTAGTACTATAGTTATAGTTATACAATGTACAGTAAAAGCCTCATCCAGCATGTCAGGGAATGGGGGGTGCCGGTTAGTCAAAAGTTCTGGTTAACTTCCCAGTGGAATACCAATTTTCCAAGAATTAGAATACAATAAAATGAATAAGGTATAAAATAGCATACAGGTACTCACCAATCCAGTAGTAGTACTGCACTGCAGAGTGGTTGGTTTCGTGAAGCACTTAAGTAAAGTTTTATATGCAGTAGGGTTATCTTATGACACTACATATCACTATGGGCAGCACATGCTGTACATCCAGATCACTAAGAACACACTTAACACTAAAACCATCTGACGAAGTGGGTATTAGCCCATGAAAACTTATACTCCAATACGTTTGTTAGTCTATAAGGTGCCACAGGAGTCTTTGTCACTAAAACTATACTGAGCCTAATTTAATCTTTCTTTGATGATTCAGAAAGCACTTCAGGATCTTGCAGTGCCTCAAGGTCATTATTATCAGCATCAATTATCATTGTAGATGTAGGTGTAGGAGATTGGACTGAATCTGTAATGATCCTATGACATACCCTGGAAGCTGTTTTTTTGAATGAATCCCTGATATCAGCTTGCTTACTTGTCTTCTGCCTCTTTTGCATAAAAGTAGAGTGCAGAATGTGCAGTTGCATAACCCCCTGGGCAGTATACTAGTCCCGATTACTAGACTGAAGATTTGTATTTCTGAGATATCAGAAATGACAGTTAATAGTGCTTTCTGGTTGATAAAGTGCCAGATAACACAGCTTTTAATGTATATTTATCACCAACCATAAGGATGTAAATGGGAATGCATATAAATATATAAATGAAGCGGTGTATGATTTCACAATATTCACTGTTGTTAATCTAGATATGTAGATAGACTTTTTTGCTGAGGTTACTGTATGGCTGAAGCCTTCATTTAGCGCCAGGATCATATTAAAATCCTTATACAGTAGCTCTTGTCAAAAATATATTGAGGTATAAATGCTCTTAGCCTCCATTAGCTTCAAGTTCTCTCCACTGTAATCCATTTCCCATGCCAGCAATAATTAGGAAGCAGAACAGTGCAGAAAAATCTGAGGGATAAACAAAGTTTTGGGTTGACTGGAACCAGTTTGTCTTTGCTGTATTTAGGAATCTTTGTGGGTTTTTTTTCTCATTGTCACTTTTTGCCTCAGTCACCCCAAGTTTCCTGGTTACGTGAAGTTCTAATCTGCTTATGCTGGATCTGAATTTTTTTTCCTTACCTTATTTAATTGAGCTTCTCTTCATGTGCTGCCAAGTATATAAATCACATTGCTCTCATTGGCTGGTTGAGCATAATTTAGCAGTTGTGCTCTCACTGTCTTTAAGATGTTAGACTGCTAAATTTGAGACATATAAGCTCCTTTGGGATAACTAGACTGGCTTGTGGGTTCAAAGAAAGTTATACAAAGAAGGGTGCAGTCATAAGAATGAACGTGACAGCAATTTATGTACCTGTAACTATATGAGAACAATGTGCATTACTAAATCTCACAGTACCAATTCAGAATGATAATTTATAACATTTCCAATATCTCCCATGCAAACTGTCTTTACGCTTTCTTATCTGTTTATATTTTTAAAAAATTAAACAAAGAGGACAAACCAATACCCTGCATACAAACACCTTTAAGCTTTGGGGAAATTCAAATCAATATCTGATCTTTCTGCCTTAATTCCAACTCTTATTAAAAAACTAAAAGTAATTGAAAACAATTAGAAGAAGAGGGACTCATGGGTAAAACGGAAAGAGAAAATGCTTATGTTTTTAGTCTTCTTCTGCTAATGGTGATATGATTGATTGCACATAACTGAGTTATAATATATCATGATAATCTCATTGGAAACAATGATAATTAGGCAATAGTTTCTTTAATGCTTCTGTACGGAGCTGTGCGGCAAATCTTTTTCCCATTTGAAAGACTTTTTGAAACGTCAAAAATCTCAGAAATGTTTGCAAATTGATAATCTTGAAAACATTTCTGATTTGGGTCAATCAAAGTGTTTTGTTTGATAATTGTGGAATGTTTCATTCAGATTTTTACCTTTTTTAAAAAATCCAAAATCCTTTTTAGCATAAATCAACCTATTTTTTAAAAACAAAATTGATATATGAAAGTGTCAAAAAGGATGTTTTCACAATTTCAAAACTTTATTTTTTTTAATAAATGTTTTGAATCAGGAGAGTCACTGAACTGACCCTTTCTCAGACAATTTTGGTTCAGTGAATCAGCATTTTTCTGATTAAATGAGTTCCATCAGAAAATTCCTGACCATACGATAAGAGCAGTACAAACTGACATGCTCAGTGCAAAATGTGTTCACAAAGTTTTGCATAAAACCTGGATTTCACGGTTCATAGGATCCAAAGTTTGAAATAGATCGTGTGTGAATTAGCATGTCTTTCCCCATTATGAACCCAAAAGCAAGGTTTGGTTTTGACTGGCACATATTCACTCAGATGCATTCTAAATGGCAGGGCAGAACCAAAATCTGGGCAGTAGCTCCAATGCAATGATTGAACTCTGAACTCACAAAAACAAATTTCATCTTGTAGAACTGGAATACAATGATGTGAGTTGGATATAAAATAATAATGATTCCGTTCCCACTGGGAACTGCAAAATAAGTATGTAGGCATTATTGTGATTATTCTGCTTCCTACTGCTTCACCACATCAATGAACTGTAGAGCTGGCCAAAAAAACCAACAAATTTGTTTCAGGGCTCTAGAGTCAGTCTCAGTCTATGCTGTTAGAGCTGTTCCAGTGTGTATAAAAAATTAAATATTAATTGGGCCAGGGACAAAATGACAGAGAGACACACACTGACTTCTAGTGCCCACTGGTTAAGGCACTCACCTGAGATGTGGGATATTCCTTTCAAGTCTCTCCTCTGAAGGGAGAGCACAGACTTGAAACAAAACCAATTTCAAATAATTTTGTGGTTGAATTTAAACAACAGGCACAGTTTTCTTCTTGATAAGCATACAAATAACTAAGCACCAGCATAAAGTAGTCCACTACAGAAAAGCTGTGTGAAAGTGTTAAACAGATATGCATTATTTAGGAAAGTTTTCAGTCTTTTATATCCCAAAAGGAAACAACTATTCTCTTCTCTTACATGTATATGGTTGTCTGTGGGTTTGTAAAATTTGATAATCAAAAATACTTTTAAAATTATCAAACACTAAGAGGAAACATGGATCTAGAGAATAAAATTATAATTTGTTATTTATTATACTGAAATATAATACATGAACCACTGCCTAAAATGAAATATGGATACATAACATTTACAACAAATACTGATCAGGTCAGAATTTCCTCTATATTGTATTTAAAACAATGTTGGCTTGAGTGAGGACTGCAGGATCAAACCCTATTCTTATACTTACAAAAGTGTAAGCAAATCAATGATCTGCTAGACATTTCTTCTTACCTTTCAGTAACTTCTTTTGTTTTGCTTTTTCGGTTATGCTTCCTAAAGAATAGGCACAGTTTCTTCATCCTCTCTTTGCTCCCTATTTTAGGTACACAGCAGTTGTGGAAAAGGCCAGATGAGAAGCATTTTATATATTCATTGGTAAAATCCAGATTTTGGCACTTTGTTTCAATTTCTCTTGTTCCTTTTTGGTGAAGTGCATTTGTGTGCTTTCTTTCAGAGTCTTTCCTTTGTGTATCTTTCTACAGAAGAAATTTTTTTAAAAAATCTGACATTTAAATCCAAGAGATTCAATCAGGGATTCCCACCTTCCTTGCTTGTGCTTTCTTTTATCAAATTAATCAAATCTTCTTTTTTACACACATTCCCACCTTCCATCATTCTGGACATTCAGATCAGTGATGACACATTTTCACTTCTATTCCCTTTACAGGTTCAAAGTTTCCACAGGACACTGTTGAATGCTTCATCTTCATTGAGGACTTAAGTGCATTATACATTTTTGTGCCATTCTTCTCTTAATGTTACAGAACATAGTTTACTGAATCTTCAGAACAAACTGAAACCTTCACATTCTGAACGTTCAGAACTTTGTAGGCATACCTCCCCACCACCATTAAGTGCTTGGGATATTCAATAAATCATTATACATACCCTGTGCTATGGTAAAGAAATACATTCTTCTGAAATTATCAGATGAATTAGTTCTACTTCCCATTTCAAACTTCTTGGAATACAATGCTTCATTTCATTCACATTTATGTTTTCATCATAGATTAGTCTGGAACTTTTTAAAATCTTCCTTCAAGACATGTATTTAAATAACTACGGGTAACACATATTATGACTGATGTATAAAACAGGACATGATCACTTCTTTACAGAAGCAGTTTACTACCTGCTTAGCAGGGAACCAAAATATATTCACTTTATCTGAATTATTATACTGCTTTTTATGTAAAGCTGAAAGTTATTTCAAGCAGCAGAGACAGGGCTTCTTTTAGAGAAGCCTATAATTGTTAATATTTTTTAATTTTTTTTTTTTGGCTTTCTTCTTAGACAGTTCTAATTCTAGCTTATAAAAATGTATAGTCATAGACATCAGAAGAGCAGACTCCACGTTAAGAAATTCCCATAAATCCTAATTCATTTATCTAAAAGGGTCAAAAAGATTATATCTTCAGTCTTCAGTGACAAAATATATATTTGGGCCTCTGGAAATCGTAATGTCTTCTTTTTTATTTTGCCTGGGTAACCAATGCTGTCTTGCTCAATAAGAATATAAGCATTTCTAGCTTTCTCAGTAGTCTGAAACAAGAAAATTTTCAAAGACATGGGATCAAATGAAAGTATTTCCAGGAAAAAAAATAACATGCATAAAATATCTATAAGGTTCATATTCACAGTCTATGATAACTTAAACTCGACTATTCATATAATAGAGGATTTGCATTATGTTCTATTGAAATGTTATGTATAGTAGGAATTGTCTCACACAATGCCATCAATTAGATGATGGTAGCCAACAAATATTTCCTTAAAGACACGGTCACACTCAATAGAATGGAAAATTTGCATTCAAACAATGTAAGGGCACTGACACATAATACTTTTAAAAGAAACAATTTCTGGCAGTTAGCTCTGAAAATATGACTAGATTACAGAAGTGGCTAAGCCTAAACCAGACTCTGCACCATGCAAGCCTAGCTGGATACTGAAAATACATAATGGATTCATATTCGATAAGATTATTGAATAATGGCTGGCTACAACAACTTCTTCTGCCAGAATAGAATCTGCCATCATGGGAATACTGATAAACTGACATTATTTTTCAATTTTCTAGCAACTTAGTGGTATTGTTTTTACATCTTTAGTAGTTAGTGCCTTCCTCGTCCTTCCCTTTGCATGGAGAAATCTTAAATTAGAGTTTTTTCAGCCTAAATAGTGATCATATAAGGATGCCTTATTTTTTTCTATATGTTTCAAATTCTTTAGATATTTCCATTATTAAGAGACTCCCTGCTGACCTGACAACACTACAGATGCAGCCTGCACAGTGCGAGCAGAGCAATGATGCTTGACAAGAATTGGACCCGGCACAGGAGATAATCAGCAAACAAAACACTTACCGTCTGTACGTGGACTGATGAACTATGACCAAAGAATGAAAGCTAAAGAGAAAAATAAAAACAAAAATAAAAACTGAAAAGGAAATAGGGGAGGAAGGAGAAAAGGAAGGAAGGAAAGAAAGAAAGAGAAAAAGAATTTACAGTGTGTCTAGTGAGAAATAAGCCATGGTTACAGACAAGAGGAAGGCAAAACTGTCATTTGAAAGGAAGAGAAATAAGTAGTGATGGGTGAACTTCCAAAGGTTCACAGTCTCTGAGTGCTCAAATGAACCTCTTAAATTGCAAAACTGAGCAGAATCTCATGAGATTTCCTGCACATGTGCATTTTGTCCAGGCTGGAAGCAAGAAGGGCAGGAATAAATGGTGGACGAGGGGAGGCAGTTAACTCTTCTGAACCTTCAAAAAAAGGTTTTCTTTAGGTTTGGTTCTAGTTTTGGGTGAAAGTTCAGATAAATTGTTACTGCATATGAACTGATTCACCCATTCCTAGAAATAAATGCTTTTACTGGGGTTTATCATACTTTTAGGGTAAAATTCACCAGTTGGTGCAAGACTTGAGCTAGGCCCTCTATGTCATGAAACCCCTGATATTCCCCTGTGTCGAGTGGAGTGGAAGGGCGACAGGTGAAGTAATCAGGAGAGGAGCCTCTGAATCTTCTTATATGCTGGGAAATGTGCCTTATGCCAACATCAAATGTGTCAGGACAGGGGAGTGCTAATGACAGGCTGAGAACAGCGTGTTTGGAACCTTCACATAGGAAATATGGACAGCAACACCAAAGGCTTGAGAAGAGGCTGTAAAGACAATGCTCTGCAATCCCCTGACCTGCTTCCAAGTTACAAAGGTTCCCCACCCAAATCTGCATAGTTCTCTCCACCAAACCCATGTACTAGACATCTGAGTGAAGAGAGGAAACATCAGACTGCAACCTTGGAGCATTCTTTCCCAGAACAATTTATTTTTAAATGCATGATGCTCCCTTCCATGCTCCAGCATTAGCTCATTCTGCTATAAACAGAGACAGCCTGGAAGTGATATATGCCAGACAGTGCTAATGCAGCTCCTCAGATATCTTCTTGCTTTTCAAGGTCACAAGTTTATTTGAAATTATTATTAATTTTTAGTATTTATTTGCACTCTACTAGCACTCAAAAGGTGCATGTGCTAGGTGCTTCCCAAACAGAGAGAAAGACAGTGTCTTCCACAAAGAGTTTATGATCTAAAAACTCTCTCACATTGGTACAAGTTCCAATAAAATGACAACTGATTTTAAACTTTGCCCTAAACTCAAAACACCCTACTATCTGACAAGGTCCAATAAACTTGCTTGTTTCTATCCTCTGTGACGGAGTCAGACCAGAAGGATATAGGAGAGTGCTGGAAGGCAGGTATATTAGTCTCAGGATGTGCAGGTCCCTGTTCCCTGGATAGCCAAACAAAGGCTACTCCAGGCCAATCAAGACACCTGGGGCCAATTAAGAACCTTCTAGAAAGGAGTAGAAACGGCTAGCCTAATTGGGACACCTGAAGCCAATCAGGGACTGGCTGAAACCAGACAAAAACCTCCCAGTTAGTCAGGTGGGTGTGGGTGTCAGGAGCTGTGAGAGGAAGTTGTGCTGTTGGTGAGACTGAGTGGTGGACAACATATCATACAGAAGGAAGGAGGCCCTGAGGTAAGGGTGAAGTGGAGTTTGAAGAAGCGGGGACTGCTGTGGGGAAGTAGTCCAGGGAATTGTATTGTGTTTTGTGGATAAAAGGTCAGCCATCTTAGCTGATACTATTAGGGTCCCTGGGCTGGAGCCCGGAGTAGAGGGCGGGCCCGGGCTCCCCCCTTTTCCATCTTCCATACTGGCCTGTGATGAAGGTAACTCACTAGGCGGTGACTCTTGCCAATTATACTGAGAAAGGGAGGTCACTCTGGGGCCTAGATGAGTTTCTGAGGCCCCTAAATCTGCCAGGAAGCGCAGGACCCACAAGTACAGACTTGGAGCTTTGTCACACCTCATATGTTTCTGCACTTCCTGTTTTCAGCCAAGACTGGAAGCCCAAGTATTGAAATTCCTGAGGAAAGGCCTCTGTCATGCTTCCCATCAAACAGAATGCAGAGAACTGATAAAGAGGCTTTTCAGACCAAACAGCCATGGCTAAATTTGGATAAACTTCAGAAATGCATAACCATTTCAGATGTTTAACTGAAGCAAACCTCAGCCTTTAGAGGTTTGTCCATCTCTTACATGAGATTTCGCAATAATGCCATCCACACAAACAGCACAAGAGTGAATCAACATTACAAGAACATTTATTTGCAACTTTACTTTCCTGCTAAGGTTATTTTTTAAAGATATACGCATATATAGCCACACGTATGTATATCTTATCATTGATGTTTTATTTATATTACCATACCTTTTCTTCTAATTCTTTTATCTGTCTTTTTTGACCTTCAATTCTTTCTTCTAGCTCCTTAATTCTCTGTAAAATGTAAACCATAAAACAATGTGTTAGTCACAAAGTTTTCTGACTTTGAGTGAACTGAGAAAAGTGTCTTTTTTAAAAAAAAAGGAGACTGCAAATGATATACTGTGATTGTAAACTGATTTGTGTTTTCATTTGTAGATGTGTCCTGATGCGATACAATGACTATATGAAAAAGTCATTGAAAAAACAAACATACACAGGGCTCATACTGGGGATATAGCCCAGGCAAATAAGAATCTGGCCCAAAAGCTGAACGTTGTGAATGAGGTTTTCAAAACTTCCTAAGTTTCCTAAAAGTGCCAATTAAAACAAATTAGAAACTTTGTGTCGAAATCCCCCAGGTGATGTTGAAAATCTCAGCCCTTACTTTTAACTTCACCCAGACACGTTGACTTGCTGGCAAAGGAATTGAACAAGAACTAAAGGAAACATTTGATTCACAAAACTGAAATATATACTGATCCTCATTCAGTATAATCAAATAATAATATTTACCTCTTATATAGAAATAAAAGAAGCAGCATAGCCAAGACGAAGGGGACAGAGCTCACCTGTTCATTATGCTTAAAAATGAAGGAGACAAACATCTTTGTATCAATGTGTACCTGCTGTGCATGCTGAATGAGCTCCATTCTTTCACGCAGAATCTGGGCATCTCTCTCTCGGAGTTCACTCATAACTTGACGTTTCCATTGCTCTACAGCATTCTTCAGCTTGCTTTTCTCCTCCTCTGAAAGAATTTCAGACATTTTGGCTCCAGCTTCCTGCTGCAAGGCATCATATAGCATGGCTTCTAATTCCAGAATTTGCTAGACAAAACCAAAATAAGGCAGTTAGCTTATCCTTTTCTCTTAAAGGTGGGCTGAAAATTTTGTCAATGTTATTGAGAGCATGGCTTGTCCCAAGCAGTGACACAACTGGAAGTGATACAGGCAGACTCAGTGCTGAACCACATGAGAAGCAGACCACAAAAAGCATAGCCTATCAGGAAGGGAGCAAAGATTAGTTTAAGCCACTTTCTTGTTGCCTGGGCTCTAGGCTGCAGTGACAACCCAAAAGGTCCCCAGTGTAAGTTAGAGCAGCCCCAGGGACTGCTGTAACTTGCAGCAGCCTCCACACACCGATCTTTGTGCAAGCCAGAATCACAGTAGTACCGAGCACTATAGCATGCGCAATCCCTTAGACTGGGGTACCCAGTGCTATACCCCTTACACTGTTGAGACAGAGGAATTGTCCCTATGTATCTCTGTACACTCTGGAGTGGTGCACAGTAGCCAGAACTTGTGCACAAATCAGCCCCACAGCGTGTTCCTGAAATAAGAATTTACATTAAATTACTTTACACTTTAAGGTTTCCAGATATTAAATGAGTACATTCTACCCTCTTCTCATTGATGTCAATGAGAGTTTGGTACAAAGAGTTAAGGGAGAATTTCACCCTAATATATAGTAGGAAAGGCACAAGGTTACAGTCTAGTACAAGGACATTACTGTATGTATAATGAAAACTAACTCCCACTTAATGTCAATGCTTGAAGTCAATAGGAACTGTTTAGGTACTGCAGGATTGGATCCAAATCGTAATAATAAACAATGGTAACATCTTCCTTTACAGGACACTTAGACAGACCCAAACTTTGATTTTCCTTCATGTAATTTTCATCTAATTCTTTTGATGAGTATATTTTATTTTTAAATAATTTGTTCACCACTTTGTCAAACAAAACAAAAGTCTGCATCCTCACAGCCATATTATCAACACTGTGTAACATCACAAAAATAACAAACCTATGGAATCTCCATTTCAGTTTTGAGGTTCTAATGGGTTATTAATATTGCAACCAAGGTTGGGAAATGACCCTGTGTTAAACAGTAAAAACTATTTTCCTACCTTGCCGATGTATTTTAAAAATGTAATTTTTGTTGTTTATACACAGATTTGCTTATAAACATTGTGAAGAAAATATTTCCTTCACTGATTCTTGCAGGAAATGTTTCTCTTAAAGGAGCAATATATAAAAAGAACAAGTGGCCTGACTTGCGTAATTAATAAACCTGTGAGATGGCATATTCGCTTTGCATCCACTGTTTGCTTTTGTTTTATATTTCATTCAACTTGAAGACAGAAAATAAACTAGTTTTATTTTTTTTCTCTCCTCTGTTTCTTGTCACTTTTGCTTTCTCATGACTGTTCTAATACAACTGCACCATGTTTTGGTTTCAGGGGGTTATTTAAATCTCAGCAGAAAAACACGTTCATGGACATTTGGAGTAGACACGGAAACAATGAGGCATAGACACCATAATATGATGAATTTCACAGGGTACAATTTTATTTAAAATCAATTACCTAACCAGGGTAAGCACCTCAAACTACCCAAGAAGAATGTTCCAGTGCAGTTCTCAGCTAGGGTGACCAGACAGCAAATATGAAAAACTGGTACAGAGTGTGGGGGGTAATAGGTGTCCTTATAAGAAAAAGCCCAAATATCGGGACTGTCCCTATAAAATCGGGACATCTAGTCACCCTATTCTTAACTGGCATCAACTGCCCCAGTGGACTATAAATCTCTGGGTAACTGTGAAGGTCATGCCTCTTTATGCCCTCAGGCCTGCCATAGGACCCTGCCTCGAAACCATAATTCTGACCTGCTCCCCTCCTCCTCACTGAAGGCAAGAGAATTAAGATGAGGGACACCACAAGCTGCACAAGATATAGTGGTTTATCCTGTTACCATGCAATGCTATGCTCAGATTCATAGCCCAGGTAGCCTACTGGATTCTGGGACCTGACATCAGACTCTTTCTAGCCTATCAACTGACAAATCTGAGACAACTGTAACTTAAATCCCCAAATAAGACCTGCTGGATGTTGGGTGAAAGGTGAAAAAACCCACACAGCAGTTGCTAGTTATGCCATATGGGAAAAATCTCTTCCAGATACCAAAACTGGAAATCATCCTTGACCCCCTCTCCCCATAGCAACACTACAGATTCTGCAATAGATTAAGGGTAAGGAACCCACCACGGCTATCCTGCCGAGACAGAAAGCTGAACTGACCCCTCTCAATCTCCATAACCAGTGTTCAGGAGCCACGTTCTGAACTAAAAGATATATCCAAAACCCAAGATTTTGTGTGAGGTTAGTCTAAATGTAGCCTCATTAGTATTTCAGTGGGGGATTTGTAAAGACAAAAAGAGAGTTAGATGCTCAAGTCCTGCTGACTTTCGCTGGGAGTTGGCCACTATGCTCTAATTTGTGCCTTTGAAACTCTTCCCATAACACTACCGCCACAGACAAGATCAGGAAGGGACCAGAAACATGAGGAGAAAAGTGTCTCATTTCAGAATTGTATTATAAACCTTTTCTCCCTAATGATTCATCTTCTCAGCTCATCCTTTTCCCAAGTAGCTGGCATGGGATATATTGTGTAGCTAGGCTTGGAGAATCTAGCTATGGGCATAGGCACTAAAATTAGAGGTGCTGCCAGACCCCTGGCTTGAAAGAGTTTCCATCATATACAGGGTTTACAGTTTGGGTCAATGGCTCTCAGCACCCCTGCTATAAAAATTGTTCCAGCAACCCTGGCTATGGGAAAGATCTAGTAGCATTTCTAGTCCATTTCTCTGCCAATGCAAAATTATTCTCTATTGTACATTTACTAGTGCTTTGTCCCATCTACTTTTAAATCTCCCATATGTAGGGGTGTGGATGGTGTTTCATCACTTTGTTTGGGAGAGTATCATATAGTCCAACAGATCTCTCTGTCAGGATTTTTTTTCTGATGCTCACGTTACATTTTTCCTTTTCTTGGATTCATCCCATTGATCCATATTATACTCCATTTTGCTATTCTAAGTAATGTCTGTCTCTTCTTAGTATATATACTCTCCAAATTCCAGTATGTCATGCAGTTATTGCTTAGGATAGATAAATAAATAAATAAATAGATATAGACAGGTAGATTTATACTAAAAGCTTACATGTTTACAGATAGATAAGATCTATTTTTCTGTCCAGCCCACCAATTATTTTTATTGCTCTTCTCTAAATTTCCACTGATTTGTCAATATTTTTATGCATAGCCATGAGACGTAAACTGCTGAACAGACAGTATTAGGAAGCTGGAAGTACTGAATAGCTACACAATACTTTGCTATAGCCAGCCAAGACCTTTTGGTGGGATTATACATAGATAATGGAGTGGGAATGGTGCAGTCACCAGGAATAAAAGTATTCTATGATTCCCTGGTAAAACTTCATTCTCTGTTAAGTTAAATGGGTAAATGATTGATTTGGGAAGATTTCCATATTTAAAGCAGTCTCTGAAGATAAAACAGGTGAAGCAACATTGTTCTGTCTATGATAATTCTGCACTCCATTCCATGTACATTAGGTTCAGTCTGCAGGGATTTTTCATTTCATGCATCATTACACAATCCCAGATACATGGCATTCTGCATATGGCACAAGAGTGAGCAAAGATGAGCTCTGACCAGCTGGATAGTGGACACCAGATAAATGTAGTTCAGCAACTAATTTATTTTCTCCAGAAATGACTACAGAGACTTCTCAGGCTTGCGATATTATAGTGTCTTCCATGACCTCTGTAGACCTTCCATCACTGAGATATTCCTTCCCTAATATTAAGTCAGATTGCATTGAGTGAATGCTGAATCACAATATGCTCAACTCTGCTCAGAAATAGCACCATCAAACTAACTTTCTTCCTATTGCAGCTGATGTGGGTGATGTCACTATGATAACATAACATTCTTTAGTTTGCTTTATACTGTGGGAAGTTTGAAGACTATGTGAAGGGAAAGGAGTTATTGACAATGCCAATCAATCTTCCCCTCTTTACTACTATGCCCACTTTCAGAGTACTTCAGAAATAGGGAGCTGTTTTAGAACTGCTTATTATATGCAGTTCTTGACCAGGGATCATCTCCATGTTGTGCATGGAAGTTAGTCTCAGGAAAAGCTGAACACTTGGCAAGATCAAGCTCTTAAAAAAACCCAGAGGACTAAAAAGTGTATTGAATAAAAGCTCCTCCAAATGTTCTCAGACCATAGCACGTATTAGACTTTCAAAAGGAGGACTGAAATATTCTTCTCAGCCATTAGAAGATATAATCATGTCCAAGATACAAATAATTTCCAAAGCATAGGAAAAAGCTACAACTGTGCAAAATATTGGTATAAATATTTACTTCATAAATAAGTTTAGCTAGTTTTTCTGGTGATGCGAATCTATAGGTACAGCTATAAGTACAACCACAATTGTAGGAAAGTGTTTATTGAGTAAGTAAAGTGGTCAAATTTAGGGGTCAGGATCAGCTAATATATGCTAGGTAAACCTGAAATAAACTCAAAATTTGTCCTAATGTAGATGCAGGGCACACTATTTTAGCTAGGTGACTTGTAGCCTTGGTTCCTGGGACAAACCCTGAGACAGAAGATTTATTCTTGGAGGGAAAAGAGAATACTCACAAAATATTGTTGCATCAGTTGCAAACTAGAATCTCAGCTATGTTAAACAGTTTGTACAATACAAATTAATAAATAACAACAACACATGATAACTAAGGCCCTGATCTTGCAAAGAGCATGATGCAAGCACAAGGTTTGCCCATATGTAGCTCATTGCTGGATCTAAATAATTTGCCTACAATTAAATTTACCTACTCTTCCAGCCACTGAAACTCAATGGGAATTCTGAAGGACTAGGATTATATAAGGTAATTTATTAAAGATAGCATAGGTCTAACAAGACTGACTTTTCTTACCTTGTGTGCTTGATCCAAAGACTGTTTCCTGTAGTCAAGTTCATCATCCAAGTAGCCCTTTTGTTTACTAAATAGCTCCTAAGGATGTAAAGAAGACTAGGTTATCTTAATTACTTTAGCAACAACTTGAATCACTGTTCTTTCATTGTCAAAACACTCCCTATAGTACCTTTTCATTCTCAAGATCTAGCATCTTTTGCTGTAGTGCAGATTCTGTCACTTCTATCTGCTGTAGCCACTGTATATAAAAGATAACAAGAGATTAACTCCTAAACCTTGATAGATCAGTTTCCAGAGTGAAAATGGCATCATGCAGCTTCTGCCAAAGAGCATGTTCTTCTACTCAACTTTTATTACAACTCTAGCATACCATATGAGAGACATTTAATTTAAAGCCACTAAGGGGAGCATAATAGATAATTATTATAAAAATTGATAACTGGGAGATAGACACTTTTTCAAAGCCTTGCAATAAATATATCTACCTTTTATAACTCAAATGACATTAATATAAATTATGGTAGTGTCTGAACACTATTTTTATATATTTTGACCCCGTAAATTACTATGTTTTACAAAAGCATAATTGTGCTTAAAAATTCTGTCATTTTGTGAAGAAACAATTATTTACATTACCAATGTGCTCAAGTCAACCCATTTGCAGATGGGCAAAATACTTTCTATAACATGATTTCACTTACTAAGAATGTATATGATTTTACCTTTTCAGCCAGCGTCAGAACTGTCCTCGCTTGTATGACAATTACTTGCTCCTCATTGGTCAGATTCTGCACCAAAAGGAGAATATAACTACAATAAACCTCAATGCCTTGGTATTGGTTTTGGGCAGTGCTTGCATTAAATATACACAACCTTGAATAATACACAAAATAAAAATTAATATTTTAATATAGAATATGGTTGTAATTTTTAAAGTTAATGCTGAATTGTTACAGTAAAAAACTGTATTTCCTAGAAGTTCTCATATACAATAATGCAAGTACACCTAATTCCCCTTAAGAGCTTCACACTTATCAACAAACTGTTGGTACATCAAAAACCAGCTGATTTTTATTAAGTGGCATTGTTTCCTTTTTTTCCCAACTGGGGATAACCGCACAATTACACAAGACACCACATAATAAAGAAAAGAAAAGAAAAGAAAAGAAGAGAACGTGAAAGTCCCAGAAGTGTTGGTTGCTGAAAATGCCTAATTGAAAACTTTTTACTTCAGATTTTGATTAAAAGGGAACACACTGCCAATATGCCCTTATTCCCAAAAGGGAACACACGGCCAAAATGCTCAGTGGTTTGAACATTGGCCTGCTAAACCCAGGGTTGTGAGTTCAGTCCTTGAGGGGACCATTTAGGGATATGGGGCAAAAATGGGAGTGGCCCTGCTTTAAGCAGGGGGTTGGACTAGATGATCTCCTGAGGTCCTTTCCAACTCTGAGATTCTATGACTTTGAAATGGTTAGAATTTTGCATATTATCCAGCTGGCATGTTATTTTTCTGCTTTTGCCTCTGTTGCAAAAGCCTTAACAGACCACATTCTTGTCACTGTTAGCCAGGTGGCAGCATGGAGTTAGCATTATAGAAAGGTTACAGGGCACCCAGTGCTGAAAGCTGCATCTCAGTTCTTTGCTAAGCATTCTGGCAATGTTACATGGATGTATTAGGCCATGCATTGCACAAGAATGATGTCATCAATCTAATCTTGGGCATGTTCATAATATCAGCGTGTTCAAATATAACAAGTGTCTGGAGGAAAGAGCAAAAAAACAGGAAAGGCTCCAGGCCTGTAAACTCCACTGCCCAGAAGGAGTTCACTGAGTTAAATGGGACTGCTCACATTTGGCAGTCCCTTCTACGCATTAAAGAAAACCAATAACAGTAAAATCAGTGGGGAAAAAAAAGAAAAATCAACAAGAAATAGAAACAAAATAAAAACAGGCTAGGAATCAGTAGGAACTGTTAAGAACCAATAACAAAGGTATATCAGGATTTAACAATAAATAAGGAAAAGTAGGAAAGAATAAGCATAAAAAAATGGTAAAAAAATCTCACTTGTTGTATTTTCCCTTCTGCCTCCTCCCTTGTCTATGTATGTCTACTTAGGGCCCTTTCTCTTATCGCTCTTCTCAGATGTCTGTCTGGTTCTGTGATCCTGGATCTGGGCAGCATAAATCAGCCTGAACCTATGTAGTTGGGGCAGCTAGCGTGTGCCACTGCTGCCTGTGCTACTGTGCCTACCCTACTACGTTTAGCATATTAGCTCAGATAAGGGCTAGTGCGAGTATGTGTATGTGAACTGAGACTCACATTAAGAGCTCACAGTATATACGTAGCCTGAGAATGATCCAACAGCCCATGGAGAAATTATGACCCACATGGCCTAACTAGAACCTCACAGGAAAACAGGCTATTTTAAACTGCCTCCACATGTGCCTGGCTGGAGCTTTGTGGCTGGCTAGTAACATTCAACTCTCACTTTCTATTGCAAAAGCTAAATAGAGGATTCTTTAGCAAACCTATCTCAGCTTCAGCAAAAGAAAGGACTGCTTGGCAACAAGCACTAAAGATATGGCTACACTGCAAATAGGGTGACCAGCTGTCCTGATTTGATAAGGACAGTCCCAATTTTTTGGTCTTTTTCTTATAGAGGATCCTATTACCCGCCATCCCCGTCCCGATATTTTATACTTGCTGTCTGGTCATCCTAACTGCAAATGAAGGTGTGACTGTAATATAAGTAAGCATACACGTATTAGCTTTAATCTAGTTAGCCCACATAATAATAGCAGTGTAGACGTAGTGGCATGGGCTTCCATTTATGCTGGCAACTTGAAAAGCAAGCCCTCCAAGGACCCTGAGTATGTATTCTGGTTGCTAGCCTGTGCTGAAGTCTAAGCCACCACATCTACACTAGTATTGTTACCTGTGCTAGCTAGATTCATTTGAAATTGAAAATCAAAGAGTCATGTTATAACATTAAGACGCTTTGTGCCACATCTGAACACATTATGTTAAGTTGCAGTGACATTTTGCCTGTAGCCCAGTGCCTCAATAACAAACCAAAAAAAGCCCATGCTCTAGATGGTCTTAATGCTACATTAATAAAAGCACAAATAATTATCAGAAACATGCACGATTTATTAAAGGAACATACACTTACGGCGTTATCCCCTAAAATGTCCAACTTTTTCATTAGCTCCGCTACTAGTATATCCTAACAAGAAGAGAAAAATGTACAGAAAAGAAGGAATGAGAACGCAGCATCATCTGGTATTTAGAGGAAGCAAACCTAAGAAATGGGGGTTGCTTACCGTTACACCTTCTGCCTCACAGTAAACTTGGAGAGGACTTTTCCCCTCAGTAAAAGGAATGTGATGAAAGTTGATAGCAGGTGATCTTCTTTCTCTCTCCTAAAATAAAAATAATTACATTTAAGGAGATTTAATTTTTAAATTAAGCATCATATTGTACTGTAAGTTTCAGCTTCATTAAGAATATGTCATAAATATGAACATTCCATAAAATGTTCTCTGAAAAAATAATACATCATAAATATCCAAATTACAGAGTAGCACTATCCATAAGAATCTTTATTTACTGTACAAAAAGGTGGGGAATCTTTCATTCTGCTTTTATGGCTATTTATTTTAAGATGCAGAGGAAAAAATGCTGTTTATCTGAGAAGTTGTAATGCTTATGGAAGATTTCACTAGACTGTCAGGCAGTGAAAATTTTTATTCATCCACAGAGAGACTCAAGCAAGCCTACGCGGTTATAACATAAGCTTTCTTCACACTGCATCATCAGTTTTCACCAACCATGACTCTCTAGTCATTATTTTGGCTATATAAATGGTACATTTGGGTAGCCTGAATGTGTTTAAACCCAAAGGAATGTAAGTGACATCTGTCTGGGATATTACTGTCTGCGCTGTCTGACAAATGCTGCAAACCAGCAGTGTTGATCAAGGGCTGAAGGTCTCTGCTCTCCATAAATGCTGCAAAAAGTCTGTCTGACTGTAGCAGAGTGCTGGTGCAAAATCACCTAATTAGCCCCTGCCCAGTCAGCTCCAATCAGGGGAAACAGACTGGGGCAGATGGAAAAGACCTGATGCAGACTTGAGGATTGGCAACACCTGCTGGCCTGACAAGCCAAGGCTATAAAGGTGGGGGGAGGGGCATCAGGCGAGGGAGGGAACTGGGGGCCCCCTAGCTGAAGGCTGACTCTGCCTATAAAGGAGAAGAATAATGTGTAAAGTTTGTACATAGATGAACACTGGTGGTGGGAAGAAGTTAGGTAAATAAAGACACAGGTGTGGCACAACCGTGAAGCCTCTCTGAGCCTTACTGGGGGCAGCAAGTGGACCCCAGGAAGAGGGGCAGGTCGTGAGCCCTGTTACAGTGACATAAACTGGATTCTAACTGGAGTTTAAAGGCTAGGATCTTTAAAAAAATGTGTGCAGAAAGACAGGCAGCAATCAGTATTAGGCAATTTTGATATCCTGTTCTGTTGGTATTTTTAATCTTTTAGTATCACTGTGCACCAGTTACTGATGTCACTTTTAATGAAGAGTCAATATAAAGCAGAGGGGTTCCTCAAGTTTGGTAGCCTTCTAACCTTAGACAACATAATGCAGAAAGAGTGACAACGATTGTATAGATAACTGTTGCTTACTTCAAGCTCTAATATTCTGAACTCCAGGAGCTCATTTTGATCTTTAGCATCCTGGACATCATGTTTTAACCGAGCTTCTTCTGTTTCCATTTGTTTTATCTAAAAAATAAAATTCAATATTTTTGTTAAAAAAAGGTTGATGGTTCATTTCACTTTTATATAAATCCTCAAATCTGTTAAGAATTCAGCTTCTCTGGGCAATGCTCATGGCTTAAAAGCAAACATTTTGGATTCAGTGACCCTTCAAGGTCACTCTACAAATCTTCTGGGCCCAAGGTGTGATTCTGTATTTCACAGTTCTGACAGCATTCTGCTTAGATCCTAGACACAGTGGAATAGGATTGATCAGTAAGGGCTTAAATCTCCAACCCTTACATTTTTTGAATTAGATGACTTGCTGAGTAAAGTACTACTCAAAGTGGGTACGGATGCAGACTCAAGACCTGTGTGTGTATTACAAGTCCACAGTAGGAATATTCTCTGCACAGCATGATACACTGAATGAAAGGAAGGGATAGCTGAGTAAATAGACCAGGGGTGTGGGAAATTCAGAAGCCACTTCACAGAGTGACCATCCACTTAACTCCCCTTATCAAGGAGTTCTAAGGCTGGTGGAAAGCTCCAGAAAATGACCTTGTCCATCCTTTTGAACTGTGGCATGATGAAGATATTATTACTGTTCGAGAATTGTTCTGATTAGAGCAGCATGGAATACTTTTTAAACATTTTATAGTGGTACTTAAATAATACTCACAAACCACATGCATTCCTAAAGCTTCTACAAATACAGAGTTTAAGGCCAGAAGGGACCACTAGATCATCTGATCAGACCTCCAGTATATCACAGGCTACCAACACCCACACACTAAATCCAACAACTGAAATGAGGCCAAAGTACTACAACCCATAGGAAACTAGACTATTATTTGCCACAGGCAGAGATAATCCAGATAATCCTGGCAACACCACACACCCACATGCTGCAGAGGAAGGCAAAAACTCCCCAAGGTCATTGCCAATCTGACTGGAGAAAAATTCCTTCTTCACCCCACATATGGTGATCAATTAGATTAGAACCAGCCAGCCAAGCACCTGAGAGAGAGAATGATTGATGCTACCTCAGAATCCTGGTCCACCATGTCCAATGTTTTATCTCCAGCTGTGGCCACACTGATACTCAGAGGAAGGAGATAAAAAAACCTTCCCCAGAATACACTGGGCAGGGAATCCCTTCCTGACACCTAACAGTGGCTGTCTGAAACCCTGAAACACGAGCTTTAGGAACATAAAGCAGAAGTGAGCCACAGGGCTTTGGAGCCCTGTCTTTTTTACCATCACAAACAACTCCATCATACAATTGCATTCATACATTTGTGTGGATTTCTATTAAAACTAATTTAGTTGTTTGCCCCACTCCCTTCACCCAGATCCTACTGGGGGTGTGTTCCAGCACCTCACCCTTCTGCTGGTTAGAAACCTTTTTCTAATTTCCAGCCTGAATTTGTTTGACAGTTTGTATCCATTTGTTCTTGTGCCCACATTTTCTTTTAGCTTAAATAACACTTTAGCCTTCCTAGTGTTTACTCCCTTCATGTATTTATAGAGAGCAATCATATCCTGTCTAAGCTCTCTTTTTGCTAGGCTAAACAAGCCAAGCTCTCCCAGTACCCTCTCATAAGATAGGTCCTTCATTCCCCTGTTCCTGTTTAATTTACTCTTCTTGAACATGGGGGACCAGAATTGTCCACAGTATTCCAAATGTGGTCTTATCAGTGCCTTGTACAATGGCATTAATACTTCTCTATTTGTACTAGAATTGTCTCACCTAGTACATTTTTAGGATTGCATTTGTTTTCTTCATAGCCACATCACAATGGTGGCTCAGCCATCCTGTGATCAACCCACACTTGCAGGTCTCTTTCCTCATCTGTCGCTTCCAATTGATGAGCCCCCAGCTTGCAACAGAAATTCTTATTATGAGGCCCTTAGTGCTTGACCTGTCACTTTGTATTAATGAATTTAATCATCCACATCTTCCTGTACAATATTCTGATCCTTCTTTGTATTGACAATGCCTCCCAACTTTCCATCACCATCAAATTTCATTAGCTCATCCTATTTTTTGTGCAGAAATATTGAATAAGGATGGTTGCAAGACCAATCTTCAAGGAACTCCACTAGTAAACTCTTTCCAGTCTGATAATTCACCGGTTAGCGCAACCCGTACCCTTCTTTCCTTTAACAAATTCCTTATCTACCTTACAATTATGTATTGATTCCCATCTTCCCTAACTGAACGAATAATTTCACATATGGTACCATGTCAAATGCTTTAATGAAGTTCAAGTATATTTGATCTATTGCACTTCCCTTATCTAAAAATATCAGTATTTTCTCAAAAAAAGGAAATCAGGTTAGCCTGGCATTATCTACCTTTGGTAAACTCATGTTGCATTGTGTCCTTTTTACTATTTACCTCTATGATTTAATTATTCTTTCCTTCACAATTTGTTCTAAAATCTTGCACATTGCTGAGGTCAGACTAATAGGTCTGTGACTGCCCAGATCACTTTTTTCCCTTTCTTAAATACAGGTATTAAGTTAGCTATTGTCCAATCATATGGGAGACAGATTTATTAAAGATTGTTGCTACCAGACTAGCAATCTCTTGAGTCACTTCTTTCAGTATTCTAGGATGGAAATGATCTGTTCCCCTTGATTTGAGCACAGTAAGCTCTTTTCTTCCACCTCCAATGTGATCAGGGGTGAAAGTAACTGCAGTGTCTTACCAGTACGGAGATTTGGCTGGGGACAACTCTGGCCCCCGGAAGGGGCGGAGCCTCGGCCGGAAGGGGCGGGGCTGAGGGCAGAGCCAGCCCCAGCCCCCATATCAGTAAGGAGCCTCCTCCTCTACCTCCCCCAGCTCTGGTAACAGTTTAAAGGCCCCGGGGTGGTAGCAGCAGCCCAGCCGCGGGCCCTTTAAATAGCTGCCAGAGTCTGGCCACCACCTTCCTAGGGCTCCGGCACCAGGGCTCCTGTCCCCACGGAGCCCTGCTGCGGGAGCCCAGGGGAGGCTGCTATGGGGCACCGGGCCCTTTAAACTGCCCCCGGAGCCCTGCCACAGCCTCCCCCGGGCTCCCGCAGCGGGGGGCTCCGGCAGCAGTTTAAAGGGCCTGGGGCTCCAGCCACTGCTGGGAGATCTAGGCTCTTTAACTTGCGCCCGGGGAAGCCGATCCACCCCGGTACGGTGCACCGGCTCTTGCCAGTACGCCGTACCGGGGCGTACCGGCTTACTTTCACCTCTGGATGTGATGTTTTGATTTCTAGACACTCATTTCCATCAGCTGTACTGCCTTCATGCACACATACCATATTAGCATCTTTACTAAAAGCCGAGGCAAAGCATTTATTTAGTTTTTGACCACATCTAGATTATCTTTAATCTCCTTCCCAGCCACAGTACATGGCAGCCCAACCTCATCCTTCCTTAATCTCTTTTTATTTATATAACTAAAAATATATTAACTGTAGGAATAGAAATGTTGAGAATACATACCTTTTCTACAAGTTCTTGATTTCGTCTATATAATGCTTGCTTCTCCTCAATCCACTTCATGTCCTTAAAATATAAATGATTAATATTATGGGAGAAACTGAATGATGATTGCAATAAAAGCAAGAAGTTAGGCACCTCCATTACAATAATTTAATAAACAGATACCTAACAGTTATAGTATTTTGATTTCCACACTTCCCAAGATTAAGAAAAATAAATCTTATTGTTTAGATGGATGAATTATTTCATTAGATTGAAATAGGGGGGAAACAAATGGAACATTAGTTGCTCACTGAGATCAGTAATGCTTTGGGCTGAGCTGGCAAGTTAAAGTTTATAAATCCCTTTGAAAAGTGCTATGTGAGTGATTAATAATAAATATCTTCACAATTATTCTCTCAGGGCATCATATATAGAACATGTTTTGAACAACTAATTTTTCACTCTGCTGAAAATAGAAATCAAAATTTCTTTTTCCTAGAAAATATAATTCTTTGTAATGATTCACTCCATCTTTTGAAGACGTTTGTAATTGAATGATAATGACGGAGGACCCACTATATGCCATCACTTATAAGACCTACAGGGACACTCCTCCAGCCTAGCTGAAGGGGTGGAGGGCTATTGAATAGAATGGCCATTAGAGAAATTCTCCTCCTAGGATGGTGTAGCCAGTTCTCTTCTCCCTTCCCTGTTGGAAAACATGGCAGTGGTTTGATAGTCCTTCAATTTTGGAAGACCCTGTGGAAACATTTACAGGGAGAAATGCAGGCAAATAGGATTCCAAAAGCTGAACAGCAGAGGGAGAAAATGGGGAGTGGGTAATTTATCTTTTTTCCTTAGGCACCTTTTAAAGGGCCAGAACTTGAAGAGCCTATTTTCATTGGGTAGTCCACATGGAGAAGAATCACACACTAAAGGTGTGCCAGGATATTGATGAGGGAGCTTTAGGGGGTGGATTTTCCAGTTTATTGAAGGTTTCTCCAGGTTATTTCATACGGGGAGGGTTTAAAACCTGTGAAAGCTCCAGGGATGTAAGAAAGGAATAAAGGCTGTAAAAGCCGAACCTGAGCTCATAAAAGAACTTATGAATAATTTTTATATTGATTTTTAATGTGACCTTTAGGAGTCCCATTTATTTAGCCATTTGTTGATAAAAGTAAATTCAGCTAAGAACAAACAGATGTATTTCACCTTTTTGGTCAAGTTTACCCCCACAGTCAGCAGATGTCACCCATTTCAACTGGGACCAAAAATAGGATTTTACACAGACTTATAATAATATTTAGTGCTCAAAGTATGTTGCACTTTTCATTTTCAAAGTGCCACACAAACACTGAGCCATGTCACAGCTGGTGCAGAGAGGAAGACAGCCAGCACGCCCCCACCTACACTCCTTCACGGTTTCCACCAGGAGAGACAACTAGATGCCAACGTCAGGGCCTCAACAGAAATTTAAGTGAAGACATCACCCATCTGCCTTACCCATCCTCCTCGCTCCTCTTCAGCCATCACTGACCTATGGGCACCCTGGTAGAACTGAGGTTGTAGAGTCTTTCCCCATGCTACTGTAACCTTAGATTAATCTAGCCCACTCTCTAATGATTCCTTGCAGTACCTGTGAATTATGTAAATATAAGCAGTCTCATTTTACCAGTGGGTAAACAGGTACGGGTTTGAGCCTAAAAATTGCTGGGCAGCTTTAAGTAAAAGTAGAACAGTCTCAGCTCACATTGAAATCAAGTGATTTGCCATATTATGACTCAGATGCTCCTGGCTTATGC
The DNA here is from genome assembly GCA_007922305.1 of Dermatemys mawii. Taxonomy (NCBI): domain Eukaryota; kingdom Metazoa; phylum Chordata; order Testudines; family Dermatemydidae; genus Dermatemys; species Dermatemys mawii. Next base: position 11,148,074 of record ML677335.1, on the reverse strand, counting down.
TTCCATTAACAGTCCACTAGATTTTGCTCCCCTTTGTGAGGTTTTAAAAAGAAAATTGTGAAAAATAATTGTGTGTGTCATCTTCTGGATTGGAAACGTAAATAACTAATGTGCTAGAAAGGCAGCATTTTTGGTATTTTCAACGGAGTTAGCCATCCATCCAAGGGAAGTATGGGCGTTTGTTATCTGCAAGAATTCTAGATATGAAGATATTCATATTCTATAAATGCCAGTATATTTGTCACTTCCTATGGATACGAGTGGAATATATTTTGAATCCAGCATGTCTCCAATTTTAGCTGTTTTGGGTTCTCTTTTTCACAGCTCAACAGGCAATGGCAACACTAAGCTTGCAGGTTCTGTACCAGCCTTGGGATTCAAGGTAGTTCAGTAAAGGCCTTAAAAGGAATGTATTGTTATAACGTTCAGACAGAACCCATTGTTAAAATATCTATTGACTTCTTTGGTTCACAGTTGGGATCACCATAAACTATTCATTTAACTTGGTATCCAACAGACAGCAAGACTAGCTGAAAAAATACAAAGCCATTCACACTCTGTTATAAATGAATTAGAAAGATCATGATAGCATGTACCATTTCTATTTTGGGGATGTTACCTCTGAAGTTATTTTTTAATATCAGTTATATAAACATTTAGGGATGCCAAGCCTTCAGACATCAACACTGCTGTCACAAGGGATCAGAACAGCAAGCAGAGGCAGGGACAGATTCCAAGGCCAGAAGAGACCATTATGATTATCTAGTTTGACCTCCTGCATAACACAGGCCAGAGAATTTTCTGACAATAACTCCTAAAGCACAGTTTTTAGAAAAACGTCCAATGTTGATTTAAAAAATGGTCAGTGATGGAGAGTCCACCATGACTAAGGCTATGATTTAGTCATGAGTATTTTTACTAAAAGACATGGATAGGTCATGGGAAATGGCCAAAAATTCACAGCGCCATGACCTGTCCATGGCTTATATTATAAATACCCTGGACTAAATCTTGGGCGGGGAGCGGGGGGATTACTGTGGGGCGCAGGGGGCTGCTGTTGTGGAGGGGGAAAGGGCCTGAGCTAGCGGCAACAGCTGCTGGGAGCTGCCAAGGCTCTGGCCTCCTGACAGCTGACAGTGACTGCCCTGGCTGCCCCAGAGACTGCTGTTTGGGCGGTCCCTGGGCCAGGCACACTAGTCGCTGCTGGCCCCAGGGCTGCTCCAGCAGTGGCTGGTGTAACTGTCCCTGGGGCCACCTGAGCAGCTGGCCCTGGAGCAAGCTGCTTGGATGGCTCTGGGGTCAGCCATACTGGCCACGGCAGATGTCGCGGAGATTGTGGAAAGTCATGGAATCCGTGACTTCTGCGACCCCCAGTGACAAACACTGAGCTCTAACCATGACCCTTGCTACATTGTTTTAATGATTAATTACCCTCCCTGTTAAAAATTTACACCTTATTTCCAGTCTGAATTTATCTAACGTCAGCTTCCAGCCATTGGATTGTGTTAAATATCCTAGGATCGCATCAGCTCTTTTGGCCACAGAATCACACTGGGAACTCATAGTCAGCTGATTATCCACCACGACCCCCAAATCTTTTTAGAGTCACTGCTTCCCATGATAGAGTCCCCCATCCTATCAGTATGGTCTACATGCTTTGTTTCTAGATGTATACTTTTACATTTAGCCATATTAAAATGCAAGCACTCTGTATCAGTGACCTGTCATGTCCTCTTCATTATTTACCACTTCCCCTATTTTCATGTCATCTGCAAACTTGATCAGTGATGATTTAATATTTTCTTCCAAGTCATTGATAAAAATGTTAAATAGCATAGGGCCAAGAACCTATCCTGGCTGGACTCCCTGGAGAAACACTTGCTTGATGAAAATTCCCCATTTTGAGACCTATCACTTACACAGTTTTTAATTCACTGAATGTGGGTATGATGGGGTTTACAAATTCCATGCTAAGGCAGAGACAGGGTAAGGGCTGGAGCAGTAGTGGGTCATGTAATCCCCATCCTCAGGAACTGCCCAACACGCACCTGGGAGAAGACCAGGACAAAGGAGCTTCAGGAGCCTCAGGTGTGGGGTGAGAAGGGTGGGAAGAAAGAGGCCATATCCTAGAGGAGCACCACTTTACAGTAACAGAAGAGGAAGCTTCTCTTGGGGGACCTGCTAACCATCCAAATATCCCTGCTAAACAGTGACAGAAGGACTGGAGTTAGAGCCCAGACCAATAGGCCTGCTGATAAAACAAATCACCCCCTAAGAATATGTCCTGTTAATTTTATACTGTTCTTATTTTTTAAACAAAATGTCATGTAGTACCAGGTCAAATGCCTTAGTCAAGTCTAAGTATATTATGTCAGCATCGTTACCTTTATCAACCAAACTTGTAATCTCATCAAAAAAAGATATCAAGTTAGTTTGACAGGATCTAGCCATAAACCCAAGTTGATTTGTGTTAATTAAGTTGCCCTCCTTTAATTCTTCCTTAATTAAGTTCCGTATTAGTTGCTTCATTACCTTGCCAGGAATCAGTCAGGCTGACAGACCTATAATTACCAAATTCATCCTGTTTGCCCCTTAGCTGTCTTCCAGTTTTCTGGAACTTCCACAGTGCACCAAGTCTTATTGAAAATCAGCGTTAATGGTCCAGGGAGCTATTCAGCCAGCTCTTTTTAAACTCTTGGATGTAAGTTATCTGGACCTGCTCATTTAATAATGCAGAATAGGTCAGGCAGTAGAAAATGTCAGCAATCAATGGAAATAATATTAGAACCAAGCCCAAGAGTTATGGAGGGCTTGGCAGGATAAAATCACCAGACTAGACTAAAGATAGTAAGTACAGAACCTCTCTTTAAATAAGGCAATCATGCAAGGCCAGATATCCAGCAGTGATTCAAGAAGTGAAAATTATTCAAGTGTACCCATTAGCAAATCAAAGAGAGAAATAACACATCTGAAATGTGTTTTGACTCTACGTTAATTTCCCATTAAAGTTGATGGCAATATTAAGACTGATTTCAATGAGAGCCTGATGAAATCGTACAAAAATAATACTTAAATCATTTGGGGGTAAATTTTCAAGAGGGAACTTTGTGTATATAAAATAAAATTGTATGTTAAGTAGCTTTACAAAAAAAAGTAAATTAACTGATTATTTGAATTGAAAACACAGACATTTTGTGAAATTAACTATACATAGTTGCACAACAGGCATTCTAAATCAGCTCCAGTGTCTGAACAAATTCATGTAAGATTTTGAAGAAAAAAAAAAGAGGAAAAGCTTTTGCACACTAATTGTTATCTCTTTGCTTGATAATATACATAGTCTGTACCAACATGTGTGCTCACTGCTCCTGTTAAACAGCCTAGGAACTGCTCTTCTAATGTAATATCCACTTTTCTCCTTCATTTAACAAAGCAACAATCTCTGCAGAGAAAGCCATTACAGGCAAAAATGTATTTTTACTCATGTTTAGTTAGAACATTACTTTGCACAGAAGTGAACATTTTTCCTTCAAATGTCCTTTGAACTTCTTTTCACAGACGTTGTGTATACTGGTCGTTTGGCAGATGTAAAATCTCTAAAATACTTATTTTTTGAAATGATGAGTTTAAAACATGGACTATTTTCCTGTATGCCTTATTACGAAGATATAATCATCTTTCCTCTTTGCTGCAAGACTTTTTCAGTACATATGATAAACACATTTTCAAATAGATATCAGAACCAAATCTTCCCTCAGTAGTTTGCTTTGTAGAGATGGAGGATAAAAGCAGTAGAGAGTGCTTTAAAATAAATCATATTTAATAGCATTTGGTGGGACATAAGTGGTATAGAGCCCCTGTGCTGATTTGCTGCTCAGGAGTGAATTTCACCCTGTGTGCTTAAGTTTACTTGTTTGCTTTCCCATAAATACCTTCTAAAATAAAAATAAACAGTTATAAAAATAAATTTGGACCCATAATTATATGGCTGATTTTTCTGCCTGAGGACTTCAGGGTGGAACCTTCGGGTAGGCACGCAACAGTTTCTTTGCTTTTAAGCACCACCAGTGAGACAGAATGCACATGCTAGTTATATTGCCCACAGAGCTCCATGGTTAAATGCTAGAATGTTCCATATATGCTATGTATATCTTCTGAAATTTTACCTACCTATTTTTGGCACTTATATAGCCCCCATTACTATAGTATCTGAGCACCTCACAATCTTAAATGTACTTATCCTCACAACAGCTCTGTGAGATAGAGAGGTGCTATCATCCCCATGTTACTGATGGGGACCTGAAGAAAGAAGGGCCAGATTTTTAAAGGTACTTATGTACCTAATGGAATTTTCAAAGGCAAGTAGCTGACACTAGATGCCTCTCTGAATCTTTATGTACTTAAATATCTGGCCCTAACCAACTTGCTCAAAGTCACATAGAAAGTTTTGGCAAAGTAAAACTGCACGGGAGTCTCCCAGGTGCTAGACTAATGTCCTAACTACTGGACCATTTTTCTTCATCTTACTGCTGAGTGATGTATTTTTCAGTGTTGTAGAGTTTGTCTCATGTAGGAGACTAAAGTATTTTTAAAATTCTGAGCAAAGTTGTTGTTCTCCCTGGTTATAAAAATGAGGTTTGACAGTAGTAAGGCTTGGCAAGTCATCCTTAAAATATAATTTCTTCAAGGAACTGTGCTTCTTTTTCTCTTCATGAACTGTATAGTAATAGGTGGCAATTTTCTCAAAATGTATTAATTATTCAGAGTTCTTTGCCAAATATCTTTGTGAATTATTATTGTTCTATCTAGAGATTTCTCATTTATTGTGAATATTCAGTATCAAAATGCAAGCTCAGTAGGTTTGATTTGGCAAGTAGGGACCAGATACTCATATAGGTAAGTAAATCTGTGTAGTTCCATTTACTTCAATAGAGATATGCAGATTTATATCAATTGAGAGTCTAGCCCCCAGGTAACACAGTGTATTCCATGCCTGGATGAGCATAACTCTTTGATTCAGATTTTTAGTGTATAATTTTCACATTCACAAATTTAAAGTTCTCTTTATGCAAATGAATGAATATTCACACATACTTTTCTTTCCATATTTGTTAAGCCCTAGATAGCACGGATTTAATGTTTGGTTCTAATAAATTATTCATCTCATTTGTTGAATAATGTGATATTAATCTATCTTAATCCAGAGGTACACAATTTGAAGGGAATTTCCATAATCATGCAAGGGCAGTTAAATGGATTTAAGAGTGTCAAAAATGACACATAACTGCTGCTTGATAGATGTATTTTGTAATTAATAAAGTGCCAAATATTTTAGGAAGTATTATGAAAGTGATACTTATGAAAATATTTGGAGATTATATATATATATATATATATATATATATATACACACACATATCCAAACTGAACCACACTACTGTCTTTTATCATATATGACAAACTTTATAATGTGAGTATATTTTTCTTTTGCAGAAAATTTACAGAACAGCTAGTTATTGTTAGAGACTGCAGTAATGAATATTTTTCTCAGTGTACATTACCTGTCCCTGCTCAGCAAGTGCCTTTTCTAGGTCCTCTATTTGAGCTTGTGATCTGTGTATTTCTGCTTGGAGCTGCTCACGCGTCTGTAGGATGGGAGAAAAGATACATCAAACTTTCTCTAAAAGCCAAAATACTAATGTAGATATATCAAACACTTAAAATATATCAAATACTTACTAAAGACCTTTGGGGAAATTAATTTGCAGTGAAATACTTATGACAGGGACAATCATTAAAAAATTTAAAAGGAAATATGTATGATGGGATAATACTTTTAAGATATAATTTAAGATTAAAATGAACATCATCCAGTTAACTAGCCACTTAAACAGCAAAAGACAAATTGCTTTTTACATTGGAATATTTCTTACACTCTTTGTTCACAGATCAGAAGAGTTTTTGCCCTTATCTAGTTCTGTCAAAACAGGATGTTTAAAAAAGCAAATGGAGTATCATAGAGATTTGTTTTCCCATAAGAATGGGAAGAAAGATACATTAATAGGTTGAGAAGCAGGCTTGATTTCTACCTGTATTATTGTTGTTTTAAACTAATTTAAAAGAGACCAACAAATATGATGGCACAAATTACCAAAAGCTCTCTTCACATTTATGACCATAATTTTGAGTACACAAATGTTTATCTGTACTACATATAGATTTCAAGCGCAAAGGCTAGTGGAAAGCTAGTTCACAGTCCAACACTCTTCTGTAAATGTGATGTATATATTTTATGGAGAATAAAGCTAATTCTAATTCTTAAGTATTTTTATACATAAAATATGGATGTATGGGTGTGACACACCAGGGAACAATCCAGGCTAATGAGTAGCTGTGTCATTCCTTTCAAAATGTAAATCACTCCCAGCTATGTCTCTGTGTGTGCTGCAACCAGCCAGACACACCTTGGCTCTTATCTGCCTTGGTTATGCTACAGGTGACCCCAACACACACCTCAGTCCTGGATTTTTCCCCACAAACATTTCCTGTACCACCCAGCCCTCTCCTGGGCAGTAAAAATATATTTAGTCCATTATTCCTTTAAGGGAAAAATACACACACAACTTGTTACCACAACTGGAGTTACACAGATACCAATGTGAACATACTGGATTATATAAAACAAGTTTATTAACTACAGAGTGTTAGATTTTAAGTAAGAAATGAGGCAAAAAAGTCAGAAATGATTACAAGAAAAATAAAGATAAAACAATTTCTTAAGTCTAACTTAAACTACACTAGATTCAAAGCAAAAGTTATCTTGCCACATGCTGTCAGGTCTTTAGGTCAGGTCTCCTCCCCGAGAATCCAACTGCTGTTTCCTGTGTCTCTTCAAGTGCAGTGAATGCGATGGGCAGGGAGGGAGAGGGATATCTTCTGTATTGTCCCTTCTTTTTTATAGTTTCAGTTCCCCTCTTGAAAAACATTTCCAAATGAGACCCAGGAGACAAAGAGTCTATGTGGAAGAATGTTCCTTGATGGCTTTTTTCACCTCTTAGAATTTCCTTTGTTTTCCCTTCCTGCTTGATTACTCTGTTTACTGCTGAAATGCAAATTAAGCACACATTCCTTTCTTTGTTTAGGCCAGACCGCACTTCTTCCTGGCCAGGGCTGTGGCATCTGAAACATGTATTAATTAGTAACTTCATACAGGGGACTCTTATAACTTCACATACAATGCTGCCACACATATTTTACCAGGACAATATTGACCAGCAAATTATGAGCTTTAAAATGATATCACACAAGGTATATTTTGTACAAAGATTACAGTAGTGTGTAAGGTATGAATACAGGGGTGTATTCTACCACAATGGCATTCTATTCTATATAGTTTTTTATACTGTGCTCATCATCATAGTATCTGAGCACTTGTAGTAGTGCCTTAAGCAACATGACTACACATCTATCATATGTTGTTTGTTCTCATCCTTTTCCCAGGAGAAAATGCATATGCAGCTGAGTGTCTTCTTTTGGTAGGTGTGTCTTTTTTAATAGATCTATTGCTGTGTTTATATTAGAGAAGGCAAGACCAAAGAAATACTTTTTGTGCTTGAAGTGGAAAGTGGTGAGGTTTGTGACGGTTCTCAGTTTTGAGGGGCACTGATTACACAGTCTTGGACTTCCCCATGAAAAGGTTCAGTCTCCTCCAGAGGTGTTTTACTCTTATTGTTGAGAGTTCCATTGTGACTAAGGAGTGAAGTTGTTGGCCACGCTTTTTGTACTGGAGCTTTAGATGATCTTTTAGAATCTTAGATACTCATGGAGTGCTTTGAAGATAAGGACTGAAAGGAAGGGAAGCCTTGGGAAGCCAAGGTAGGGAACAGAACACAGATTTGATATGTTCTTGGTATCCTGTATTGCTCAAAAGATGAACTACAGCATTCCAAACTAATTGGAATTTCCTAAATACTGGAGGCTTCAAGCCCAGTTTATATTGTATTGCTGTAATCCATATGAGTGGTGACAAATGCATGTATAACTGAGACTAGGTCTTTGTCTGCCAGGAGAGCACATGGTTTCCTCATCAAGCAGAGATGGTAGGAAGCATTACTCACAAATGTTGATAGGTGAGAGCTCGGTGTCAGTGAGGAATCCAAGAACATTCCTAGACTGTGGATTGAATTGATCAGGTATGAGTGTGTATCTTCAACCAAAGGAGACTGCACTGTGGTTGCAAGCTCTTCAAAATACTTCACTTTGCCCATCAGTATCACTTGTGTCTTGCTGGGGTTCAGTTTCAAGCAGCTATTCTTTATCCAACTGCTGATCTCATCCAAGTAGTGGGCCTTCTTGGTAGTAGTGGTGATATGTGGTGAAGGATAGACAGAATTGTGTATCAGCTGCATATTGCCGACACTTGAGTGCCATCTGACCAGTTCAACCAATGGTTGCATGAGGATGTTGAGAAAGACTGGAGAGAGAATTGATCATTGTGGAACTCCACAAGTACGGGATCTAGCAGTGAAGCTACAGTTTCCCATCACTATTTGTTAGCACCATCCTTCCAGGAACGACACAACCCATTTTAGTACATTACCTTGGATCCCTGTCACCTCTCTTAGGTGAGACAGCAGACTCTTATGGTCAACAGTGTTGAATGCTGCAGAGAGGTCCAGTAGGATGACAATGCATATCTGTCCTCTAACCATTGACAAGAGGAAAGCATACATCAGTGCCATTAAAGTGGTTTCAGTTCTGTGTTCTGGCCTGAATCCAGATTGTGCCAACTCTAGAATATTAGTTTTAATTAGATGAGCTTGTAGTTGGCTTTTTGCTAGCTTCTCAACATATATGAAGGCAACTCTTTCGTTTATTCCTGCACTCAGTCTGGTTGAGAATATATATTTTCAGAGTAAATGAATTTTAGAACATATATAGATTTTAAAACTATAAACAAACACATCCAAAAACAAAATGATCCAAATTCAACTCCTCCTCTGCTTTCATGAATTCAGGTTTCAAGTCTTCCTACTCAGATGATGTCCCCGCTAACAGTTTAAAAATAAACCAAGGAATATTGCTGCTTACATTAAAAATTAGCATTGCTATCAGGTCTTGCAGGCACAACAGAGAGCCTGGAGCTGAAGTATTGACAGGTCAAAAGTGTTTCAGTTTATGTTTTAAAGAAAAGTTGCATATTTTATTTGGAACAGAACTCTGGAAAGCACTTATCTCCATGGATACTGTAATGTTTCTTCCCAAGGCAATAGCAAAATTACACAAATATAAACTGAGAATATATTGTTTAACTGGAACTGGTGATTTGCAAATAACACAATCTGTGTCAAGCAAGTTTACCATTAAGAAGAACGCATTTGTAAAGCCACTGAGGGCTCTTATTGTACCCTCAACCTCTGCTTCAGGCAAGGTACATTTTGGATCACATGATTGCTCTGATGAGAACAAGGGTAGCTGGATGGCCTATAAATGTGGTTGGGCAGGTTGCGGACAGAGTAGCAAAATAAAGAAAAGACCAGTTCTGCTCCTTTTTCCACCTGACAATCCCAATCCCAGGAAGTTTTCCCCACCTCTAAACCCACCAAGACAGGTAGTTAGCCAGTTAACAACGAAATCTTGTAATTATATTTTGTTTTGCCTTATTTAATTGTTTGCATTATCTGGGTAAATTTTCCTTCTGCTGTGTGGGGTTGTTTGTTTTGTATTGGGAAATGTTGAATTATTTCAGGTTTGTAGTTGCTTCTTGTTTCACCATCACTTTCTTAATGTTTGCAACTTTTCCCATGACAGAGCATATAGCAGGTGGGCCTTAAAGATGATTAATTTCTAAAACTGTTTCGCAGATCAAATAGAGTGAGACAATACTTCTCTCTCAATCTGGCTATCTGAGAATCAAGAGATTAGTCTACTTGCAAGAACATTAGAGAACCCAGCAGTGTAGACTGCTGTGGAGTTACCTACCCATCACTTTAAGTTACTCAGTGGAAAAGAAGCATTAGTTAGATGGCCAGGTCTGGAAAGCCAGAGTATTGATTCAATCTTAGAACTCAAGCAGGCAAATGTGGGGTTATCTGTTTTGTGTTTAATTTGGCTATGAGTTGGGAAAGCAATCAGACTACTCCACTGCTGTAGGAAATATTCATGGTTGTACTAATATCTGAAACTTTTTATCATTTTAATAAAGTTGTTGCTAATATGGCCATTTTACCTGATCCATCACTTACATAATTGATTTAGGACCAATAAGATTGCATAGAGTGGAGGACAGGGAAGAATTAATATGTACATATGTTGTTCTTTGTTCAGACCAGATATAATCTAATCCTTTCAATCAACTTTCAAATAGTAAAATTAAATGTGACTGTATTAATTGTCCTTCCTGCACTTTATAATGAACGATTTATTCATATTACAATATATATATGTATTTATAATGTAAATTAAAGTAAGATAATTAGATAGCTGCAACTGCCTTTCTAAAGGGACATCTGAGGAAGTTAGGAAGGCACAATGGAATGGTACATTTTGCAGTTCATTTAAGAAAATGAATCTCATTTTGAACTATAAGCCTTTTAAAAATGTTATGCAGAATCATGTAATCTCAGTAAATCCAGGTTTGAATTTTGTGCTTTAACTATTTAAGAATATTGGTAATAGATTTTTACTGATGGGGAGCTTAATTTTCCATAAAATATTCTGCTTGACACTCTCGTAAGCTGATCAGTGGTATAAAAATATAAATGCATTAGCCATGGTTTCTTCAGCAACCAGCACTTCAGCGTAAGAGAGTGGAAGTCTGACTTTTAGAGCCCATTACCATAAATTACAACACTGCATTTGAGATAGTGTAGATGCATTAGTTATTCACAGCAGACATCATTATGGAGAGACACTACCATGAGGAATACCTAACAGGTTTTTTTTTCTGACCACATCAGCAAGTGCCGTGGAGGATTAAAGGAAAATAAAGAGGGAGAAAAAAGAGAAGCCTCCTGAAAAATATTGAAACCAGTTTAACTCTTTTTCAACTACTGCTAACATACAATTGTCTGTACAGTATACCTGGACATCCTGGTCAAATTCCAATGAGTAATTACTTTATCTTTCAAATAAAATTGCAGATAGACTGTAGATTGAGTTAATCTTCACTGCTTCTCCTGAACGTCTGTATACTGTTGCTGTGTTTTAGCCCAGAAATGGTTAGTGGCATAATCTCTGAGTTTAGCCTGTGTATCACTTTGTCAAGATTGTAAAGCTCTTTGGAATCTATCATCATGAAAGGCACTTTATAAATCTATGATTATGTCATATACACGTGCAAATTAAACTACTACTGACCAGATCTTCAGCTGGTGTAAATTGACATAGCTTCTTGATCTTCAATGGTGCTACCCCGATTTACACCAGCCAGAGAACTGGCCTATTAGTTATCACAACAACCTGAGCAAGTACAATTAGAAAAATGTACATAATTGCAATCCTTTATTTTCATGTAATATAAGCCATTTAGACCTTAACTTCTCGTTCTGCATCCAATGTTCCTCCGACCTGTTCTTGCAACAGAGCATATGCTCGTTGCAAAGCCTGATATTCCATTGTCAACTGTCGAAATCTCAGTTCTGTTTCTTCTTTGGCCATGCCCTGAAATGAAAAAAAATAAAACTGATTCTTCCAAAACTGAAAATAATGAAAACCTAACAGAAACCTATATTATTTCTCTGAAGAAGGAAGTTGGTGGCATTAGAGCCAATAATTATAGTATTTTTAAAATACAAGTGCTGTTCATAAGGTCTTGTTTAAGTGCTCTCTAGTTATTGCAGTATTCCCAGGAAAATATCACATAGACACACTTCACTGAAGTGCAAGATGTGTCTTTCTTTCAGAGTTGGCACTACTTGTCAGCACTGTGATCACAATCACTATGAAGAAAAGTTCCTCCTTTTTGCAGAAAGATGCGAAGTGTCATCCGTGAAGCACTCTGACTGTTGATCTGACCCTTAATCACAGCACCACACACAGTCACCACTGGTGATGTGCCAATGGCATTTCTGAATTAACATATGACATCTGCCTTGGAACTATGTTCTTCAAATGAGACAAAGAGCAAGGAGTAGTGAATGGGTGATCTGATTTTCAGAGACACTGGGCATCCACACCTACCACTGAAGTGAATGGATATGTCTACATTGCAATAAAAACCCCATAGCACTGAGTCTCAGAGCCGGGGGGTCAATTGACCTATGCCCACGGGGCTCGGGCTATGAGGCAAAAATGCAGTGCAGATGTTTGGAGTTGGGCTGGAATCAGGGGCTCTGATACCCACCCCCATCATGGAGTTACGGAGCCCAAGCTCCAGCCCAAGTCCAAACACCTACAGTACACCTACATTTTACAGTGATACTGTAAAAACATAGAGCACTATCATGGGGCTTTTTTTTTTTTCTTTTAATGCAAGGTTCTTGCTGGAGCCTAGAGACAGGTAATGATACATAGATCTGACATGAGATTCTGAAAACACACAATGATTTCATCTGGAATGTACTTTTGGGAATAGTCTTCGAAATACAGGTGGTATTTGGCCACCAGTGCCTGCCTCCTGTATTTCTTAACAGCTGCCTCTTCTTATTCTGACATCAAAAAGGTACAGAATGGTGACCTCTGTTGAGAGGCTGGTGAAAAGACAGAAGTACTTACAGAGTCTTTCTGCTGCTTTGGTTCACACCAAGGATTTGGTCAATTCAATTCAATATGGATTTGGGCTGTGCTCTGTACTTAGGCCTGAAATACACCTAAAACTTAGGTTGACCTAGCTATATTGCTCAAGGCTGTGAAAAATTTCATGTCCTATGTAACACAGTTAGGTTGACCCAACTTGCACTGTAGTCACAGCTGAGTGGATGGAAAAATTCTTTAGTCAGCCTAGCTACTGCCTCTCGAGGGGGTGAATTTACTACAGTGACAGAAAAACCCCTTCTGTCACTCTCATGTGAATGTTACAGTGCTATGGCAGTGTAGCTGCAGCTGCGGCACTGCTGTGCTTGTAGTGTAAACAAACTCTTAAGTCAAAATGTGAAGTCTTTACATAAGATTAATGTTGAGCTCAGTTTATACGTGAAGCTAAATATGCATTCAATCCCAATACGAATCTTCCCAGCAAAACACTTCATAAGGTCCACATAGCCTTTTCAGTACTCCCATCTCCTAAAAATCTGCTACACTCCACACTTCTAGGGATAGGAATCACATAAAGTTTCAGGTTTTTGCCAACAATAGTGGCAAATGACTTGCTCCAACTAGATCAGCCTCCATGCATAGGATTAAGTTGATGATCATTTGACTACACCAGATTTTAATTTTCCAGTCAAAGGGTATATCAATGTGGAGTTCTTCATAAACAAGGTCAGGAAAACAATAATAATATGATCAACAATTCTGAGTTAAATACAAGAACACACAGAATAAATTTAAGTGTCACCACATATTCCAGATCAATGAAAAAATACCTCTTCCAAGTCATCCTCAGGAGTGCAAGGCGTTTGATCTGTTCTGTCAGTTTGATATGAGATAGAAGAACCATCAGACTCCAGAGAAGCTTCTTCATCATAGCCAAAAAATGTCTCCACAACCGGCTTCTGACCAAAGGACAATGTATAAGTGCAGCTGAACAATGCAAATAAACCTTACAATATGACATAGCCAACTGAGCCCCTTGAAATGTCTGAAAAACCCTCTGATGGGTATCTCCAGAAATTCTAAAGCAGAGTTTGACTTAAACAGAAAATTTGTATTCTAGACTTTGTACTCTGCTTCAGTACACAGTGATATTCTTTTCAAAGTGTTGTTTCCCTTTATTTGTTTTAATGAACTCTCTCTGGGGAAAATTAGTTGTTCTCATACTAAAATATCAAGAGAGTTTCCAATGTGCTACTTATTTCTAAATACAAAAGTTGCTTCTTTATACGTTTGTGGTAAACTTTTTTCAGACCATTCATAATGATTTAGAAAAACCGTACATTGCTTTAATTTGTTGAGTGGATTATTTTAGTTGTTATTTGGAAGCATGGAGTTCTCTCTTACAAGTGCTTTGTCATATTTATATTGTTTAGTTTGCTTCTAATTTTAGGCAGTAGGCAGTTCTTTAGCCACATCATCCAACTGTACATATACACAAACACACCCCTAGCCTCAAACAATTAGTCTGTGATTTGTTTGGCTCACACTAGTTAGGGATTGAGTTTCACATAAAACACAAGGGCCCCTGCTCTGATTTACACCTTCTGTAACCCCATGAAGCTTTGAAGTTTCACATAGAATACAGTTTACTACTAATTCAGCTCCTTGACATTTCACCCTCTCCGACCACTGCACAAGTACATTAATTATCCATCAGACAGACTCTGTCATTAACATTTCCGTCTTCCATCTCGCTGAGCACTAATTGTAATGCTGCTGCTGCTTATGACCAATAATTTTTGCCCATGTTACTAAATTTTATAACGAATTATTTACATCTGACATACATTTTTAGGTGCTGTTTAAAAAATGAGTTAACTTCATGATTTTCTAATTCACAGAAGCGGTGTACTCTTTACACAAACTGTCACTTGTTATTAAGTTCCTGAGGGATGCTCAAACTATACACAGTACAGCTTGCATATTAAAGCACACATGCTAAAAACCAAACAATGTGTAGTTTAAACAATTTGCTTCCTATAGTACATGCATTATATGTCACTGATGAATATTACTGACATCAAGGGTGAAATTTGGGGTGAGAAAGGTGACGATGTTCTTCCATGCTCCACCTACAAAATCAATCCACATGTTTTTGTTTTAGATGACCATAAAAATCTATTTAGGATTGTTCTTAAACTGCTTGACCAAAGACTCAAAAGGCACTTCTAATTTTGAGAGTCACTTGCTTGCTGAACACTAGATCCTTAGGGTGAAATCCTCTACCCATTGAAATCAATGGGAAATCAATGGGAGTTTTCCTAGTTCCTGGTTCCTAGTAGAACCAGGATGCACCCTTGCTGCAAGATTTTGAGAGTTGCTGAGCACTTGTATCGACCATTGATGTCACTAAGCAAGACGCTGTGCTCATCAGCTCTATGCAAATAATTATAGACAACTTTTTTTTTTTTTTTACCTTAGGAAGTTTTGTCATTTTCTTCCTTTGTTTCCTATACCTTAAAAGCTTATCACGTTCCTGGAAAAATGAATTACATACATTTGTTAGCTAATGTCAGCGTTTTATCTTTTAATTGCTCTGTGTAAATATTTTCATTATCTTTCAAATTGGCAATAATTAGAAAAAGTAGTTTCAATACCAGCCATTGTATTATAATGTAATGAGAAATAGGCGATTTTTCATCAATCAAATGCTAACTTCTCTCCAAAATATTGCAAGTTTGCAGTAAGAACATATCAATTGCTTGAGTATATAGATGAAAATCCTGACAACTAAGGAGAACTGACCGCTCCATACTACACATGAGATCCTGGGCCTGATTTTACAGAGGTTCCATGGACAGAACACTCGTTGAATTCTTTGTTCTAGTGCTCTTCTAAGAGGTGGAATATCCTGGCAGTATTGTGGTGCAGGGAATATACTGTTCGTGGATGTGTGCATAGTTTCTATCATTTTCAAATGAAACCGTGGGCACTTGTCATCTGCCCCAACTGTAGCAAATTCAGGGCCTGATTTTCAAAAGTGCTGCACTCACATAACTTCAGTTGATCTTAACAGAAACTGTGAGTGCTCAGCACCTATGAAGATCAGGCTTCAGCTTTTTCTGTTATCAGGAAGTATTTTTATTTGGTGGCTATTATGAAAGATCTAATATTAGTGGTACTGACTTTTAACACATTATGAAAAATGTTTTGTTCTGGGTGGTTAACAAGGAAAAGCCCCAATACTGATAAAACAATACAGGTTAAAAGAAAAGACCAATCTCTATTATCCTCCAGCGGATTCATTTCCTAACAGGACTCAAAACATATTATGGGATAGATTGATCACGTATGTTTATTGCTGCTGACATCATCACCAATAATGGAGATTGTCCAATTGGAAAAATAGTGCTAATGGTTTTGTGAATGGTAGAATAGACTAGAAATCACTTTTCCTTAGCTTCATGGCTTTGTTGTGCTGACTGCAGTGAAAACAGACTTTTGTCAATAAAAGTTAGCAGATTGACTTGCACTCAATGAATGCCCATCTACAATAGCAAAAGAGATCCTTGCTGATAGCAATGGTTCTTAATATGCCAGTGTGGCTAGGACAAGACTATTTTCAGGCCCATTGTAGAAAGCATGACTGCAGCTTGGTGGAAACTGTCCCTCTGGGTTTTCAGCCCAGGATGCAGCTCTGTATTTTAGGGGGGTACAGGACCCCACTGTTGAGGCTGCCAAGTGAATGCACTAATTGGTGCATTGTCTCAGCAACTGCCTATGCTGACTTTTTAGGCTGTGTTGTCTTTCCATATGTCTCACTGGTGAAAGGTAGTTGAAACTATTTTCCAATATCACAATCTTACTCCCAGCCTCAAGGAATTTCTGCTGCTAGGGTCTTCATTGATAGAGTCCCTGGGTTAAATGTAGCCTCTGAATATAAAATAAATTCATAACAAATATTGGTTTGAAACACTTCATTAATACAAGAGAACACAAGATGTTGCCGCTGGCCTGCATGATCTCAAAGAACCACTGTCTAAAATACACAGAGAGGAACATAGTGAAATTAAATATATGCCTTACTTACTATTACACTCTTCACATAGCCAGCAGTTTCAAGGGTCTAACAAAAAATAATTAGAGAATGTCATTAAGTGCAAGGGTATATACATTTTGTTTGCTTTCCACTTAATTGCACAGCCTGTTTCCACACTTTTTTAAAAAATAAGTATAAATTATTTTATTTGTAATACAAGATGCAAGAAATCTTTCATTTATTCAGGGAAAAACCCACAATGGATGTGACAAAGCTGGCAAGCGAGAACATTCCATTCTGTGTGGCTAGCATCCTGTGGCAGTGCCACTTTAAAGCTGTAATCAGTATTGCAAATTCGCTGTAACTGGAACTTTACCTTAGTAAGGACTAAAGACAAATCATCCCCCCCAACACTGCCAGTAGAGGGGATAAAACCTGGTGGATCCAGGAGGAGGGATATAGAAATGTAGAGAAGTGCTGCCTTTACAATATCATACTGCTCTTTCCTAGACGAGGAAGGGGTGAGCCAGGAAAACACTTGCTGTCTATGGAATAAACACTCCTCAACTCAGCAGGATTCCTCACCCAAAATTTAGGCTGACTTGAAATTCCTTAATGTTCCTGCCCAAAGTGAAAAACTCTGCGTAAAAACTCACTGAACTTACAATGCCCTAAGCAGCATTAGCTCATGAAGATGACCTATGGTCCACAGTTGTTAGAGAACTGGCTTTGGGAAGTTTAAGAAAATTCTGCATACCATTTTTTTAAATGACTATGAAGCTTGCTTAAGGATCCATTCATGATTTCATTTTCTCCCCGACACATCTGTGGTCTGGAGCCTCAATTTTGCTGATTGCAAGAAGCATTATTAAAAGGAAATTATTAAAAGAAAAAAAAATATTAAAAGATTTAAGCATCTTAAAATAACCCCAAAACATTGGAAAATATTCCCTTTCATAGGTCTCCTGTTTTTAGGCCTGATCTTGTTCCCATTGAAGTCAAAGAAAGTTTGGGAATAGGATCTGATCATTAGCGTGTTTCCCAGAAAGCTCGGAATATCTGAAAGAAGCTCCTTTATACAAATGCTGAGCTGAGTGTAAGGGATCTTTCAAATAATGTTCCACATATTCCTTTAGGTTCAGTTTCATTATAGAGGGAAGCCCATGGAAATCATCACCGTATGTTTGTTGACAACACAAGCTGTTCCTGCTTGCTTAGTGTTTTCTTTTCTTTTCTATGATCAAGAGCACTAGGAAGGCTGTGCAATTTGATTACCTTAGAGAGTTCGTCTATGATATTTTGCTGTTCAATAATCTGTAGCCTCAGAAATTCAACTTCTCTTTCTTCCTGACTCTGGTCAAGATCATTTAAAGAGCTTGGTCTCCTTATTGTCCCAGCCCTTTGTCTCTGAAAAAAACAACCCACAGAACAAAACTGCAAATGATTAAAAGTCTTTGCCAAGACACTGCATATAATCCTTCCCTTTTACAACCAGTAATTCAACCAGGCTATTTGCTAAACTGATGGTGATTCTCTCTCTGTCTCCCCCGTGACCCACCACCAAACAATAAATCGAAGCTGGGATTCTAGCTCCTCAGGCCAGAAGAGCTAGAAGCTAGGGCAATAGAAAGGCATCATGTTCATAGTCACCAGAGAGAAAAGTCAGTTTGCATAGCTCTCATGCACCATCTGGTAGCCCACTGAGGACTTAGATTAACATCCGTCTTGGAAAAGACAATCTGTTCAGCATTATATCACTGAAGAAGGAATTTAAAGATGTGGCAAAAGGAATCCTAAATGCAGGTTAATTCTTTCTGGATTGTTCCCATTATCTTCAGCAGGACTGGATCTGGAGAGTGTGAAAGCAACTGAACTTAAAGAAAAAAGTGTTTTTGGTCCTGCTATATGTATGTAATCTCTCACTTACTCAACTACCAATAATGTTCAATTTTAAATGTAAATAAATAAAAATATTGAGTCACCACTGCAAATTTCCAAATCACTGCAAAGCAATTGTGATACATAAATCAGGAGTTAAGTGAGATAATTTGCATCCATATTCTCCTGAGCACTACTGAGCATTCAGCTGGCTCAAAATATAGGCATTTCACTATAGCTCAGAATTAAAACAAACAAACAAACAAAACACACTACAGTAAAACTTTTGCTGAACTAGAATATCAATGCGTGAAAAGCAAACTGTTTCTTGACCACTTTCCCCCTATATAACTGGAACATCATCTGTTAATATGCAAAAGCCATAAGTCACTTATTATGTATAACATAATACAAAAAACACTTAGAAAAATGAAAACACTTGTTTAATATCCTGCAAGCTTCTGATGATATTTTTGTTACATACCTGATTTCCTTAAAACTGTATATTTTATTTATTATATATTATTTGCTCTTCTAACATATGACAGTGGCAAGAGGGAAACCTACCATTTCTATGTTCTCTTGTGTTACAAATTTTAATTTATTTTCCATTCGACGTAAGGCATGGGACAAATCTTCATTCTTCCTACTGAGACGTTTATTTTTGTCCAGGAGAGGTTTATACTGACTTTCTGCTTCTCTTAGACGTTTTAACTGAAAAATTAAAAAAATGCATTCACACAGTATAGTTATCAGTTTAAAACATATTGATATAATATATTAAAACTAAAGTCATTTTACTACCATAGTAAAATAATTCACTTCCAATTTTATACTGCTTTGCATTTTTCAATCTTGGATTCCTAGGTTCTGTTCCTGTCTCTGCCACTAACTCACCATGTGACCTTTGGCAAGACGCTTGACCTCTTGGACCCTCATTTCACTACATATCCAGTCCCTTCCCTTGCCTACACATATAACTCCTTCATTCACATTTCTAGTCAAGTACTCGGGGTACAGGAAAAAAGATGCAACAGGGCCAGGGGCGGTAGGACAGCATCCCTTTTTAAAATCAGGTCCCCTCCAATTTCTGCTAACTTCAGGCCTGTTCCAAAACCCATTGAAATCAATAGAAAAACTTCCATTGATATCAGTGAACTTTAGATCATGTCCACAAGGCATTCCATCAAACCATCTTCTGCTGATCTCATGAAAGTGCCAGGGATTCAACCGTACCTGTCCGTTCGAATTATGTATCTAGGTTCTTACATGGCACCTGTCACTCAACATTCTGAATCCAGGCATAAAACATTTACATTTCCCTCTCCTTCTTCTGGACTTTGGGTGTATTTTGTTTGTTTCTTTGTGTTGTTATTGTAGGAAAGTTCTTCTCTCTTTCCCCCAGCAGGCCAGAGGAGAGAAACCTGGGTTAGAGATGTCAATTCTTGCCCATGGGAGCGGGAGCAGGTTCAGAAATTCTTCTTTCCCCTCCTGAAATCAGAGGTATTGGAGGGAGTGTCACCACAGGATTTCACTCCCTCCCCTCAGCCTGGCAACTTTGGCCATTGGGTGCTCGGTAGAGGCAGGGTTTGTACTCTGCTTGCTGTGCCACTTCTAGTACTGGAGGATAAGGAACAAGCTGAGCACATATCAGTTCAAGCTCAGCCCGTGGTGGGCACTAAGTTAGAACTAAGTTATAACAAGGTGACTCTTTGACAATGCCTCTTTCAAGAGTTTTAAAAGTTGCTTAGATGTTAAAAAACCAACTACAACAACAATAAAATAAAATAAAATGGCATAGTGTGAGCACACTGCAGAAAAAAATATACCCATCCTTGATTCATTTAATGAAAGGTTCCACTGAAAAAAAAATGCCAACCAATATCTACTTAAAAATAAAACAGAGTTCATTATTTTATGAACTAAATAAATTGTGGACAATGTTATGTTATTGTATGCAATACTACCAGGCATAAAGGAAAGAGAGAAGCCAAATGTCCAGATTACAGTATTAGCAATTTTCTAATCTATATATGTAACTATATATACATATATAGCAATTTTCTAATCTATATGTGACTCTATATGTAACCCCAGACTATACTGTTGAATAGCTGGTCTAATATTGTCCATTATTCATTCCATGTGGAGTTTTCCTGCACCAGTTTTGTAAAATACATTCCATGTTTGACAGCTTACACACAATTAACTAGCAAATCTTTAACAGTATTCTATACGGATGCCACAGCAATTTGCGCTTCAAACACACAGCGGACCAAATTCAGCAGCGGTGTAATTCCATTGCAGCCTATAAAGTTGTATCAGAGATGGCTTTCTACACACGGTGTTCTCATTTTCAGTAAACCTAATATGTTTCATGTTGTAAACTGTGTATTTTTAACTCAGAAGAGACTAGATTCTACAAGTATGGGCAATCAATAAGGAGCAAATAATTTGGGTAATATGGGCCTATGTCAATCTTCTCCCAAAACCTGTACCAAACCTAATCCTGAATCCAAAGTTGTTCTTTTTTAGCCTTACATATCTTCCCTCCTCCCTTCAATTTTGTGTGTCATTTAATTGCCTGGAATGAGCAGTGGAAGTGTCAAAATAGGAACATGGCATCTATTCTTCAGGATGGGGGCATTGGCTCATCATATCTAAAATCCAAACTATGACCATGGCAAATGCCAGAAGAGAGGGAAAAATCCATAATCACCTGACAAATTTTGTCAAGTTATACAAAGGGATAGGACAGTGTGGAGTGGGGTGGGGTGAGCTGACCAGGTTATGAGATCTGATTAGCTCCTTACAGGAGAAAGGCATCACTACAGCTGAACAGTTGGTTTTAAAATTGCCCCTTAATATTGAAGCTAGAGTACTTGATTCTGTGACCTTTTGCACTAGTGAATTTTATGGTGATAACTGTTTCTCATTGTGTTTTCTGCCAGGTGGGTGATGCCCTCAAGAAGCTGTGCATTTTTGCTCCCTCTTTCACAAATTCAAAAGCCTCCATTCTGCTTTTCCATGTTGCCTGGATATTGTCCCCATATATTCTCTGAGGATCAACTGAGAGCTAATACTACCTAAGCCTGAATCTTCCAAAACAGATGTTCTTTTCTTAATCTGTGAATATATTCTGCAACAGTTACCATATGAACCGCGATAAAGGAGTTTAATGTTGTCTCTAGTGAGTGTCCACCTGCCAGTGCAAATTCTGATATGCATTCATTTCCTAAAAACGTAACAGTAGTTCCTACTTACAAGCTCATTTCTTTCTTCTGACAGCAATGCATTCCGATCTTCCAGCTTCCGGATGATTGCACTTAGCTCAGCAATTTTAAGTTGGAAACGCCGGGCATCTTTTTCATCCAGCTGCTGTTCCTAAAACAAAGACCAACTGCAAATAACTGCTCATAAGATCAAACTTTTTCAAAGACACCAACTTTGTTCTTGTCTGAATCCAACTATTTCTAACCTATTACACAGGAGAATGTAATCTGTGCCTTAGTACAGGGGTTCTTAATCTTTTTCCTTTTGAGGCTCCCCTCCAACATGCTATAGAAATGTTACGGCCCACCAGTGCCACAACTGCTTTTCTGCATATTGAAGCCAGGACCAGCATTAAAGGGTAGCAAGCAGGACAACTGCCCAGACTCCATGCCACAGGGAGTTGCTCAGGCTTTGGCTTTGGCTTTGGCTTCAGCCCCAGCTGGCAGGGCTGGGAGATCCGGGCTTCAGCATTCTCCCGCGGGCCCCATCAAGTCTAACTCTGGCTCTGCTTGGCAGCCCCCATGGAAACTTGTTCAGGGCCCCTGGGGGCCCATGAGCCACTGGTTGAGAACTGCTGCCTTAGAACTGAAAACTACAAGATGAGACGAACAGAAAATTGAAAGAGCAGAAATGTAATAAAGTATGCAAATGCAAAAGTATGTATATGCAAATACAGAATCACAAATGTTAAACTTGGAAACGTGAAAGGCAAAAATTGAAAACTAAGGCAATGTTTCCAATATATGCCACTGTTGAACTGAGTATTTCAGACATGTGACTCACTCTAAGTAGTCTGTTATGGGGAAATTATATTTATAAATACTGAAAAATAAATGTAGAAAATCCATGCAAATATATTATTGCATAGGTTTCTCTTCTATGAAGTTGTGGCCCTACTTTAGCTTCTAACAGGTCAGCCATAAAAGTTTATGCTTTAATTGACCAAAAAGTGAAAATGTTTAAATCAAATTGTAAATGAGTACAAATATAAGACGTGTTTTTATTCTTCTAAATCAGAGAGCAGTTACATTATATTTACAAAAATTATAGGATTTTTTTCTTTCACTAGCATTATTCTAATGTTTGATAAAACTTAAGTACAGAACTTTAATCAGAGCAAGCAAATTAAAGTCCATGATCCTAATGGAACTTTCAGAAGTTCTAGGATTCCTCATTCAACAGGTGCAGGAGAGGCTCAGAATAAAGGTTAAAAGAGATTTTTTGTTTGTGTTTTCTATTATCTATACTTTTACTGAGAAAATTAAGAACTGCTGCAAAATAAATCTTGATGAGAATCAACAATGAAAAAAGTTAACATATGTCACAGACATATGAAGCCAGTTAACTGAAATTTTTTACTATTAGCAAATTAATGCAGAAGCAGGAAGGTGGCATAGTTACATAGAAAGCCAATATAAAAAGGTGACTAAAATTTAACGCCATAAAATATTGCATAATATGAAAGAAACAGCGGAGAATAGGTTAGTAGGTATTTAGTTCACTTTCTAGACCACTGATTGAAAGCAAAAGCACTTAGCAGCATGTAAATATTAATAATAGAGATGTTCTAGGAGGACTGCAGTACCCTATAAGCTTGCATGCTGTTGGTTACACTACCATTACTAATTTCCCTTTGTAAATTGTTCTTGTACATTTGCTTACAACACATACTGTTAGTAGCCTGGAAAACTAGAACATATACATTACTAGAAAAGCATTTGCATGATTTGTCAGCAGATACCCTATCACACTGTCAAACTAAGGCATGTGTTTGAAGTATGATACATTTTAAAAACCTGAATATTTCACCTTGCTAACAAAAAACAAACTAAACCGTAAAAGCAAAAGCTTTCCCATGATCAGAGTTTATTTTAGTTTCAAAGATCCTGTTATTGAATTGCTGCATTAAAGGAAATCTCCTTGGTTTGCTCTGTACTGTTATGGGAAAGCTGTTGCTTACATGTGCACTCATCAAGATTTTTGTCATTTTTTGTTTGCTTGTTTAGGTGAAACCACGTGAAAGTGCTTACGGGGCTTCCTGAATGATCTGAAGCGTCTCCTGCACCACTTGCATAAGGAAGTTCCCGTTTGGGGCTGCTCAGATGCCGATCAGACTCTTTGATCTGGGAAAGTTGTTCATCTAAAGCCTCCTTTTGGAGCTGAAGTCTCTGAGCATGCCCGGCTTGAACCCCTAACTCTCTTTCCAGCACGTAGACTGCTCTGTCTTTAAATTTGATCTCCTCCATCTACAAGGAGAACAAAATACAATCACACAAGCATGCATGTTACAGGTCTCTAGTTACCATGGAAACTGGCAGCATTACACTAGCACAGCATCTTGGACTGTACCCAAAGGCAACTGTATCACAGTGAATTTCACAGATTTGACATTCCTTAACACAAAACACAACACCCTTGGGAAAATAAAATAGCAATGAGTGTTTGACAGTGGCCATATGAATGGAATTGCTTAATTGCTTTGGTAATATTGCACTTACTATTTCTACACTTTTAACCACTTTGGGAGCCATCCAGCAGAAATGATTATTTCACGCCAAGAGGTTCTCAGCTACTGTATCTATCTATTGTTATTGAATTCTTAGAATCAGGTCACAGGTGCCTTTGAATGAGAGGTGGGTCCAGATCGATGCTCAAGAACCCACCCAAACTTTACAGTGCAAATGGTTTGGAATTGATATCTGGGTGCTAATTTAAGAGCTGGGCCCTACCTACATTCTGGGCTGATCCTGGATATGAAACAACCAAATTTGGGGATTGGAGGGAGGCCAAAAGATTAAACCCTCAAAATTTGGAATTTTGAAGGTTACAATCTTATTTACTTTAAGGATCTGAATTTTACCTTTATGCAGAGGACCAACCATGCATTACTTTATAAATAAAAATTCTTCAAGAGCAACCTGAATATACACAACTGTAATAAAGCCACAGCATCTTCACCAGTTATTTTACACCATTATCTATTACATGGGGAAATACAAGATACTACATTCACAAGTTACAAGGTTTTCAAATATGCTTGTAGATGATGAATCAGTGTTGAAAAAAGTAATCATGTCAACTTCCTAAAACAACCATATTGTTCTTAACTTCAGACACCATATTGTGTGTGTGTGTGTGTGTGTGTGTGTGTGTGTGTAATCTTTGTAGCACTTTAAATAAATACTCCTGAAACACTACAAATTT
This sequence comes from Dermatemys mawii, assembly GCA_007922305.1. NCBI lineage: Eukaryota > Metazoa > Chordata > Testudines > Dermatemydidae > Dermatemys > Dermatemys mawii. The sequence continues at coordinate 11,122,987 of ML677335.1, read as the reverse complement.
AAATGAAACAAGCAGCTTTTTAAACAGTGAGTTGTTCATAGACAGAATGCTTTCCCCTTAATGGGACAGACAGTAAGAACTGGGCAGTCTACTCATTTTTTTTTTTATAGGATTGTTTCCAAACCCAGATAAAAATGGAGGAATGAATTAGCCAAATATTTCATTGAATAATTTAGCTTTAAATTATTAATATCATGGTCAAACACAGGACTATGAGACAAAAACAGATTTTCTTACGTTATATCTGTTTCAAAGTGATTCTTGTTCATATGAATGATTGCACTGGAATCAGTTCTATAATTCTTAGCACCATTATTCAGATAAAGATAGTATCATGCATTTAAGATTGTGAAACAGCAAACAAGGAAATTCAGAGTCAAGGCTGACATTCCTTCCATAGCAATCCTGTTGTGCCTAAATACTGTAGCTAACACAATAAATAACACCATGTATGGCACACTAGCCCTAGTACCTAAGATCACACTATGACCTAAGAACTAGATTTTTAAAGGTATTTAGGCACCCAACTCCTACTTCCAGACTTTTCATATTGTGCAGGGCATATCTACTGTCTGGTCATTGTTTAGGAGAGCTGTGCGTTATATGCACACTAAATTGCAAATCTACTTGCATTGAGCCTTGAGCTAGAGGTGCTACATGTGAAATTCTGGCCCCACTTAAATCATGCACTAATGACTTCAGTGGAGTCAGGATTTCACCCTATGTGTCTGAGAACTTCAGTCCATGTATTTGAAAATTCATCTGGGAAGCTGAACACAATCCCACCCCTACACCCCCCGCCCCCAGCTGCTTACCTCTCTCAAAAGCCTCAGTAAAGGCATCTATCAGGAGAAGGGAGAGGAATATATATTCATTAGTCTTGCAATTGCAATCATCTTGTCCACTAACTATTTTGAAAATACAGAGCTCTCCTATCGTGTAGATTCTGGGATAAGAGCAGCAAAGTACACAACATTCAGTTTTCATTATCTGAGAGTACTAGCAGCACCTGCAGTAAACAATGGAGGGATATGCCCTCTATCTAAAGTATTCACAGTTTCTCATCAGCTTTATACATCCTAAAAAAATACAATGAACCCATAAATGGGATCTACAATATTGTAAGAAGTAAACACATACTCCACTTGAGGAAAAACAAGTATTGTTTGTAAACTACGTGTGTGAAAAGGACATGTAAAAATTAAATATGTGCATGTATGACATTTTTTCTATGCAAAACTATGCAAAAGTTAGTCTCCTTAGAAAACTGAGGAAATAAAATACATTTTGTGTACTACTTTATTAAAGATGCTTTCAAATAGTGAATTCTTTTTAATGCAGCAATCTACTAGTTTGCCTCATAAAAAAAGAGATGTCTGATGAACTCTTTCCATAGCATGCATAATCAAACAGTAAACTAAGAGACTTTAAATGAAAAATCTACAGCCAAAGTCCCATTATGTGAACACAAAGAAATTCTGTAACATGGACAACATTTTCAACTAAGAAAAACATGAAATTACAAAAGATTCAACAAAATAATTTTATTCTAGTAAGGTTTTGATTTTTGAAAAAAAAAAAAAAGACTAAATCTTAGCTTAGTGAGATAATAAGAAAGCACCAATATTCATACCTCTCCTGTCTGTTTAACTTCATAGTTATGGATTAAATACAGTGTTCTTATATTTACAGTTCATTGTTCAACATAAATATATTCATATAATTTTATAGCAGCAAAATGTATTAACTAAATTAATAAAGCATTTTTAAAAGATTATTTTACAGCTTTTTTCTTCATCGCATTAATAACATTAAGGTGTTGTTAAAAAAGAAAATTATTTGCCACTCACTGAAAGATCTTTGTGAATTTCCAGGTGCGTGTCCAAAACAAAGCTATTGTACACACTTGTTTCATTACTCTATATAGAAACACTGAAGTGCCTTCGATTAATGTGGCTACCTTCCTTATATTTGTATCTGGTTGCTTTAGATAACAGGACTAGCTGTGAAACAATGTCAATGAATATATATGAACAGAATATCCAATCATCTAACGGAGAATATCTTGCTTACCAGTGTGGATATTCCCACTTTATTTTTAGCAGGCTATCTCCACCTAGAATGAATTTTTATGCTGAAGTGTTAATTAATAAACAGCCTGTGAGCATAGCTACTGCCAATTATGCAGATGCAAAGGCGTGAAAAGTTGGGTCCCCCTATCCCTTGTGCTAGCAAATGAAATTTCTAATATTTTTCATCAAGCTTATTTCAAACCCTATGGCGATTTCTAGGGCAATATAAAAATCAATATGTAAGCTTCAGTGCTGTAAAAATTTCCTCTTGTAATGTTCACAAGGCATTTATAGCTCTGCAGTCTCCATAAGCATCATTAACATGACTGTAAACAGCAGAAGTCTGCTTTTGAAGCTTCGTATGTCTATGCTAAAAAAGCCAAAGCTATTCCCAGAAAAAGGTTTTAATTGCAAATGAGAAAATCCTTGCCAAGGTAGAGGCTGTTACATGACATAAACATTTCCCCATAGGCAGCATGTCAAAGCAATTAGATTATGTAAAATAATCTGCATTAGCAATCAGTTTCAGAAGCTCAGGTGAATGAACTGTCAATCATTTATTAGTGGAATGGTAACTAAAAGATCTAGATTAAAAGAAAGGGGATCTCTTCTCAAGCCAGTCTTCTTGACATTATGGGGATGTGCACTTGCAACAGAAGGAGACCCAGGGAACGGCTCTATATGCAATAGCACTTACCCTCGTTCAATTTTCCTTCATATTCCTTCTTTCATCCTGAAGATTTTTCTCAGTGTTTTGAAATTCATTCATATATTTGTCCTTTTGGATCTTTTCTAATGTGTGTCACTACAGAGGAGTAGCTAACCACTTTGTGTCCTTGTCAAACCAATTGAACTGAAGGGAATAACTTGGAACACTGTACCAGTTGTATAGATTGTATAGTTGTATAGACTGTATAGCTATATAGATTACTATGTTTTATATTTTATAAATTGATTGGGTATGACAGTCTCCCTGTAAAGGGACACTGTCATCTAGTCAAAGTCCAAAATGTTACTTAATTCCTGCTAAATATTCCAAGCACATCTATGCCGAGCATATGTGCTATGTCAACCCAACATTGATTTCAGTCATTCAGTCATGAATAGATGATAACAACACAGCAGATGCAGTGAAGGACAAACAGTGAAAGGGTGATTTTTGTTGTTGATGACGATAATGATGAAATATCCCCATCTTCCTAAATAGCTTTAAAAATTCACACTCCAGATCTAATACAAAAACAACATTTTCATTTTTCATATGTATTTATTTTGCCCGGCATCCATCCATCCATCCATCCATCCATGTAGCATCTGCACACAATCCATATATTAAATGCAAAACTGAATTAAATCAAACTGGTGCTGGATGAACAGCACCCCTTCCTTGACTGTCCTAACTAATCCTACATAACTCAGAGATGGTTCATGGGCAAACAAATGCCAAATGGACAAAGTTCACTCTGAAGGTGAATAAACTTGCAAAGAAAGTTTACCAAAAACAAACCCTCTACCTACAATCCCCAAAGTGCACAACAGAAACATACTAGGATTGTTGGGAGAACCATGGGCAGCCTCTTATTCTGCCCCATGCCTACTGGCCTCTGAAATTTTGTCCATTTCCAGTCCCTGCTCCCCCACTCTATTCCTCTCTGCCCCTACTCCAAGCCTGTCCCTCACTCTCCCCACCCCATTTCCCTACCAGCCATTGCCACCTACCCTTGCTCCCTGAAGGCTCCATGCTGCAATAAGCACTGATAGCAGAAAAATGAGAGGCCACCTGACTACCTGAAACCAGCCTCTCCTTGACCATGGGAGACCAATGATAGTCGGCTCTCCCACAATCTCTGGGTATGCATACTTCAACTGAAATAAAGGCAACCTTGAGGGTGGAAAATCTTTCATGCCTAAAACTTACATTTGTCCATGCATATGTGGAAAGTCTATTTGCATATGTAAATACAAGGGATAGTTTTTCCTTCGTACGCACAAAAATCTGTGGGCCAGATTCTCAAAACTGAATTGATATTGATTAATTGAAGCTAATGAAGATGAGTCCAATTTACGCCATTTGAGGATATGGCCTTCTGTGCGCAGAATTACAGGAACTGATGAAAAGGGCAAGATAACGCCCGCTTTGAACACGTGGCCCTAAATACTAAATAAAGTTTAGTCTGAATTTGTAACAACATCAACTGTAAGACTGTTATATTTTAAAAAGTAAAATCCATTTACAGAAAAAATAATTTTGTAAAGCAGAAGTTAACTCCTATCAGAAAGAGAAGGGGAAGAAAAGATCGCCTTGCGTATTTGGGCCCTTGGGGAATATTGTTATACATGTAGTATATCACATATATGAAGGTGCTAGCTGGGTGATAAATTCCAGAGCTTTGTGAGAAGTGAATACATCATGTGCCTTTGACCATTTCACCAGCAGTCTGCCCACAAATCCATCTCCCTGCCTTGTTCTAACATTCTGAACCCCAGAGAAGCTTCAACCAGCAGCTAGTATTTTTTCATCAATCTTTGCTTCCTACATGTAGTTTTTTACAGCTGTACCCAGCCCTGTGAAGTCCTAAACCAATAACAGCTTTTCTATGCATATAAATGTCACAACTTGAAGTTATCACATAGCCTGCAGCTCTAGAAACGGGAGCTTTTCATCATTGCCAAGAAGCGATACTCTTCTTCCAACAGGTGCCAGTGGTAGCCATATATGGTCCAAAGATAAGGGACTGTAACACAGTGATATTTTTATATGCAGAAAAGCAAAATGAGACCCTTTTTAGAGGTTTTATGGGATTTAGGAACTCTGTGCAGTTGACTCCTTGTAGCTGGCTTTCCGGAAGAGGGATATGAAAAATAAAACTTTAATAACATTTTTCTTCAAACTGTCTGAAACATTTGTAAAAAGTTTTTCTACAACATTGGCGGCTTATCCCAGTAAATGATAGTTCACCCTCAAGAAACTTAGGGGCAGCCTTTGGTCAGTTCTAACTAGAGTTGTCTGGAAAGCAGTCTTCCTATTAGAAGAATCCACTGGGCCAGGATAGCTGGAGCACAGTGTGTCACAAATCAGGGCAACTGCACCTGTATTTCCCCTCAATTGTTCAGCCAGGGCACCCACTCACAGGTTTCTAGCTGTTCCCTCTCATGGGTGGAGACCTGCTTCTCTCTCCCTTCTGGCCAGGATATGTCCAGGCTGCACAGATCCCTGCCTTCACCATGTATTTCCCAGAAAATGGAGTTTATCTAAACAGACCTGTCTGGTTTCTCTTCGGAGACTACAGGGATTGCTACAGATATAAAGTACTTTCTTTCTAAGCAAGCCCTACTTTATTCTGAAGGTAAAAGCAATACAGCAAAAACATATTTAAAACAACAGAAAAAACTTATACACATGCTAATAATTTTCCCAAACATTGATTCTGGCAGGCCCAGTCCTTCCAACCCTACCCTAAGGATTGAGATCCTCCAGTTGCTGGATCAGGAAAAAGCCCTTGAGTCTGTCTAACTCAGGCTTCGGGGCCAAAAGTCTTCCCTTTGTCTGTTGGTCTCTAGGGAATCCAGTTTGAACTAGTTTATGTATAGCTTTCTGCAGGGGTGGCTTCTTTGGAGATGCTGCAACCTGAATGAATTTGCCTAATCACCCCCTGCTGTTCTCTTATTTACCATTCCCATGGAAATGCATACAATTCCACAAAACCATATACACAATTACATTTTAACACAATTGGTCCCCAGCGATTAACCTAATTCAATAAAATGTAATTTAATTCAGTAAAGTTCATTCAGGGTATTGCAGGAAATTGTCAATCTGTTACACAGTGTACTCCAGAAGTTCCTGCTTCTGCTCTTTCCTATACCTCTGAAATGACCACTGTTAAGAACAGGGATGGGCAAACTATGGCCTGCGGGCCACATCCAGCCCGCGGGCTCATCCTGTCCGGCCCCCTGAGCTCCTAGCAGAGGAGACTACTCCTGGCCCCTCCCCTGCGTTCACCCCACCCCCGCAGCCTCACGGGCAGCACTCTGGGGGGTGGGGCTATGCTCCTCCTGGAGAGCGATGCTGCATGTCTCCCTCCATCTGGGCCACCAGCAGCGTGGTAAGGGGGCCAGAGGTGAGGCCGGAAGGTTGGCTAAGGGGCAGGGAGTCCCAGGGGGCAGTGAGGGGACAGGGAGCGGTTGGTTGGGGCGGAGGTTCGAGGGAAGGGGCAGTCAGGGGACGGGGAACCTGGGGGGTTGGATGGGGTGTGGAATTCCTGGGATCTATCAGGGGGCAGGGTGTGGATAGGGGTCAGAGAGTGGGAGGGGGCTGGGAAGAAGGTAGGGTCCTGGGGGGGGGGGGAAATCAGGAGACAAGGAGCAGGGGGGTTGGATGCATCTGGGATTCTGAGGAGAGCAGTCAGGGGGTGGGAAGTGGGAAGGGCCAGATAGGGGTCTGTTTGGGGAGCCACAGCCTTCCCTGACCCAACCTTCCACACAATTTTTCAACCCCCATGTGGCCCTCAGGCCAAAAAATTTGCCCACAGCTGGTTAAGAGCTTCATGTAGAGAGCTGAACACAAGAAGCCATTTGCCATGCACAACAAGCAGAGGCTTTATTAGCCTACATAACCTAGGAACACTGTTATAGACTATACATACTGTCACCTCATGTATCAATCATTTTTATATATGTTTCATAAAGCACTCTTTTCGCACTCACAACACAAAGTGTGAGCAGAAGCAGCTCATTTTCTATGCCATCCAAGGATTCCCTTATGCAAATTTATGACAGGGCAGTTTTCCATTCCATTTGTGGGAATGGAAAGGGAATGTAGCAGAGGCCAGGATTTGGTCCAGTATTAATGCCAACAGACTCTTAACTCTCAGAGCTAGGTAAATAGTGCAAAACAGTGTTTGTGATCTCTCCTATTCAATGTGAATCAATCCTATTCAATTCAATGTCAAACTCCTATTCAATTTGATCACATTTTGTTCCTTTGTTCTTCACTATTTGGGAACACCCACATGAAAGTCACCCACATGATTTAGTTGGGGATGGTCCTGCTTTGAGCAGGGCGTTGGACTAGATGATCTCCCAAGGTCCCTTCCAACCCTGATATTCTATGATTCTATGATAAAGCAGTTTATTTGTTTGAATGATGGGAGAAAATCTTCAAGCAAACAACGTTCACATTTACATAGATATGAACAGTATCACTCTTTGTTATTCACTACTCATCATTTGAATTTTGCAATATTTAAGTCATTCAATTATTGTTATTTACCATGGGATTTAAGTGACCATCACATAAAAATAATGAATGGCCAATACTTAGCTTGAGAACAAACCATAAGCTGATAATTGTTCATCTGAACTATCTCATGTATAGATGCAAAAAACAAAAACCATAGTAGAAATACGGATCAAACTGCAAACAGGAAAAATGAGCTATATTTTCCATTAATATTATTCATAATTAATAATTTGACCCGCTCTGACTACAGAAAGCCTGATAGAGATGCCATTAAACTGAGAAATCACCTTTACTACTGCACATAGGAATTTCTAACGAGCATGTCTTCCATGCTTTTCTTATTTACAAATAAAGGACTGAGTCAATCAACAGTAAAATGGGCAATTGAGGGATTTGTGTTTCCTACTCTACTCACCTGACACTTTGCTTTAACACCCACATTTCACCAGTATGTTATCACTTCCCAGGGAAAGTGAGAAATGTCAGACATGTGTGTCTGTAAACATGTAGTGCTAGGCAAAAATCTTGTTGATTACCAATGTTGCTAGAGCATCTCTATAAGAAGCAGAGATACAGCATGAGCCTACACTGGTGGGCTATTAATCTTTTAAATGGTCACTGTCAACAACAGCAATTTTAAATAAAATCTGGTCCATAGTACAGTACCCTTTAAATGGTCTATCCTGCTGTTTAGCACTTGTCTTTTCTGACCAACATACATCTCATACGAAAACTACACTGACATTACACTATCTTGGATTTTAGGCCCTACTGTGCAATAATCTGATAATGTTAACATGATAAATTGGTCCATTTTTCCTTGATATGGATCATGAATGTATAACTCCCATTCATGTTAACAGAAAATGTGCATGTATTGGAGGGAGACTAGACCCTAAGAATGTAAATGAAGTCACCTTGATAGTATTTTATTATATTTAGAGAGCCACAAATTAAAAATATATATCAAGTTTATTAAATAATTACAAGTTCTTTAAGAGGACATTGTTCATATGCCTACTTGTTACTATACGATGTGATTTTCATCTTTCATAAACAGTACTTAAGCTAGTGTACCAGGGACAGCTTGACTGTGCTAAAGTTGTGCTTCTCTGGAGATCATCACATATAAACCTTCCAGACAGAAATAGCTTGTGCCATATGTGCAAAAAGGAAAAAAAAGGTCTTGGGTTTATGAGCTACAATTTTCACTCTTGATTAAACAAATAAAATAATGTTCCATGTGACCAAAACCTTTTCCCATTTCTTTAATGTGGGACACATTCTTGCAGCATTGTTCATAAGGATAGACAATAGCAGTGGAAGAAGACTTTGATGAAATGCATTATGACAGACATGAAAAATCACAGAAACTAGAAGTGTGATCAGAGATCACATACCAGATGCTAAGTTGGGGTGATAAAAGCTACTTTAAATTCTGTCGTATCTAGCAGGAGAGAGAAGTTACTGAGTGATGATTTGTAAAACCATATGTAAAATTCCAGTTTTATAAAATCACATTTTGTATTATTTTCAAAACAGATGTCACATTTTAAAAACAATAAGCCCTGTGCATTTAAACTTCCTTGACACAAGAAAATGAGTCAATGTCATCATCTGCTCTCTGAAGACTTCTGCCTCCAGCAAATGCTTTTCTTCTACAATAGTCAATTTAACTTCAACATTTACACAGAAATTTTTATTTTCCAACCAGTATTTGCCCTTTGATGTTCAAATGCACTTGTGAGCTCAATCTTTTTTCAGCTGTAAATGGAATCTCTTATGTGACCATGGAATTTATATTGGATTTATGTATGTCTGCAGCCAAATCATCAAAGCTATGATCTCACTTAGTCTCACAAGCTAAACAATGCTGGTCAATCTTTGGTTTGAGTCCTCCATGAAAAATCTATTACTTATATAGTGATAAGAGGGAAAAATAGCCAGTGCAATTGTAGCCTATATGCTTAATACATTTAATTGTTCCTAACCATATGGGTCCAATTGTACTCTTTGTACATAGTACACCTGAGTGAATATGGGTTAGGTTGCAGAGGAAGTTCATTACCAAGTGATGTTCTATGACCTGTGCAAGGCAAGACGTTAGACAGATGATTATGATTAAGGCTACACTTTAGTCACGGGTATTTTTAGAAAAATTCATGGACAGGTCACAGGCCATTAATTTTTGTTTACCACCCATGACTTTACTATACACCTCTGACTAAATCTTGGGGGGAAGGGGAGTGAGCAACATTTCTGTGCGTGCTCATGGGGGGAGCAGTCTGGGAGCATTCTGAGTGCTTGTGGGGGTAGTGAGCTGTGGCATGCAGCCCAAGACCTCCACTGGTGATGGGGGTTGGGGGCAGCACACAGCCTGGGAACCCAATGGGTGCTAAGGGAGGAGGGGCGGGGGATGGTGTGTGGCCCGGGAATCCCGCAGGTCCTGGGGGACAGGGTAGGTAGGCTCTCTATCTGGCTCTGTGTGCTGCCTCCACCACGAGCGCTGGCTCTGCAGCTCCCATTGGCTGGGAACTGTGGCCAATGGGAGCTACAGGAGTGGTGTCTGTGGGCAGAGGCAGTATGGGGAGCTGTCTGCTAGGAGCTGAGGAAGGGGGATGTTGCCATGTCTGGGGAGCCTCTCTAGGTAAACACCACCCAGAGCCCTTACCCTCTCTCCTATGGCCCACCACCTGCCCTGAGCCCCCTCCTACACCCAAACTCCTGCTGCTTCTGGGTGTGGAGGGTGGTGGCCTGAGACTGCCTCAGCAGCAGCTGGTACAGCTGGCCCAGGGGCTGCCTGAGTTAGTCAGGTGGCCCCTGAGCCAGCTGCACTAGCCCTTGCAGAAGTCCCAGAAAGCCATGGAATCTGTGACTTCCGTGACTCCCATGACAAATTCGCAGCCCTAATCATGATGGTCCTTTCTGCCCATAAAGGATATTAATCTATGAATCAGGTGTAGCTTGGCAAAGCAATGACTAAAGGTGATGTGATAACCATGGGCCAATATAAATATTAAAGAAGTAAACAAAAAAGGAGATCATTTTTAGCATGATCCAAGAAAGTATAAGTAAGAGTAATGGGATGCTGCTGAGCAAAGGAAAAACTTCTAACAGTGCGGCTGTGTTGTGGAAATTGGAATAATGTCCCCAAAGAAGCAGTAAAAGACTGCTCATTTCAGACATGTAATAGTGGATCAGAAAATGCCCATTTGAAAATCCATCACATGCGGATAGAAAAGATGGCTGCTAGGTCTGATCCATCTCTAGTTGCTACTGGCTTCTGAAAAATAAAATTATGACATTACATGTTACTAGTGTAAAAATCTGAAATGAAATGTTCAAGAAACATTTGACTGTGTTCAAAATAATGTATACATTATATTCTAGCAATAGTGTTTGATTGGCAAAATTTGCCTTCAGGTAATCAGCACTGGGTTATGATCTGATCTAATTAGAAGTTCTCAAATACAAGAAATAAAAGTCACAACTTCATGACTCTTTCATATAAAGTGCCTGGGAAGTCTATTATGTGAAATGTTTTTACATACATGGTTTGAAGACAAATATACCCATTTTCAATCCAAAATTTTCTTTCCTGCAATGTTCATAGATGAATCCAGATGAATCCAAATGAGTCCAAAGTTTATGATTACATGGATCACTGGTATTAACATATAAATGTCCCCCTGTCACTTGGTAAGTAATGGGCCACACACTGTAATAGATTGGAACTCCCCTTTGGTAAATATTAACTGTGAAATTTATGAGATGAGAGACTCTTTGTTCCATTAGCTTTTATCATTTGCAGGACTATGTAATATTTAAGCACCTATGGTATGAATTTACACGGAGTGGTGTATTCCTGGTGCTTAAAGTTAAGCACACAGTGAAATACTTTACTGGATCATGACCAGAATTAATTCCCATCCCCTCAAGGTTAAGTTGAACCTCTGGAGATTCACCTTTCACATAATGCTGCTCCTTGGCTGATTAACTAGTGCTTACCCTGCAGCTCACAGTTTAAGCCTATTGAATTAGTCATACATGATTTATTCAATTTGAGGTTGCCATATAATATTTATTACTTAAAATGGTATTTTCTATTTTTCTGCAAGTCTAAAGTGAGATGTGAGCATCCTCTATATTGTATCTACATATAGTAAAAAAAGAAAACAACATCAATCTTAATTTGAAAAGAGAATATAGGAACAATACAAAATAACCTTTTAAAAGCAAATTTTAGCTTATGTATGGATCTGTTTTCCATTATGTATGGATTATGTATGGATCTCTCTCCCCATTCTGCAGCTAACTGCCAAGATGCAGTAGAATGTCTTCCGTGAGTAATTGCAAAGATTTGACTAAGAAATTAAAAAGTATACATCTCACCAATAAATAGCTTCAAGGGTTTTTATTTGAAAAGGGTTTTTAATCTCATTGCAAAATTATTGATTGGTCTTTGAGTAGAACCTATTCTCATCCACACTTACAAAAAATAGTATTGTTTCAAAGGGTGAAATAGTTATTTGTTGGTGTGGTTTATCACACTGCTTTTGTTAAAATTACTAAATAATGAATTGCACATAAACCAAGGAGCTTTTAATGTCCTGTCATGATTCCATTAACAATGCAGAACTGGATGTCTGCCATGCCCTTTACAAAAACATGTAGTCCCTAAATGTGCAACAAGGCATTTGCACTGCAGTGAAGAGGAAAGCAACATTTATGAATTACGGGTCAGATCCCCAGCTGGTATAAATCAATGGAGGTCAGAAAAGCCACTTATATGCTATTTGGGAAGAAGATTAGCAAGAACATTGTGCAGGTATCCAGACTGAGCCTTTGCTCAGGGCAAGTAATAGCTAAGTATGTTAGCTTACAAAATCAGTGCTAGTGTCAGTGTCACACAAATCAGACAGCTGGAGGACTTCCCCAACTCAGCATCACCTAGAATAGTTAATTTGTAACACCAGTAACAGTCATGGCTACAATGGATTTTTAAAATAGCCTTCTAAACTTTCCCATAACTTCTAAATGAGCTCCAGTGAATACACCCCTCTTGCTATATGACAAATATTTATATACTGGAAACTAATTCACTGTGGAAGTACAAGGGACAAGAGGGTGCAACTGTAGCTACAAGAGTCTTTTGAACCCAACTTATTGCTGGAGGTGTGGAAGGGGTACAGTTAGAAAAAGGTGAATAGTACCCTCAAGTACCCTCCAGACCTCACTTCAATTCCTTTATAAATGTCTTTTCCCCCCCGTCTCCTCAGTGGATGTCCAAGGGGGCGGGGGAGGTTCTTCAAACAAACAAAATTTCTCATGCCTCTTCCTTCCCTCATGAGATGGGGGAGTCTGTAGGAAAACAAAGAGAGGGAAGGGTGAAGACCACCTGGATATTCGGTGGTCTTCCAGGCTTAGCCCTTTGGGGCTTCATTTAAAAGGGGGTCTACCTCCAGCTCCTTCTCTTGGGGCATACTGCTTTGAGGCTAGGTCATGAAGTTTTGGGAGCAGCGAGGCCTAATGCTTTCTCCCTGTCAGCAGGCCTGTCTCTGCTGTCTGAGGCGGGGCAATCCTCTCCTGCTCACCACCACTTGCTGCTCCAGTCAGAACAAACCCGGCAGAGCACCTCGATAGTCCTGAACAGGCCCAGAGGAGCTTCTTAGTCTCCTCTCTGCCAGTACGAGTACATCTCTCTTCGAACAGGGTCATGCCTTTTACCATACCCATATTTACGCAGTTGTCACAGTTCAGGGCAACTGCAGGATCTATATTCCCCACTAGTGGTCTAGCCAGGGCACCCACTCTCAGGCTTTCAGCTCCTTAGCCGTTGCCTCTCTTGGGTGGAACATGTGTTTCTCTCCCTTCTGATCAGGGTATTTCCAAGATGCACAGTTCCCTGTCCTCTCTGTATTTCCCAACATAGATAGGGAGCCCCAAGGACTTTTGTTTGTTTTCTCTTCAGAGACAGTTAACAGTTATAATTGCTACAGTTATAAATACCATACCACTCTTCATATGCAAACCTACTTTTATTCTGAAGGTAAAAAAAGGCATTATAGAAAACACATATTGAAAACAAGCCTGAGATCGAATGCATACACAGCAGTTTCACAGCCCTGCAGCCCAAGCCCCCATGAGCCACGGTCAGGTGACTTGGACCAGCTGCAGGTGTTGAATTGTAGTGGAGACAAATCCATACACAAACATTAAATGTGTGTCAGTGGAGCATCCTATGATCCTGTCTGCTCCTTCCAACAGCTGGGGGCTGCTCTGGACTGTGGGACTATTACTTACTAATTTTAAATTTTCTGCATATACTCAGTGCTAAATCAGACAGACATGTGGAGCAAATGTAACTGTATAATCCAATATGTGAAATATGGAATAATCCACTCTGTATGAGAGAGAAATGCCCATGATGACATGGATAGTATTTGAAAATAAAACCAGTGATAAGAGCCACATTGTGACATCTATTCACCCAAATGAGAATGAGGAAGGTGTTAACAGACTGACAAAGGAAAGTCAAATCATAGAAGATTAAGGTTGGAAGAGACCTCAAGAGGTCATCTGGTCCAACCCTCCCTGTCCAAAGCAAGACCAACAAAATTATCGCAGCCAGGGTTTTGTCAAGCCAGGCCTTAAAAAACTCTAAGGATGGAGATTCCACCACCTCCCTAGGTAATTCATTCCAGTGCCACCACCCTCCTAGTGAAATAGTTTTTCCCAACCTGGACCTCCTCACTGCAGCTTGAGACCATTGCTCCAGACCTCCCACCGCCCCCCAGCTTAGCATCATCCACAAACTTGCTGAGAGTGCAATCCATCCAGATCATTAATGAAGATGTTGAACAAAAGTGACCCCAGGACAGACCCCCTAGGACATTCCGCTTGATACGGGCTGCCAATTAGACATTGAGCTGTTGATAACTACCCGTTGAGCCCAACGATCTAGCTAGCTGTTTATCCACCTTATAGTCCATTCATCCAAGCCATACTTTTTTAAACTTGCTGGCAAGAACACTGTGGGAGACCATATCAAAAGCTTTGCTAAAGTCAAGATATATCATTTCCATGACTTTCCCCATATTCACGGAGCCAGTTATGTCATCATAGAAGGCAATCAGGTTGGTCAGGCATGACTTGCCTTGGTGAATCCATGTTGACTATTTCTTATCACCTTCCTCTCCTCCAAATGCTTCAAAATCATAAATAATATTTGCCTGGAACCTCTAACCCCCACAACTACCTACATTCTGCCTTCATACTCTCATTTTCTTAGCCACTTTATATTATTAATACACTAATTATCTAAGGTCCAATTGCCTTCACCTCACATTGACAGGAATGATCCATATGTGGTACCTCTGAATATCAGGATATAACCCTTAGAGGAAGAAATGCAGAGAGAATATGGCATACAAATATAGCACCACCCTTCATGATTTATGGGAAGTCTATTCTTTCACTGATGAGTGCGTCTCAAGTTATACTTTCCCTGGAGTCTTATTTTGACACACTGATCTATTTTTAATCACAATTCAGATGCTGAGAATTTAATATGGCACACTGATGTCAGTGAGCATTGTGATTGGTCAGTACTAAAAAGGACCAAGCCCTTAAAAATAATTGAAAAATATCACCTAGGAATTGCATTAGAAAAATATTCTTATTCATTGGTTAATTGAAACCATGCCTAAATACGATGCATGGCTTATTTCAGTAAAGCAACATATGCCATCACAGCGAACACCAATAGCTTCCTGCACTATAGACATCCTACAGAACAGGTGCACATTAATTATAAAATCTTTACACTTGCTGAGGATTTGAGCTTATAAGTTTGAAGTGGCATAGACCTGTGTTGACTTACAGCAGTGGAAGATCCAGCTCTAAAACAGCATACAATGTCCATGTTACTATTAACAATATTTAATTTATGAAGTGAAAAACAAATTGTTTCATGATTTTTGGTATGCACAATCTATGCTTAAACATGTTTCTTATAGGACTGTCATTATACTGCTTTTTTTCTTTGCAACTGGGTTAATAAATGAAAACATTTATATACAGTTATTGCAAAGGCAGAGATCCTGTCTTGGAATTTCTAAATACTACAGATGGCAATTTCCTAACTCAAAAAGTGTAGCATCAAACATGGGGGAATTCTATATTTAACTTTGTCTTAACAGATAAAGAGGAACTGACTGGAGAACAAAGAATTAATGGTAACTTAGGTACAAGTGATCATGACTTGACCATATTTCTAATGTGCAAACAGAATCAAGTCCAGAACAATGATACATACACTTGGCGCTTTAAAGAGACAATTTTACAAAGCTGAAAACAATTGTAAGCCATATCAGCTTTGAGGTCAAATTTAATCAGAAACATGTGAATGATAATTGGGAATGGTTTAAAAATACTTTATTAAATGCCTAAACAGCCACACTAAAGGAAGAAGGCTGACGACTAAAAAAAAGAAGACAGACATGTTAGTGGGAAAGTGAAGGCAACTTATATACACATACACGCACCAAATGGAAGATAGGAGAAGTTGATGGTAATGAATATTAATCAGAAGTTAGAAGTTATGGAAAATTGATAAGGGAAGCAAAAGGGCAGATTCTATGTGCAGCAAAGTTAAGGACAATAAGAAGGAGTTGTTAAGTATTTTAGGAACAAAGAATCCTAACAATGCTATTAGATATGGTAGAATTATCAGTGATAATACAGAAAAGGAAGAAATGTTTGATAAATATTTCTGTTCTTCATTTGGGGAAAAACAGATATATTCATATCAAATAATAGTTCACTAGTATCTCAGGAAGATGTTAAACAGCAGCTACTAAAGTTAGACATTTTAAAAATAAGCAGATCTGGATAACTGTAGCGAGGCGGTGTGGTGCCCAACCGCCCCGCAGAGGGACGAGCTTCCCCAGAGGCAAGAGGGGGCGGAGCTGGAGAAACCTGCGCCCCTCCCCCAGAGGTCAGCTGGCCGACCCAGAAGTATAAAAGCTCGGTCCCGGAGCTCACTTTGGAGGGAGCCAGCGGAGGGGCTAGAGGCCACAGCCAGAGCTCCTGAATGGGAAGCCCTGGTGACCCAGCCTGAGCCCGGGAACTGACCGAGCCTGCCCTGCGCCCGCTACTCGGAGGAAGAGGGACCGAGCCTACTCAGTCCATGCTACCCCGGGAATTGGCTGAGCCTGCCCTGCGCCCGCTACCCGGAGGAAGAGGGACCGAGCCTACCCTGTCCATGCTACCCCAAGGAGCGTCCCAGTCTGCCCTGCGCCCACTACCCGGAGGAAGAGGGACCGAGCCTCCCCAGTCCAGGCTACCCCGAGGGGCTGCCGCCTCTGCCTCCAGACAGCGACTCGGAGGAGCCCATGGAGGTCACCACGCCTAACCAGGTACCCTTTGAGGGGGAGTTTGGAAGTGGCCCGGGGAACGAGTCTGAACCTATGTCAGTGTGTTGCGGTCAGGATCCCCACTGACTGCAGCAGGCCTGTTACCGCTGCTAGGACCCCAGGCCGGGACACAGTGGAGCGGGTGGGCCTGCGTCCCCCCTGCCACCCTTAACCGTGGGTGGCAGTCTCCCCCTCAGCCAGACACCATTGCTAGCTGTCTGGTGTGGCTCAGCCCCTGCTTGAGGGTTTGAGCCCCTGACTCTACCGTGCGTTTGTGGCCCCGCCCTGCCTCAGGGCCTGGGCCTTTCCAAACTGTTGCTGCTCAGTCCCTGCTTGAGGGTCTGAGCCCCTGACTCTACCCTGTGTTTGTGGCCCTGCCCTGCCTCAGGGCCTGGGCCTTTTCAACTGTTGCCGCTCAGCCCCTGCTTGAGGGTCTGAGCCCCTGACTCTACCCTGTGGGTGTGTTGCCCGCCCTTTTGGGCTAGGGCGTGCTGAACTGACGCTGCTCAGGCCTGGCTGAGCACTTGAGTCCCGGGCCCGGGTATTCCCCAACCCGGCTGAGGGGTGTGTAGCGAGCCGGTGTGGTGCCCAACCGCCCCGCAGAGGGACGAGCCCCAGTGGCGACCCCCTACACTAACTTATATCCAAGAGTATTAAAAGAGGTGGATGAAGAGTTCTCAGAACCATTAATGTTGATTTTCAATAAGTCTTGGGACATTAGGGAACTTCCAGAAGACAGAAAGAAAACCAGCATTTTGCCAACATTTAAAATATGTAAATGGAATGACCAGTGTAATTGCATGCCTGTCAATTGGATATTGATCCTGGACAAGATAATGGAGCAGCTGATAAGGGAGTATATTAATAAAGAATTAAAGGAGGGTAATGTCATTAATGCCAATCAACAGGGATTTATAGAAAATAGATCCTGTTAAACTGGCTTGATAACTTTTTTGATGAGATTACAATTTTGATTGATGATGGTAATACTGGTAGTATACTTAGACTTTGGTAAAGCATTTGACTTGACCACTCAACATTCTGATTTAAAAAAATAGAAAGATATAAAATTAAAATGGCACACGTTAAATGGATTAAAAGCTGGCTAACCGAGAGGTTTCAAAATGTAATTGTAATGGGGAACCATTATCAAATGGGTATGGTTTTTCTAGTAGGGTCCCACAGGGATTTACTCTTTGTCCTACACTATTTAACATTTTTATCAATGACTTGGAAGAAAACATGAAATCATCATTGATAAACTTTGCAGACAAGAAAAAAATTAAATGGTTAATGATTAAGAGGATAGGCGCAGGTGAAAGTAAGCCGGTATGATCCAGTATGGCGTACCAGTAAGAAAGTAACCACTGGTACACAGCTGACTGTACTGGCAGGGCCACTGATGGAGTGTGGGGGAAGGGCAGCTGCCCTGGGGCCCAGCGATTTAAAGCACCTGTGGCTCTGCCCACTGACGCAGTAGCAGCGACCAAGAGCTCTGGGACTCTGGTGGCAATTTAAATCGCTGGGCCTTTGCATCTGCAGCCGGAACCCCAGGCCCTTTAAATCACTGCTGAAGGTGTGGGCCAGGTAGCACTGAAGGGCTGGCTGGGGGATTTTGACCCCAGCCCCACCCCTTCCATCTGAGGCCCTGCCCCTTCCGTGGACCCAGAGTCGCTTCCCAAACTTTGCCCAAAACCCCAGCTGCCCTGTGTACCAGTAAGTCATTTATGTTACTTTCACCCTGAGGATAGATCATTGACACAAAGCGCTTGCATTTTAATCTGGCTAAATGTTAATATATACTTCAAGTACAGATCTTTGGGGAACCCTGTAATTTACCCATCTCTATCATTTTTACTGCAAATATTTTCTACATTGACTGATAAAATATTTCTAAACTTGTTACTTTCCCTCAAACCCCACCCCCCCCAAATTTCCCAATCCTCCTTTCTAGTTGACCACAAAATGAGGAAGCTGGTATGAGACATACAGTACTGAGGGGGATAAGAAGTAGTACAAATAAACAATCAGACAGAGATGAATGACACAAGATGAACTGGGATTTTGTTTCCTTTAGAGAGTTTTGAGGATTTGTTGTTGGGGGATCTGTGATTGGAGCACATGAAAGGTGCCCTTCTAATAATGGGTAATCTAGACTCATGACAAAGAATAGCAGAGGAAGTAGACTTCATAGAAAAATCTCTGTTCCAGTATTGAGCAGGCACTTAAGGAATGACAATTGCATTCAAAGTCCCATTAACATCTTATTACAAGCTTGTCAGGGCAAAGACTATGCCTTTTTTGTGCCTTATATACAATGCTAAGAATATTGGATTCAATACAGCAAAACACTAGTTTTAGGCCTAAATTTAAGAATTGACTTCAATCGGACTAAAGCAGATGCTGAAATCTAACCCCATGCTTATGTGGTTTTCTGAATTGGGTTCTTATCAACATTATGGAAAATAAATAAAAGTACAAGATTGATTATGAGGGCACACTAACTACACCAACTTAGGTGAAATGCATTAATTACAGGAAATATTTCACTTTCATTTCAAAGTTTTGAATTTTAAAAGACTGAAAGAATCCAATGAATCACCCATCTAAATCAGATCTGGCCTATCCATCACACTTAAAAAATGGTAAAGCATTTAAATACCCATAATCTCATGCTTTCATGATCAATAATCAATACAACACTCACTATTAAAACTAATTAAATATGTCACAATTCATTGAGATGGGCTCGGATGGCAAATCTGAGCTACCTGGCACATAAGTAGGTGTTTCAAAGGATCCTGGGTAATGCAATACTAACCTATGGGTATAGTGTTTAGTTACCCTACAATGACACAGAATGCAAGAAACTTGGCACAAATTTGATAATGCATCACAAGCTACTTAAACTCCATGTTACACAAGACAGAAAAATGGTCTGCTATTACAAAATAATCATGTTGTATCTCTTACGGACATGAAGAGATCCTCAGGACTGACCGGCTTGTATTGAAACTACTCTGACTGTGCTTTATTTTTCAACTAAATTTGAAGGTTAGTGGGATAACTGCTAATCCTTCAAAGGGAATAGGAAATCCTTATTTTTCTACCATATTACCCATTGGCTATTAGCAAATTTATAAATTTATAGTTATCTGTCTATAATTGCACTGGTTCTGTACTCTTCCTTAGTTGTCAGCATCCTCTTTCCACAAACTCCTTTGGAGGTGAACTTGGCTTCAACTCTGATTTTCTTCAGTGGAAACCAACACATTTTGCAGCTGTATTAAACAGGTATTTTAGAGACGAACTTTCACAGTTCGAGAAGATAGATACATACTTTGCCACCTGGGATTAATATTTTACCCACTGAAATAGTCTAAGTTTCTATACCACAAGTTGACCAACTGCAATTACTTTATTCCACCTGGCGCTAATCACATAATAAGGGGACTCAAAAGAGCTTTTTCTAAGGAAAAGTGGTTAAAAAAATCAGAGTACAAAATAATTTCAGAAGCAAACATATTTGCATTAAACAATTGCAGCTTTAACGTGCACTGTGGATATTGTGTATGTGTACACAGTGTCTAGCAAAATGGGGCCCCATCTATACTGGGGGTTCTAGAAGCTAAACGCTAATACTCGCTATAATAATCATCATCTCTGTTCTATGTACAGAACTCCCATTCGCGTAAGTGGGAGTTTCATATGTGGAAGAAGAGAAGACTATTCAATATAGGGTGACCAGATGTCCTGATTTTATAGGGACAGTCCTGATTTTTGGATCTTTTTCTTATATAGACTCCTATTACTCCCCGCCACTCCCGATTTTTCACACTTGCTGTCTCAGTCACCCTAATTCAAAAGAACAGAAATTTGCTCAATAGATAAGAGAGCCACACTGGATAAGATTTGCAATGTGGATTGGTGCGTGGAAATTTGCATAACACTTTTCCCTTTTATGTACCGATTATGCGTTCTGCAGTCACTGAGTAGTTAAATCTACACCAAACTGGAAGATAACAAGGGTGAATTTAGACAGATGGTATTAGGATTTCAGCCCATTTCTGTTCACAGCTTTGTGAAACTTACTGTTTTCAAAGCCACCACATATTGCTCACCAGTGATATGGAGCAGCTTTCCTTCTGGAACAGAAATTATAATTTAAACACATGATGCTGCAGCACAACAAGGAAAAGCTTTGAACTAAATTTCTGAGAGATGAGAAGCATAATCACTTGCAGGGTTTCCCTTATATATCTTATTAACAGAATTTTTGTTCCAAGCATTTGACAAACTTTGTGTAGCACTCACCTTAGTGGCAGAAAGAATGCTGTAAAAAAATGTGTTAAATATGTAGCCTATGTATTTAGAAAACCTCATTTTAGACATTGTCATTGTGATGGGTGAACCTCAAAAAAGTCAGAGATCCTGCTTGAATAAGCACCCAAAAGTTGGATGCCCAATCATGTGCATCTAAAACATTACTGCAACCCAGAGCTCTTTTTTAACAGCCAAAAACAAGCAAAAACAAGGCGGCATATATATTTACATCAACACATACCAGCCTGCGAATTTCTCTTTCACATTCTCTCTTGATCCTGCTGATTTCCTCTTGGTGTAAGTGATACACACTCCTTATCTCAGCTGCTTTAATTTTGTCAGCTTGAATGACCAAAGTTAAGGCTTCCTCCACTTGTCTCTTAGCCCCCTTAAGTTCTGAAATTTCTTGCTGCATTTTTATTTTCTCAGATTCAAACCCTTTCTTGGCCTCCTCTTTCGCTTCCGTGAAAAGCACAGTTTTAACCTTATCAGGAGCCCCATCTCGTACAGCATTAAGAAGGCCTTGTAATCTCTGGTTTTCATTATCTTTAATCTTTATGACTCTAAGAAGCTCAGATTCATGCTGTCTCAAAAGTGCTTCTCGAACAGCCTGGAGCTCCTTCATTTTCTCTTCATGAAGTTTGGCCTTAAGTTCTGTTACCAACACTGTGTTTTTATGCTGTTCGTGCTCTTTGATCTGTTTAACTTCCTGGTTTTTCTCTCTTTCCAACTTGCTGATCTAAAAAGAAAATAAAAAAAAAAGATACAGGTTTTTGCAAACAAAATAATTCTTTTAGTGGAAGTGTCTGTATTCTACTGTGGGGCAACATATAATGGGAGTTGTCATTTCATAATTTTGTAACTTTATAATTGTAGTTATATAATTATTATCTCAAAGCACAAACCTATTGCAGTGTGCTATATCATATATAGAATTAGACTTTATTTGGTATTTGACTCATATTTTATGATCCATTGCTCTATTATGTGGTGAATTTCTCCAACGGTTCCAAATGAAAATCAGATCACCGAACTCAGGCACTTTGCCGTCCAGAAGGAATATCCAATGATTTACTATAGACTTCACAGCATCAAACATCTTTTTGCAACAAATAGCCTTAAAATGAGGGAATACAATATATTTAGAATTGTTAGACACAAGCTTATTGTTCATAAAGCTAAACAAAATCTACACAACATTTTCTTGAGGAGGAAAAGGCTTTTTCAAAATTTTAGGAAAATGTTTTATTTCAATGTCATAGTCTTTGTTTAAAAATATAGCTGATCCTTTTAAGGAGTTTTAAGAGCTTCTTGCAACCAATCCTAGTTTTGAAATTCAGATAGATGACTTGGTCTGTGGGACTCTCAGCTAATAATAGTCCATTCTATTTGCGACATAAACACTTCTTTGTGAAGACTTGAAGCCTTAGTACCGCATAGACCCATTATTTCATGCAGCTGATCCAGAAGCCTAGAAAAGTGTCTGCTCTGTAATTCCTATATGTTCAGCTAACATCATCATCATAATCAGTTGTAATAAGGAATATGACCCCTAAAAGTATGACCAGTACTTTCTAATGAGGTTAGTCATTACACTGAAAGTAAGCACTGGCTAACAACCTCCTTCCTTTCATTCTTCCCCCTTTCTTTTAAGTTTATGCTAATGTGCTATTGAGTTGCTTGTGACAGTGTGCACGTTCCCACATGCAAACACACTACTGATGGGTGAACCTCATGGTTTAGAGGTTCAATTTAGATAAGGAATCTAAAAATCTGAATCTTATTTAAATTATCCTAACATCTTTAGCCTCCAAAATTGGACTGGAAACATGCAAACAGCCTTTCTTGTATTATCTTGGCATTTTCATTACTGGTCCCAGCTGGAACTAAGAACAGAAAAACAAATATATATCTAAAAGCCAATTTCTTTAAAAACTAATTTAAATTTGGTTTCTGTTCAAGTTTTGGGCGAATATTTGGAATGGTTCTGATTCATAACTCAACGATCCTTTGGGAAAGTCAATGGAAGCTGCACAGTTAAAATTAACCACACATCTTTCAAAGAGCATCCACTATTTTTCAACTATATGAAAACTCTAGGCTGCTGGCTACTTTTGCTCATTTAAAATTTTTAACAGGTGTGACTTACGCTGGTTGGAAAATACTCCCCCCTCCTCCCCCGCCGGTAGAAAATTGTTACTTGAAAACTGATGAGTTTGTATTAAAACTGAAAGTTTCCATCAGGAAAATCTAAATGAAACATGTTCTCAGGTCAGGCTGACCCAAGTCAAAATATTTCAGTATGTGAAACTGAACCAAAACATTTCAGTTTTATCAGTTTGAAATTAAACTGTGTTCACCTACACTGCCGAAGTGCCTCATGGGAGTTTTAGTTCATGCCCCTTGTGATGAAACTGGGGTTATGTCTGTACAATTTATGCATTCTGATTGATATTATGAAGTTGTACTATGAAAATCTGCTGTGCCACGAGTGTCCATGTCTGTGTGGGTCCACTACTGCCAACACATTCTGTAGCATGTATGCCCCAAAGGATTCAACAGAAGATGCTTGAGACTTATTGAACACATTCAGGTTCAAACAGCTGGGACAACGGACAACTTGCATCCTTAGAAAAAATAGTTTACTTGATTCCCCTGATGGAGTGAGGATGTTAGAAGCAGTGCAAAGTTACCAAGAGGAGAACAAAAGAAGCCAGGTAACCAGGATGGGTTTAAAATAAAGAAACACTGGGATAGGGGTACAAGCAGAAAGAGGAAACCTGGGTCAGGAGAAAGTAAAGTCACAGAAGCTGGGAAGGGGCTCCAAGAGGGAGAGAAACCAGCTAGCATGCAACAGATTGTGTGAGGAGGGGACATCTTGCCTGCCTGCCTTCCCAGACCCAGATAGTTCTCCAAGTGCTTCCCAGAAAAGGCTACAAGAGAGATCTTACAGCAGTGCAGATGCATTGCTACAGCTGTGCTGATGTAAGCTTGCCAGTGTAGACAAGCTCCCTGTCTCTGAAGAGGAAGCAAGCAGGTGTGCTGGGCAGCCCCTCTTTGCTGGGAACACCACATTGAAGGCAAGGAACTGTACAGCCTTGAAATACTCTGGTCGGAAGGGAATGAGGCCTAGGTCTCTACTAAAGAAAGGCAACAGCTGGGGAGCCGAAAGTCCTGAGAGTACATTCCCCCGCTGGACCAGTTAGGGGAAACACAGGGGCAGTTGCCCTGAACTGTGATGCAGATATGTTATCATTTCTTAAACACTTTAAATAATAGGATTTATAGAAGAGAAAAGTATTATCATCATCCTCTCCACTGTGATGCTTTCACAAGGAGAAAGATCCCAAGAAAAACAACATTAGCTTCTTGAGCTGTGAATTTCTCCACAACTATTGCAATGTTTTTGTTTTGTTTTGTTTTTCAGCTATGATGTCAGTGGGTATAAGTCTACCCAAAAATATACAAAAAATAACAAATAAGAGGAAATGTCATAATCATATCTTAATTGCTTAGAAAATGCATTCCAACCAATATTGAGAAAGGAGCATTCTTTTTCAAACTTGTTGCTATAGAACAGAAAAGGTATCTGATACACATTATGTTAAAGATTTGCTGGGGTCTTTGTGCAAATTCAAAATTTTTAAAGAGCAATATTTCATCCTTTGAAGTATGAAAAGGAACTCAAAGCTCACACATAGTCTTTGTATTCCACTCCCCTACTAAAATATGGGGAAGTGATGCAGATTGTAAGTGATAAACTGCTAATAAAAAGGGGAAAACTATAGTTACTCTAAGAGTGCAACTTTTCCTACCTATTATTAATAAAATGGTAATGCCCTGTTATTAAAAAGTTTGCAGGGACACCGACTTAAACTCTGTTATGAGTAGAAACAGACAAATTGCATTACATGAAACAATAAATCTGCCTGCTTCCCAGGTACCAGTGATCAAACTGAAAAAAGAATTATAGCATTACCCCCACATACCTGCAAGCATGGTGATCTGAATCAACAAATTTCCCAATTATCAGCAGTGAGAAATGCAGACAAGGCATAAACTTCTGCAATCCCACCACTGAAATCTATTGAAAGACTCCTATTACCTTGCATCGGGTTTGAATCAGGCCCTAAATGGGCAAGACAAACAAGGACGGACAGACAGACAACACAAAAGCAAAGTGTTGGGTCTCTACAAGTGAACATAAAGAAATAATATTTACTATTTATTATTGTTAATTATTATTATTATAGCTTTGAGAAACAGGGATCAGAATATTTTTATAGCAATTATTAACTCAAATCTCTGCGTCATTTTTTTTCAATAGGTAGAAATAGAGGAAAGAATCCCAGCAGAAAGTGACTAAAACAAATCACAATAATAAAAATAAAAGGTTAATCTATTAACCTGCCTTTGGGGGTAATTTAATGATTAATACTAATGATTAAGTTTAATACAAAGTAGTACCAGAAGAATTAGAACTGCACTGGTAATAATTATCCATTAATTGTCAACTATTTCTCTTGATTTCCATACATTAATAAATACTACATTACAATTTTAGAGAAATAGACTATACATAAATGACATTATTTGTTATGATCCATTAAACTGTTACATGATTTGCACATCACTGAATGCAAAAGTTTAATGACAAGGCATTAAAAATGAAGTATCTTTTTATTAATAAATTATAATTACATGAACATATACATTATGGCTCATTATCTGGACAAAAAAGCACACTGTGGGTAAAATAACAATTATCTAAAAGCTAGGATTTTTAAAGTGTTAGCAATATATTTAGAAAATAGTAAAAATAAAATTGTTATGGATTGTATTTTTTTCTGCAGTGCTCCCACTGGTAAACATAGTGCAGGCTGTAACAAAAAGTTTGTGAAATCAGTTTGTAGTAATTTGAATTGACAGCAGGTTACCCTTAACAGATCCCCATAAACAACATTCTAAAATTACAATTACTGCTTTTAAACACTGACTCAGTACTGACCTGCAAACAAAATGGATTCAACATTTGTTTACCTAACCTTATAGTCTTACTTTGGTCAAGTTATCCTACAAGAATGTTCAGTTAGCTTGTTCTCAAACATACAGAGCAAGCTACCTGCATATAAATTGACAAAAGACAAGACATTGTAGAGAAGCAATTTCATACCTTAAATGAGTACTTCTTGGTACATCTAGCTGGAGAGCAAAGGCTATTCTCAGTTTAGCCCTGGCCTACATACAGAAATTGCTTGGATTTAACTAAACTGATTTAATACCACACCTTTAGTTAAAACAACACAACATCTCTATAGAGACAAACCCTTAGGCCTAGGTAACACATAGGAGTTAGTTTCAGAATTAACAAGAGTGCAACCAACAGGTAATAGTGATCACAATCTAATTAAGTTCAACATCCTCCTAGGATGGAATTGCATCAGAAACTAGCCTTGTGACATTTTAGAAAGTGGGTGGTGGTTAAAAAATAAATGAAGGCACTTATCAAAGAAACACTAATGTCTAAGTAAGGCAATTAAAATATTTATATTTAGCATGGAGGCTAATTAAACATTATATGTTATCAAATGATAAAGAAATACATTTAAAAATATTTTTGACTGTGTGAAGAAAGTATTAAAAAGTCCTCTGGGTCAGATATCTATAGCTAAATCAATTGATAAATGCTTCTATGTTGAGAATTGCAACCCTTTGCTATATCTAAGATCAAAGCCCAAATTCCACTGGCTTCTCTCACATAAGTATTTCCATTGGAAGCTACAAGGATTTGGCTGCAAAGGTTGCTGAGTAGGGGCATTAAGGCTAATGGGAAGACTCTTGTTGACTCCAGTGAACTTTGAATCAGACTCTACATGCACAAGGTTAATTTGTTTTCCCTACACATACATACTTACTTTCCTCAGAACTGTCATTAGCTTGGATGAAACAGTAAATTCAAACATATTGAGTCTGGAACACTGAAGAATCACTATGTCTGCAATTTAGGGACCTCGTTCAACAAAGCACTTAAATCCATGTTTGGACCTAGAAAGGGAAACTGCTATTACTCTACAGTATTAGAAAACACTGTCAGAGTTAGCAAGCAAGGAAGCTTGTTGGATTAAAAAGTTTGGATTCAGAACTTAACAAATGCAAATGCAGTATTAAGCGAGCTATGCTAAGGGGATTCTCAACAGTTGCACAGGGCTGGTTTAGCTCTATTCCAGCAGCACAAAGGGACCCCAGCGGAGGACAAGCTATCTGTCTGAATTTCCTACCATACACTATTTTTATTTTGTGTCAGCCTTTTAATCTTACTTTGTAATTAATCTTACTTTGACATATTTGTTAACTACAACATGAATCATAGTTTTTGGTCCACCAGCAGCACTTAAAAAATGACTGGAATAAATTAAGGTACCAAGAATAATCATCTTGTTACTTCACTATGCTTTCTGCATTTCTTCCAGTCTGGGGTGGGGCTGGGAATGAAGGGTTTGGGGGGCAGGAGGGGACTCAGGGCTGGGGTGCAGGCTCTGAGAGGGAGTTGGGGTACAGGGTTGAGGTAGGGGGTTCCAACCTGGAGCAGAGGGTTGGAGTGTGGGAGGGAGATCAGGGTATGGGCTCCAGCCGGGCAGTGCTTACCACAGACAGCTCCCGGTTGGCAGCACTGCGGGTCTAACACAGGCTCAGAAGTAGCCGTCATGTCCTCAGGCAAAGGGGCCGGGGGGCTCTGCATGCCGCCCGGGCCCGCAAGCGCTGCCCCCATGGCTCCCATTGGCCACAGTTCTTGGCCACGGAGCTTCCCTTATTGCCCCTGTCCTAGGGGCACAGGGGCATGCCGGACGCTTCCAGGAGATGCACAGAGTCAGGGAGTCTGACTTAGCCCTGCTGTGCTGTCACTGGACTTTTAACAGTCCAATCAGCAGTGCTGACCAGAGCCGCCAGGATCCCTTTTCGACTGGGCATTCTGCTCGAAAACTGGACACCTGGCAACCCTGCCCAAAACAGAGGGAGACTAAATAAGCTGCTTCCTAAAGCAGTGAGGAACAATTCATTCCACCTTACTCTAGGCAGGCTGGCTGCAAACTTAACTGACTGTGGCTAGGTTCAGATCACACACTTTCCTACAGAGCCCCCTAGCCTGCAAGCAGGAGTAGAAAAAAAAAACTCTGAAATTTAAAATGACAGCCTATAATTTTAACACAATTTTAAATCATTTTGATTTAGTTAAGGTTGGTCCTGCTTTGAGCAGGGGGTTAGACTAGATGACCTCCTGAAGTGTCTTCCAACTCTAATCTTCTGTGATGCTATGAAATACACCACAACACTCTTAACAAAGAAGGAGCTCACTGAGGGCATCAATTCACACACACTCACAAACTAGCTGCAAGAAAATAAAGATTCCTAGGCTAAAAAAAAAGTTTAAATTACAATGATAAAATAACAGCTTAATTAAAATAAATGTAGGCCATTTTACTGATTATTTGGCTATCGGTTCTGGGGATTCATCCGGTCTGAAATTATTGACAGAAGAAGCACTGTTCTACAGTATCTAGAGCTTAGACACTTCCCAACACAACATACAAATAGCTCGTTTTTAATAATGTCATTCCAGGAATGCTGCTGTGTTACATAAATGATTCAATGCTGCAATAATGTTGAACTTGTTGAACACCTAATTTGCAAGAGATATTGGCGCAAGCATTAAATATAGGCCACATGTATTTTAAATGGCAATGAATTACAAATTTGCTATCTATTCAAAACTCTGGAATATAATTGCTCATCCATAGCAGACATCTTTTATTTATACCACTTACATCTGTCAAAAATCTTTCTTATTTTTTAATTAGTGATTACTGGTTTTGTTGCCTTGAATACATGTATATTCCTTAAGAACAGATGCATTGTTTATATTGTCATGGCTGGTGTTATCATGGAAGGAAGAAGAAATGTCCAATAAATACCACCTGCAATGACACCATGGATATTCATTAGGGAGGACTGAAAACACGTTGCTCTGAGGACTTGTAAAGGCTGCAGAGAGGAAAAGGATAAATATAAATATGCTTTATAGTGCTGGGTTGTCAGATCAGCTTTGATTTAGAAAATAAACTTGCACTTAAAAACTACATGGAGGCTATATAGTTTAATACAATAGTTGAGCACACAGTTGTTGATTTCCTAACTATTTAAAGAGCTCTGAGAGTTCATTGTTCCAGAGGTGTGATCACATACCTTCCCCGATGACTGCAGCATTATCTTGTTAGGGTAGATCCTGGGACGGTATAAATCAGCATAGCTCCATTGGCTGCAAAGCAGCTCCTCTGATTTATGTCACCTGATCCTAACCTTGTAAAATAGCTCAGGTTTAATCTCTCACTTCAAAGTTTTAAAGAAAAAAAATCTTTACCTCACTGTGCTTTAGATTTTGAGATAGCAAGAAGTTTTTAAATGCCAATGGACTATCAATACAGTACACATAAGTAGCATTAAGAAACACATCAAAATGAGAAATGTTTACTCAACAAAAATAAAGTACTTGAAAAGTCTCTCAGTTAAAAACTGCTGTTTATTTCTGAAGTTTATTCCACAAATACAGATTGAAATGAAGTCTATTTTAGTAATTTGAGGCAGTTCTTGAGCAAAATGAATTAGCCATATTTAAGGAGAATAAGCAGCTTTCTTACAAACAATCAAATCACTTTGGCAACTCTTAATAAGAAGGAGTTCTGTAAACAAGAGTTTTCTTTGTTGATCTTCTAGGTAAAAGATGTGTTAATGGAGCAGCTTCACTATATTATCCTTACTGCACTGGTTCAGTGCTTACATTATATTCACAGAGCAGGAAAATGACTAGTGTACAGGGCCTGTGCAATGACCTCCGTGCTACTTAAGCCCCATGGATATGTAGAGCAGAGAGGCCTCCATATGCTCTGTGAGCCACAAAGTGAAAGGTCAATCCATGGATTCTTCAAATCCAGCATCCCAACAAAATACTGTCAAGAGTGGGGATGCAGTGGCCGCTATTCTAGTGCACAGAATGGCATGTAACCTGCTCCCACGTGGAGAAGAGTGAACTCTATTTCCCTAAACTTCCACAGAGTTCCTTGCACATAGCTCATTTACTTGTGCTTAGAGCAGTGATTTCATCTGAAGCGTGTACAAAAGTAAATTTATGCCTTCAAAACCAATGATATCCTAATAGCACTACAATGCCACCTAACAGGAATCTCTTTCTCTGAGTCACTTTCTCTTCCAGGACAGCAACTGGAAGAGAAATTCTGGCTAAAGTGAGGTTCTGTTATGAAGTTCTGAATAATGTGAGAAAGATGGCCTACACCTCTTTACATGGTCTTCCATGCTTGACAAAACATACAGCTGATAATATAATATATATGGAGATATACCATATTGCTTCTTGCTGCTATCTCCCTGGACTGCTTTCAGTCTAGTCTGTCTCCTTCTCCCCTATAATGTTTCTAGCTTCACCTTTCTTCACCTCCTGTGGAATCACCCAGCAAACTTCAAAACATAAACATAAACTCACTTCTGCCCTCCTAGGGCTTGTCTTTACATCCATCTCTGCTTTCC
>ML677335.1:11062300-11074980 GCA_007922305.1 Dermatemys mawii | reverse complement strand
ATGGAAATGGCCTAATCAGGGCAACATTAAGTATGTAAAAAAACCCTGAGAGTTCTGATTGGGGATGGAAGAGAAAGGAAATAAATTTGCCATGCCCATTTCCTGCGTAGATCTGCAGAAGCATTGTTAACATAATGATATATGGTAATCATTTTCCTCTGATGAAAGTCTAGCCAAAGTTTTTGTGTAGGATTAGTACAATTTCAGCAACAGCTTGAACAGACACATGCTCAATCCTGGATGACCTGGATTTTACTCAAAAGATAAATCTCCCAGATATAGTTCAGCTTAACCCTTCCTAGTCAGACTGTTCATGAAATCATGTGCATAATTTTAATTCTTATAAACATCATTTATATATTTTGTGTTTTATACAAGAGCATGAGTTTCCAACATAGAACAAATGTTGGCTTTTTATGTAACTCAAACGGATGTATAGCCTACATAGTTACTCGTTCTAATCAACACAGAATCAAGGAAATGAAAAATATTAATAGAATTGTGCATATACTATACAAATAATTT
The DNA here is from genome assembly GCA_007922305.1 of Dermatemys mawii. NCBI lineage: Eukaryota > Metazoa > Chordata > Testudines > Dermatemydidae > Dermatemys > Dermatemys mawii. The sequence goes on along the minus strand of ML677335.1, from coordinate 11,074,455 downwards.
AAATGCAAGTGGAATATGTGGTGATTATTGCCACATTTGAATAATGTACAGAAAACTTGAGATTGTGAGACTGAAAAATAACATTATTTAAACTTTTCATCAGTTGCAATATGCCTCTCCCTCGGAACAGTAAAAAGGAAGGAAATGCAATTGATTCTTTCATTTACATTAGATTAATTCAGAGCAGACTGTGTCTCCGACTCTAATTCCATCTGTTTAACTTTATGTCAGGCTGTTGTCTTGAACACAAACAAACTGTTCTAGCAACTACATTCATTTTACTGTGGAATTCATGCCTGTATAATTAACTATAATCAACTTTAACACAGATGGCATTAGATGATCCAAAAGCTCTTTATGAAATTGTTCTTAAGCATATTATTAACAGGCCTAAATTATTTAAATTTATCTCCGCAACCCCTTTCAGCATGAACACACAACACAGCTGGATTTCAGAGCACTGAAGACAGGATTTAGCCAAACATTGTTCATAGAATTTCAGTACTTTAGATTTATTCAATTTTTGAAAGAGCTTATAAATAATGATCTCCTTAGTGTAGCCAAATAAAGCATTTGCTTTTAGATCTATCAAATAATAATAATATTTTCCCAAATGACTCAACCTGAAAACTGGACATTGAAGAAGTGGATGACTCAGGAAGGTGTTACCGCCAATACATTTTTTACTGAAGCTGGGAGTGAGTGAAAGCCTTTGCTGTTTGACAGGCTTTTGGGTATGCTCAGTCCACTTCTTAGTAGACAAATATCCACATTTATTAACTAGCATCACAGTCTTCACACTTGAAAGTCTCAGGAGAAAGGCCAAGAATTTGAATGAAAATAGAGGGCGAACTAACCTTCCAGCCCCCAAAGTGGGTAGAAACTGCTGAAGTCTTCACCCATCTGTGAATGAAAAGCTACATATTCAGGCAAAAATGCTTCCCTTTGGGGCTTGGTTTATTAATGAAAATCTTATTCCATAGTAACAGGCCATGCATCTAAATAGTTCCCTACCTAAATTATCTCTACATGATTGTCTATGGCCTTCTTCTCTCTAGTTTTGAGTATCCAAAACCCTAGCTCTTTTCTTTACACGGCTATTCTTATGTCCTATATATCACTGTGGTGTCTAATGAACTACATCTGTCCCAGTCTGACAGCAGTAATCTTCCTGCTGCTCCTAGCAGGGTTCCAGCAGCTGCTAAAAGGCTGGCAAAACAAGAGGACCCTGCTCCTCTGTTCTATTGACCTTTCCAATTCAGGAATGAAGCATATTGATGGGACAATATGAGGAAGCCTACACTACTCCTGCCTGTGCAACAAATACAACTCCTTTGGGTTTAAAGGATTACAAACTCCGGAGCTATTAATCTGGTACTTTGAGTGACTGTGAAAAGTTTTGTTAAATACCATCTTAATTTTTTTTTCAAGCCTTGTGTTATTGCCTAATGTACAAAATCATCCTTCCACAATATCAACACCAGACTCTTTTTTTATCTTCAGTTCTTAGTTCAGAGTCAAGACTCCTACTGTAGTTGTTCATTTTCCAACCTCATGGTTTCTTTCCATGGTCAGTTAGAACATTCAAACTTCTGCAATTTCTCGTGAACATGTAAATGGAAGTGTTATGAAAATATTAGTACCTTTGTTAAAAGTTTGCAGTTACTTTGCTTTTTTTATTTTAACATGAGAGGCTGAAACAAAACCATCAGTAGAACTATATTGCATTTCCTTGTAAGAAATAATTTAATGGTCTTCAATTATTCCAGCATACTTGTGCTTGATGTCACCCTTCCAACCAAGCATACTTTATAAGCACGGCAATTCTACCTGAGCTCCATTTATAACAATCAGAAAATGTATAGCGATCAGGGGACGGCATCACAAAATAGCAACTGAGAGCTCATAAATCAAGATTAAATATCTGCATTTAACTGTACTCCAGCAAAGCACTTTGTTGATGCGTATCCATTGTGCACATAATTCCACTTTATAATGTGATAAAACTGCAGGAGTAGAGTTTGGGGTGGATTTTAAATGGACTGGATGAGAAAAAGGTGGTCAGACAGATGGACATATCAAGACCCAAACTAACTTCTGATGATTTCATCTGCCCTCTAATCAACTCTACCTCATAAATAATATGTGCTTAGAGACAGCATATTAATAGTTGACCTACAGTTAACAAAATACAACTGATTTTTGGTATAGGAAGTGAATAATGAGTCTAGTCCACCATCAGTGAGGTTAATGAACAATGGAAATAAAGCAGGAATCACTAGGTGAATGTCTGTGGCCTGTGTTATGAAGGAGGTCAGACTAGATTATCCTAATAGTCCCATCTGGCCTTCAAAATCTATGAATCGTTCCTCTGTCATTCAAAGAACCATATAATGACTTTTAAAAGCCTGGAAAATAGACCATAAAGCAACAGAATCTGGAACATTTGACAGAAAACTAGATGTTAGATAGCGGAAGCACAATAGAGTATATTAAGAAGATCATTCCAGTGGTGTCCAATAGAAATTTGATGCTAGCCACACTGCTAGCCATACTTGTGGTTTTGAATTTTTCTTATTAGCCACATTATAAAAAAAGCAACATTATAAAAAAGCCACATGCATTAGCCACAATTCAATAGCCTATTAGCCGCATGTGGCTAGTGGTGAACATATTGGACACCACTGATTTATACATACTGTTACAGAGTATTATATTCCGACTTTCAGTCAGCTTTGCAACAGGCAGAAGTAAACAACCTGCTGTTTTCATATACATGTTTTTTGGGCTAATAACTTGTTCATAAAACCTTATCAGGAAGCTGGGAATGAAATGTCAAAAGGAATAACAGAAATACACACAGTTCAGTAACAGCAATTCTTATTATCACTAGTTCTGATCCATGAGCTACTCATACTCTTCTTCCAAGACAAACTGGGGAGGTGATGACTGGAGCACAATGAGCAACTTAAAAGGTTTTGTCATGTCAAAGGAAACAAAGCCTGGAGAGAAAATACCTGAGCAAGGAAAGATGAATGATAGTGATACAACATATAGTCACCACAATAGACAAAAAACAAACAAACAAACAAACAAAAAACAGTTATAGAAGCCAAGAATAAGCTATGACGGCCATTTCAGGTTTATGTACACTAAAATTAAGAACAACATATCAGAAGCAATTCAAAGTCCTATCAACAACTTCTCCTGAGCACCATGTACCTTAGGATCTACCAGCTTCCCCAATGGTACTGAACAGAAATCAACAGTAAAACTTACATTTATTACATTTTATATGAATAAGGTAATTATCATAAGGCACTATTATAGAAATTACAGGTGAATAAAAAGTTCAGTTATTATTACCCTAGGAAATGAAGATGAAGAATTAAGATGCTTCTCAAGTAGATTGACAGATCAGGAGCAAAGCCACATGAGAATCAACTTAGCATACTGGTATAAGTCCCATAGTTTTTGAAGAGATATTGAAAGACTCTACATTACAGGTTCATGTATGTGGAGATTCTGATATGTCACTATATCTAATTGCTTATTTAGGTGACTAGCTACTGATTTCAGACCAGTTCCTGCCCAAGAGATTAATGCACTAACATGAAAATAATGATGACCAATGAAATAAGCTGTGGCTTTCAAGTCATTTGGCACATAGATTGCTGAGCTTGATTTCTGTCTTGGGCTCTTAAAGTACACGATTGGCTCACTACATTAATTGATTAGCCCTTCATCAAGCTTTCACATATTTCATTTATGAATTATGCCTAGTTACTTCTGTTTTATAACTGGGCTAATAATTAAGCAATGACACTGATTTTCTGAATACTTACATATATATTTTCATGATAGCATACAAGGGTCTGACTGAACAAACTTCATTAAAACATTTGGCTCCCTGCAGTCGATTTGCTGGGTCTTTACTAGATCGCTAAATCAACCGCCAAGGATTGATCTCAGAGAGTCAATCCCTGCCATAGTATAGACCTGCCCTCACAACCAGACCTGCGCTGGGGGAAGGGAAAGGAAAGGAAAAAGGTGCACTGCCTGAATGCCGGTGACCGGGGGCATTATGCCTGCACAGAGCAGAAGAATGGTCCCAAGGATGTTGCTAGTATGCAGGAGTAGAGGTGGGAACACAGCTGTGACTACAACCCCTATGACTACAACCTTCCCAGATGTGCCCCTGTTGGAGTTCAGAGCTGCTAGTAGTACTACACTGCCGCATCCCACCTTCATTGTTCTCACACAGGAATTTATGGCTGTAACTCACTAACAATGCCTCCCCCCCCCCAGATGTTTTTTCTCCCACTCCCTCACTTCCATTCCTCCCTGTGACTGGAGGGGTGTTAATGGGCCACTTCACTTTAATTGATCCCTTGAAATGAGTTAATTCCTCATGCTAAACAATCTCTTCAAACTTGTATTTAGCAGTGACACTCAAGTTTCCCAGGCCTGAAGAAGAGCTATGAGGAAGCTGGAAAGCTTGTCTCTCTCACCGAAAGAAGTTAGTCCAGTAAAAGATACTACCTCACTCACCTTGATTGTTTATTATAATGTCATTCATATATAAAACATATTCTTAAATTCTAGAAATAAAATGAACAAAACAAAAAAGAGGAATTTGGGACAGAGCTTGGTAGCATGGATGTGAACATTAAAGTATGAACATTGTTCTGAAAAAACCATGTGATCAAACTGGGCTAAACCACTGTCTGTGACAGTTTGCACAAAGTGCTTATGCAGCAGATCAGTTATGCTCCTACTAACTCTGATTGCATTTCAAGGGTAAATATTTTCCTTAGGATTTCCAGAGTACACAAAAACACTTTCCATTATCACCAGACATGCATTAGCCCGGCCCTCTGCATAAGGGCTGTGTAGGCTAAAATTTATCTCTGTTGCCTGTTTAGAGAGCCAGATATTGTATATAAATGGTTACTGAGCTTTGAAAAATGTAAGGCACTATGAAAGGGCTAAGTATTTATTATGCTAAAGAAGATCATGTAAGACGTGCTTTTTCCAGAAATTCTGAAGTTCTCTTACAGGATTGCAGGTTGGGTATTGTGATAATATTTTAAATATACACACTAGTTCATGTTTGGCCAATACTCAGCCACGTGCCAGTAAGTAGCTGTGCATTTAGAACATTCATTTGGATTAATAATATTCAGCCACAGAACATAACTGAGGAATTATTTGAAATAATGAAAGCATGGTCCTGCAAACCAAGGGACTGATCCAAAGCCCAGTGTAGCCAACAGAAAAACTCTTATTAATTCCAATAGGATTTTGAGCCCATCCTTCCTATAATCCAGTATTACATAAATTGAATAATTAGTGGCCCACATTTACAGCTCCCTCATTTCACACAAAAATCTCAATATGTGCATAAAATATGAATGCCCTTCCCCTTTCATTTGGTTAGGTTTCTTAATGTGTGTTTTTACCCATAAAGAAAATATTTTTTTTAAAAAAAGGTAGATGATAAACCTCCTCCAGGAGACAAAGCAGACAGGCTGATGTGTCTTGCAGTGATGGAGCTAATATTGCCAGAAGTGGAAAACTTCAACAAAAATGAGAAAAATGCTCAAAGCAAGCAAAAAGGAAGAACAAGAAATGCTCAGTGAGGTATGAAACAGAGCGCATAACTGAAGTTATTGTTAAGCTGAGGCTATGCAGATGCATTGTTTTGTCACTACTGACCTTGTCAGAATAATTTTTATTCTGTGTAGGTGGTAGTGCAATATCCAGACCTAGATAGCTGAACATTTTAAAGCTATAATCTGATTATTTTAAAAGCTGATCTGATTTTGGAAGCTGCTTCATCCTTTCTAGTCAATTTGCTGATATTCAGATACCAACTTCTGTGCAATTTCATGCAGCAGAGCAAAAAACAGGTTTAACACTTCCTGTCCATAGCACAGAAACCAGTCTAAAGAACCACGGTTAAAACTTTCTAAGTTTTCAAAAGGAACAAAAAGACTATGTCTCAGCAATTTGAACTCAACTTTAACATTGTGGCCTCCCAAATTTCCAAATCCAATGATCTCTTTTTCGAGGTGTGAGCTCTGTTTAATGCTTGTATTAAGCCAAGGACTAGCAAGAGACCAGGTTGGGGAGTTAAAGATTGAGTTTCCAAATGAAAACATGCTCACCATGCCCCAGGCTCAACAGCTCTAACCCCCTGGGAAGTGGAACAAACAAATCAAACCCAAAGTTGCTAGATTTCCACCTTAAGCAACAATATTCAAAAAAAAAAAAAAAAAAAAAGCTAAACCAGGGGTCTTCAAACTATGGCCCAGGGGCCAAATCTAGCCCGCAGCTTCGATTTGTCCGGCCCTCCAGCTGAGCAGGCACGCCGAGCAGGCACGTGTAGAAACTGCCGCTGCCTCCCCCCATGTTCGGAGGGGTGAGTGCCCCCATGGCAGCAGCAGGAGGAGCAAAGGGGGTGGGGGGCAGCGGACGGAGGAGCAAAGGGGAGTAAGGTGTAATTGACCGAAATAAACTTGGCTTCCTTCTTTCTGCATAATTCAATTGAAAATACTCACTGCTGCTGACAATTTCCATGTCATAATCAGGCATGCCCTGATTATCAAATTTTCCCACTTCCTTTTCTGCAAATGTTGGAGCACGCTGGTACAAACAACTTGCAAAGTCTGCCTCAACCTTTTCAACAGTTACTTATGTTGCTTATTCTTAAAACTGTTCCTGTGCATGATTCTCTGAATCTAACAGTATTATGCACTTAGAGCAAGACTACACGGGGCTGTGTATAGCTGTGGTATCACAAGAAGGGCCCAGGGAAGGAAGTGGTAACAGAGTTAGAAGTAATCTGCAACAGCAATTTCCAGGATGCTGTTTATTCCTCACTCGTCCCCACTTCCCACATCCCCACCTCCCACTTCCATTGGCTCAGCTCATTAACCAACTCTCTCCACTCTCTTATGCTGGAATAAGTCAAGGCCCCATGCAGACTGCTCTCTTCTCAAAGCACAGAATGATGATCCGGGAAATCTGTGTAATGGAAGCATTATGGCACTTATTTCACTGCACAGGATTGTAAAGGTAAAGAGCCCTATATAAAAAGGAAACCATTTGCGCAACATGTTTTATTTGTCCTACAAAACCCAAGATCTATGCTCCATATTCTTGAGTGACAGCTACCAGTACCTTGTCTATTAACTATTTTCACATATCCAGACATCATATTTATAAAATACTCTTGTAACTGTAGATCCCCATTCGATAGCATTTTGCACCCTACAAGCATTAACTAATACTCATAAGCATCTGTGAGCCAGGTAAGTATTAGCTCCATTTTACAGACAGGAAACAGTCACAGAGGAGCTGTTCTTTGCCCAAAGTCCTACAATATACTATAATTGGCAGGTTTGGGATTAGAACTCTTATTTCATCATCCCTAATCTGATTCCAATTCCACTATACTACCCTGTCTTTCATGTGCATCATTGTGTGCCAGTCTTCTCTTTAACTGAGAGCACGTCAGCTTGAATCGTTATTTTCACACACACTCATTCATTTGTTCCTCAGAACAACAGGCAATAGTCCATCTTGAAGGACTGGACACTAAATTCCGCTTGTAAAAGCAAAGTCTGGCTTGATTTCAGTGCACAGAAAAAAATTACTGCATTTCCGGGAGAATCTGCTGGAGTTGTTAGTGTTCTAATTGATTCTTGGAGTGAATATGTTGAGCCAAAATCTGCCTCCATGTTAGGAGCTGCAACTCTATTAGCTTCAAAAGACCGTCACCCACTTACACATGTGTTGTATTCGATTAATTATCTCTTCTCAGGGGTGGCTCTACGTTTTTTGCCGCCACAAGCATGACAGTCAGACAGCCTGTGGAGGCACGCCTGCAGGAGGGCCACCGGTACCATGGATTCAGTAGCGTTTCTGCGGAAGGTCCATCAGTCCTGCAGCTTTGGGTACCCACCGCCAAAGCTGCGGCACTGGCGGGGACTGCCTGACTGCCGCCCTGACAGCGTCTGGTAGGCCGGCCTCTGCAGCTTGCTACCCCAGGCACGCGCTTGCTGTGCTGGTGCCTAGAGTCGCCCCGTCTCTTCTGAATAAGATAACCAACTGAAAAGTTTCCAATCTGTATTTCAGTCTTGCTAACATACCAAGACATTTAGGGCCTCCTACTATCCTAGAAGTATGCATGGAATTTGCAGTTATATTAATAATAGGTTCATGTGTAGATCACGAATAGTATATTAGCTTTAAGCACAGAGCATATTCCATTATTTTAAGGCCACAGGCATAAACACAGTAAGACCATCCCTAGATTTATTACTACTTATGTGAAAAAGTAATGTGTAACTGTATCATTAAAATGCCTGGCCAAAAATTCCAAGAAGTCTTGGCTGCCCAGTTGTAGGTTTCTATAGCGTTTTTACAATAGAAAGTCTTCTTATCTATGTGTAATTGCAAATTAGTTGCATTCATTCCAGATTGGAGAAGGAATCTGTCTATTGTATGGTTCATAAGGAATTCTCCATCCCATCTTCTTATTTCCTTGACGGATTACTCTATCAGTAAACATTAAATACCCATTAATATGTTGGAGGATAGTTTATTTACATATTACTTTTCTGGTTGCTTTGTACTGCAATGACTCCAATCTGTGAAGACCAATTTTAAAGCTGCTTTGCCAGTTAATATGTAAGCACCTTAACAATTTTTTTTTAATAATGAAAACCAGCATCTGTAGCGGAGAGCCAATGAACGCTGTGTCCACCTTTTAAACAGTTTTAAGAATGATACCACAGCTAAGCCTCTTTTTTATTTTTTTTTTACCAGTAAAAGGAGCAGTAGCTCAGAAAACCATTCACAATATATTTCTAAAACATGTAAAGTACTGTGAATCTCTTCTCCCACTGGTAAGCACATGCACAAGTAAATCCAGCGATGTCACTGGGACTAGCTTGTACCAATAGCTACTCACTAATGGATGTAAGGAGGTCACATTCTGTTCCTTGGGTGGAGTTCATCACAAACAGAGATAATCTTAAACCAGTCCTCAGACCCAATAATCCCAAACTACAATGTTGTGAAATTCCCATTCAGGTCTGAATTTCACAGGTTGAGGGCGTATGTACTTAATTGGTTATTAAGGAAAGAGTAACATGATGTGAAATTGTCCTGGGGTAGGAAACAAGCAGTAGGAATAAATGGCCAATTTGTGTTCAGAGAGATTAATAACAGAGAACTTCAAGGCTCAGCAGTAAGAGCGGTGGTGTCTGAACTATTTATTGGTTACCTGGAAGAGAGAATGAATAGTAGGTGTCAAAATTTGCTGGGAACACAAAATTATGTAGGTCAGTCAGGACTAAGTAGGAATGTAAAACAAACACTAGCAAAAGAAAGTAATTAGGCAATATGTAATTCAGTATTGACTAGTACAAGATAATATGTATTAGAAGGCACAATTTGACATAGTCCAAAACCTTTGTGTGTAGGGTATCTGTAAACTTGTAGGGAAAAGAACAAGTCATCACTGTGAACATCTGTTGAATATGCAGCCTAACAGGTGAATAAGATGTTATGCTCTACTGAGCAGGAGACAGGAAATGAAAAGAAAAACAGTATAATACCAGAGTAAAATAAATGGTATATACTCAATATGAATACTGCATGCCAGAATTATAGTATAAATAGAACAATGGGATAGAAAAAAATTAGGGATTGTGATTGAGAAGATGAAAAAAGATGGATGACAAAGATATATAAATTAATAAGTGATGTGCAGAAGGTCAACAGAATGTTCCCATTTACAAGACTAAGAAGCAATCTAATGACTCTAAAAGACTACACTTTTTAAAAAGAGAAAAGAAAATGGAAAAATGAAATGATAATTAACCTAGAGATATCAATCCTTGGGCTTTAGGGTATAAGCTAATCACTAACAGCAGGCGAAAATTAAATCTCTTCTTCACCTTTTCCCACTCTCCCTCTGCCCCCAAAACAAATAATCTGGAAGAGTACTTCACAACAAGATGTATTACTGAAGTTTTACTCCTCTCTATGCTCATTGCTGCCTTAAGAGAATATGTGCTAGATTAATTAGACAATTGCAGATGGTCTGATTTGATATGCAGTTTGTGCAGCACGTCATATTCTTTTTTGCTGATAAAATATATGCCACTTCCAATCAGGGCCATCTCTAGCCATTTGGGTGCCTTACGCAGTCCCCCTCTGGGGGACTGTATGGGTCCCCAGGCCTCCCCCATCAGGGTCTGGGAGGCAGGAGCGGTGGGGGGGCACTTTTGGGGGCTCCACAGGCCCAGAGTGACCTAGGGGATTAGCAGGGGGCTGGGAGGGACCCCACTCTGCTTCCCTCTCCTCTACTTCAGATGTGTCACTTGGGGGAAGGGACTTGAGGGAAAGGATCCCCTCGTCCACTTGCTGGCAGGAAGTGGAGCAGCCTGGCCCCAGCCCATTCTACTCTGCCAGCTCCCAGCTGCAGCGCTCCTCTTCCTGCCACCACTGAGAGCAGGGGGCAGTCCTTTCCCCAACCTGAGCAACATGGCTGGGGCTGGGGCAATCCTTTCCCTCACAGTCACTGGCGGCAGGAAGTGGAGCAACTGGCAGAGTAGAGCAGGCTGGGGCCTGGTTGCTCCACTTCCCACCGCTGCCAGTGAGTGCGGCATCTCTGGGGGAAGAGGTGGAATAGGGGTGGGGCACGAGCAGAGCAGGGGAGAAGGGTAAGAGGCAGGGAAGCGGGAGCTGTCCGGGGCCCCACACCTCCTAGGGATGGCCCTGCCCCTTGCAGTGGCGCAGCCCGCGGGGGAGCCGGTCAAAGGATAGGGCTGGTTGCTGGGGTTGGTGCTGCCATGTATGCAGCACACAGCTGATTAGGGCATCATGAAATTTGGGGCAATTTGGTGCCCTAGATTTCATGGTGCCCTATGCAGCTGCGTATATTGTGTATGTCTAAGGACGTTCCTGCTTCCAAGCAACCAAGATGAAAGTTGACAGAAAAAGAAGGAAAGAAGGATCATGTGCATGTGATTGTGCCTTTCCAGATCTATTTCCTCTTCCAATACATATAATTGTTGCTCATTTTCCCCTTTACTGATGTTTATTTCCTCTTCACGCATTCACTTCACTCTTTATAGTTTTTCCTATCATCTTCCTCCTGCTGCTATGACATGGGGGAAGAATTTGGCTCAACATATTCACTCCAAGAATAGATTAGAATCCTAACAACTCCAGCAAAACCCTTCCAGATATGCAGTTCTTTTGTGCACTGAAATCACAGCTATGAAACTCTGGAGATCAAAGCCACGACTCTGAATCACCTGTTTAATATTCCTAATTTTGTTTTAATAAAACACTGAAACTGACATGCCAACTGGCTACCGCAGGCTGTGGGAGAAATATTCTTTAAATTTGTGGCCACCACTTACGTTTTGACCTCTGGTTCGTTTAACTTTTAAATCAGCTTTTTCAGAATATATTTCCTACAACTATCAGTCTTCATTCAGCATTTTAAGCAACTGTTATAGTCTTCATATTTGACTTCGTTCCCTTCAATACCTTTGTTATGACTCCTGTTTACAGACTCTCATATGCATTATCTAGGGTAACGAGATGTCCCGATTTTATAAGGACAGTCCCAATATTTGCGGATTTTTCTTAGGCTCCTATTACTCCCCATCACCTGTCCCGATTTTTCACACTTACTGTCTGTCACTTTAACCCAATGCCATTTCTACTATGAAAGGGGAAGTACTTTTTCTTTGACAAATATCTAGGATTGCCTGATGTCTGGTTTTCAACAGGAAGGCCCAGTCGAAAAGGGACTCGGGCGGTTCCGATCAGCACCGCTGACAGGGCCGTTAAAAGTTCGGTCGGCGATACACCGGGGTTAAGGCAGGCTCCCTGCCTGCCATGATTCTGCATGGCTCCTGGAAACAGAGGCATGTCCCTTCTCCAGGTCCTAGGCGTAAGGGCAGTCAGGGGGCTCCGCACTCTGCCCCCACCCCAAGTACCGTCTCTGCAGCTCCTATTGGCTGGGAACCTGGGCAATGGGAGCTGCGGGGGAGGCGCCTGCGGACGGGGCCGCAGAAGCCGGATGGGGAACATGCCCCTGGGATCTGCTTGAGGTAAGAGCCACC